>CM053788.1:655048168-656254418 GCA_028749045.1 Cupressus sempervirens
AAGTTTCTCACATTCTCTAAATGATACAGAATGAGATTAGGGATGAAGGTGATGTGCCTAAGTGGTTTCTTTAGCATGGTATATTTTATGTGTTTTTATGTTGTGATGTGCTTCCCCCTTATTGTTCTTGCTATATGTTTATCTATATTTCTATAAATGACCCATGTTGCTCTATTGGAAAAAAAGTGATAAAGGAATTGAAATGTCATATCATTAATCTTTTGTATCTCACTTCTTCTATATGTATTGATAAGTTGTGTTGTACATGTGCTAGTGTTTGTAAATGTGTCCTTCTATTTGTCTACATGGATTTGTGACATGTTAGAACCAATCTTGTTTTTGTCTCTATGATGGTGGTCCAAAAAGACTCTTCTTCATAACTCATGCATGTCTTTCTTTTGTTGTGTTGTAGTTATGCTTCCTTTGGGGAATGATGAGATTTCATTTGCAATAATATGCATATGTTATCTCATGATCATTCTAACCCTGAAGTTAGTAGATCCCTTTTGTGATCTTTATATATCATGTGTTTATTTCCCTATATTTGTCTTCTCTTGAGGTTATTTCATAGCAAAAATGTCTCTAAGTGGATGTACATATACTATGTTAAAGTGTTAGAAATGAATTTAATGTGGGGGCATATGCTTTTTGCTCACTTTTTGCACACACATACTTATTTGATAACTTAAACATGCACTTTTGAATCCATTTATGGATTATGAACAATCCTAAAGAATGGATTCTCCTTTCACACCTTTGATCCCTTAAGGATGTGGGTATCCTAAGGATTGGGTCTATTTTTCTTTTGTACATTCAATATTCTAAATACCATACATGGGTAACACATTCAAATTCAATATGCTAAATCCTATATATGAGTAACACAGTCAACTTCAATATGATAAATCCCATACATGGGTGACACATTCAAATTCAAACATGTTAAGTCCCATACACATGTTACAGACGTACACTTCTCATTGAGAAATCTAATCACAACCCTTTTTCTTTACTTTCCTCCATCAATGATTTCTCTCTCATAATGATCTTAGAGTTATAAAATACCCAATTCCTTGAGGGCTTCATGTATTCTTTGTCTCCTTGATTGTGGCAAGATCATTTCATTCCTTCTGCTCTACTTTACCAAGAGTTTGGGTTGAGCCCATGCTCTCACGAAAGTGGAGGATAAATATATCATCTTAAATTGGAATGACTTCAATATAATGATGGATTACCACCCATTTAATTTTATTGCATTATAATTATAATTTTATCATTTCTTCTTATCTCTTTTTATTCTTCAAATATGGAATTGGGGTAGTATCTAATGGATCCTCCTTGGTATTCCTATTCTAATTCACAAATCTCAAGGCAAGACCTATCCCCATGGTATCATTTTTCATCTTCCAATCGCCAAAATCTCTTTTCGTGCACTAAAACAAGGTGTTTTAGGAGAGTTGCACCTAATTTCCCAAAATTAGCACATGTTTTGGGAACTTGGGGGAATCCTGGAGCTTTTTAGGTCCTAGGTTAAGGATGTATTATGTCCCCACCCTAGGTCAAGGATTTAGTGCATTCCTACCTCACGTCAAGGGCATAGTGTGACCCTACCTTGAAGCCTATTTTGGGTCCCCTTCTTGGTCCTTATGTTAGGGTTGATACATGACATCATTTATTTTTCTTAGTTGAGTTGTGAGAGAAATTTTATTCTAAATCCTTTATACAAAATCTCATTTGTTTTTTTTTGCATCCATCCATACATATATGATCAATCTCTCCATACACACATAACAAGCACCTACAATTCAAACATTCAAGTACTCAAGCAATCTTTAAGTACATTTAAGGAGATCCTTTTGCAACCCATTAGATAGGAAATATCTTACATTGAAGGTACCTTCAAGGAAATTCAAAGGATTTTGATAAGTAGGAGATAATTTCCAAAGCAAGTCAAATTGTGATATTGCTAGTCAAAGGATTTTTTTTGGGATTCATCAACTATATTCCATGCTCATGCCACAACCTTTCAAGATATAGCTTCCTTTTTTAGTGATAATGGAGCTTATTATCAAGAGAGGGTTTCAACATTCATCTTCTTCTACACTCACATCCTCTTGATCTAATCAATTAATAAAGTGATCTTATTGCATTTGATTGATAAATCCTACTATTTTAAAGTGAATCTTCGCATTTACTTTACATTTCCAACATTGAAATTATTTCAATTTTAAGGTTAATTCCTAAACTCGAGTTTTTCCAAGGCAAACCCTCGATCAATAAAATAAAACTATTTTTCTTGCAGGTTACAAATCTCAAAGGTAGAACATATCATAGATCTGGATAACCTTTTTACAAAACTTTAGAGATTTGAAATCAATTTTTTGATCAGACATAGATGGTTAAGGACACACTACATTCTCACCCATGTAGATTGACCCTATCCTAGATTGAAACTATCCCTAGAGGTTAACTCTGACTTGGAGCCGAATAATTTCAAGATTTTTTAGATCTTTTGTTTTTAAGTGTCAAACTATATCTATTTGATATTTGGGGAAAAACATTAGATCTAATATTCCACTCACTTTTTAAGGTTAGTCATTTATTTTCTCATTTCAAAAAATTTACTTTATATCTCTATAGTCTTAATTGCATTTCATATTTTCTTACTACATTACGGCTTGAAGGATCATGCACTCTTTCTTTAATTTCATAATCATTAGATATTTTTTGCATTAGTACTCTATCATCATTTGGATTACATTAATATACTTGGATCTTATAAACTTGGAGTTGGAATTGAAAGGATCAATCCTCTTAACTTCCCTTTGAGGTATAAGGTCCCCACTAAACCAAAATGTGGAGTAATTGAGACCTTTTCTAATGATTCACATTTCACCCTTATACATGAGAAAATTATTAGAAATAAGGAATACTGAGGAGCGGGAGGGGTGAGGGGTGAATCAAGATTCTACAAACTTTTGTCACCAATTGGATATGATTAATTACTTTGAACCATGTATAAGAAAGTAAACAAGTAATGTTGAACAATAATAATAACACCATATTTTGTCAACTAGGGAAACCTTGGCCAAGGGAAAAACCCCAATGGGGATGATACCCATGAGATAATATACTGATATATATGTTCCTTGTTAGATGATGGACCCTATTAGGAGTCAATGAGAAAATCAAGTATAGAGAGTCCCTATTAGGAGACTTTGAATCCCTATTAAAAGATTCCAAAC
This sequence comes from Cupressus sempervirens, assembly GCA_028749045.1. NCBI lineage: Eukaryota > Viridiplantae > Streptophyta > Pinopsida > Cupressales > Cupressaceae > Cupressus > Cupressus sempervirens. The sequence continues at coordinate 655,051,414 of CM053788.1, forward strand.
CTATTAGGAGTTGTAGTACAATGGATGCAAGAAGAGCTCACTACCCAAATATGCACTTACAATTACAAGAAGAGCTCACTGCACAAACAAGTAATTAGTCCTCAAGTATATAGATGTTGTATCTTCTTTTTTGACTGGTCTCTAACATCAACTCCATCTCAGATCATGAAATCAAGTTCTTGATACTTCACATATATCACTTCATAAAAATTTCACATATCACTTATCACACTACAATCGCACACTGCTTCTCACAAGATATCCTTTGTATAAATATTGTGCCTTTTCAAAAATTTCTACTAGGTCAGCTAAGACCACAATATACTTTTCCAACTTAGAGTAAACATCTAGGATGTCGACCCTAATTGGTCAAGTAATTATTTTGTAAATAAAATAATTCCTTTCCTTTAATTTTGCTATTTTGTTTCACTTGGTAAATCATGAATATCTCTTTTCCATACAATTCGTAATGATTTCTAAGGTTATACACATCATCATCAACAAGTATATTTTCTCCATCTACCTTTGCTAGTCATAATATGATGTCAGAAACATTTTACATATAAAATAATGTACTATTGTAAACTAATTTCATACTTAGAGAATTTTCTTAGTATCAAAAGCTAAGTATCTTTATTACCAAGGTTTCCTACATGTAAGTACATCATGTGTTGCCATTAATGACAATAGTCGAATCACTACATATAGCCAATTTTCAACAATCTCCCCCTTTGTCATTGATGCCAACAAAGTAATAAAAATTGACTAAGTGACAAAAGCTTAACACAAACTTACAATACTTATACTATTGCATTACAAATGCTCAATTACTAATTTTCTTCCTCTTTGAATATGATTGCTACATACATAACTTACTATACAATTTTCTTCTACAACTTCTCCCCCTTTGACATCAATGATAAAGCTCAAAAAATCCAAAAACTATCAAAAAAGTTGTCTGACTGTTGTCAAAACATTGTTTTTCTTCCTTAAGCTATTAAAATCTTCATACAAGCATCAAAATTTTCTTTCAAACTATTCATACCTTTCTCCCATGTGTCTTTTTCTACTTTGGCAGTAGTGAGAATTGCATATAAGGCATATGATGCAATCTCAACTGCATTAAGGTCGAAGTGGGTGAAGTTTGCATATGTGTCTTTTTCTTTGACACATTCTTCCAATTTTCTTTCCACGCCTAATATCTTTAGAGAAATAGACTCTCTAAATTTTGATAGTCTTCTCAAAATTAGTTCTTTTTCAAGTTCCAATTTCATGATGTCTATATGAACATCGACAACTTATCCTTCCAATTCATCAACTCTACAAGAGGGTTATTGTATTTGACTAGTTAGAGCTTCCAACTCATTCGACTTCCCTTGAATCTTTCTATCCACATCTTTGGTCAACTTATGAGATAAAGTAAAATTTATGTATAGTACCTTGCCAACTTGACATCTTTGGAGTTCCTTGATACAAGTATCAAGACTCAACAAATCATTTTGAATATTCTGAAAAATGGTGCTAAAAAGATTAGCATCATGTGAAATTTGAGCCTTAGACTCAGCAAAATTTAACAAATTTGTAAATTCATCATCAAAAGATTTCACAACTGCTTCAACTCTCTATTTGGGGTATGCTTCAATGTGTTTGGTTGAGAGAGTGTTGTGCAATCTATAAGTCATCCCCATTAATGCTCTTTTTAGACTTTTGTCCTTTTTATTCTTCTCAAATAATTTTTTCAAGGATGAGAATAAGTTGGATCGATCATCATCATCACCTGTAAGGTTTGTAAGAGATATAGGAGAGGATGAGCTAGATGCCTCATCTTCCTTTCATTTCTTCTTTGTTGCCTTCTTTGATTTGCTCTCTTCTTCTGTCTTCTCTTCTCTTCTCTTTCTTTTCTTTTTCTTCCTCTTTCCTCATTTTATCTTCTTTCTTCTTTTCCTCTTCAATTAGTTTTAGCTTGGTTTCTTCAATCTTATTCTTTTCTTCTTCAAGCTATCTTCTCTCTTCTTCAATCAGTCTTAACTAATCTTAAATATCTTCAGAGAGGGGCTTAGGTTGATGGAACGATTCTTCATCAATGTTAACTATAATATATTTTTGATCAATCTACATAGTATCACCACTTACTGATACTTCCAAAGTTTTCTCTACAGTTGAAGGTTCTACCTTTAACTCACTCATAAAATTTGATTGATGGCTACTGTAGTTTTTCTTCTAGTTACATTTTTTCTCTTCCCATGAATAAAAATGGCCTCATCTTACTTTGCAAGTAAGGTTCTAGTTTCTTCATCAATTTCTTGATTTCATCTTCATCATCTATATTGCATATAGTTCTTAGCATTAACTTATGAAGTTCCATGTCTTCTTCATGAACTAGTGCCTTCTTAACTACAAGTATGTCATAGACTTTTTGATTCATCATGCCTTTAATACTCTCAAGTTTCAAGTTATTAAAAATTATATATCTCATAGTAAATATATCAATTCATTCTTTCTCCATATCATTATACAAATCATAGAACTTATTCATCTATACAAAGTTCCCTTCATTAACAATAGTTGTGTTAATCTTCTCTATCTTTGGTTTCTAGGGTTGCCTTGTTTTATCTACTAGCTGCTTGGAAACAATGACTTTCTCTGGCTATTTGTCTTCTTGTTCCTCTTGTTCCTCTTCATCACTGGAGTCTTCAATCATCAACAATGCCTTTTTCCTCTTTTTTGGTCCAATAGCTTGTTGCTCAACTCTTTTAGACTTTTAAGTCTCTACTAACCTTTTAGACTTTCTCTTAGATTCACTTGTTCTTTCTCAAGACATATCTTATAAGATGCATAAATGAAGCCTACTGACAACTCATCATTCTTGGAACTTGTACATATAGAATATGTAATGGTTCTACGCAATAATCTTACATCATGTTGTTTAATGGTGCTGATCACCATTGCTTTACCATTTTAAACTGCCTTTGTATAACTTTCAACCTTTTTCTTAACTAATTTCTCACCAATAGGTACACTACCTTGTTTGCTAAGACCAGTGTCTTCATGAACAAGGTCAGCAGAGATGTCAAATACATTGTCTCCCATCTAAATCTTTCTATTATGATTCTACTTAATATGATCTATGTCTATTCTTCTATATCAAGTTCATGGTAAAAATGATATTTGACTAAGTACAAGTCTTTTAAATGCTCATATCCAGACTTAATAGTCATATCATGATTGAAAAAAAATTTGATATCCTTGTTCATAAACTCACTTCCAATAGTTTCAAACTTACTACATAGATAGCTTCCTACATTTCCAATAATACTACGTTGTTTGGAGTAATTGATAAGGTCAAATTAGGGTTTTCCTCTAAGAGTTTCATAGGAACAACCTTTAATTTGGGTCGCTCAACATTTTCAACATTTAGAATAACTAACATATCCATGATTACACCAAATATAAATTTATCAAAGAATTTTAGTGCAAAGAATGATAAAATACCTTTTTTAGAGTAGGATTTTGCACAAAATCACTTTTGCCAAATTGCTTCTGGGTGCTCTAAGATTTTGAGATGATCACAATGTAGAAATAATCAAGTTCATACTCCTTTTATTCATCTAGAACTTGCATTAATTGCATACTTTTCTTAATCAAAAAAGTTATTTACTTTGCTCTAAAATCAAATATCTACTCAAGATCAATTGTTCAATCTTTAAATACTATCTGAGGTTTACCATAGCTTTCGTTCACCATGAAAATGCTCCACAAAACTTTGCTCCACCAAATTTGTTGTAGAAACATAGATTTCATCTTCTATCACAGAGTAACCTTTCTCTATTATAATAGTAACATTTTTTTTCCTTTTTAACTTGTTTCAATAAGCTCCAAATTGCAAGTGAGCTTAACTATAGTCCAAACTCATTAAGATACATCGTCTCTCAACCTCGCTACTCATAGATCTATCTCTAAATGAAGTTTCCAATTCTAGTGTTGTGAACAAGATTAATTCAACTTGGTTGAATCAAACTTGATTACTGACTTAAATTTTCCTATCTTAGATTCATCTATCTTTTCTTCTGAAATATATTATCCCTTTAAAAATACCTCATTAAGTTCTTCTCGAAGTTCATTGACTATATTTGTTTGTTCTCCATTGTCTTTCTTAGTTCTAGAGTTACCTTCATGATTCCTTTTGTCATTTTTGAAGTTCCTTCCATTATTGCTTCTATTTCCAAAGTCTCTTCTATGATTCCTTCTATCATTTCCAAAGTTTCTTCTATTACTGCTTCTGTTCATTCTATAGTATTTTGTTGTATGTCTAAAGTTGTTGCATAACTAACATTTTGGGGTTGTGCTTCTAGGATTCTGTTGATCAATAGGTGCTTGACAATTCTAGGCTATGTGTCCAAAGTTATTACACTTGTAACACATGATCTTCTTCCTTTCTTCATGAGGTATACTTTATCTTGATGTTCTTTCATTAGATCTTTTTCTATTTGTAGGGTTACCATTTCTAGACATTCTACTATTTCTTCTATCATTATGATATTAGGTTTCCTATAATCAATTACATTATGACCAATACCATAACAATTATGACAGTATAATTTTGTAACAAGATTAAATGATTTATTTGTACAATCTCTTTTCATATGACCTATTTCATTACATGTAAAATATTTACCTTTAAATTCATACTTAGTTTCCTTAGGAGATTCCACTTGCTTAGGTTCATCCAAATTCAGTTTCTTTCTCTTGTCCAACTTTTTTGGATTTATCAGAAGATTGACTGGATTCAATCTTATCATCAGATTTATCTTTCTTTTTTGGATCTGATTTACTTTCAATTTTCTTTGTAGACATGTTAAATAAATAACCAAGATCAGTCTTATCATAGGTAGGTCTTTGTATTGACCTAGATTCATCAAGCTTTTCTTTGCTAGTGTAAAGCTTTTCAAACTTTTTCTTGCACTGAGTTAGTTCACCTTTCACAATAGTGTTGTACTTATGAAGTTCATCATGATCTTCTTTCAATGATTCAAATTTAGATGTCTTCTTTGCTAGACTCGCTCTAAGATCTGAATTTTCAGTCTTCAAATCAAATTCAATTTTTCTAGGATCATTCTTCAAACTCAACTTTAAATTGTTAATCTTTAATTCATGCTTCAAGATCTTGTACTCTATTTTCAATTTACAATATGCATCATCACTAGTAGATTAAGGCTTGGATTTGAGATGTTCAATCATGTCCTTCAATCATCCAATGTATGCTTTGGAGTCTTCATATTTATCCTTCAGCTTATCTCTTTCTTCAGTAAGGAGACCAATTTATTCAAGTGCCTCTTCAAGGTTATTCATTAACTGCTCCATATCCATAGGGATCTTACTCAAGTTGTTAAGCCTCTTCTGAGTAAATATGTTATGATACCAATTGTTAGAAATAGGGAATACTGAGAGGGGGGGTGAATCAGTATTCTAAAAACTTTTGTCACCAACTAGATATGATTAATTAATTTGAACCATGCATAAGAAAGTAAACAAGTAATATTGAACAATAATAATAACCATGCATAAAGAGAACTCACAACACCATAATTTGTTAACTTGGAAAAGCCTAGCCAAGGGAAAAACCTTGGTGGGGATGATACCCACTAAATAATATACTGATATATATGTTCCTTGTTAGAGGATGAACACTATTAGGAGTCAATGAGAAAATTCAGTATACAACGTCCCTGTTAGGAGACTTTGAATCCTTGTTAGGAGATTCCAACCCTATTAGGAGTTGTAGTATAGTGGATGCACGAAGAGCTCACTTCCCAAACATGCACTTCCAATTACAAGAAGAGCTCACTACCCAAACAAGTAATCAGTCCTCAAGTATATAGATGTTGTATCTTCTTTCTTGACTAATCTCTAAGCTCAACTCAATCTTGGATCATGAAATCAGGTTCTCAATACTTTTCACATATTGCTTCACAAAAAGTTTGCATATCACTTATTACAATACAATTGTACACTAGTTCTCACAAGATATCCTTTGTATAAATATCATGCCTTTTCACAAATTGCTACTAGGTTGGCTAAGACCACAATATACTTTTCCAACTTAGAGTAAACATCTAGGATGTTGACCCAAATTGGTCAAGTAATTATTTTGTAAACAAAATAATTCCTTTCTTTTAATTATGTTGTTCTATTTGATTTGGTAAATCATGAATATCTCTTTTATATATAGTTTGTATTGAGGTTTGAGGTTATACACATCATCTTCAACATGTATATTGTCTCCATCTATCTTGACTAGTCATAATATGACGTCAAAAACATTTTACATATAAAACAATGTACTGTTGTAAACCAATTTCATACTTAGACAATTTTCTCAGTACCAAAAGTAAGTATCTTTATTACTGAGGTTTTCTGTGAGTACATCATGTGTTGCCATTAATGATAATAATTACATTACTACATATAGCCAATTGTCAACAAAAATTAAGTCATGGGATAGAATTATGAACAAGTTGAAGTCTAAGTTCTTGTGTATAGGTTACCATGTGAATTTGTTTAGAAAATTATAGAGCCTAGGGAAGAAAGATCTTAGTTTAAAGAAATACATTGAGGGATTCTATAAGTGGACATTATATTTGGTCATATAGATGATAATATTGAGAGGGTTGGAAGGTATTTAAATAGTCTAAGGGTTTCCATTTAAGATGAGATTAGTTAATCAAATTATAGAAATCATAGGAGGTTTATCTATATTCCCTAAAATATGAGGATAAATTGAGCAGAATGCAAAAACAAATAAAAATAGGATGGGGTGGAAGATTTAAAAGAGAAAGAAAATTTATAGAGCGAATATCTTATGAATATCAAAACAAAGTAGAGACAAATTTTAAAGAAGAAAGTTTGTATAGAAAGGGTGACAAAAAATTCCATAAAGGAGGTAGAAAAAATTGTTATAGGAGAGATGATAGGAGAGTATTTGGAGGTAACTATTTCAAATGTGGAGGGGATGGTTACCAATCCTTTGAGTGTAATCATGGGAATTAAAGCAAGAGGGTAAATAGTAAAGGTAAAACTACTTATGTGGAAGAAGAAGCTACTAAATCTTTGTATCAAATAAAGGATGAAGATACCCTAATGGTGAGAAGAGCCTTATTGTTGGTTCCAACCAAATTTTCCTATTGTTTACAACAATTATCTTGCGCTTGAAACTATTTACTAGTCTCTTGACTATTACAATAGTTATAAATGTGATTCAATAAAACTATATGAGATCACATAAGGAGGTATACATAAATGAAAAATATATTTATGCATGGAAACCCCCAATGTGAGGGTAAAACCATAGTGGGAGTAATATACCCATTAGCTTTTCCTTGCAAGTAAAAGGGTTCCCTATTAAAGGCTTACATTTTATCTTTTTGAACATAATTTGTTATGATTAAAAAGCTTGTTAAGGCTACCTTTTAAGAGGATTTAATCTCTTTTTGAATGATACCTTGTTAAAGAATTTCAAATAATTATTACAACTTTTTCATGTTGGAGGGTTACAATAGTTGTAATGGTAAGAAAGAAAACTAAAAGTTAGATCTAAGAATATGGCACACCTTGCCTTGTAGATACAATGTGATTACCTTCAAACATTCTGTGATCTCCTTCCTTTGTTTTGTCTTTTCTTTTTGAACTCTCTTGTTCACTAATCCCTTCATGTGTTCATGCATTGGTCTAATATTTTCTCATTACCTTTCCTCATTTATTACCTCTGTCTTCTTTATAGATATTAAAGAATATCCAACAATAACCACAAGAATTTTGAGTGTCCTTAAACATAATCATTCAATTTGGGTGTTGAAACCCTAAAGTTATCCTCCTCAAAACATGTATTCAAAATTTGAAATCCATAAGTGACCATAGTCACAAAATACCCATGACTACTTATAAATACATGTTTATTCATGCAGACCTACCTATCCACTTGTAAGTCTACATCTTGGTTTCTTCATTCACTTCTATCATTTCTCTCTATGTTTATGTCACATCATAATTATACTATCCTCTAGTCCTATCACATCATTTGTGACTCAACTTAGATGATCCATGATCAACTAAAATCTACACCTATCTACTAGTTGTAGGCTTGACTATACCATTCCTCTTGCTGTGATTGATATGTCAATCTACTAGTGGTTGCACTACCTTGCAATAGTTCTTTCTCTTGTTAACCACTTTCCAATCATTTAAATGCTCCAAAACTCACTTTAGTGCTTACTCAATGCTTAAGGATGTGTGATGATACAACTTGGTCATCACCATTCTATCAATCTAATCATGTCATTGTGAATGTTGGTGTAACTATGTATTCACTATTTACACTTACTTAAGTTTACTTAGGTTAATGCATTATTTTATTATTTTATTTTGTGAGACACTTAGGAGTTTGTGCACCTTTTTGAGTTGTCATTTTGACAACACAAAAGTACGCAACTCTATTTTAGCACATGGTGTCTACAACACTAATTTGCATGTCACACCCTTGTAGGCTTATCCTCTCATCACCACACTTACTTCCATGCTTAATGGACGATAACCCATATCTGGTGGACATGTGCTTGGTTGTATGACTTATCATGATGTTGATTATGAGGCATTCTAGATGTATCTTAGAGGCCTTTATATATAGGCACTCCTAGTATACTTTCACATTGCGTATTGAATGAATTTATCATCATTCTGATCATACTCTCTCCTTCTAGTCTATAGTTGTGCTTGTGTTTGAGTTCTTAGTTCCTGGATGAATTTTTCCCTTAGGAAAATTCTTACATGGTATCAAAGCTTGGAGATTTTCTCATCACATAGCCATTCGAGACCATTGTTGCTTCAGCACCTCAACTTGAATTAGGAGTACTGAAGAAATTGGGAGTGTCTAGAGCCATATCTGACCTCGCCATTACGTCTAGAACATTGAATCGGTGAAGATCGACTATAAACTTTTCCACCTTGGCCCAAAGTCAATTGTGAGGCAAAAAAATTTTGCAAATCGAAATTCAAAGGCCCCGATTTGCAGTTCAAATATGGTCATTTTTTGCATATTTAATTGAATTATTTGGATCTACATTTTTTTATTTCTCTGTAATTTTTTGTTAGAATTCTCAAAAAAAAATTGTCAGAATTCTCGAAATTTTTTTGCCCTTTGGACACCCAGCAGAGAATTTTTTTATAGCAAAATCGAGCAGTGACACCCTGGCTCTGCCATTTGGAGGTTTTTTTTATTAATCACAATTTTGTGATTTTAATTCATGTGGGGGGGGGGGGGTGGGGGGGGGGGGGGTGTACTATGCATTTACACAAATCCCATCCATACCAGTAAATTTCACATATTGTAGCAGGCTTCTTTCATTTTTTAGACATTACCAAACTTCTGGCCACTGCATTCACTGACCAAGCAACCGACAGGCTTCATGTTTGCTAAGTTTGTGGGAGGCCTAGCTTTTAAACACCTTCAAGTCCCAACCTGTATTGCATGTGGAAAAAAAGTGTTTGAAACTTGGTGAACCATTTTCAAGTTTTGGTGTGTGCAAAAGAATTTTGGTCACGCACTGTTGGAAATATGGTCTCTGGCAACATCTTACCATATTCCAGCGCATAAAGTTCTTCGGCATACGAAAGTGATTCTGTGGCTACCGTCTATGATCTCCAATAGTAGTTCTACATTTATAGCACAAATTCTTTTCCAACCAAGCCCAAGCCTGCTAAATCCTTATCCTGTAGGGCACACATTTTTTGGCGATCAACATCTCCGACAAGCTTGCGGTATATTCTATCAAAGATGAAGTGTTTTAAGAAATTTTTTTAAAACCCTCTCCTGCACAATGTTTGTCACACTTTGATGCCATTTGGGATATTATGGCATGCATTTTGGCCACTCTAGCAGCTGCATTTGATTCTGACATCGTAAACTTCAAACTCTCACCCACACAGTAAAATTTTGGCACAAAAAAAGATTTCCCAGCCTGTGCATTCCTATTTTTGACGTGCTGTGTCTTCAACTAGTAGAAATACTTTTGCCACATGACATTACATGGGGACCCTTGTGCATTTTCCATGCATCACAAATTGCTGACAGAGACTACCACATAGGCAAATCCAACACGATACATGTCACCCATGTAGACATGCGTACAATAGATAAGTGCTACCTCAGCCTCCACGCAAGACTGAACATAAGAAAATTTGCAGCCAAAGCCCATGTCAACAAGACATGTAGACTACCACATTGCATATTCTATATGGACACGTGCCAAATTTGTATGACCATACGGTCCACGTAGTTTGACACGTCAGCATGGGGCTCTTTTTCGTTGATGTCATCTAGGAACTATGTTAAAATTAATAACCGTTTGACCATCAAATCTAGGAATTTTATAACTATTGCAATAGCCATTTGATCATCAAATTTGAGCATGCAATTTTCCTTCCAGACCCCTCTCCAAATTGCTTTTCATTTTGGCAACTTGACTTTGTGAGCCCATAAATTGGACATCCATACTCCGATTCAAGTGGAATTTTTTTTGAAATTAGGTAGAATTTCCTAAATCTTCCTGTGGTGGGGTTATTTTATAGTTTTGGTGCAAGGATTTTGTAGAAATTGTATTTTTCTGTGACTATACCTACATAATCCTACTTTTTGCAACTTCAAATGCTGTGTACACGCACATTTATTCACTTTTTTAGGTTTTTTTTTTTTTGAAAGTGCATTATTTTTCATCTACTTTCATCTACTTTTCAAAATTCTTGTACATCTGAGCTACAGTTCTTAGTGACAGCTTTGGGCCTCAAAAGGCAATTGTAAAATCAAAATAAAAAAGTCCACTTTGTTCATTTTGACAAGTGGCCCATTATACATGAACTACTTATAAAGTGACAAAAGCATCTTTGTTGGGGGGGTCTTTTGATTGAGTGAAAAGGGGGGGGGGGGGGTGTTGGGTGTATTGTATCTCTCTTTTGTGTTCTTTTCATTTTCTGCATCATGGGTTTTAAATGCCCTCCTCTAACTTCACACAACTATTCTACATGGAAAGATATTGCATGGAGTAGATTAATGGAAAAAGGATATAGTCTTTATGTTGATGGTACAATCACCAAACCTACTAAAGATAAGGAACTCATTGAATGGAAAAGACAAGACCAGCAGGCTTTAGGAGCTATCAGGAGTTGTGTTCATATAGATCTTTTCTTTCACATTGCCAGTTGTATAGAATCCAAAGCAACTTGGGATAAACTTAAACAATTGTATGGTAAGGTGGATGAATAAAAGGGATTTTAGATTGAGGATGATCTACTTCTCTTGGATCCAAAGAATTTTGACACAATTCAGGATGACATCAAAAAAGCCAATGAGTATAGGGCACTTCTAAAAGATTATGGAAATCCCATGAAGGATGACAAGTTGATTCATCACATCCTAAAGAGGCCACCTTTAGAGTATGCTTCCTTTATTTCAAGTTTTAATACTCACAGGTTACCCATGGGAACAACTTACCAGAAGCCTTCATTTGATGCATTTGTAGAGATGTTGATTGTTGAGCAATCTCGCGTGATGGATTTAGAACTTCTCAAATCATCAAAGACCAAAGCCTTGGTGGCTAGTGATGAGAACCAATCAAATCAAGGAGGGAAAAGCAACAACAACAAGAAGTAGTGGAAGCAGAAATCACAATCTAAGACACAACAATCCTCCTCACAACAAGGCATTTCTTCTTCCAACAAGAAGGGAAGTAATGAAAAGAAGGACAAACTATTTTGTGCATATTGCAAAAAGTCAAATCATGATGAGCATCATTGCAAGCTAAGAGAATCGATGAGTTAGAAAACCTACTCAGGAAGAACAAGATTCAAGTGCTAGGTACTTCCAAGGATTCAACTCCAACCTCTTCAAAGGGTAAAGGGCAAGCATTCATGGCCAATACAAGTTCTTCTTCAAAATGGATACTTGACTTCGATGTCTCTTACCACATGGGTTCTTCAAAACAAGACTTTTCTTTATTGAAGCAGTCAAAATTACCACACATCTTGATGGGAGATGATACTAAAATGGAAGTTGAAGGGAAAGAAAATGTGGAAATGAAAAATGGGGAATTCAAAGATGTTCTCTATGTTCCAAACCTTAGCTCCAATCTCCTATCATTTTACCAAATCACTCACCTTGGAGATGGTCATAAAGTTGACTTCCAGATTCAATGATGGTGTGAAGTCTTAGAGATGATTCATTGGTTGCAGTTGGGAAAGTCAATGATGACAAGAGGCTTTATTCCTTCTCCCACTTTGTGCCTAAGTCTCCTTGTCAAGCCTTGTTGACTCACTCTACTTCACAAATCAGTTTATGGCATGAGTGGTTTGGTCATCTTGTCTTTCACCATCTTTAGCAACTTTTCTCAAAACACATGGTCAAAGGTCTACCTAATATCAAATTTTCTAATGGTGAGTGTTCATCATGTTCAGTGGATATGCATCTCAAAGAGAAGTATGATAAAGTTAAGTCTTCCAAAGCACCAATTGTTCTCCAATTAGTTCATATGGTTTTAGCAGGACCCTTTGTAGTGACTTCAGTCAGCCAAGGCCACTACATCCTCACATTTGTTGATGACTTTTTGAGATTCACTTGGGTCTACTTCCTTCATCACAAGAATGAAGTGGTTCACAAGCTTCAAGACTTTAAGACTCATGTTGAACACAAGTCAAGAAAACCCATCAAGATGCTACGAGTGTATAATGACAATAGATATGTGGATGAGAGACTTAAGGACTTTTGCAAACTTGAGAGGATTGATCTTCAGAACCCACCAGCATTCAATACGTACAAGAAAAATGTTGTAGCTATGAGGATTAGGACTCTCAAAACCATGGCAAGTTGCATGATAAAAGCCAAGTCTATTGATCCTAATTACAAGTTGAAGCCATTAGTAGTGCTACTCACATACTTAATAGGTCTCCTCATAATGCCTTAGATAGGAAGACTCCTTTTGAGGCATGGTGCAGTAGAACACTAGTTGTGAGTCACTTTAGAGTCTTCAATTATCTAGCATGGGAAAACCTATCTTCCAGCAGATGTAAGGCACTAGCATCTAGGCCTTGTACTTTCATAGTATATGAAGATAGAATAAAGCCTTATAGACTTATGAATCTAGAGACACATAAGATTTTTGTGGAGAAGGATGTACACTTTGAATAAAGTTCACCCAGCTTATCCTCTACTCCTCTTTGCACATCATACATAGTGGAAACTAATAGTGACACCAGTGATAGTGCTTTAACAGATTCAGACACGTGGGGTTCTATCGACAACTGTAGTGAGAGGTCACGTCATCAGTCTAGTCCACATGCTTATATTGCCATAGTGAAAGGTCCAACACAACATGGTACATCTCGTCTTCCAGCTCAGCTTTAGTTAACTTGGGAGACAGCCTTGAGGAGTTGCATATTCTCTTTGATGAAGGTGATCCTTCTACAGTTGTTGCAAGGGCTCACTCTAACCCTCATGTCCATTCTCTACATGATCAATCTTCATAGGTTGGTGTGATTGTGGATACTTATGAACAATAGTTGTCAAAGGTCTCTTTGTCAGTAGAGGAGACAAATGGTTCATTGGGATAGTTTCAATAGACATGCTTGCCAGATCTACATTCATTCTTTTCAATACAGTTGGAAGGGGCAAACATCAGCATCAACATAGGGATACTTGATTAGGTTTTAGGGCTAGCTTACATCTTTAGGATAGTACCTTTCCCATTGTTTCTTCCTAAGGGGAGGAACATCATTCTGCATTTTTGGACTAGCTTCTTCATCTGAGTGGCTTTCACTTGTTAGTATTCTTCTTTGGGGGAGGGGAGCCTATTCTATCTCTCTTCCTCCTCTCATCATTCTCTTATGTATATATAGGATGTATGTCATAATGGGGGGGTCTTGATTACTCCATCCATCCATGCATCCCTATTTATCTCTCTTTTTGGGGGAAGATATTTCCCATGAGGTTTTCCTTCTTTCTCTACTTTATGAGAGATTGCATTTCATTATGTACATGGGTACCTAACATGGCCTGGTAGTCGAGACCCATTCTACACTTCATCCTAGTTTTTGTAAGCTTAAGGGCATTACCCTAAGTTGCACTTAAGGGGGGGTGTTGGTGTAAATACATATTCACTATTTACACTTACTTAAGTTTACTTAGGTTATTGCATTATTTTATTATTTTATTTTGTGAGACACTTAGGAATTTGCGCACCTTTTTGAGATGTCATGTCGACAATGCAAAAGTACACAACTCTATTTTAGCACATGGTGTCTACAACACTGATTTGTGTGTCACACCCTCGTAGGCTTATCCTCTCATCACCACAGTTACTTATGTGCCTAATGGAGGATAACCCATATCTTATGGACATGTGCCTAGTTGTATGACTTATCATGATGTTGATTACGAGGCATTCTAGATGTATCTCAGAGGCCTTTATATACAAACACTTCTAGTATACTTTCACATTGCATATTGAATAAATTTATCATCATTCTTATCATACTCTCTCCTTCTAGTCTATAGTTGTGCTTGTGTTTGAGTTCTTAGTTCCTAGGTGAATTTTTCCCTTAGGCAAATTCTTACAGTGAATACATAAATCCAACAATATCTCCCTTTGGCATTGATGGCAAACCCTCTTCTCAAAAACAAAATTCCATTAACAAGGCTTACATAATTTCATGGGTTACATTCCCCTATCTCTTCACGTTGAGTTTCATCTTTACCTCTCTATGGCCTTAAGATTTTATTCTCCCCTTTGTGGGTTGATAGATCTATATGTTTCTTCTTTTATGGATTTTCCCCCTTGTTCTATATCTTCATATCTCTCTTTAACCAAGTCTCCATGCTCAATATTCTCCTCATTTTGTCATTTGATCCTTCATCCTCCCTAATTAATGTTCTCTGCCCCTTAGATTCTTCTCTCCCCCTTTTTTTTGTCAAGGACAAAGGGACATAGGGTTCCAAGGGCTTACAACTTTTCAAATATGTCTTTATATCTCTCACTTGTTTTGAGGTGAGTCTCTCACAAATCCTTAAGGTGACTGAATGTAAGTGCTCCACTCATAAGCTCTGTTAGTTGCATGTCCACACCTTCCTTTATATCTACCATTGGCTTGCAAATCTAGTCTACTACATCTTTCTTGTCTTGAATAAGACTTATTTATTTGTCTAGATTTGTTATTAGAACATGTTGTTCCACAAACTTGGTTATCTTTTCTTCCTTCTTGTAGATATGATCTACATGAACCTTGATCTAACTGATCAAATTATCAACTTTCTTTTACAAGTCTACAGATGCCAATTCCTTGAAGATGTCTCTAGCCTTTACTAGTGTTCTTTCCCTCTCATGTCTCCTACTAGATAAGTTCATTATTTTTTACTTCTTCATGAGTTTTGTATACTTGTGTAACTCTATATCATTGAGATTTTGAAGCTAATTTCCCATTTCAATTATCTTATCAAATATATTATTTATTCTTATTTATTCTTAAACATTATCATAATATAGCTCTCCCTCATCCGTAGTTGTGGATGATGAGACTAGTTTAGGGGACTCATGTCATCTTATGTGCTTCTTCTTGTTCTCATACTCCTCTTCTGAATCATGCTTCCTTTTGCCTTTGTCACGCTTCTTCACACTTCTCTATCCTTTTGATGGCATACCAAATGGTCTTATCTCGATCAATTTCTTTTCCTTCTTTGTTTATGGAAAATCATTTTTCCTCTACTCTTTCTCTATCTCTTTTACCTATTTTTTATCCATGTTGTCTTGTTCGATTATGTCTTCTAGAATTTCCATTATATGTACTTTTTGTTCTTGTTCTTCCTCAAGTGTGACATCCATGACCAAATATTTATCTTATTTCTTCTCATCTCCCTTATCACTGTCATCTTTATCCTTTGTATTACAGGTTAGAGTTTGACCTTTTTGTGTTCTCATTTTTTGTGTTCTTCTCCAGACTTGTGACATCAATTATTTTAGGATGACTATCACTTTTATGTGTGTCATCTTTCTATTTTACTTCCACATCTAGTTATTTTTTAGTCTTCTCATATTGAACTTCTTTACTCTTCATGGGTTCTTTATTTAGATCTTGACTCATTTGAGTCCTTTTCTTGATTGGTATAGCAGTTTATGTTGTTAACTTCTTCTATGAGCTCTATTTATTTATTGACCTTCTTGGTCCTTTATCACTTTTCTTTTCCCATGGTACTTGTTTTGAATCACATTTCTTATTTATGCTTGATTCTTCTTAACTATAGAGTTTTTTCCATAACTTTCTAGCATTATGAAGTCCTTATTTTCTTAGTTCTATGGTCACCAAGGTCACATTCACTAATGTTTCAAAATATTTCTTGTGTGTCTCTACTAGTTATTCTTTTCATCATTATTATAATCGGGCCTTATCTTAGATAATGATTTATCTAAGATGCCCTTACATTCAATAATTCCTTTTGTTCATTTTCATCAATTATTGTGTCAAGTTTGGTAGGCACCAGTGGTGTGATGGTCAATGGTGTCCTATTGAA
This sequence comes from Cupressus sempervirens, assembly GCA_028749045.1. Classification (NCBI taxonomy): domain Eukaryota; kingdom Viridiplantae; phylum Streptophyta; class Pinopsida; order Cupressales; family Cupressaceae; genus Cupressus; species Cupressus sempervirens. The sequence goes on from CM053788.1 coordinate 655,068,014, forward strand.
TGTTCTCATGTTTAATAATACAACATTTATAACTTTATCCTTTTTTTATTTGCTAAAATTTGAAAATCTATTATTCAATGTGTTATAATTGTCATTATGCTTAATATCATCTAGAATATTCTGGAAAGTAAGCTTCTTACCTTCTTTTGGAAATTTTAGACTTTAAGTCTCTCACTCTTCTTCCTCTAGTGGGGTTGGAAAATTCTTCTACTCTTTTGTGTAGCCTTCCTTTTGTGCATCTCTTTCATTAGGGGAATAATGGTAGTGGAGATCTTTTTCCTTATTCTTCTCTTGATAATATAACCTCAAGTGAAGAATCATCTCTTTGTTCTTTCACTTCTTCTCCTAATTATTCTTCCTCAATCTATCTTGTGGTTTGACCTTTTCTTTTCTTCTTCTTCTTCTTCTCCTCAACAAATTTCTTTTGTTTCTCTTTAAATTCTCTTATTTTCTCCTTAGATGTTTTCAACCTTTCCTATTCCTAGACAATAGGCATTGCCAATTTTTGTTCAATGTTCTTCCTTGTTGACTCTTCATCAATCTCATATGGCAGATCTATTAGATAGTGGATTTGAGGTTGAACCACCTATGCAATGGACTTGTCTATGCTTTCTAGGAACTATTTTTCGCATTTATAGTCTATAACAAGACTTAGGGGTATCCCCTTCCTTTATTTCATTTCAAATTGAAACCTTTTGAAGTACCCATAGAGTAGTTTAGGGGCTTCAATTACCAAATTTTTTTAATATGTTGGTGATCTTGATAGTGATGTGACTCCTGGTCTTCCACTAGAATTTCAAAAATCTAGGGAACCCCTTTTTGAAGAAAAATAATATACTAACTAGTATAGTACCATATTTGAAGATATGTGCATTGTTAGCCCTCTTTATCTTCTACATATTCTCCATCATTTGAATGTGTAACCATCCACTTAGATTAAGTAGGGTGTGTTTATTTATAATCTAGTGTACACCATACACTACTCTGCTTGTCACACTATTACTCCTACAAGAGTTATAGAGCCAATGTTCAATCACTATTTGCTACAAACTTTATCTTCTCATCAATTCTATCCTTCAAAAAATACATGTGTCCCATCATGGTGGAATCTAGTTAATTTGACTTTCTTTTGGTGAATACTTCTTGATTGTCAAACCACTCCATGTTCCACTAAACCATGTTACTGTCTCAATCACTTGTTTATATTCCTATAGGCTTTTTTGAGACATGTATTCATTATACACCTTGCTAACAATGAGTCTAACCCAATTATCCCTTAAAAATTGGGGATATCAACTGCACATTTTAGAGTTGTCACTTCTAGATCCTCAAACCTTGGTTTCCATGCATACTTGTGATGAAATTTTGGATGCTTCATTTGGATTTCCTTGTCATCCAACTCACATATCCTAGCCTTCAAATAGGTTCTTACATCTTGAACAAGGAGAATATTTTCTAGGAGTAAGGATAGGTATCTATCATACCCTTTTAATCTGTACTCATAAGAATGGACATGTAAACTAGTGGTTCACTTTCCTTTGCACCAATCAACTCAACTTCATACAATTGTGACTATTTTTCCCCTTCCATTTTTAGATCGATAAATTTATTTGATTCTTTACACACTTGGCTTCTATTTTCTATCTCTTGGGTTTCCTTGTCCTTCTTTCCAAGATTCACACAAAATACCACTACAATATCATACTTGGTTGATAAGGTTTCATGAAAGTGAAAGCTCTTAGATATTCAAATTTACAAATTGATAGTTATTGTGTGATGTACCTATTTATAGATCTAGAAGAAAATTTAATGTTGAGGTTCTAATACTAAGCATGTTTCTTAACCACCTCTAACTTTGTGCAATATATTCTTTTTGACCCATCATCCAAAAATCAACACCTTGTCCTATCTTCACAAGTAAAGAATTTTGAATTAGTGGCCACTTTCTAGTTACCTAAGGCATCACAATTTGTGACTTACTAGTTTGTATAAAGGGAGCAGTTAAAGACTTTCTTTGATTGCATAACCCCTTAAGATTTCTTATCTTAACTTGATTCAAACATATCACCATTCATCAATGAAATCATAATCTTTATAGATTTTACTTTATATTCTTTTAATTCCATCTTGGATCATACCTTGGCAAAGTCTTTACTAAGTTCCACAACATCAATGATCTATTATTTTCCTTTCTTTCCATGAAGTTACTACTTAGGTTTCCAGTTGGCCCAAAAATGCTTGGTAGTATCAAAAACCTTATGAAATTGGTAGCATGTTGTGTCTATACAATTCCATGTTTGAGTTTGTTTCCTATGACCAGTCCTTATCTTGCAGTAGAATGCAAGATGACCAACATTCCTATAGGTAGAGAAAACCTATACAACATACTTGGTGTTTCCAATATGTCTCCCTTGCCTTTGGAGATGACTGATTTGATTGAGTCTTTGATCTAAAATCCTTGGAATTATGACCACACTTGTTATAATGGAAATAATAATCTTCTACTATTGCCTATTTTTCAAGATTATTGCACTCACATGCACTATGTCCATACCAATAGTAGATATTGCAGTAACCTTTGTTGGCATGAAAAGTATCAGGCATTGCTTTTCTGTGCCAACAAACATTGGACATGTGTCCTACTTTACCATAGCAATAACAAGTGGGCTTGTTGGATCTCATAGCTATCTTTAATTTCATCTTGTACTTTCTAAGGTTCACATCTTTCTTTCCTAAAGACTCTCCTTTCTTCATTATGTTGATTCCTTCAAATCCTAGACCAGTTGAACTCATGGTCTTCCTTTGAGCTTTGAGTTTCTCTTCCAAAATCCTAGTATTTTCATTTGAATTTATCATTTTTTATTCTTTTCCTTTGTGTCCTTTAGCTCATCCATCATTTGACAAACTTGTTCTTCTATCTTCTTAGCATCTTCAATTAGGATTTCCAAATATTTTGTTTTTTCATCAAAGTGTTCTTGCATGACATTGTTCTCTCATCTGATGTATTGGTGTTCTTTTTCCATAAAAGTCATTTATTTTTTCTTTTCTTTCAACAATTCTTCAACTTATTTTTTTTCTTCCTTATACAGTCTCAATTCTTCATAGGCTTGATCTTTGTGAGAATGACATTCCCTTTCTCATCCTAACCTTCACTCATTCTTATTGTTGCAAGTTCTTGTTCTTTTTTCATTAACCTAATTCTTATGGTTAATTCCCATTGTTAGTGATGAGTTCATATATTCCTTCCTCAAATTCTTTTTATCCACTCTACTCTTCTAAATTTTCTATCATTATTTGACTTTTGTCTTACTTCTTCATCAGTTTCTTTCTCTTTGCTGAAATTCTCTTAAATTTTCTTACAAGTCTAAAATAGAGTTCAAAGAATTATCAAGCTATCTTTAAATTATAGTGGTTTTCATTTGATCTTCCCTCAAGTTGTCAAGCTTTTCATTGCTAGGGTCTATGCTCTAATACCAAATATTGGTCCCAAGTGGTACCAAAGGGGTGAATTAATATGATTTTTCCTATCGGTTACAACAATTATCTTGTACACAAAACTAGTGACCAATCTCTTAACTATTATAATGATTGGAAATGCAATACAATAAAACAATATGAGATCCTACAAAAAGGCACACTTCAATAACATAAATATTTATATGTGGAAAACCTCAGTGTGAGGGTGAAAACCATAGTGGGAGTAATATACCCACTAGCCTTTCCGTGCAAGTAAAATGGTGCCATGTTAAAGGCTTAAATTTGTTCCTTATGATAACTCATCCTATTAGGAATCAACATAATTTTTTAGGATTACAAAAACCTACTAAGGCTATATTTTAATAGGATTTTTATCTCTTTCTAAGAGATACCTTGTTAAAATGTTTGAAAGACTTATTACAAGTCTACATTTTTAGAGGCTTATAATAGTTGCAATACTAAGAAAGAAAAATAAAATTTAGATATAAGAATATGGAACACTTTTCCTTGTAGATCCATTGTGTTACCTTTGAATATTTTGTGATCTCTTTCCTCTATTTTGGCTTTTCTTTTTGAACTCTCTTGTTCACTTCTCTTTCACAGTGAGGGTGAAAACCATAGTGGGAGTAATATACCCACTAGCCTTTCCATGCAAGCAAAATGGTGCCATGTTAAAGGCTTAAATTTGTTCCTTATGATAACTCATCCTATTAGGAATCAACATAATTTTTTAGGATTACAAAAACCTACTAAGGCTACATTTTAATAGGATTTTTATCTCTTTCTAAGAGATACCTTGTTAAAATGTTTGAAAGACTTATTACAAGTCTACATTTTTAGAGGCTTATAATACTTGCAATACTAAGAAAGAAAAATAAAATTTAGATATAAGAATATGGAACACTTTTCCTTGTAGATCCGTTGTGTTACCTTTGAATATTTTGTGATCTCTTTCCTCTATTTTGGCTTTGCTTTGTGAACTCTCTTGTTCACTTCTCTTTCACATGCTCATGCATCAGTTTATTGTTTGCTCATTGCTCTTCCCCTTTTACAACCTTTTCCTACTCTAGCTATCTTACGGAAATATCCAAAAACAACAATGAAGTTCAAGTGTCCCTAAATACACTCATTCAATGTGAGTGTTGAAACCCTAAAGTTATCTTGCTCAAAACATGTATTCAAAATTTGAAATCTATAAGCAACCATAGTCAAAAATACCTATGAATACCTATGCATAGGTGCCTATTAATATAGGCCTACATGTCCACCTGTAATTCTACATCTAGAATTGTGTCCTTTATTTCTTTAGTTACTTTTTATATTTCTCTTTATGTGTATGTGTAGACACTCAAAATCGTCCCTAACACTATATTAATTAATTTTAACATTGCCCGTGACATTGTAATTAATTATTAATTAATTAATTATATTGCTCACATTCTTCTACTTATTTAATTAAATTATTTTAATTAAATAAGTTCATTTTCCCAAGTATTTAAATTTAATTTGAATACTTTCATCCCTAATGTGTTAAATTTATTTAATACATGACCTTCCATAAATCCCCTTGTTAAATAAATCTTATTTATTTAATTCTTCCATCTCTATTAATTCCTCTAAACCTATAATTAAATTAAATCATATTTAATTTAATTTTAAACCTAGCCTACACCTATCACTCTCATCCTTCTAAGCCTACCCACTACTTAATCCCACTTTATTATCTTAAATCTCTTTCTAAACACCTTTTTAGCTCCTAAGAGTTTGCTCACACATGTGTGAGAAGCTTTTGATCCAATAAACTTTCCAGTTCATTTATGACTCTTACATCTCTTACACATTTGTCCCCCACTTCTTCCCCCAAGGTTGCTCACACATGTGTGAGCACACCTTGAGCCTCTCAATCATTAAAGACTCTTTTTAACTTTTGCATGGCTTGTCCTCTAGCCCATGTGTCTCCCTTGTGGCACCTATGTAGATGCCACATGGATGCCACCTCACCAAGCCCTCTCTTGAGCCTATAAATAGAGGCCTTGTCTCAAGCATTTTTCATCTCCCATTGTTGCATTGTTATCATGCTATTTTGAGTTTTGAGTTTTCATGCTAGAGCTTTCATGGTAGTTTGAGTTCATAGAAATTTCTAGGTGCATACTAACTATTTGGTAGTTGATTTAGCTTTCATTTGGTATTGTTAGTTTAGTTTATATGCATTCTCTCATCTCCATCACATTTTCTTCTTAGTTTAGTTTGCATTACTATTTAGTTTTTTTCTTGCATTCCACATTTTCACCATTGAATACGTTCAAGTATGGCTCTCTCCATAGCCATTTCTTGAAGTATTCTCCATTTCATGTAGTTTAGGTTCATGTTTCACTTTCATTCATACTTGCACATCCACTCAAGAAATTCCATACGTTATTGTGTTTGGGAGAGCACACCAAACATTCCCCCCATCCTAACACACCAACAAAGCCTCTCATGGGTGCCTTTGTTGAGCTGCAGAGGTGGCTTGAGGGCTTGATTGTGTTGGTTGCTTTGAGTTGCAAAACTCAAGCAAGCATTAGTATAGCTTTCCTTTGCTTTGATAAATTCTTGTTATATGCATTTTGAACTAATGTTTGCTTGTTTATTCATGTTTCCAATAGGTCATTTCTTATAGCACATAGTATGTCAAATTCGGTTTACTTAAGATTCTAGAAAATGTGTTAGAAGTCGATGTAAAATTAGAAGAATCCAAAAATGGCACTAACTTTTGGGAGGCATAACTTTTAATTCGAGGCTCTGATTGATGAACTGTTTACATTTCTAGAAAGATCTCCAAGCACTCTATAGCCCTATAAACAAGCTTTTCTTTTCTCCCATTTTTTGGGCTCGTACAAGGTTGTTTAATGCCTCAAATCTAACTTTGAAGCGCTCTTAGGAGGTCTCTAGGAAACTTAAAACTACAATAACTTTCAAACCGTAAAGACTTGTGGCCTAATTCTTTTTCTAGAGTGCTTTAAATTACAAGTATAATTATCCCTCCAACTTACACCCTCTAACTCATTATAATTATGGCTGAATTAAAAAATAACCTAGTTTTTGCATTAGCACATATCCCAAGGTGCTAAAAACTCCAACCTAGAAAACCAATAGTGAAGCTATGAGAGTTGGAATATTTATTTGACCCAAATGGGTATCCAAAAATGAAAACACTTTAAACAAAAACTAACACTAAGCATATTTTTGGCTGATATAGGATTGTGTTGAGATAATGGGTGTTGCACACATTGCATAATATTGTTATTTTATTATTTTATTTTATTATGTAATGTTGCACCTAGATGGACGTGCAACATGTAAAGATTCCCATGGAATATTCTTGATGAGTTGTATTGTAACATTGTGAAAATATTTCATGTAATTATTTAATATTGGAGAAAAGAATTAAATGCCCAATATTAAATGTGGGGTCAGTGGGTTAGGTAGCACATGGTTTTAGCACATGGTTTATGTAATACCACTTAGTGGTTTTGTGGGACTTGCTACTATATAAGCAGCCACAAGGGTAGTTGTTGTGAGAGTGAGAGAGAGTGACAAGGAGAAGACAGAAGGCAAGAGTTGAGCGGGACAAGGCTTGACAGGTTAGCCAAAGGAGCATTTGTGAAGGTTGGAAGCATGGCATGGGATGTGTGGATTCATGCTTGTTCACATAGTTTCCTCGGTTGTGGCTATGGCCATGAAGGCTTCCATGGTTGTATGGAAATGGTATTTTTGTTGAATAATACATGGTGATGGATGCTTTTGGAGGCTGGGTTTTTCCCTCAATGAGGGTTTCCCAGGGCATATCTTGTGTCACAATTTTTGTGGGTATGTTTTCTATTCTCTTGCATGTGGATTTTAATTTCGTGTTTATTTTAGATCTATTATGGGTTATGTGGAAATGGTTATATTCTTTCTTACCAAGTTTCCTTACAAGTGGTATTAGAGCTATGGTTTTATTATTGTAACCCTAGATTGAGTCCATGGGAATGCATGAGAGGATAAAAAAAAAGGGCAGGATATATGAATAATTATTGCAGATCTGAGGGTTTTGGGTTTGCTATTATGATGGGATGTTAAAAGATTTGGGCATGTAAAATTGTTGGAGAAAAGGATTTTTTTGGATGTTTCATTTAAATGAGGGTTTTGGGGGGTAGCTTGCAGAAATGACCTCCTGGGTAAAAACAGACCTCACCATTGGATTTGGGTCGACATTTCCATAAATTTTGATATATAATATACCCTAGTTTGGCCATGTTCAGAGGAAATGAAAGATTTTTTTGGTTTCAGCCCATGATGGCCGTCAAATTTAATCCCGTCAGAATTTTCGTCACTGAAAAAAAATTAAAAATGAAAAATCGTACTAAAAATGGTAAAAAGACTGTCTTAGTAAAACGGCCATAATTTTCTCTCAGAATATCAGATTTCAGAGTTCTTATAGGCGTTGGAAAGCTAATTCAGATCACTACAAGATGGTGTAGGTTTGGTTCTATGATTTTGAGATTTTGTTAGGTTTTAAGAGCCCTAAAATCAGATGTTATTTATTTTGAGCACAAATTGGGGCATAACTTGGGCATACAGAGTCGGATTTTGGACTTCGAGTAGTCAACGAAAAGCTCTTAAAGAACTCTACACATTGGTTCAGATTTGGTGTAGGTTTGGCATGATTTATTTGGTGATATATTTATCTGAATAGTTTATAGATATATTTTGACTATGGTAACATTGTGAGTTTATGGCATTAGAGATTTAAGTTTTGATGTCATTGTATACTCAGTTCATATTTCAGATTGGTCTCATGATGATATGGTTATCAGTGTTTGGTTTGGATATGCATGATGACTTGTTGGATCTACAAGTTGTGCAGTGTTGTAAGCGGTCTATACTTACAGGTTGCATTTATAGCTTGGTTATGGGTTGTCTTTGCCCATTGATCTTTCATTATTGATGCGTATTCAGATTGGTGGCTTGGATTTGGGTTGTTTATGCCCTAAGTCACATGATTTGCTAATTTCTTCATGTAGAAGGGATGAGATGTTGTTACCAGGTACAGTCATGGCAGAGGATTGTGGTTGACTATGCTGACAGGTTGGACATATTGAGAGCTAGATGCTCGGTTCATGGATGTGATCATGGTGTCATGGATTTTGGCATGACATGATTGGTTATACAAGTATATCCTTGATGTTCATTAGCTTGGATTTCTAATTTGGTTATGGTGGTATATCTTCTTGGTTGAGGATCATGGTTATTTGGTTTCTTTTGAGGAGCTCATGATGTGCACTTTGAGTTCTTTGATGGTTTGATGCCTTGGTTGATTCTCATAGTTAGAGGATGGATTTGTTCATCATATGTCATGGATAGCTTGGATACACGGTTTAGTGGAAGCTTGTGACAGTGATGGGGTGACAGTGCAGGATTAGTTTCTGGTTTGGTTTATATCTTCTTGGTTTGGAGAGGATGGATTTTATAATGCCATAGATGACTTGGTACCACAGTAGAGTGGGAGTTATTGGAATTGATATATTTATTGAGTGTTTGCAGATGTTGGAGGTTTGTCTTAGATCCTGTTGTTGCAAAAGCATCTTTGACATTTGCATGGTGCACTTGTTATCTTCATGGTATGTGAAGATGGTTAGATCTTGAGGACTCATGGAGTTCTTGGTTATCTTCATGGTGTATGGAGATGGTTCTTCCTGGTATGTGGAGATGGTTTTCTTCATGGTGTGTGGAGATGGTTGCATCTTGAGGACTCACAGGGTTCTTGGCAAAGGTGTGGTTTATGTTTTTATTTGGCATGTTATCCTTGGTGTGAGGATGGTTTCATTATTATGTCATGGTATACTCTTGATACAGTTTAGAGTTGTGACATGTTATAGTATGTTCATGTGGAGCATGTTATCTCTTTAGTTGAGATGGTAAGATCATGTTGTCATGTTTATGTTCCTAAGGCCATGGTTGGAACTTTGACATTGATCTTGGTTTAGTTTCTTAGTATTGAGTACATTGATCATAAGCTGGATACTTCATGATATTGCTATGTTGCATTTGGAGTTGGCATGGATTGATTGGTTACAGGTGCTCATGGATACTTAGAGACGGTGGTGACGCTGATTTCTCTTAGATTAGAGAAGTATTTGTTGGGACGGTTGATGGTTTCAGCAGGAAGTCCAAGGGGCAGTCACCTGATATGGACTTGAGAGGAGATTGTTCTTAGATAGTCTTGGTTGGAGACTTGGGTATCTTGATGAGCATTCTCATTCCCCACTCTTGGTCTACTCAGCAGTTTGCTACTTGAGAGGTATAGCCCATTATTTTCTCTCAGTTGCATTATATTTATGCTTATCTTTCATGGATATGGATCTTGAGCTATGGTACATGAGTTAGTTCTGGAGGGTTCATTTGAGAGATGGTTTAGCATTTGTTATCTCCATGTGCATATGTTGTTATGTTGGTTGAGTTTGGGAGATGGTTTTATATTGGACATATTCCTTGGATTAGGAATGGTTATTCCCTGGTTTAGGAATGGTTTATTGAGTTTGATCTTCTTGTGAGAAGCTTACATCCATAATTAGTTATATGGTATGGTTTGGGTGTTGTTGAGGCTTCTTGTTGGGGTTTTATGGAGGAGATCATACTTGCACAGTTTACATCTAGAGGTGTGTGTAGAAGGACATGATACAGGTTATGATTTGCATGGTTTCTCTGGTCTTGGTTATCTTCTTGGATGTTCAATTTTGCCTACATTGGATTTGAGATTGGTTGGAGATTGTGATCACTAGTTTGTGCTCATGTTTGTCATGTGAGAGATGACATGGTTATTCCTTTATCTCTTTCCTCGGTTGGTTGTGATGAACTTGGAGAGCATTGGACACTTGTTATGAGAGTTGTTCTTACAAGATATTAGTTTATGTATTGTGGATGTCCTTGATACTACATGGATTCACTTCTTTGAGATGTTGTTGAGTGGATTGGTTATAGATTTGACATTATCTTTTGCAGTGGGAGCTTCTTGGTAAATATGAGGTAGGTATTGCTCTTGAGGCTTGTGATTGCAGGTTGCAGATTGGATATGTTAGTGATATAAGATTCACTTGTTATACCTTTGAGGTATGGATAGTTGGATGGGTTTGGCACTTTGCTGTGGGTGCTATTTCAGCTATGGATATTTTGACAACTACGGATACATGTGATTACCTTTGGATCAGGTTATTTGTGCTTGGAATTTTAATTGGTACAGGATTTTATGATCTTTTAATGCAACAAGTTGGGTGGTTTTCTCTTTGGATGGCTTCTATGTATGTCCAGTGGGAGTGGCATAATACGAGGTGAGATCATTCATGTTTGAGATGCTGGATACTTTGATTTTTTCGCGGGTACCAGGATGGAGCACTTGGTGTATTTTGATCCATGATGGTGGATGTGCTGGGAGGGATTGTTCCCTTGTTCATTTTGTGTGGCTACAGATTGACCCCATGCAATGTATACAACAAGTGGGAGATTGTTGAGATAATGGGTGTTGCACACATTGCATAATATTGTTATTTTATTATTTTATTTTATTATGTAATGTTGCACATAGATGGACAGGCAAACATGTAAAGATTCTCATAGAATATTCTTAATGAGTTGTATTGTAACATTGTAAAAATATTTCATGTAATTATTTAATATTGGAGAAAAGAATTAATGCCCAATATTAAATGTGGGGTCAGTGGGTTAGGTAGCACATGGTTTTAGCACATGGTTTATGTAATACCACTTAGTGGTTTTGTGGGACTTGCTACTATATAAGCAGCCACAAGGGTAGTTGTTGTGAGAGTGAGAGAGAGTGACAAGGAGAAGACAGAAGGCAAGAGTCGAGCGGGACAAGGCTTGACAGGTTAGCCAAGGGAGCATTTGTGAAGGTTGGAAGCATGGCATGGGATGTGTGGATTCATGCTTGTTCACATAGTTTGCTCGGTTGTGGCTATGGCCATGAAGGCTTCCATGGTTGTATGGAAATGGTATTTTTGCTGAATAATACATGGTGATGGATGCTTTTGGAGGCTGGGTTTTTCTCTCAATGAGGGTTTCCCAGGGTATATCTTGTGTCACAATTTTTGTGGATATGTTTTCTATTCTCTTGCATGTGGATTTTAATTTCATGTTTATTTTAGATCTATTATGGGTTATGTGGAAACGGTTATATTCTTTCTTACCAAGTTTCCTTACAGATTGCCCTTACACCACTAGATGCTCTTGCAGTAGACACTCAGGGTAGATTGAAAAGTGACCCTGTCACTTTATAGCTAGTAGAGGAAAACTCAAATGGGCAACCTCCTTTGTAGATATCCAAGTTGAGTCTTCAATTGGTCATCTGTTCCACTTCACTAGGTATTCTTCATACTACCTATTTCTAGTACTCCAACCCACACGACTATCCATTTTTTTTTAAATCTCTTCCTTCACAAAAGTAGGAATTGGACATGGCTCCAACATCAACTCCTCATCTATACCATCATCATGATATTCTGTTAAGTCTGCAATATTGGAAATAGGAGAAATTGAATCCCATCTAGCAACTCCATCTCATATGCATTCCCTGAATCATGTTTCTCCAAAATTTTGTATGGGCCAAATTTCTTCATCTTCAACTTGTTGTGGGTACCCACTAGAAATCATTCCTTTCTCAAATATACTGTAAACTGATCTCCAACTTGGAACTCCTTATGTCTCCTCTTTTGATCTACCCTAGCCTTATACTGTAGGTTCATCTTGGTAATATGTGCTCGAAACTCCTCATGTAGGTTCTTAACATGTTCAACAAAGTCTTCTACCTCACCACTTGTCCTCTCCCCTTGTTCCATCTTCCTCAGCTCTAGTGTAGTCCTTAGACTACTTCCATACACAATTTGGAATGGTGATCTACCAGTACTCCTATTTAGAGAATTATTGTAAGAAAATTCTACTTGTGGTAGAATCAAATCCCATCCCTTGGGTTTATCTCCTACTAAACACCTCAACAAATTTCTTAGACTTATATTCAGTACTTATGTTTGTCCATCAGTCTAAAAATGATGTGCAAAACTAAACTTCAATTCTATCGTCAACTTCTTCCACAAAGTCCTCTAAAAATACCCAAAAAATTTAGTATCTCTGTCAGAAACAATACTTTTTGGGAGACCATGTAGCCTCACCACCTCTCTGAAAAACAAATCTAGAATATGCATTGCATCATTAGCTTTGTGGCATGGAATGAAATGTGCCATCTTGGAGAACCTATCAATCACCACAAATTTTGAGTCATTACCCATTTGTGTCCTTGGCAATCCAAGAACAAAATCCATACTTATGTCCTCCCAAGGCTTTGATGAAATAGGCAATGGCTGATAGAGTCCAATATTTTGACTAAGTCCTTTGGCTATTTGACATACTTGACAAATATACAAAAACTTCTTCACATCTTGTGACAATTGAGGCAAAAAATAATGCTCTCTAATAATGGCAATGGTCTTATCTTGACCAAAGGGTCCTATCGTTCCTCCATTGTGCTTCTCCTTGATCAAGTTCTCCCTCATGGAATTCCTTAGAATACACAATTGACTTCCCTTGAACAACATACCATCTTGAATCATGTAATCTAGTCACCTGGTCCTATCTAGAGTAATAGGTTCTTTACAAGCCTTCAAAGCCTCTGCAAAGATAGGATCCTCAAGGTACAAATTCTTGAGTTCATCAAACCCAACCACTTCAACCTACATTACTGTCAGTAACAATTGTCTCCTACTTAGTCCATCTACAACCCTATTAGACCTTCCACTTCTATGTTTTAGTATAAATGTATAGCTTTACATGAACTCTACCCCTTTCAAATGTCTCTGATTCAATTTTCCTTGGCTATTTAGGTACTGCAATGCCTAGTGATCAGTATACAAAAAAAATTCTTTTGGCAACAAATAATGCCTCCATTTCTTTAAGGCCTGAACTATTGCATAGAACTCCTAATCATAAACAAAATGCTTCTTCTTTGCATCATTCAATTTTTCACTAAAATAGGCAATAGGTTTACCTTCTTGGCTCAACATAGCCCCAATAGCACTACCACTAGCATCACAATCCACCTAGAATACTTTGTTGAAATTAGGAAGTTCCAAGACATGTTGCTCTGTCACCTTCTTCTTTAGCAATTCAAAACTCCTTGTAGCTCATGTATTCCACTTGAACTCTTTTCTATCCCCCCTCATTGTTTTAGTTAGAGGTGCACATGTACTACTAAAATTCCTAATGAACTTCCTATAAAAACTAGCCAAACTATGGAATTACCTCACCTCAATGGAAAACCTTGGAGTAGGTCATTCCAAGATGACCTTCACCTTCTTTGGGTCCATTTTGAGACCCTCAACTGATACAACAAACCCCAAATAAATTAACTCCCTTTTGACAAAGCTAAACTTCTTCAAATTAATCAACAATTTATCTTCCCTCAACCTTTCAAGGACACTATGAATGTTCAATAAATGTTCATCCAAAGACTTAATAAAATCAAAATATCATCCAGATAAACAATAACAATTTTTCTCAAAATTCTTTAGTATTTCATTCATAAGCCGCATGAAGGTTCTTGGTGCATTGGTTAGTCCAAAAAGCATGACTAACCACTCATATAGACCCTCCTTGGTCTTGAATTCAGTCTTCCACTCATCTCCCTCTTGTATCTGTATCTAGTGATACCCACTCTTGAGATCTATCTTTGTGAAGTACTGAGCTCCACTCAAATAGTCCATAAGATCATCCATTCTTGGCAAAGGAAATTGATACTTGATTTTTATTCTATTTATGGCCTGAGAGTCTATACATGTTCTCCACTCTCCATCCTTCTTTGGTGCCAACACTACAGGTACTGCACATGGACTTAGGTTCTCTTGAATCAAACCTTTCCTCAATAACTCCTGAACTTGTTTGTTTAGGTCCTCGATCTTATTAAGAGTCATCCTATGAGTAGCTTTGTTAGACAAACTAGCTCGAGGGACTAAATCTATTTGATGACTTATTTGTCTTATTGGCATTAACCCTTCTAGAACATTACCAAAGATGATATTTCCATAATCACTTAATAGACTTGAAACTTCAAGTAGAATTTCACTACTACCTTTGTTATCTTTTCTAGGAATTAAAGCATAACACATATGTTGATGTTTCATTCCATCCAAAAAATTTCTTCCATCAACAAGACATACCCTAGTACTATTGCATACCTTTTCACCCTCCTTTATCAAGGGCTTCAATTTGTGGTGAACTCCATCCTTTATCAAAAAGTATGTATTTGCATGACCATCATGTATAGCATGCCTATCAAACTACCATGACCTTCATAATAATAAATGGTAGAAACTCATTAGAATGATGTCATAGAGAGCCTCATCATGGTAAATCCCAATTTTGAACTTTACCAAACATTGCTCACTAACCAGGACCTTATGATTATCTTGCACCCAAGCAATCTGATAGGGTTGGGGGTGTTTCTCCCTCTTGGGCTTTAGCTTTGAGACCATCTCCTCTAACACCAAGTTGTCAATGCTTCCACCATCAACAATTACATCACAACATTTACCCTCACACATGCACCAAGTCCAAAACAAACCCCTCCTTTGTCCAGGTTCAGTCTTACTGCTCAAAAAGACCCTTTCATTAACTAGAACCTCTCCTCTTTCTACATCCTCTAAATGTGATGACTATGCATCATCATCCACATGAGCAACCCTTGCTTGACCATCAACTCTCCTATCTATCCTTCCTTGGCATTGAGGGTATTCAAAGGCATGATGACCTTCTTCATTACAATGAAAATAGGTATGACAAAAGCCTCCTCTTCTTGATCTTTGTCCATGTCCTCTACCTCTTTCTCTCTTAGCTCCAAAGTTTTGATCATGAGAGTGGTTGAAAACCTCATTCCTCTAGTTTCGGCGAGTACCCACATATTCATTTTTCTTTTGGTTCTCATTTCAGCCTCCAAATGACCTACCACTGCCCCTTCCTCCTTGACTACACTCTCCTTTCCTTCCATCAAACTTTTTTTTTAGCTTCTCCTCAACTCGCAAGGCAAACTAGTATGCCTCTTCAATGCTAGTCATTCTAACTAGACTTAACTCCTCCTGAATGCTAGGTTTTAACTTACTAAGGCAATGGGCAACCTTCTCCTTGTTTGCTTATGCATGCCTTACCCTAATAAGGAATAAATAAAATTCCTCTATGTATTCCTAGACATATTTTCCCGCTTTCTTTAACCATTGCATCTTTTTGAACAAATCAAATTCCACCAAAAACTACCTTTATAATGCCAAAAAGGTCCTTAAGTAAACCAAATTAGGTTTAGGTTTAGTAATATGTCATTTGACATCCACCACAAAAATAGAGGGTTCTAGAAGACCCGTCAAAAGTTGGTGTAAAATTAGAAGAATCCAGAAATGGTAGTCTAACTTCTAAGAGGCATAAGTTTTTATTTGGGACTCTGATTGATGAACCGTTTACATTTCCAAAAATCTCTCCAAGCACTCTATTTCCTTATGGATGAGCTTATCTCATCCCCCATTTTTTGGGCCTATAGAAGGTTGTTTAGTGCCTCAAATCTGAATTTGAAGTGCTCTTAGGAGGTCACCAGGCAACTTAAAACTACAATAACTTTCAAATTGTAAAGCCTTTTGACCTGATTCTTTTTCTAGAGTGTTTTAAATTATAAGTATAATCATCCCTCCAACTTGCACTGTCTAACTCATTATAATTATGGCTCAATTACAAAATAACCTATTTTTTACATTTGCACATATCCCAAGGTGCTCAAAAACTCCAATCCAAAAAACCAATAGTGGAGCTATGAGAGTTGGAATCTTTATTTGACCCAAATGGGTATCTAGAAATAAAAACACTTTAAACATAAACTAACACTAAGCATATTTTTGGGCGATACAAGATTGCCTTTACACCACTAGATGCTCCTGCATCACAGCCCAATCATGTTATTGTGACTACATAATTCTAACACTTATTCCATAAGGAAATAGATCACAAACTAGTATTGTGAAATAATTTTTTCAAGACAATTGTGTAAAGTTGAAGGAAAATGTTGCAAAATGATCATTAGTACTAGTAGTTCAAATAACCTAGAATTTGAGGAGTTGGTATAAAAATTAAATTTGCATAAGTTCAAGCACCCCAAACCCTATTTGACTGAATGGATAAAGGATGATCATAGAGTATTGGTAAGTGATAAATGCCTAGTGAAATTGAATATTGGATCTTATCATGCTAATGTTCTTTATGATATCATGCCTATGGATGTGTGCCATATATTTTTGGGTAAACCATGACAATATGATAGACAATTTTAGAATGATGGTAGAAATAGGTATACCATATTTTCCTATGAAATGGAATAAATATTGATGCCTTTGATAGAGAATAGTAAGAATGAGAAATGCACTAGTATGAAGATTTGTTTGGTTAAAGGAAGAAAGTTCTTTGATGACTTAAAGAATGATAGTATGTGTTATGTGTTAATCCATAATAAGTCTGATTTGGGATTAGATGAAGAAAAAACTAAGGAGATAAGAGAATTAAATAAAGAGTATGAAGATATCATATCAAATAATGTACCTAATGTATTTACACAAATGAGAAATATGATTCATTGCATGGATCTAATATATAGAGCAAGTTTAGATAATACAGTGGTACATTTAATGACACCTACAAAAATTAGGAATTGAATAGGTAAGTGTAATAATTATTAATGAAATATTTAGCTTGAGTCCTTTTGTGGTACCAGTTATATTAGCACCTTGAAAGAATGGAGAGTAGGGTATATGTACAAATTTTAGAGCCATAACTGGGATCATAGTGAAGTCTAGATTTCCTTTAACTAGAATTCAGACCTAATGGATTGTGTGAGTAGAGCTAATTATTTTATCAAGATTTATTTGAAGAGTGGATATCATCATATCAAAATTAGAGGAGATGAATGTACAACTATATTTAAGGAAAATGAATGATTATATGAATGGTTAGTGATGCATTTTTTATTACCAATGCACCTAATACTTTCATGAGACTAAAGAATAAGGTATAGAAGAAATTATTGGGTAAGTGTTTTATCATTTACCTAGATGAAATTCTAATTTTAATAAGAGAAGTGATGATCATTTGTTACATCTAAGACAAGTTTTGCAAAGACTAAGGGAAGGATAAATGTTGATAAATATCAAGGAATATTCCTTTATGAAGAGGAAATAGTGCATCTAGGATTTATGATATTAGAATATGCATTGAGGATAGATTCTAAAAAGGGAAGAGCAATTATTAAGTGGTGTAGACCTAAAAGTTTTGGATAGGTAAGATAATTTCATGGATTGACTAGTTTTTTACTAAAAGTTCATTAGAAATTTTAGTTTAGTTTTTAGTCCTCTAATTGAGACAATGAGAGGAGATAAAAAATTGATTTAAAATGGACACATGGTGTAGAAAAAATTATTGAGTTGTTGAATAAAAAGGTGACTGAATAACTAATGTTGTCTTTACTTAATTTCAGTAAAGTATTAAAGTTTATTGTGATTCATGTGGAAATGCAATCAGGGCAATATTGAGATGAGAAGGTAAACATGTTGCTTATTTCAATTAAAACTTGAATGATTCTAAGAGAAGGTATTCAAATTATAATCAATAAATTTAAGTCACAATTCAAGCTTTGAAGAAATGGAGGCATTGTCTATTGCCTAAGTAATTTGTGTTGTACACTAATCACTAAGAAATATAATATTTGAATAGTCAAGGTAAACTAAATCAAAGACATATGAGATGGGTTGAATTCTCATACAATTAAACATATGTGTTGAAGCATAGGAGTGGTGAATTAAAAAAAGTTGTGATTCTTTGAGTAGAAGGAGAGCTTTCTAATATAGAATAGGATTAAAGTTCTTGGATTTGAAAAGTCAAAGAACATGTATGAGGATGACCTTGATTTTGTAGAACCTTGGATGGTTGCAGCTAATCTATTATAGAAGATCAAAGAAAATGTTTGGAATATTTTATTCTATAATCTACGTTATTCAAAGGATCTGAATGATGTATTCATAGGAGTTCAAAGAGGGATAATGTCATTAAGGAAAAACATCATGGTTGATTCATTGGACACTTTGGTATTGAAAAGACATTAATTTTGATAAGTGAGAATTAATGTTGGCCCTATATTTATAAATATGTGAGAAAATATACTTAGAATTGTAGATATTGTTATCTTTCTAAGGGACGTAGTTAGAATTTTGTATTCTATACACCTTTGACAATGTGTACTAGATCTTGGGAGGATATTAGCGTGTACTTTATACTAGGTTTCACTAAGACATTGAGAGGTAATGATTCTATATTTGCGGTAGTGGATACGTTCTCTAAGATGTCACATTTCATTGCTGGTAATAAAAATACATATGCAATACATGTAGTTGCTTTATTTTTCAAAGAAGTTGTGAGATTGCATGAGCTACCCTAAAGCATTATTTTGAGTGGGCTAGTAAGCTAGTTATTTTATTAGGACACTATAGAAGAAGATGGATATTAATTTAAATTTTAGTTATACATTTCACTAACACATAGATGTCAAAATAAAGGTAGTGAATAGAATTGTAGGGAACTTGTTAAGGTATTTCTTTTGGAGAGAAGCCTGGTAATTGGGATTTAGCCTTACCATGAGAAAAGTTTGCATATAACATTTAGTAACTAGGAGTACAAGACACCATTTGAGATAATCAAATGCATGAACCCTAAGAGAGCTTTAGAATTAAGAGATGCCAATCATTAGATTGAGAGGAGTGCACAAGGAGAGAATTTTGAAAATATTATGAAGTCATTGCATAATGGAGTCATGAAATATTTAGAGAAAATGAAGAAAAACCATAAGGAGTTTGAGGTGGGATATAAATGATGATATATTTGAAGAAAGGTATATTTCCTCATAGAAAATATAATTAGATGAAGATGAGGAAGTTTGGACCTTGTAAGTTATTGAGGAAATTTGATTGAAGTAATGCATTTGAAGTGGAGTTCAAGTGAACGTGGATATATCACCTATATTCAAAATTATAGATTTGTATAAGTGTCATGGGATATGTTTTAGTGAGAATCATGGATAATATATTAACAAAAAGTATCCCAAGAAGACTATGGATGAGACAAAAGAGATTTTGGACAATATAATTAGCATAAGCACAAGAAGTAGGCAATATAAAGAATATCTTGTTAAGTAGAAGGAAAAACCAATGGAATATTCTACATGGATTTCTTAGGCTGAGGTAGATCATTTTGGTTTTCTTTTAGCCATAGGAAAGTGAGGGACTCACATTTTAATAACCCCACGTGTTTGATCTGTTCGTGTTTTAAAATGTCATGTTTCAAAATCCCCAATGAGAACTGAATACATCTAGGGGTAGCGACTTCCCATCTACAACATACCCATTTAGACATTGGGGCCAACTTTAAGGTGAGAACCTTCTTCTACTTTAGGCTCTGCAAAACCTAGGTAGGTATACCTCAGATTGACTTATATGGTACCAGTGTTAAAGCATACACTTGAATCTAACAAAGAGCATAATAACCTTAATCTTCTAACACCTATGCAAACAAAATAGACATGAGATAGCTAGAATCATGACATATGAACTAGATAAGCCAAGTGAGGGCAACACTTTTCAGCTCTTCAATGCAAAGAGAAAAGGATTTTGACTATAAAGATTGATTTTAGAAAAACCATGATATGAACAACATAACACTTTGATCCTATAGTTGAGTCATTCCTTATCTATTGGGCAATCCCACAAATCACTGACATATATCCTTGAAAGTCATTGATACATTTCATATACCATGACTTCCTAATCTATCCATTCACCTTGTGAATCAAACATCTACATCTTTTTGAATCTCATACTCAACCTATCCCTATCCCTTCATGAAATTTGCAACCCTATTATGGTTAATCAAGATTTTACATGACTCCTTCAATCATAAGCAAAAAGGACCACAATATACAACCTAAAATATAATGTAACTAAATTTTATGCTCTTTATTCACAAAACCCAAAAGATCACAAACAACATGAACATGAGATAAGAAATCAAAATGAAGATTAAACTTTTTGTTGCATTTTATTCATTTTCTTGAAACAAATACATAAAGGATGCATGAAAATGAAATATAAAACTGTTGAATAGACTATAACTATCTATATTATCACTACTTGATGTTTACTACATGAGAGAAATGCTAAAGAAATGGCAGAATCATAGTCATGATAGAAATTTCAACCTAGTTGGATCCATCCTTGTGGTATCACAGTATTGAAAAATGTCCAAGAACTAGAACCAACACTTACAATGAGAGAGAAAGAGAAAGATATAGGAAAGGAAGAAGAAACTAGATCTGATCTAGAAGTGAGACATGTCCACTTGAATCTCCATCCTCTACTACTACAAAGCATCTATTTTCTCTCTACAATTGAATACTGAAAGGAATCTCATCATTATGCTCCAACAAACCCAAAATATCTTCTCTAACTGATGAGAAATGTTATTCTAACAAAAACATTGGTATGCATCTAAAATGTTAAAAAAATCTTCCACTAAAGTGATGTGCGAATGAAAAAATCATCACTAATTACATCCCTACTGCCTTTGGCACACACCCAATTCACCATTATGCTAAGAATCAAATTTGAACTACTATACCTAGATGTGGTTGAAAAATGAGTACCTGGGACAAAACCCTAATTAGGTCAAACATATGGCTTCTTGTGAAAACAAAAAATTCAAATTTGGAAAGCTTATTTTGAGAGATTTCCAACGGTATATGATAGTCTCATGTTGGCTCATCAGAGATGCCCAATATCTCCATTTGAAGATCAGGTCCTTGACTCGTATGATAAGGCTTTCAACTTTGCAAATATTTGATTTTATATTAAAGTTGAAACTATATCATATAATATTTTTTATTTAAATTTCCCTTGTATGTGATTTCAAAAGGAAAACAATTTAAAAATATTTGTTTGCACTTTTGAAAATTTCCCTCAATTTATGCATTGGGGTCAAAACCTTCTTTGACCACCTTGACATGTGGCAGCATGTGATTGGCTCATCTCTGCTCTGTCACTACCACTCAAGTGCCACATGGAGCCTTCTAATTCATCCACCAGTCTTCCACCTATCACACAATAGATGCCACAAGAAATCTCATATTGGATCTCCTTACACTATCACCTCGTCATGTCATCTTCTTGTTGGGTGCTTTGCCACATCATTGCCACATGACATTCTCTGATTGGTTGAAATGCTCTAGCATCATGACATGGCACCTTTTTACTTCCCCATTTCTTAACTTATATGCATCTTCATCTTATGGGATGCACTAGCCGTCAAATCATGCCATGTGTTTCCATCTGGTGAAGTGCTCTGAGAATCACCACATCATTCTTGACCGCCACATGTCAACATGACACTTCCCTACTTTGCTTAACAATTGAACATTTTTGAAATATGGGGAAGCATGGGCTATCTTATCTTACCACATGTCATGATATTGAGTGTTGATTTTGAAGTTGCCATATCACACCTCCTTAAAATTTGTGCCATGTGTCACATTGCAATTGGTCATCGGGCACCACATGTCATTTTTTGGTTGGTTGAAATGGTCTAGTCGTCATGCCATGTCATCATACCTTGATCTACATGCTTGGTCAAAATTGGCTTACCTTTCTGCTAGCTGGCTAGGTAGGCCTCTCACAAGCTTGCCTTGTATCTCAAAAGGTGTGAACCTTTTAAGCATATAACATATGAAGATTGGGGTATTTAAAAATCATAAAGTCTCACCATGACAAGAATGTGGACCTAAAAACTTTATGCAAAGTATATAGCTCTTCATACAAGCAATTACTCAACTAACTCTTCATGAATCCTTGTAGATGGTCTAAGAATGGCATTAAATCTAGTTAAAAAGGAACAAGGATCTCCATTCATTGCTACGTCTAATCATCCAACATTATCCTCAACAAAAACCACAATGCTCAAGTTTTTGACTTTATTACCTCACCACAAAACCCAATGTCAACAACTTTGGTGTCCTATTACTCAAGATCCTTAATAGGAAAATGGTAATTGACATGAAATATGAAGAGGGCAATGGAAACATAGTTTATAAAGGATTGAAAATACCATTCCCTGACTGATGCTTCAATTTACTATCTCCATGAAGACTTGGACTAGCATGTCATTCATCAATATGTGAAAGTAAGTAGTGAAATGTCATAATCTAATTTCAATGCCAAGTTGGGGTAAATTTTGTTTGGTGGGACTGATGTAGCATGAGTTGGTAGCTTCCCAAAATTGGATCCTTTGTCCTTGTACCATCTATGCATGCCTTTACCACATGACCTTGTCATAATTTTTCTTGTGGAAAATTAGTTTCATTTTATTTCTTTGCCCTTTGCATGATGTTGTGGCTCTTCTTGTTTCTAGCAGGTCTTAATGTACTCAAAACTTTGGAAGTGGAACCCCATTTTGAACCCACCAAAGACCCTTCAAATGTAGAGTTGATTCTTTTGGAGGAAAAGAAAAAATAAGTGTTCTGATAACATGGGTAATACTTCTTGTTAGCACTCATTTGGATTGGCAACAAAAGGCTCATGAAGAAGCAACAACAAACTTTGGAAACAACAATCTCATGGTGGATTCTTTAGAAAAGCTAAAGTTTTAAGTATTTTAAAGTACAATTTATTGATTAAATGTAGTCTTCCATAGTTCCACTAGAGGGTATGCAAATGGAAAATATGCTTGCCATATACCAGTGCCTAACAAATGCAATTGAGTTCCATCCCAATTCAAAATTATGCCTTTCAATGGCCACTAAGATCATGCCAAGTCTAGTTATGGACTTAACTGAAGGAGAGAAATCTTTTCTATAGCTAGTTTTTGGAAATGAATCATATTGAAAAATCTAATTCCAATGATGCTTGATAACTATTAGTCTTGCTCCTTGTCCTCTATCTAGGATTTTGCTTATTATGTTTGATGCAAAACTCAATGATGCCTCTATTAGAGAACTATAGACCAAAAATGGATCTTGATAGAAAATTTTTACCACTTCTACTTGGACTCGCTATTAGTAAATAATCTCCAACAATAAACCTTCAATAAGATTCATAGTGTATTGTGGTGTTCGCAATGTTTAAATGCTCAATTTCCAATCACTTGCTTAAACAAATCACATAATCCTTCCACACATGCTCATTAAAGTTAAGATAATAAAAGTAGATTGTTTGTATAACATGCCCCTTTTCCTATAAATATGTGCTTCTCCTTTAGATTCTTCCTATTATACTTGTGAGCATAATACCTCATGCATTTCTTAATCATCAAATGATGGAGGACATCATTAAAAAGCCACACTTCTTGGTTGTAATGGTACTAATTTTTAAAAATATAGCACAAACCATTTACTTGCTTTTGAACCAATACTATTGATTAAGAAACCACACGTAGCATTTCAAACTGATACAAAGGAGTTGAGCCAATGCATTACTTTACTCAACTTGTTCAACTTACACTCTTCTTTGGCACCTTTCACAAATGTTTTTTTACTTTTTGATATCAAAAAACACCATTATAAACATTATATTATGTCAATCTAAGGTAATTAGTAAGGCACCAAAGTGGATCTAGCTTAAAAAAATCAAATTAAAACACTCAATTGTTCAGATAGATCCAATAAACTCATTTCATCAATTAGATTTAGAATCAATCACTGATGCACCATTAAAAACTCATTTTATGACTTTTTGCAAACTATGACTTTCATGCCAAGAGGTCCTTTGACTAGCCTTAAAAAATTATTAAAACACCTAATTCAGCCCTAGAATTAGACATTCTAATTCTTTTTTCTACATTCTCTTGTCCTATCAAATCTCGTGTCATGACGATAACTAGGTCAAAAGATATTGACTATCAAAGTTTCCTTCTCATAACTGGTTGCAAGCAAACATGTCAAAAAACTATTGAAAATAGATTGATATAAGTATGATAAATGTGTTTCAATCATTATTTTGTCACTCATGTCAAATCTTCTACTTGTTAGTAAGACAATTTCTTATATGATTTAACTACTATCATTTATTTTATTGATGAAGAGGATTTGATCAAATGAGGTAACAATAGCACTTAGAGGAAAGGTTGAGTTATGATATGAAAAGAAGTACAAGAATCAGTTAAGACAATGATATTAAAGTGCATTGATAATCTACTTAAGGTTGCAAAGGTTGGATATACTAATCAAGTTTAGAAGACTAAGTTAAATGGAGTTTCTTTGCCAAGCTTGATTGATTGGACAACAGGTGCTGAGAAAAGTTAGTGCAAGCTTAGCAAAAAAATAGTTGGAGCTGAGCAAAGCCAATTTCAGTGTAAGCTGAGTAAAGTTTAGTTGATGTCAAGCACCAGTAAACTTTAGTTCATGCTAAGTGTTTTGATAGTGGATGTTGAGCAACACAATATGTGTCAGGCATCAAAATCCCTTTAATGTCAAGTATTAGCATTATGAGAAAGATCAAGAATTCAATGAATCTGAGCCAACAAGTTTTATTTCTTGGATTATGTGAATTGAATGGAAGATAAGATTGATGAGCTAGTGACACAAAATTCAAGATGAACCATTTTGAGGTGAATTCAAAGAGAATTTTAGGAGAAGTTTCTAGAAGGGAATGAAATGAAATGAGGGGTAGATTCATTTAATCTTACCTAGTCTAACCTAACCCTAAAATGGATGATGGAGGATGAACGAAAAAATATCTTAATTCTATATGATGGAGGATGAATGAAAAAATATCTTAATTCTCTATTTATATCAAAAGAAAGGGTTGTCATGTGTGAGAACATAAGGAAGACAAGGAGTCTCGAGTATTGCTCCATTTAGTGACCTAAGAGAAGAGACCACATTGGAAAGCAAAGCAAGAAGGCTTAAGGGTATGGATGCTTTAAGGGTGAACAAGCTATCAGAGCTAAAGTGTATGAAGACCAAGTAGAATGGAGGAATGAAATAGAGATCTATAATCTACAAGTGTGTTGTAAGTTTTTATTAGATCAAGCCTTACTGTTACTCTCTAATCATTGTATCAGTCTAGGGTAAATCCTTTGGATTAAGGTTGACCTAACAGTCATTTGCAAATCCTTCAACTAGTTGACATTCCAAGTGAATGATCTAAAGTACTCTAACAAGGCTCACTCCTAACAAGGTGATTGAAATCTTTTAACCAAGTCACATTTAACAATGTGCATTGTAACCTTTAACAGGATTGACCTTTCACTGGGCATCACTTCAGAAGAGTGAGAATGAGTAGCATGTTGCTGGTGGTTTTTTCCAAATTGGATTTCCACGTTAAATCATTGTGTCAAATTATTGTATCCAATGGATGCATGCATGATGAAAAATTTTTATGGATATGGGCTCACTAAGATGTGAAAAATTTTATTTGTACATATGGACCTTGGATAATTGATTCACCCCCTCCCCCCCTCTCAGTTATTCTTAAGAATTCCAACAAAAACCATAAATCACATTCAGTTTTGGCTTTGAAAATAGGTCAAATTGACACTTAGGGGCATGTAAACTAGGGCATTAGTTAAATTTCATGAGGGGAGTATAAATCTATGATTTGGGCTCATGACAAATAACTCAACAAATTTGGTGAATGGTCAAAGTGGGATACTCAGATTTGCAGAACTAGGAACACTAGAAGAATATTGATTTTTGCAAATGGAATGGACTTGGGAAAGTGTGTAGACAAATTCATCAAGATTTGGAAGCTAGCACACTTGAATAATTTTAGAGTAGAAAATAGTGGTACAATCCATTTGGTCTCATCTATCATGGAATCAGAGTTATGACATCCCGAATAGGGGTGCCAATCAATCTGCACTTTATGACACTAGTAAAACTTTAGAAATTGCATTTGGAATTGTGTTTGAAAATTGATCAAACGGATTCATCATAAACTCAAAATTGAAACATAATAAGTCTCTGACCCCTATAATGAAAATAAAATAAATTTTCTCAGTTTAGTCAATTGGGTCAAAGTTACAATTGGTCAAATAGGGCCTCCTAGAATTCTGAATAATTTACATTAGCATGACAACAGTAAACAACCAACTTTGAGGGATTCAAAACCTATTCAAAACATGTCAAAATGACTCAAAATCTAAAAAATAGGTTCTCTAAAATGCATACAAAATAATCTTAAAGTGGAAACTCACGAAACATAACTAGGTGCAAGATATTCAAATGCAAATTGGGCTTCTTGTCGTCATTTGACACAACAAAAAAGCAGATTTGAACATTGCTCAAAATGAAACTTCATAGAATGAATCAGAATGGCTATTTATCATCATGGGATACATGGATATGTTGAATTAAAGGTGTTAGAAACATTAAACACCTCTTAGGACTCAAAAGGATAGCCAAGTACACATGCATTAAATGCGCTTATAGGGGCTCAAAATGACTCAACAGCTTACAAAATTACTCAAATCGAGAATGCAAATTTGAGTCCCAACATGATGTAGGAGAATATTGGGTTCTTGGTAATATTTCATCAACCAAAAATATGTTTGTTCTTACTTTATGACTTGTACAGTCTTTAAGCTTCTTTTAGTGTTCCTTGTATTTGAATTTATTATTGTTGCAAACTTTTTGGTGTGTTCTTGGCATTGTTTTGAAATATTATTTAGGAATGCAACTTGATATGCTACCACTTTAAAGTTAGTATATAGATTCTTGGTAGGGACCTATTTGTTCTTCTCATTTCATGACCTATTTCTATTTCTTGATCTTGGAAATCATTTCCCTAATCAATGAAGCTTTGTGGCTCCTTAATGATTGTATATTTTGGTTGACCTATTCATGGGTTATCTCATTGTGTTTTACCTATTTTTATACATTCCTTCACATTGCATACTATTCATACATCCCAAATAAGGAAAACAACTTTTCTTTATAGCCAACACAAATAATTAATTAGGTTGGCCTATTAGAGCTTCCCTAATATACAATTAATTACATAGGACCATGCTAAGGTATACATTCCTTCATAAGTATCTACACAATTATTACATAAAGCTCCCCACATGTTACAATTGGAATATAACATTTTTCAATAATAATTCACATGCTACAACAACACAATTGACTGCTAGTAGAATGCATCATACATTATTCACAAGCGACAATTTTAGACTAATCCAAATGACTCACAAATACGAACATACATCCACAAAAAAGCTTCTACCATCTTCCAAGA
Source organism: Cupressus sempervirens (assembly GCA_028749045.1). Lineage (NCBI taxonomy): Eukaryota > Viridiplantae > Streptophyta > Pinopsida > Cupressales > Cupressaceae > Cupressus > Cupressus sempervirens. Next base: position 655,095,871 of record CM053788.1, read on the forward strand.
TCATCATCCTTAAGTCCTACTCACCATCAAGATATAGAAAAACTTTGCAACAACCTTCGTGACATTACCTCCACAATGATCTGCTACCAATATTCTTAAAACAAACTATAACTTAACTAGATTATCACATAAAGTATAGAAAACATAGACATGATGTCTACACTCACTATTCTATACAAATGTAAGCTCGCATTTCCTTATATGTCAATTAGTGTCTACTCTAAACTAATAAATAACCCACATTTTATAGAATCTTAGTTTGTCATGAAACAAATAATATACATTGACATCAATGACAAAACCTATCATTAATAAAAACATCTATCACTCCCAAGTGCCAACAATATCTTGTATTCCTAACATTATGTATACAAATTTTTATACATAGTAAATTACCATGGAAGAGCCTAGAGTTATGATCTAGCACTAGATCATTATCCTTCTGAGAATTAGATTATAGGATAAAGAAGTCCTTGGTATATGGGTAATCCAAATTTCCCTATCCATATATAATATTTTCTCTTCTTAGAAGCCCATGAGTGAAAATCGTATAATTTTGGAAAAATCTTTGTGGTTCAACATAGAAGCATAGTTTTAGAGTGAGCTAGTAAGCTAGTTATTATTTTAGGATACTATAGAAGAAGATGAATAATAATTTAAATTTTAGTCCTACATTTCACCAATACATAGATTTTCAAATATAGGTGGTGATTAGGAGTTTAGGGAGCTTATCAAGGTGTTTGTTTGGAGAGAAGCCTAGTAATTAGGATTTAGCATTAGCATGAGCAAAATTTGCACAAAAAATTTAGTAAATAAGAGTACAAGACACCATAATCAAATGCATGAAAAATAAGAGAGTTTTACAATTGAGAGATATCAATCATGAGATTGATAGAAGTGCACAAGGAGAGGAATTTGAAAATATTATGAAGTTATTGCATGATGGAATCATGAAATATTTAAAGAAAATGAAGAAAAAATTTAAGGCAAGAGCAAATGAAACGAAGAGAGAGAAGGATTTTGAGGTGGTATATAAATGATGATATATTTGAAGAAACATAGATTTATTAATAGAACATATAGCTATATGAAGATACAAAATTTTGGACCTTGTAAGTTTCTTAGGAAATTTGATTGAAGTAATACATATGAAGTGGAGTTTCCACAGGAAACGGATATATGACCTATATTTAAAATTATAGATTTGTATGAGTGTCATGGGATAGGTTTTAGTGAGAATTATGGATTAGGTGTTGGAAAAAAGTATCCTAAGAAGACTGTTGGTGTAAATAAGTATTTACTTATTACACTTACTTAAGTTTACTTAGGCTAATGCATTATTTAATTATTTTTCATTATTTTATTATTTATTTAGGTGAGACACTTAGGAGTTTGTGTACTCTCATAAGTGTGCAACTCTAATTATGCACATGGTGTCTACAACATAGGAGTTTGCATCATTCACTAAATTGGCATGTTGACAACACAGTTATTTGCACTACTAATTTAGCACATGTTGTCTACACCACTGATTTGTGTGCTACACCATTATAGGCTTATCCTCACATCATCACACTTAATTTTGTGCTTAATGGAGGATAACCCATTTCTGGTGGACATGTGCCTAGTTGCATGACTTATCATGATGTTGACTTCTATGCATTCTAGAAGCTCTCCTAAGGCCTTTATATATAGGCACTCCTAGTGTACTCTCATGATGGCATATTGAATGAATATATTGTCATTCTAATCATACTCTCTATTTTGGTCTGCTATGTGCTTATGTTTGAGTTCCTTGGTCTTGGTTGAATTCTGGCCTAAGCCAAATTCTTACATGGTATTAGAGCTTGGGGAGATTCTCTACACATAGTCATTCGAGATCATTCATGCTTTAGCACCTCGACATGAATCTAGAAGATCCGCAAAAATTGGGAGCATCTAGAGCTAGATCTGACCTCACTATTGCGTCCAGAGCACTGATTCAGTGAAGATTGACTATAAATTTTCCTATGTTGGGTGAAAGTTGATCGTGAGGCAAAAAATTTTGCAAATCAGAACCCGGAGGCCTCAATTTGCAGTTCGGGTATGGTCAATTAATTGATCTAATTATATATTGTTTAGATCTACATTTTATTTCTTCTCTACAATTTATTTCCAAATTTGGTATTTTCAGATTTATTAATTACACAAGTAGAGAAAAAACATTTAGCTGAACCGGGCACTAACACCCCGACTTGGCTCTGTACTTTTGGTGGAATTTTAGAATTTTCATTATTATCACAAGGATATTATTAATTTTGCAGGTGGGTCATACTTCATACTCTACAACAAACTACACTAGTCATACCATACAATATGGCTTCCACAACTTTGTTAAGTCTGGGCAGGGTGTCCCTTTTAATTAGTGCTCATAGCGCATAACCCATGAATGTGGGACTAATGGAAAAAACCCCATTATCGTATCTCTACCCTCCAATGATCACTACAACATTTTTCGGCTAGTCATTGAATATTTTGCCACCTGCAGCACAATCTACAAAGTTTTCAAACTCGACACCGAATAGGTATATTCTAGCTACACTAAGGGCCTGTTTGGTTGCGGGCATAGGAATAGATAATTGAGAATTGCTATTCTAGAATTGTTATTTTGGAATAAGAATTTGAATTCTATGTTTGGTCAGACAAATTACAAATTGGAATTCAAGAAGGTTTTGAACCACAAATTGTAGGAAATAATCTGCAAAAATGATAGAGTTTTCTTTGTTTCACAGAGCAATTATAATTGATGAGGACACATTGATCCACTTGGCCACCTTGATCATCTCAGCCTCCTTAAATTGCAATCCAACAACGAATATTTAAAAGGAATGATTAACAAGAAAAAAAACCATGACACATTCAATCTTTGGTCAGACATCATTTCCTACCCATATTCATCTGTGGCACAGTAGCTACAAAGAACATATAGCACTCGATTGGCTTTTAAGTAAACACGGCAAGCACAATTTATATCCGTACAAATAAATTATAATCCTATGGTAATGAATTTGCAACTATGGCAATGCTTAGGTTTTTCATTTGTAGATACTGTTAATATCACACAACCAAAACTCAGAGAACAATGATATGGAATGGAGCTGCTGGGACACCTAAAAGGAAATGTGTAGTTCCATTGAAATCAAATAATTTTTTATTGTCGGCCAAATTTTAGCAATTTGAAACCCTTTCTGCCCATGAATTTGTCAAGAAATATTATTTTTGTGCTTGCCAAAAAATGGGAATGGGAATAGCAATTCCAATTACAAGTATTTTGGAGAATGGACAAATGCTCATTTTGGAGCAAAATGGGAATACGTATTCCTATTCCCAATTCCTATTTGGTGCAACAAACAGAGAATTAAAAATGAATTCTAATTTTCTATTCCTATTCTAATTGTATTCCAGCAACCAAACGAGCCCTAAAGGTCTCTGACACACGGAATAGATTTTTCACCCCTTGTTTAGCTACACATACTGGACATATGGCATCTCTCCATTGGTCCCACAACATCTCTTGCGTAGGATGCCAAATCAGCAACCCACCTGTCGATGCACAGTCATAATGCAGTTGAATAACACTACAACACATGGCATTATTAAATTAACACACATAGGATAGTACCCATCGAGGTGGACATACTTGTCAGCCTATGTAGCATTTTATGTAAATCCACGTCAGCAATAGCTCAACTGGCCATATGCCAACCTTTAATCCAATCAACATCTAACAAGGATGACATGTGGAAAATCATACTACATAGTCACCTACTTGCATCATCATCCACATTAGTGTATGGATTTTTTTTGCCTCCCATGTCTATACAGTCCGTATAGGTGATGTCATCATGATGTCATGCTAATGTCATCATAGGTGTATGAGTCATTGACATTGTCATTTCACTAGCCTAAATTTGACAACCATCATTCCAAGGCCAATTTGAACTATTGTGACAATCATATGACCATCAAATTTAACCCTGTCATTCACTGATGCAACCCCTCTCCAGATTGATTTTTGATTTTGCAATCTGACTTTGGGAGGCCATAACTCAGACATCCAAACTCCAATTCAAGTTTAATTTTCAGTGGTGCAGCTCTTTTCTAGTTTTGGTGCAAGGATTGTTTAGAAATTATATTTTTTGGCAACTGTACCTACATAATCCTGCATTTTGCAACTTCAAACGCTTCGTACAGGCACATCTGGAGTTGAAAATAGGTTCTATTTTTTTTTAAAGTGCATTATTTTTTGTCTACTTTCTAGATCTATAGTTAGATTATAGGGTTGTGTGGATAAAAGTTTCACTTTTAGAAATAGGGACTTTCTTTGCTATGTAATGCTTCAGAATTGTAGCACATTGTAAAGTTTCAAATTTGTAATCTATTAAGAGGTTGTAACAAGAAAAATTAGAAGTCCAAAAAGACCAAAATTGGCAAGTGGTCCATTGTAATTGCACTACTGATAAAGTGCCCAAAGCATCTATTTTGGGGGGCTTCTTGATTTAGTGAAAAGGGGGGGTGTTCCTAGTGTTGTGTTCTCTCTTTTTTGCACTTTTCTTTCATTTTTTGCATTATGGGAAACTTTAAGTTTCCAAAATTAACTCCTCATAACTATGCTACATGGCCCATAAAAATTTGGTATCACTTAATGCATAATGGAATTTTACAATATGTAGATGGTACTCTTCCTAAACCAGCAAGTGATAAAGTTTCAGCAAGTGATATTTCAGCTTGGGTAGCAATGGATAGGAAAGCCCCAGGTGATAAATGTTTGGGGCTAGATCATAAGATCATGTATCAAATTAAGAAGTGTTCTACATCCAAGGAAGCTTGGGATACCCTCGAAAGCCTTTATGGAAAAGTGTCTAAAGAGGATGTGTTCAAAATTGAAGATGAGCTTGTCTCCTTAGATTTTAAGTCATATGACTCAATTCAAGATTTCATCATCAAGGTGAATGAACTAAGGAAAAATCTTACTGATTGTGGGAGTTCTATAAAAGATGATAGACTAATCTATCTCATACATAACAAACTATCATCAGAGTATTCCACATTTGTATCTTCTTTTAACACCTTGAAGACTACCTTAGGGTCTGCCTACAAGAAAGTAACTTTTGACAAATATGCTAAATTGTTGGATGATGAAGAAAAGAAGTTGAAATCAATGGGGATTCTCAAATCACCTCAATCTAAAGCATTGGTGACCAATGAGGGTTCTCAAAATTCAGTTGGACAGTCTTCAAATAAAGGAAAGGGTAAGAAGAAGTGGAAGAACAAATCAGAGGATGTAGAAAAGATAACACCACAATCCAATCAACAAGGCAAATCCTTGAATTCAAACAAGAAGGACACCAATAAGGAGAAGAAGAAGTGCACTTATTGTAAGAAATCAGGTCATGAAAAGCATGAGTGTTATCTCAAGAAGATTGATGAGTTGACCAATATCATGAAGAGACATAATGTTTCATTGCCTAATGCTTATAAGGAGAAAGGGTCTTCTTTGGATTCAAAGGGCAAAGGGCAAGCACTCATGGCAAATTCAAACTCTTCAAAGGAATGGATATTTGACTCAGGTGCCTCTTACCATATGGGTTCTTTAAAGGAGGATTTTTCTTTAATGAAGTAGTCCAAGGTACCACACATCTTCATGGGAGATGATAGAAAAATGAAAGTTGAAGGAAAAGGAAAAGTTGAGATGGAAAATGGAGAGTTTCAAGATGTTCTCTATGTTCCAACCTAAGTTCAAATCTTCTATCAATCTACCAAATCACTCACCTCAGAGATGGATATAGATTTGAGTTCTTTCTAGACTTAGTACAGGTGCACAGTCTTAAAGATGACTCCTTGGTTGCAGTAGGGAAAGTGAATCATAACAAAAGGTTGTACTCTTTCTCCCATTTTGTGCTCAAGTCTCCTTCAAAGGTCTTGTTATCTCAATAAAATTCAAACATGCAATTGTGGCATGAGCGGTATGGTCGTCTTGACTTCTGCTACCTTCAGCAACTTTGCACAAACCAAATGGTGAAAGGTCCACCCTGAATAAACTTTTCCCATGGTGAATGTTCAACAAATTCAGTGGATATGCATCCAAAGGGGAAGTTGTAGAGAGGGAAGTCTTCAAGAGCACCAGGTGTTCTATAGATGGTTCACATGGTATTAGGAGGTCCTTTTGCATTCAACTAGGGTCGCTACATACTTACTTTCTTTGATGACTTTTCAAGATACACTTGTGTCTATTTTCTTCATAACAAGAATGAAGTGTTGGACAAGTTTCTAGCCTTCAAAATTTATGTAGAACAGAAATCTAGAAAGGCCATCAAAGTTCTAAGAATGGACAATGGAAGCATGTATTTGAATATAAGACTAAAAGACTTTTGTAGACTCGAGGGCATTGATCTTCATACTCTTTCGGCATTCAGTCCATACAAGACAGATGTTGTAGTATTGAGGATCTGAACTCTTAAGTCTATGGTACATGATAAAAGCCAAGTCTCTAGATCCATCATTAAAAGTCAAAGCAATCTCGAGTGTCACTCACATTTGTAACCAATCTCCTCATCTAGCCTTAGATGGCAAGACTCCTTTTGAGGCATGGTGTGGCAGAAAACCTATTGTGACACACTTTAGAGTCTTTAGTTGTCCTGCATGGTCAAAGATGTCTTCCAAGAGATGTAAGGCATATCACCTCAACCTTGTACTTTCATTAGTTATGAAGTTAGTGTGAAGGCATACAGACTTATAGATCCTAAGACACATCATATATTCATGGAGAAGGATGTCTACTTTGAGGAAAGTTGACCCAACTTGTCCTCTACTCTTTGTACATCATATAGTGTGGAAACTGCTAGTGACACTAGTGATAGTGCTTCAACAAATTCAGACACATGGGGTTCTATTGACAGTTACAATGACAGGTCACTACATTAGTTTAGTCTACATGCATACATCGCCACAGTGATAGGTCCAGCATAGAAGGGTACATCCAGTCTTCTAGGTGCAGCTTTAGTGATAGATTTGGGGGATAGTATTGATGATCTGCCTCTTCTTCTTAATGTAGAAGCTTCTTCTTTAGTTGTCATGAGGGCTCCATCAAATCCTCTTGTTCATTCTCTACATGATCAATCATCATAGGTTGAAGTGATTTTGGATACTTATGATCAGTAGTTGTAGTAGGGTTCTTCATAAGTTGTAGAGACAAACAGTTCTTTGAGATAGGTTCTTCAACTAGTTGAGCAGGTTTTAGAGACATCACTTATCCATGGGATTCTTTCCACACACAGCGGAGGCATCTCATTTGTACCTTTGGCATTGTTTCTTCCTAAGGAGAGGAACACCATTCTGTAGTCTTGGATCAGCTTCTTCATCAAAGCAATCATTGTTTGACATTCTTCTTTGTGGGGGGGGGGAGCCTATCCTATCTCTCTTTCTCTTCTCATCATTCTCTTATGTATATACTAGATGTATGTCGTAATGGGGGGGTCTTGATTACTCCATCCATCCATACATCATTTCATCTCTCTTTTTGGGGGAGGGTTTTCCCATGAGGTTTTCTATCTTTCTCCACTTTATGAGAGATTGCATCATCATTATGTATATGGGTACCTAACATGGCCTAGTAGTTGGGACCCATTATGCATTTCATCCTAGATTTTGTAAGCTTAAGGGCATTCCCCTAAGTTGTACTTAAGGGGGGGTGTTGATGTAAATAAGTATTTACTTATTACACTTACTTAAGTTTATTTAGGTTAATGCATTATTTAATTATTTTGCATCATTTTATTATTTATTTAGGTGAGACATTTAGGAGTTTGTGCACTCTTATAGAAGTGTGCAACTCTAATTATGCACATGGTGTCTACAACATAGGAGTTTGCATCATTCACTAAGTTGTCACATTGACAACATAGTTATTCACACTCCTAATTTAGCACATGTTGTCTACACCATTGATTTGCGTGCTACACCATTGTAGGCTTATCCTCACATCATCGCACTTAATTCTATGCTTAATGGAGGATAACCCATATCTAGTGGACATGTGCCTGGTTGTATGACTTATCATGATGCTGACTTCTATGCATTCTAGAAGCCTCCTGAGGCCTTTATATATAGGCACTCCTAGTGTACTCTCATGATGGCATATTGAATGAATATATCATCATTCTGATCATACTCTCTATTTTGGTCTACTATGTGCTTGTGTTTGAGTTCCTTGGTCTTGGGTGAATTCTGGCCTAAGCCAAATTCTTACAAAGACTATGGATGAGAGAAAAGAGATTTTGGACAACATAATTGGCATAAGCACAAGAAGTAGGCAATATATAGAATATCTTGTTAGGAGGAAGGAAAAACTAGTGGAAGATTCTACATGGATTTCTTAGGCTAGGGTAGATCATATTGGTTTTCTTTTACCCCTAGAAAATTGAGGGACTCACTTTTTTAATAACCCTATGTGTTTGATGTAGGAGCATATTGGGTTCTTGGTAATCTTTCATTAGCAAAAAATAAGCTTGTTCTTATTTTCAAATTTGTATAGTCTTTGAGCTTCTTTTAGTGTTCCTTGTATTTGCATTTATTATTGTTGCAAACTTTCTAGTGTGTTCCTAGCTTTTTTCTGAACCTTTATTTAGGAGTGCAACTTGATATGCTACTTATTTAAGGTAAGTTGATGGATTCTTGGTAGGGACCTATTTTTTCTTCCCATTTCATGACTTTTTCTATTTATTCATCTTGTAAATGATTTCCCTTATCAGTGAAGCTTCATGGATCCTTAATGATTATACATTTTGGTTGACCTATTTGTGGGTTATCACATTGTGTTTTACCTATTTGTGTGAGATTCTTATGATTTAGGTCCAGATCTATCTTTGCAATATATTTTCCTATTCTTGGGAAATGTGATCTTTTAAGGTTGATTTGTAGCTTGGATTGTTGTATAAATTTCTTTAGTTGTTCCTAGTTTAGGGGGCATTCAATATTGAAGGATAAATTCATCTTTTTGAAGCTATAGGAAAAGGAATTTCATTATAATTAGGCTTTTATGCTAGCATATAAATTTAGATAATAGGAAGGTTGATCTTTGTTGACATTTTGTAGCTTTACTCACATAAATCACACTAGGATATATATATAAGGATACATTATATCTAATTATAAGAAATTAATTAGGATAATGAACAGGCATGTCCCTTGAAGGAACAAATCTATTCTCCCACTCTCTTATAAATATAAGGAGAGGTTGCTATTGAAAAATACATACCAATTATAATGGAAATGTAATTACATTTGCAACGATCCTCTAAAAATTCAACACGGTATCAAAGCCAAGTTGCAAATGTAAATTGAATAAAAAGTATATGAAAGAAATTGGTATTAATAAAATATAATTTTCATTTCAAGATATGTTTGATTAGTTTGATTATTGTTGAAATGTTCCATCTGCTCATCTCTCCTTATCTTGTAGAAGAAAACACACACACACACACACACACACACAAAAGGAGCACAACATAACATCTATGACATAGAATCCGAATTTTACATTTTTTTTTAAGAATCAAATCCTCAAATCCAATAGAATAATGGGGTTGACTACATTCTATTTGTCTTTGAGAGCATGGATTTCCATGTATGGCATGTCACAATTTTTACACATTGTGTCTAATTGTATTTGAGCTCTACAAAAAAATAGGCAGAGTGAAAGGAAGACCAAAGGCTTTGTCCAACTAAGGATATGAGGAGATGAGATGAGACAATGCACACATGGACAACAAAAGGTCTTATGAGGATGCATGATCACCTCAGGGATTTGGGAAGGGACATCACAACTACAAGATCACCATCTTGATTCTGGTTTTAAAGATAAGAGTGTTGTTCATATTCAACAAGGTATGTGGATTCAAGGGGTAATAACCACTACCAAAGTTGGTACAACTTTTTGAACTTTCAATCTTCTTGAAACCCAACTAGCTTTCATAGAGTACATGGAGATGATGAGAATATCAAATGGACGGAGGGATTAAAACTTCTTGTTGTTGCAGCAAATGATTTTATGCAAGAATGTGGGAAGTTATTGAGAGGCCTTTTGTGGCTTTGATGGGTTAATTTTCAACACAACAATATTATGTTGTGGTTTTGAATGGAGAACATTAGAGTTATAGAGTTCAATGTCTGTCTAGATTTGGAAGAATTGTAGGATGATGTGCAGTGCTCCAAACCTGCCCAACAAGGAATAAGGGATACAAACACACACACACACACACACACACACACACACACACACACACACGTGTGTGTGTGTGTGTGTGTGTGTGTGTGTGTGTGTGTGTGTGTGTGTGTGTGTGTGTGTGTTGTGTTTGTGTCAATTAATATATTGCCAAGTAAGGTTAGGATGACCAGGTAAAAGGGTTTGTATATATATAGTTTACAACCCACAATTATAATACTATTAAGATGATTTATAATTAAAGGTCCACACAACACATTGAGATGAGAGACTTATGTAAGGAATGACATGCAAGAGAGTCATTAATATTTGACAAGGTCTTGAGAATTGGGGACCCACCACCAACCAAGTATGGAGGTATATTAATTATGTTTTCTTAAATGATATTATTATGAAATATATATTTTTAATTCCTTGCATTGTTAATATTATGGTACATATTTGATAGTGTAAGGAAATGATGACATTATAATTTGATATAATATTTGTCAAATGTTAAGAGATTTATTTATGTGAGTATGAAAAGTGAAGATTGATTTTATGTTATCTTATTTCTTATTTTTGAAAATTTAAAATGAAAAATTGTGTGATTGAAACATGTAATAGGGTAATAAAATTATTGTGCATATACTATATGAAGAAACTATATATATAATTCTTATTTAAAATCTGAAATCACTCTCTCACGATTGTAGATTACTAAATATAAATATATAATTTAATACAGTTAAGAATTATAATGTGAATATTAATGACAAATGTACTAGTGTTGTTGTTAGTAACATATATGAGTTAAACTAATAACATTCTTATTTATACTATAAGAGTTATGTGCCTTGATCTTTTCCTCGGAGAATGTTATTGTAGGAAGAGGGAGATCGAGATTTAGAGGGAGGCTGAAATTTCAAGAAACCTTGAAAGAGAGGGAGAAGATAAAGGATATGATCTAGTCAAGCTTAAGTGATCTCAATCTTATTAATTTAGAGGGAGTAAACTATGTTGAGATGGATTCTCTATTGATCAATAAATTGTAGGAGTCAAGAAGACTGTAATTCATGAAGATACCTTGTGACTATGTGATTTTAATGGGCCTACCCCCTATGTACACATTATGAGAGGTGAAAAATTCCAATTGATGTCACTTGTATTTTTAGAAGTTATTGTAAGGTGAAAATCTTACAATAGCTTGTATTATGAGATTAAACAAATTGAGTATATGGTGAATGTCTTGCATCTCAACATTCTAGAAGGTTGTTACTCAAAGAATATTTGGTGAATATCATTGATATTCTAGGAGGCTAGTACTCTTGATATTAGATGTGATATCAAAACCTTTTTAGTACTTGGTGAATATCATTGATATTTTGGAAGACCAATACTCTTGATGTCAGATGTGATATCAAAACTTTTGAGTATTTGGTGGATGTTGAATTTTGATATTTTGGAAGACCAAGACTCATGATATTAAATGTGATATCAAACCTTAATTGAGTATTTGGTGAATAAGATGTGATGATATCATGGAAGATCAATAATCTAGAATCTAGATATTAAATGTGATATCAAGATGTTGAATATCTTTTTATCAAAGATATTCTTATATTGCATTGATGTAATATGTGGTCATGTGTTTATCCTCCCTAGCTAAGAGGGAATGTTGATTTTTTTTAGCTTAACTCGTATAAATCACACCAAGATATATATATATATAGACATTACATATAATTATAAGAGTTTAATTAGGATAATGAAGAGACATGTCCCCTAAAGGGATGTGTCTATTCTCCCACTCTCTTATAAATATAAAGAGAGGTTGCTATTGGAAAATACATATCAAATATAATGGTAGTGTAATGACAATTCCAACGATACATTAAAAATTCAACAATCTTTCTCATCTGTTAATTATTATTCATTATTATTGTTTGCTTCCATTATGAGATTCTTGTTGGAATGATTGGATTATCATTCAAGGTGCCTAATATCCTTGACTACACCATAATGATACTTTCTTGAGTTATTTATAATAGTCCATAGGAAGTCAAACTCTCAAAATTGTAAATTATGATATAATCAAACCTAAAAGTGACTTGAAGTAAAGATTTATGTGTTAAGAAGTAAAGTTTTCACACAACTAAGGAGGGTGGGGTAGGGTGAATCAATTGTGATAAAATGTAATTAAATTCAAACTTATAAACTTTTTCATCAATAATTAGAACAATAATGCACAAAAATAAGAAACCATACACCACAACACAATGATTTTGTTGACTTGGGAAGCCCTTGGTCAGAGGGAAAACCCTAATGGGGATGACACCCACAAGATAGCATACTAATACATAAGTTTCTTGTGAAAATATATGATGATGTTGTGAATCAAATATAATTCATTTAGTAATATAGTCTTTGATAAATTATATATCCCTATTAGGAGACCTTGAACTCTTGCAAGAAGGATATAACTATGTTAAAGGTTGATAAGAATAAGTAGACCTGACACTATCCAAATGTTGTGACAAAAGTGAATGATGTATTTTAGGATAACATATCTAATAAGCATGAACTGACTGGTCTATAACTTATTTTCCAAAATAGTTTCTTTGAAGTCCACCTTAATATCTAAACAATGTCTCTTCTCTACTCTAATAATCCAACATCAAAGCTGACATCACTCCTTCACATTGCATACCATTCATACAGCTCAAGTAAGGAAAACAACTTTTCTTTATAGCCAACACAAATAATTAATTAGGTTGGCCTATTAAAGATTCCTTAATGTAAAATTAATTACATAGGACCATGCTAAGGCATACATGCCTTCATAAGAATCTATCCAATATTACATAAAGTGTCTCACATGTTACAGGTGGAATATAAGATTTTTCAATGATATTTCACATGTTATAATAACACAATCAACTATGAGTAAAATGCATCACACATTATACACAAGTGACCTTTCTAGAGTAAGAAAAATGACTCACAAATATGAACATACATGCACAAAAAAGGTTCTATCATCTTCCAAGATCATCATCATTAATTCCTACTCACCATCAAGATATAGCAAAACTTTACAACAACCTCTAACACATTACCTACACAATGGTCTACTACCAGTCTTCTCAAAATAAACTATAACTTATCTAGATTATCACATAAAGTACAAAAAACATAGACATGATGTCTACACTCATTATTCTATAAAAATGTAAGCTCTCATATCCAAATATGTCAACTATTGTCTACTATGAACTGATAAATAACCTACATTATATAGAATCTTAGTATGTCATGAAACAAAGAATATACATTGACATCAATGAAAAAACCTATCATTAATACAATATCTTTGTATCACCCCCAAGTGCAAACAATATTCTATACTCCTATCATTATGTATACAAAGTTTTACACATAGTAAATTACCATGGAAGAGCCTAGAGTTACTATCTAGCACTAGATCATTATCCTTTTGAGAATCAAATTCTAGGATAAAGAAGTCCTTGGTATATGGGTAAATCCAAATTTACCCATCCATATATTTTTTTCTCTTCTTAGAAGCCCATGACTAAAAATCATATAAGTTTGGAAAAATCTTTATGGGTCAACATAATAACGTGTGAACCTACAAAAAAAAATCCTTTTCCATGGAAAATTTATTCAAGCTTGTTGGAAATATATATGATAGGCTAAGTTACTAAGAGGGGAGGGGTGAATTAGTAACCAATAAAACTTAATCTTTTATTACCAATCAATCCTTCATGTGTATTTTGATCTAATTGCATGCATGAAAAACTAAAACTATTTAAACATTCATAACACTTTGACACACAATTTGGTGACCCAAAAACCTTCCAAATAGAAAGTAAAACTAGGGTGGGGATGATACCCACAAGCTTTAGAATTGTAGTATAACATTGGCCTGTTAAGGCTTACAATGATCACTTCCGATGATCTACCCTATTAGGAGCAATAAGGACTGCTAGGTCCACCTTGAAAAATGATTTACAAACATATAATAAAGTATGCACTAGGTAAAGAGATTTACAAAAGACTGTTAAGTCTACCTTGTGAAAGGATTTAACTAATTCACCTATTAGGATGAAATAGTGGCTGATCTTTGATATGCAACTTGGTTTGTTGAATGAGATTCCTTTGAGTGTAATGATCACTTTGTTGTGATAGATAAATCTTTGATGCTCCTTATACTGTTGTAGCCTTAGGATTTCACACTTATGCTCTTCTTTGCTTGTTATCTTACATGTATTCCATATATTAGATATGATACAATATATTACATATATATCAATCAAATTTACAATTCAACAAAGTTAGCTACAATACAAGTTTACACAAAATACACAAAGTCAGCCCAACTGCAAGAACTCAGGTTTTGAAGACCAGCTCGGTGAGGTTCTGATACTCAGCATCCACTATCAATCCTTGGCATCATCATACACTTGATAGATGTAGAAGCTTGGTCCATACTAATCACTTCCAAGTAGTTTGAACTCGGTCTGCATTGATGACTCAATAAATACTGTAAAACTTGGCATATAAATTGAATCACTTGAATCACGCTACATAGCTCAGTCAATGCTATCACAATGAGCTTGGTATAAACTGACTCACTTGGTTAACACTGAGTGGCTCAGTCAACACTGGATTTACATTGCTATAACTAAAACTTGGTAATCATTGCACAACTCATTTTTTATTGAGGAACTCGGTAAACCTTATGAAGCTTAGTTTACACTACTAATCACCATCATCGTAGAAACTACTCAATGCAAACTAAATACTATTCTTTGAACTCGATAGCAATTGTAGAACTTGATAAAGCTTGAAATGTTTCCTTGAAATTGTTAACTATACAATAAGGTTGGTAGATACTTACAATCTGAACAAGTGTGTGTGTGTCACTAATAACAAACTTGATTGTAATGTCAACAATCTCCCTTTGGCATTAGTAACAAAACACTTATTAGTCAAAATTGAATTCTCAAAAATTCTAAAAAGTTTCAAACACTTTTTATTCTCCATCTTGTGTCTTCAACTTGGTAGAGTACTCTATTTTTGAGATTTTTCAAAATTTCTTTTATAAGAGATGTTTCTTTGAATATTTGTACATGTATATAATATGATGCTACTCCCCCATACATATATACAATATACTTTACATCTTTTCACATCTTTTCATCTTCACATATGATATATACATTTTCTCCCCCTTTATGTATACTACATCTTATATTATATATTTTCCCCCTTTTTGACATTAATACCAAAGGTATATGTTATATACTATATAGAAATGCCAAAATGTGACAAGAAATCTGAATATACCTTTAGAATCAGTGCCATTGTCTTGTCCCAGTTTCCTTGCAACATCTTGCATGTGTGCAATGCAACTTGAACTTTTGCTGAAAGTTCTATCATGTGTTCTAAAATAGAGAAGTTGTTATCATGGATGAGGGTTTTAGCATGTGCAATATGTGTCTGCAATGCATCCATGTTTGGGAGAATCATGCCCTATATGTATACTGGTGTAGCTCTTATCCTGGCTTCTTCTCTTAGTAATTATGCTTGCATATCAGTTAAGAATCTAATCTTTGTGTAGTAGGAAAAGCTATAACTTAGGTCAAGTTGCAACTTTTGTGCACTTTCCTTTAGATCTTCATAAATCTTTGAAAGTTTATCATTAATTTCCTTGGTGAAATTGGAAGTATCATAGAGTTTACTAAATAATGAAGTCGCATTGTTGCAAGAGGTCTCCAATGAGCTTAGAGTAGTAGACAAGTCTACTTGATGAATTGAAATCTTCTATGCAATTAGCCCCAATACCTTATTCTCAAATTTCTTCTCTACTCTTTGTAATGATTTCTCTGTCCATTCAAATCTTCATTGAATTTGTGGACTACTTCTGCTAACTAAGCCAAAATTGGTTGAGAAGTATCAACCTCTAAGCTAAGTGCCTCTGCTAGAATATTTTTTGCATCTTCAAGCACTTGGAATTCTTTATTTCTTTCTTCTATAAGCCTCTGTTGCTTAGCTTTCTTCTAAAGTAGTTCTCCAAATATATGCATTTGATCAGGATTAAGATTGGAGATATCCCAATTTGATATAACTATCTCCTCATCAAGATTAATTTCTTCTTCCTTCTCTTTGCCTTTACTCAAAAAAAAATTACTTGGTCTCGACTATCCTTGTACTTATTAATTGCATGCTTATAATAGAAATAATGGTAGAAATAGTACAACTAGCAAAAAAAGTAGATATTGCACTTATTGAAGAAATACCTTGTGTGACCAAAACTGATGGAGGAGGAAGTGTTCTCTACTTGGTAGATGAAGTGCTTGTCACCTCTATCAATGAAGTACTAAGCTGAATAGGTGCAAAAATTGATTGAGTGCTTGTAATTGTAGTGTTTGACACAATCAATTTTACAATGACTTTATCTAAGCTTGATGTCTTCAATGCTTTGCTCGAAGAATGAGGAAGTGAGGCTATGACTGCTATTGTAATTTTCTCAAGGTTGGTTTCCTCAATGTTCTGAACTTTAGGTAAATCTTCCTTGATAGCTTCCTACTCTTGTTCCTCATCATCTATATTGTCATAATGTGTTACTTCTTCATCATTAATATTCTCTTCCTTGTCATGTTTACCATCATCGTCATCCTTGTCATTGACATTAACAACAAAATCACTCTGCTTGTGAAAAAATAAATGTTTTTCCATGTGTTGTTCTCATTCCTTACCACATGTTCAATGTCATTCATCAATATTAGACATGTGTTGAATCTCAAGGTAAGTTTTTCTTCATTCTTCTTAATGGGTTCTTTTACCTTCTTATCATTCAAGCTTAGCATGAGTTGCCTCATGGTTTTCTCGTATATGTCTTTAGCAGTTTCCATAGAATGCTCCCACCTTGGCTTGACCTTCTCCATTAAATCATTTGGAATCTACTGAGCAAGTAGGTCTGAAGAATACTTCCATTTACTCATTTTAGACATTATCATGTCTTCTACTTGTTTCTACTCCTCTGTAGTTGTTGTCTCATACCTTAGTGGTCTAAAGTTTGTTATGCCTACTCCTAACTCTGTTTCTTTCAATCTTTCCTGAAAGGTGGGTGGAGGTCATTTGAAGATCACACCTGCTCCTTCTTTATCAAGTTTCTTCTTGGATGTCCTCCTTTTGAATACTATAGTAGATGGTTTTATAGGTTTGGTTATAATAACCTTACCTTTCTTCTTTACTAGATCTTCTTCCTCTGACTTCTCTTCATCTTCTACTTCATCTTCCTCAATCTCATCTCCTTTACCTTTAGTGAACAAGAGAGTGGAGCTAGTTTTCAATTTTTCTATCCTCTTCTTCCTTTTATTAACTGCCTGAGGGAGTTTTATTTCAAGTTGTATTCTTGCCTTTGCTTCCTCATATGTGCCAAAATATGAAAATTTTATATCAATAGGCTCATTTAATAGTGCTTCAATAATGTCCTTGGTTTCATCTATATTAACCTCATAACCTAGAGGCTTAACCCATACAATTATTGGTCGCATTGTTTGTATATACAATTTATCACTATCAACCATGAAACAAATATCATCTTTGTACTCATCAACAATTCTCTTAGGTATCCTAAATCTTTTATTCATCTTTTCCTTAAATGCATCAAAGTAATTATCCATAATACTAACATAGTTTTCTCCCATTTATAATATATATTAATTAATTTGGTAAAGAACAGGTACATCCTTCCTCCATATGACTCCACCCTTTGAGGGGAAGAACTTTTTCACATAGAAAAATAGACAAGTTACAAGTGAACCAAACTCACAAAGATTTTTTTTTGAAGTTCTTATGCTCTCCATGTTCTTTTTGAACTAATTCAACATCAACTTGACTAGATCAAATGACATGTTATTCTTGACCACTTTGTATGCAAGATGCACAGCTTCACATGATACATTGTTGAGTCTACTCAAGCTATATATTTTATGTGCAATGATATGTATCCTAAAATTTTATTCCATATCTATAACACAATTGATTTTTATTCCCCTTCCATCCCACTCGGCAAGGGTTTTCTTCTCTAGCTTAACCCAACTTAGGGTTTTAGTTATTTTTGCTTTTATCAACATAGGAAGACCAGTAATTCTATGGATCATATTCTTACCTATCACAATAGGTTGATCCAACCACAACTGTCCATTATGCACATGGATAAGGATAAATCTTATCCATTTAACTTGAAAATATCATGGCAAGTGAGGAATGTGAGTCAAACCCTTAGCTTCAAGGTGTTGATGTTCTAGTTTTAATACCCCATTGACACATAATTTCCCCAATGACCCATCCATATCCAGAGTTCTAATATCTTGAATAGAACATCAAAAATGCAAACAAATATCATTAATCAACAGTACCTTGGAAGGAATCTAAGGTTGTGCTATGCTTGGATCTAGGGTTTTTGTGACAGTCAGACTCAAGTTAAAGTTTAGTGCCTTCTGTTTCCACACCTTGAAATAACATCTCTGACCTTTTCTTAGTCTTGTTCCTGGATGATGACATTTTCTAGGTAGGGACTATAAAGATACAAAAATCTTCAACAATAATTTGCTTGGATTGCTCAGATGCCCTAAAAATTGCTCTGCACAGATAACTCTTAAAATTTTGTGATGACAAATGAATTTTTGATTTCTCTTTTTTATCAAAATTTTCCTTTCAATCACCATAAATGTCTGGTATTATTGCTTACTAAAATGACAAACTATCTTCCACTTGGCCTGCATTGAATGCTCAGTAGGAACATCCACAACTTAGTTTCCACATAGTAACGAATTACTCCCAACCTTTCTTAATAGGGTCTTGCAACTCGACCTCACTTGGTAAGGTTTGCATCTCGACCTTACTTAGTAATGATTGACATCTTCTTGAAAGCTCAGTGATCCCTTTGCATCTTGAATGTTGATATCGATCTTTCATTCTATTGACTAGAACTGATGTGAGATGTTTTCTTCAAAATCCTAGTTTTAGTTCTCCTTGCAGGAGATCAAGTGGAAATGCTTAAGTCACCCAATTCTTGAGTGAAAATTGCTTCTTTTCTTGGACTTCCATTCTCATAAGATTTTGGAATCCATTGTTGTCTTATCTACTTTTTGATGTTATCAGCCTTGGCTTTCTTTTCATCGTTGATTCTTCTAGTATTCATATAGTTCTTGGCAAGATGAGAAAGTTCTATACAAATAAAACATCTTCTGGTGGTGTCTCTTGTCCTCATCTGATGTTTTACACAATTCATTTCAATATGTCCAAATTCTCCACATTAATGATATCTGCACCAAGTTTTATAATCCCGACCAAAAATAGCTTTAACAATCTATTATGTTGGGTTTAATATCTTAATTTTGCATTTAGAAGATTTGTGTCCATTCTTCTTACATTTGTGGCATATTCCTGTAAATTTAGGTTTCTCTTTGCATTCATTAGCTCTATGACCTTCCTAATGGCAATTGTAGCATTTTCCCTTGAATTTAGCTTTCCATTGCTCCAACATTTGTTTGATGTATGACCTATCTTACCATAGTGACTACAAGTGGCTCTTTGATTCTTTTGAGTTTCTTGTTTAGATGATTCGCCTTCTTCTGTGTATCCAATTCCTACTTTTCCTTTTTGTCTATATTGGATTTTCTCATTTAGTTGATCCATGTTTGCCTAAGATTTCATCATTCTTCCATTGGTTTGTCTTTCAATGTTTAGATCAATCTGTAATCTTTCATTCTCTATCTTAGGTTCATGATTTCTTCATTTGCATTGGTGCGCTAATCAATGAAATCTACCTATTTAAGGGACAGATGCTAAATTTCATTGTTCTTTCCTTCTATCTCTTCTTTTATCTTATTTTTCTCTTCCATGACTTCACATAATCTTATTGACTAGATTTCTTTCTCTCTTATTAGCTTTCTTACTTCTTCTTGAAGTGTACCATTCTTTTCTAATAGTTCTTTGATTGCCTTATTTGCTTCATCTAAACTACTTTCTAAATGGATGGCTTTAATGCTTTCTTCAATGTAGAGTTGGTCATTCATTTGTACTACAAGATCTTTTCTTCATTTTAAGGATTGAGAGAGTTGCTCCTTTACTTTTTTGAGTTACCCAATAGCTAATTCCACATCCAACTTTTCATTGTCCATGGCCTTGTCAAGTTTGAATAACTCCATAACCTCTAATCTTTGCTCAAGTTGTTAAACTTCTTTCCTTGTGAACCACAAAGCTTTGATACCAATTGTTGGAAATATATATGATAGGCTAAGTTACTAAGAGGGGAGGGGTGAACCAGTAACCAACAAAACTTAATCTTTTATTACCAATTAATCCTTCATTTGTAATCTGATCTAATTGCATGCATGAAAAACTAAAACCATTTAAACATTCATAACACTTTGGCACAACATTTTGTGACCCAGAAACCTTCCAAATAGAAAGTAAAATTGGGGCAAGGATGATACCCACAAGCTTTAGTACTACAATATAAAGTTGGCATGTTAAGGCATACAATGATCACTTCTAATGATCTACCCTATTAGGAGCAATAAGGACTGCTAGGTCCACCTTGCAAATAGATTTACAAACATACAATAAAGTATGCACTCAATAAAGAGATTTTGAAAAGATTGTTAAGTCTAACTTGTGAAAGGATTTAACTGGTCCACTTATTAGGATAAAATAGTGGCTGATCTCTGATCTGCAACTTGATTTGTTGAATGAGATTCATTTGAGTGTAATGATCACCTTGTTGTGATAGATAAAACTTTGATACTCCTTATATTATTGTAGCCTTTGTATTTCACACTTCTGCTCTTCTTTGCTTGTTATCTTACATGTATTCCATAGATTGGATTTGATACCATATGTCACATATATATCAATCAAATTTACAATTCATCAAGGTTGGCTATAATACAAGTTTACACAAAATACACAAAGTTGGCTCAACTATAGGAACTCGGGTTCTGTAGACTAGCTTGGTGAGGTTATGATAGTTGGCATCCATTGTCAATCTTGGCATTGTCATGCACTCAGTAGATGTAGAAGCTTAGTCCATATTGATCACTTCCAAGTAGTCTAAACTCAGTCTGCACTAGTGACTCGGTGAATACTGCGAAACTCAACATATAAAAATCACTTGATTCACATTGCATAGCTCAGTCAATATCACAATGTGCTCAGTATAAATTGAATCACTTGGTTAACACTAAGTGACTTGGTCAATACTAGATTCACATTATTGTAACTACAAACTTGGTAAGCACTGCACAACTCAGTTTGCACTAAGAAGCTCGATAAACCTTATGAAGCTTCGTTTACACTACTGATCACCATCATGGTAGAAACTACTTAGTGCAAACTAAATAATGTTCTTTGAACTCGGTAGCAATTGTAGAACTCAGTAAAGCCTAAAATTCTTGGTTAACACTATTAACTATACAATAAGCTTAGTAGATACTTACAATCTGAATAAGTATGTATGTCACTAATAATAAACTTGGTTGTAATGTCAACACAAGCTAACTACTACTTTTATAGATGAGAGACAAATAGGAATGTTGGGGAACTACATAGTGGCAATAATAGAAATAAGAGTGAATTGTGTGCAAGGAATGCCCTTACCTCTTGACATCTTATAAATCCACACACAATACCTCCTAAAGTTTTTTTTTCATGAAATCATAAATTTTGGTAGATTTGTTACTACTTTTATAGATTATGAATTAGTCTTAGCAAGCACATTATTCACTAAGTAGTTGGCACACTATGGTGATATGGGTGTCACAAACAATAGGCCCCTTCCAAAACTACTTGTGTCGAGAAATACTATGAAAAAAATCATAATATCCAACTTTAAAAAAGCCTCATAGTAATATAGAAATCATGAGGAGCCCAAACATTTAGGATGTTGGGTTGAGAAGGGAACACATGCAAGGAAATGTGAAGGAGAACATAGAAAGTGATGAAGTCATCATAGTTTTAGCCAAATATCAATTAACATTATTGATTATGATAATTAATATAATAAATATAATTACCCCATATTAATGAGGTTTGAAAGAAAGACCTTCTTTATAATCCTTGGTAAAGTATGAGGTGATAGGTTTTGGACTTGGGTTGGTAAAAGTGAAATTTGATAACACATTAAGGGGGAACCTAAGTATAAGTGATACTAGTTACATTAAAAGAGACCACAAAGGAAAAGTCACAACATAAATGTCAAAGAATTTGAGGATAACCCCAAAGAACAAAGAACATTTGGTAGTGGCAATAGTAAGTCTCAAATATGGACTTGTTACTGGGGCTCAATATCCTGATGTCTTTATTTAATAGGAGGAAAATCTCTAATAATGGTTAATTTTGTTATATAAAATTGCACTCTAGACTAGAGATAAGGTATGTGGTTGAGAACTTTCAAAGAAGTCTTGAATGATTTTAAAAATGTTAATATTGTAGATAGTAGTTTTCTACAATCCATTAGAATTCTTAATTGTGATTTATGGGTAGATTGTGTTACAATTTTTGCATCAACATTTTGGATCACACTCTATGATCCATCATCAGGATGAGAGAGAGCTTAAGAAACACTCTGTGCTCTCTCATCTTGATGATGGATCATAGAGTGTGATCTGAAACATTGATGCAAAAATTGTAACACAATCTACCCAGAAATCACAGCTAAGAATGTTAATATTTTGCATATTTAGTTGCCAAAATTGGGAGGTATATTTAGTTGCCAAAGTTACATCCAAAGTAGATTTCATGGGGTGATAAGTATAAATAAGTCTATGTGGGTGATTGGGTGTTTATAGGTCAATGGGAATTCTAGATAGATCTCTATTGTGGATGGAAATTGTATTCCCATAGTTTTCATGCTACAATGTGTTCATTTCCTTAGTATGATAAAAGTGAATCGTATTTATTTGTAATGAAAATATGATTTATTTTCATGCCTCACAAGTTATAATTAGGTGATATCAGCAAGGTGGAAAGTACCTTTTTCTCTACTTGAGCTCATGTGAAATATCTTGAAATTCAAATATCCCTTAGATTGGTGGTTGAATTATTATGGATGGTTGAATGGTAGGATACATTGGTTCTTTGGAATGATTTCTCAAATTAATCATTTGGTATTTTCTACTTTGTATCTCTTTTAACATGGTGCGACTAAGATGCAAGAAGAGACAAATGTCCTTCCTAGGAGAGGTATCAAAAAAGAGATGACATGTATTTTTTCTATGCATGGTTTGGTAGGGCGAGTGGTTCAAAGAGAGTTGGAGAGGAGTTTGTGAAATCATAACATAGATATCAATTTAATAATGATATTACCACTATGCATTTTTGTATGTCTACTTGACATGGAAGAGAAAAGAGAGTTCTTTTTTGTTATTTTCCATAGGAAGTTGGTGAGGAAATGATTTCTTGAGGTTTAATGCATTTTTCAAAATATTGATGAATGAGATAGAATTATTCTTTTCTAAGAATAATTTTCCATTCATAGTCAAGGCAAGGAGGTGTTGGAATTCCCTCTCATTGAGTACTAGGATAGAATGAGGGTTTCTTAAAGGTGTATGATTATTGAAATGCATGAATCATTCTTTAAAAAGATGAACCTAGCAAATTATGGTAGTTTAGAATGGTTATAAAGCTATTATGTAGTGGAAAATTTGATTACTCGAGAGTAAAGTGGAGGAGGTTTTAGTAAAGACATTGACTTGGTCAATATCTAGGGAGATGTAATCTGGTGCTTCAACTCATGATGGTCAATGTGCTTGCAACTTTGATCTCCTTTTGGTTGCCTTTATTTCTACATGAAAGAGACCATGTTGCTAGTATCTTTTAGTCTTTTGTGTTTCTTTCTCTTTTTGTGGCTTTATTAGTAGTTAAATTTAGTATTTTGTTTGAGTCTAGACATGGGGCATGCCCTATTGGTGTCCTAGGTTGGGTGAATTTTGAAAACTCAGATGTAGTTGGATGGTATAAGGTATCTTTTTTTAGATAGGTTTTTCTTCTTTGGTAGGCAGTTTATTTTGTTTACCCTTGTTATGTTGTTGTATCACATCTAGATTGTAATACTTGTTTAAAATTGATACAAGGATGCAACCCTATATAATTATAGTTCATTGATAAAATATATTTCTATATTACCCTGTAGTAAATATTTACTATAATTGTATTGTACTACTACATTACACACTCCTTTTTCTAGAGAAGTAATGGTTCCTTCATTATTACAAACATGATAGTTATAAATTAATAATGGCATATCTATGAAATGTAATAATATAAAATCTATAATTATATCACTATAACATTCAAATTATTCTAATGAAGTATGAAGAAACTTGAAAATATGATTTTTTACCTCTACCTTACCTTATTCTTCAACTCAACTCCATTTTCCTCTTCATTGATAACTAAGAAGTAACATTCTCGAACTGACCACTTTCCAAAATGATCTTAGAAGATTTAAAGGTTGGTCTCTAAATGTAATTATAATCTCTCCTAAGATGCTAAATAGTTACATAATGACACAACATTGATGATGATTTATAGATTGTACAAAACTAAATGATGGAGCTCATAATTTTTAAAATTAATTGATGTGAATCTAAAATGACTCATCCCATGTCACACTTTTACAATTCTAAAATTATATCAAATGCTCTAATTCTCTATAATACAAGATTTCTATTTAGGACAAAATGGAGGAATTGTATAAATATTTTTCTCTACCTATATAGTTAAGCTCAAACAAGGAAAATGTTAGATAAATGCATTCAAACATGACTACCACAAAAAAGAACACATAACCTCTAATGAGACAAAATAAGTGCACCCAAGACATTCTTTATTTTATCTTTGAGAGAATGTGAGTATGCTCTCCTAAAAACATTAATAGATACCAAAATTCAAGCTCAAATATGGTAATGAAGCTACATGTACTAATGGAGATCAAAGAGTCCAAACTAGTATGAGGAACTAGTTGCAAACCATGATCAAATGATGAACATGAAAACTATGTTTCATTTGATACTGTAGTGAAATTCAAAGATAAACTAACTTGGATTCAATATTATGAAACATCAAAATACAAGCTATGACATTTAAGTAAGATTATACCATTAAAATTCACAATATGATGCTAGAAAATAAAATAACATAATAACTCTATAATGCAAGATGATGGGTGACATACTTGAGGAGAGAAGATTTTTTGATGGACTTTAGAGGCTTGGATGGGGTGACACCTATATGACATCCATATAGGATCCATATAAACACACATGGGTAAGAGGGAGGCCATGCAAATGACATGATTTTCTTAGGCATGGTGAGAAACTTGGAAAGTCACCGGTCTCTAAATGAAGAGGACATAGTGGAAGAGTAGGAGAGGCTCAAGGTTTCTCCCACATGAAAATGACGTGATTTTCTTATGCATAGTGAGAAACTTGGAAAGTCACCGGTCTCTAAATGAAGAGGACATAGTGGAAGAGTAGGAGAGGCTCAAGGTTTCTCCTACATGCATGAGACAATCTCAAAGAGGGAATAGTGAATCAACATATAAAAGTGTAGTTGGTTATTTATAGTAGTTATCCATCTTGCAAAGGTTTCTTCACACGTATGAGAAACTCATCATTGCTAATGGGTTATGGAATCACATGGATTAGGAGTTAATAAAGAATCAACTAAACAAGAGCTCTGTAGATTTTCACTATACCAGTTTAAATTTTCCTTTCATATAAATTTGAAAGTAAATATTTTATTTAATCACAATTCAAATAAAACATAATCTAATTTGAGAAAAAAAATAGACAGATGAAACTAAATGACTAAAAAATCTAATGACTAAAAAATCTAAAATATTGAATAAAACAAGTGTGACAAACACATTTGTCCAAACATCAGCTGACGAGATTTCACTAACTTTGACATTGAGAATGTAGGTGATGGAATTTGAATTTTACCAAAGAAAAACATTTTTTTATCACATAAAAATTCTATCTAAAAAATTATTTGAATATCATAAATTTCATCTCATAATTTTTTTTCCAACCCAACTTGCACACCAATTTAAATGTAACAAGGAGTGTCCAAATCCTCACCAATTGTCAATGTTTGTTCTTATAATAGTCTAAAAAATAAGTGAACCAACTTATGTGATGTCATCCAACTACACATTTCAAAAAGTATCCAAGTTGCCATAAATTTTTAATTAAAAAAAAAAAAAGGAGTGGGAGATCATTAACCTATCAATTCATCTTATTATAAGAATCGAGCTAAGAATCCAAAGGAAGATATACTATTATATTGCCCTAGTCAAATTTGAATATCATAAAGATCTCAGAATTCATTAAGAGAACATATAATTATCAATATTTTATCTAATAAATTAATCTTTTTTTGTTACCAAACATGTGCAATAAGATCTTGAAATCCTAAAACACCAATCAACTCCTTATCAAATTTGGTAAAAACTAAATATAAGACCAATATCCTTATGTACTAGAAATAAAAAGTAAACATCCTAGAATAACTCATAAATAAATGAAAAAACCATTAAATAAAAAATGTTTTTTCAAAGGCAAGAGCCTACAACACATTGATAAATTGTGAGCCTTTCATTGAAGAGGTATTGGGTTCGAATCTACTTGAGATTAACAACACATAATAATAGTTAATCTAACAATAATAATAAAATGAATAATAAATAATCTAGGTCTCAACCAATTACCTATAATAAAAAAATGAGTTGTCAAAAATAATTTAGAATTAAACCAGAATGAATGAACTCAAAATTCAATAAATAAATTGAATTTTTAAATCAAACATATCCCTAAAATTAAGTTTCAATTATATTAATCAAGTTTCCTCTTCAAGAAAATATGTTATTTGAACATTTTGAACAATATAAATTTTTAAAAATAATCTGATTTCACCATATATGCTTTTATTGAAAACCAAATATAAAGATATGCATTATTACTTTTAATACTACTAATTAATACAATCTAACCATCTCTATTTGTTCTTAATTAAAAATCTCAATAAGGTTTCCTTGAAATTTTAGGAAATATTAGTGAATTAACATTATGAATATATTCTAATAAAATTGAAATGCTCATATATCATAAATTGTTGATGCTATAGATTATGTTCTAGACTTGCACATTTGTAGTAGGACTGAGAAACTTAAGTGATATTAAAATACTACATCTTTCCACAAGTGTCCTTACAAGAATTCCTACATTTTACAAATTGTTATAGAGTATATATAAGAGTTGTATGTGACTTACAATGGTCTAGATATAGAAGTTGTGTCTAAGTTATCATGGTCTATATAAAGTGTGAATACTATTCATTTGGGATATCAGTGACAACCTATAAACTATTAATGATATTTGTGGTCTATATAAAGGATTGATATGATCTAAAAAACTATACTATTAAAATTGAAATGCCCCAACCTCATACCTCTCCATTAGCCCCTCCCTCTCTTTATATAGCATAGTTAAAGATTTTTTATGTTTTTAGTATAAGCAAGTGTAAGAATCATTACTAAATACTATATTTTCATGTCAATTTATTTGATAAATTAGATAAGTAAAATGATGGTAATTAAAAAATATATTAAAAAGTTGGAGATATGAAAATTAATTTAAAATATAAATTAAACAATGTTACATTTGCCATTGATTTTCGACCAAAGGTCATTTTGTCTTATGATTTTTATTTTTATTGTATGTGTCCCAAAAAGGTCAAAATTTTGAGCTTTGTAAGGGTTTAATGTCAAAAATTTTACCAACACAAGATATAAACAAAACAAAATAAAAAATTGATTCTCATTTCATTTCATTCTAGTGGCTACATGTAGATGGGAGAAAGGGTTAAGTGCAATAGTATAGGTATGTAAACAAATCAGATCAACCTGGTGATTTCATGCATTTAGGTTGATTATATTGGACATGAACATTTGTTAACCCAACAAATGCAGGCATAGGTTAGAATAATGGTTGGAGAGTTATGTGGAGTGCAATTTATTAACCCAAATCTAGATCATTGGGTGCAATACATTTTGTGGAGTTTCATTTGTTAACCCAAAACTAGGTCACTGGAGCTAAATATTGGTTGGAGATATGTGGAGCACCATTTTGTATGGTTCCCAATCACTCAAATTGACAATGGTATCATATGGTGGAGGTACTTAAGCTTCCCTCAATATTCTTCTTAATTAATTGAAATACTCTCTAGACTCATGGATTATTCTCTATATGCAATGGTTTTATTATTCTCTTCAACCTTGCAAGAATACTCTTTTCCCTAGTACTAGTATATAATATTTATCTAAAAAAACTTGCAGAAGCAACAACGTTGCCAATCATTTCTAGGTCTTTGCATCTTCAATTCCTAGGCATTTGTGGATGACTCGTATCTTTGTCAATAACAAAGCCTTCAACTAGCTCTATATCCTCTAGCCTTCCACCAACTTTTCCTTAAACTTTAATCAAATCCAAGTTAACATCTTTTCTTTCCAAATTTGCAACAACAAGAACCACTTTGACAATCATCTTTGCTAACATGTGTTTACATCTGTTAAGACTATATCAAAGGACAAAAAAACTTCAATACCAAAAAATTGACACTCAGAAGAATCAGTTGTTAACATAGTTGTAGGTAGGATAGAACTTATTCCTTGTGAAATGAACATACAAAATGATAACACATCAATATCTCCAATTGTCAAAGCAAGTATATCGAAACTAGAATCACATCCAACGTATAGTTAAAGTTTCTCCAGACTTTCATAAAAGCAAATTTACAAACAACATCTGTGCAATTGAAATATTTACAATTGATTTTGTACCATTTTTTCCCTTAATATATCACTTCACTAAGCTATTGCACACTGCTACAGAAATAGGAGATACCCTAACATAATTATGATAGGAATAACTATCTAATTATTAAAATTGAGGAAAGAAGACACATGAGTAGCATTCCCTCAAATATTGGTCCATTATTTAACTACCATAGGTATACCCATATTGTTAATCTTAGATTGGTTTTGACATATGAGTGACAATATACTTAATTCATTTACTTAGTTCATGCTGAGCATAAGTTGCCAGATAATATATGTCAAGTGAGAGACATATAGTAAGTGTCAAGTAACTAGTAAGTGTTGAGTACTCAAGTGCTGAACAGATAGTAAGTGTCAATTCATTTAGAGGTTGAGTAACAACATTGAAGTTGCAGTTGATGTTGTACATCAGGGACTTCAAGTGTCGATTACTATAGTTTTGACATAATTTTTTGTAATGGCACACACTACTATGTAAATCATTTTGGAGTTGACTTAAGGATTTTTTGCAATCTTAGATGATAATGACAAATCTTTATTGAGAATCCCTATGTAGTACATGAAAACAATCAGAAAAAAGGAAGGATTAAGTGGAAATATGGGTGAATCACAATCATTGATTCATACCTAACCTTAAGTCACCTAGGTCTTCTTAAGGAGGAAAAACCCTTAAAAATTTATGAATGTAGAAGAAGAGAAAAGAGAAGTTTGTATGCGTAAACAAAGCATTCATGGTAACTAAGAAGTTGTGAATTGAGATACATTGACAAATCAGTTGGAGGAGGACAAAGAAAAGGAATTAAAAGAAAATAGAGATACATCTGATCAATGAGGATCAAGTACACACTAGGAAAGAGGTCATTTTTTATCTAGCAACAGAGTGCTAACCGCAGGATCATTACTGAGACATTCTAACAAGTGAATTAGTTAAATCTCTTAATAGAGTAGTCTTAATATACTATTGTAAATCCTTTTATAGGGTTCTTACTTCATTGTAAGTTAAAGTTCTTTTACCAAGCACACTTCTAATAGGGTGTTGAAATCCTTTAACAGGGTAAGATCTAACAATCTTGTAAACCTTTAACAAGGCAAACCTTTCATAGGGTAGATCATGTTTCATGATCAAACATTGTAACCTTCATTGGATATGCTTTATTATGGCAGTAGTGGAGATTTGTGGGTGTCATCCCCACCCCAGTTTTACCTTCTCTTTGGAGGGTTTTTGGGTAACCAAATATCTTGTTTCATACATGTGTTGAATGTTATTTACTTTCAAGTTATGTATGTATGTGCTTAATTTGGTATTTCAGTTTACATGCATAGATTGTGAGATGGATGTGTGGTGAATGATTTTAAGGTTGAAGTTTTAAGTGTTGATTCACACCTCCCCCTCTCTCAAAGTTTATTTTTCCCATTGTATTTTCAACAATTTACTTTCATTAAAATCAACTCATCATATATGATATATAACTAAAAAAATAGATACATAAGGATAGAATAATGCATGGAGTCTACCTTAGTGGAATCTAGTTGAGTATTCATTTCCATCATTGGAAAATATTAAGTCACACTCTTATCACAATCCATTCCAAGGACTTTATCTAGTCCATATACAATGTATCTCATATGGTTATGGAAAGTGTCCAACTCAAATGGTGGTTTGCCATCATTTGTAATTAGGGTTATCCTTCTACCAAGTCTTGGCATTTACCTAGATATAGAATTTATCTTTAGAATTGTCTTTTGAAGGTTATATTTCCTTATTTCCTCCTCCAAACTGATATCAATATAGGGTGCACCACTTATTCCAAAAGCTTCCATGAAACTCACTCTATCAATCTTCACTAGGTTGGACTTGTCCCTTTTCCTTATCACTTTGGCTATAGGGAAGTAATACTTTGTTAGGTCCCTAACTAGGTCCACATCCATGAATAAATTAATCATAATCAATTTCTCCAAGTTTATCTGCCAAGGGTTGCACATTGGTACTTCCCTCACTCCATTATCCAAGAAATACATGAACAATAAAGTACCACTACACACACACTAGTAGCATGTTTCCTTCCATGCGTGATTATTTCTAGAGATACTGTTAGAAGTATTTGATAGAAGCTAAAAAAATTCTTTAGAAAATTTTCCAACCTTGGATCGAGTGCTAACACTTGGATCTGTCATTGTTAAATTCTCAAGAGCTTTTACAAATTGCATGACCACAAGAACTACTCTACAAATTAATCAATTTGAACAACCCTTTACTATCAGCACATAAATCTAAGCTCAAGGTTGGATATGCAAATGGTGAAAGTAAATTTTCAATTGGCCAACTTTACAAATTTTCCCATTTCATGCAACAACAAATATCGTATACATTCTTGGCAAAATCCTTTATCAAGATCAGGGTTATGTGTGAATCTGTGAGAGGGAAATATCAAATAAAAATGAATACCTTTAAACCTTCCCTAACTCAACACAGTGAGATCATACAGTCACTGGAGTACTTTACTCTGAAAATATACATAGTTTTTTGTCTAACTAGTGAGCAATGAGATCTTGACAATAAACCAATGATGTTAGGTACACCTTTAACATTAACATTAGTTGTAGACTTCATTAAACCATATAGAAAGCTTAAGAACCATCACATCCATGAGGTAAGGGAGAAGGTACCAAAATTTTAGTCAAATAAAGTACCTGGTCTATTTTCACCATAACCAAAAACTGATTAACTTATTCAAAAAACCCACCATATCCTTCTACTCCTCTTCATTATAATGGATTGCATAATATATGCCATAGAAAATGATTTTTCAACTTCCAAAAGACTCCTATCCAAACGTACAAGATTGATAACCCTTCACATTCCAAAATTGTCATTTTCCAAGAAAATGTTGTCAGCAACATTTTTGACAACTTTACAATATTTTACAACTTTTTCCATTTTTGACATTTTGTGCTACCACATGCCTACTTGGCACCTCAAACAAGTCCAAAGGCTTACAATGAGAATTTTAACACTACAATTTAATCCATCTATAGCCTTGCATGGTATTTTACAATTTTAGAGTGAAATGCCAATAGAGTGTAAGCAAATTAGCTAGGTGTGGACCGATAGAGTGAAAGTTGAGTAGCTAGGTGTGGACCAAGATGGTAGGTGTTAAGAGTAAAGGATAATGTTAGAAAACTATTCCAAGTAGTCATTGATAGAGAAATCCCTAGATTAATGTGTTGTATTAAATGAGTCTAGGAGATTCCATGTCCTTAGAAGATAAAAACTATCCACTGGATGGCAGAACTGGCATTGTAATTTTGATAATAAAGCTTTTGTGTTTAGAAATATCTAGAGTAGTCATTCACAGGGATACTTGCAGTCACATGGTTGATCAATGTGGTCTAAAATAGCACTAGAGCTCAAGAGACTACATAAACACTAGAACAAATCACTATAGGGAGTTTGTTGAAACTAGATGTACAAATGTGTAAGGTTTGGAAATTATGGAAAAAATATTTTCAAAAATAAAGGGTAAATGAAGATGTTTTAGGAAGGAACGTGCAAGTTGGTTGGCCTAATCTAGTTGTGAGCATGATTTATGTGAGTGTTTTTAAACTTCTTATATTCTTTTAATATTTTATTCTTTTATATTATAAACAAGATACTTCTTGTTGGGACTCAAAATTGAAGCCTTGATTTTGAGTGCCATTCTAAAAATTAAGCCCTATGAACGCTTTAAATGCATGAGTACCCGGTTGTAGTGTTGAGGCCTATGAAGTTTTTAATGTTTCTAACACTTTGCATCTAGTATATCCATGTATCCCATGAAGATAAATTTCCATTTTGAGTCATTCTATGAAGTTTTGTTTTGTGCAAAGTTCAAATCTGCATTTTTGCCTAAGTGTTAAACAATGATAGGTAGCCTAGTTTGCATTTGAATATCTTGCACCCAGTAATGTTTCATGACTCACCACTTTGGGAATATTTAGTATACCTATCAAAGAGCCTATTTTTCATATTTCAAGTTATTTCAATATTTTTTTTACTAGGTTTTGAATCCCTCAAAGTCAGTTGTTTATTGTTCTCATGTTGATGCTAATTGTTTAGAATTTTGGGAAGCCCTATTTGACCAATCATAACTTTGACTTAGTTGACCAAAATGAAAAAATTCCTTTTGTATTGCACTATATAGGCCAAAAAAAAATTACATTTTATATTTGAGCTTATGACAAATCCGTTTGATCAATTTTTGAATGCGATTCCATATGCAAATTGTAAAGTTTTACAGGTGTCATGAAATGCAGATTGATTAGTAGCCTTGTTCGAGGTGTCATAAATGTGAATACATGATAGGTGAGATAAAATGGATTATACTATTATATTCTACTCTAAAAATACTTTTAAATGTGCCATTTTATAAGTCTTGATGAATCTATTTACACACTTTCCCAAGTTCATTCCATTTGCAAAAATCAATATTATGCCATTGTTTCCAGTTCTGCAAATCTGAGTACCTCACTTTAACTGCTTGCCAAATGTGCCCTTTTTTTCATCATAATACCCAATCATATATTTATCCTCTCCTCATGAAATTTAACCAATTCTCCAATTTTCATGCCCCAAAGTATCAGTTTGACCTGTTTTCAAAGCCAAAACCAAATGCACTTTATGGTTTTCTAACATGTTTGCTTGCAGACAGTTCTGAGAAGGCAACTTCAACAGTCAATATTTTTTGACCCTGTAGTCATCATGAGATGAGATCTAACATGAAAAGAGATCATTGAACAAAGAATCAATATGTCAGAGGTTAGGGCTTGGTTATCAGTTTTAGTCAGTTTTTAAGACCAGTCGGAGGACCCTTTGGCACAAAATATGCAGTTTGCATAAAATGTTTAAATGAGTTTTTTAAATGATGGTTTAGTGGTCAAATTTCAATCTCATTGATTCTAGGTGTTAAATAAAGTAATTCATTTATCCTTTTGTCCCTATGAACAGAATGTTGAAAATTGTGATAGATGGGAGCATTTAACTCTAGTTAGTCATGAAGAGGGCATGCGCAATTATTCACTGAGCACCCATTCCATCTCCAATGATGATATGTGCATGTTGGGAACTGATTCATCTTGAAATATTACATTGAATACTTTAGGAATCCCTTTCAATACCTCACTCTTCAAAACATCTTTTATTCCCTCAGCATCTTATCAATTTGATGGAGTTAGCCAGGCCCCAATGTGGGTCTAGCTAAAAAAAAATTGAACTTAAACACCTAACACTTGAAATTGGAATGCAAACATACCAATTGATTTCTAAAGAATTATCTTGCTGAATAAAGTAGATACTAAAAAAAACCATGTGTAGAGGTGTTGTTATTGAACTCTAAGCAATAGACTCAGTTTCTTCTAGAGAAAAGATCATCCAAATTTGTGTGCTCTTACCGGTGAAGTGTGGTGCCATTTAGGCATTTGTTCTATTTACAATCTAACCTCACCTCTTTTCTCAACTCCTTATTCACAAGTATAGAAAACTCATTTTAATGGAGCTTGATGGATGTAATCTCCTCCCTTTCAAGTGTCAACCTATGCAGAAGACTCCTTTCTTCATTCTTTCCTTTAGCAGTGCTTTCAAATTCGATGCCCACGCTTTCCTAATACAAAGTTTCCACTGTCATCATCAAAATCATGAACTAAGGGGTCTTTGTAGCTAGAAAATAGACCATCTATGGCATGAGAGTTTTTTTTTGTCATCACATGACTATAAATCTTAAATACTCATTAAATAAAGTTTTCTCATATAATTGTTGTATCCAGTCCTAATAAAGAAGACACTGGCATGTTAGTCATTGACTATATAGAGCATGGTGAGCAATGGCAAGCCATTAAAATTAGGAGGCTTCATGTCCTTCCAGTACACTGACTTTTTTTGAAATGCTTTGTTTGTTTCTTCAATCAATTGCATAAAAAACATAATGAGAGATGTTGTTGCCTCAATGAATCTAAGTGGGATGTGGCTTCTGAGGGCATGGATGGAGCCAAACAAGAGATTTTGCATGTGTTAATGAGTAAGTGGTATAATCTGGCATATGTTTGAAGTCCACAACAAAAGGGAGAGAAGATAGAGGAGGCAAATTTTTAGGAAGGAATACATTTTATGATGGGAATGATGCAGATTTGGGTGGATGAGGGTAGAAAGAATGGCATAATGGTGAGTGAAATCACAGAGGAGGAAAATCTGGGATACATCAATTTTTATGGTAGGAGAGGGGGGTAGTCTTTCCTTTTTGGATTAACAATTTTGCTGAGAGGCCTTTCTCATGACAAAGACCCAACAACCATTGAATACCAAATGGATTCATTTAGGAATCATGCCATGGAATGAATGTTTCAAGTAAGAACAGACCAATGGCAAAGAAGGAATGGTGGAATGCAGATTTTCAAATGAGAAAGGTTGATTGTTTAGTCTCACATTCACAAAGTGCAGGCCTTTTTCTATTTTTAAGTACCAAGATTTACTAACAATAAATGTCTTAAAGACATGATGCTTTTGGAAAGTGAAGCCTTGTATTTGGGCCCCATGGCTGGTTGGAGAAAAGCTAAGGGTATTTTGATCAAAATTTGTTGAACAAGATGTTGATGTAGCAGTGATGTGGCCTAATGAAAAATATGCCAGTGACATGTGGTAGTGGTCTTCTAGGCTTGGCATGGATTCCTAGGTGATGACATGGCAAAGAGTGATGCCTGGCACAATGTCACTATGTTGCTAGCGATGTGGCAGTGCTGAGATATCATAGTGACATAGTGACAAGCCACCACATGGTGGGTGCCGATGATGTAGAGATGATGACGTGGTGTAGATTATAAGGCAAGTAGCATGGATGGAGGTACCATGTGTTGTGATGACATGTTGACTATGCTAATGAGGATAGCAACATGGTGACACAATCTGGGAGTGACACATGGTGATCGATGTTGAGGTGGAAGTTACAGGAAAAACATGCTAGATTGCACCACATGGAATAGGATTAATGACTATCGCTAGGTCACCAAGTAAAGATGCACCCCAGTTATGGAGACCCAATCAAAGGTTGCCACATCGAAGAGGACCCAATCAAAGGCCTCCATGTGGCAGAGGGCCCATTCAAATCTGGCAAAATGAGGACCAATCCAATGATGCCACATGGCACCTAGGTGGTAGGGGTACTAACAGAACAAGTGATAGGGCAAGAATAGGTGAATCACAGTGCAACATGTGTCAAGCTCGGTCAAACTTGGTTTGACTTGAATCTATAAATAGAGGGAAATTTCAAAGTTGAGAAAATATATTTTTAAAAATATTTTCTCTCAAAGCACATACACAAGCATTTTAAATCAGAAAGGTTATATTCTAAAGTTTTCACTTTATGATAAAGATTAAATATTTGCAAAATAATGTAGAACTTAGAGCCATAATCTAAATCTGATTTTCAAACTGATCCCTTGGGAATCTCCAATGTGCCAACATAGCATTATCGTATACCATTGGAAATAGGAGAGAATGAACTTTCTATATTTGAGGTTTTTTATTTTGCACAAGAAGCCATTAGTTTGAGCTATTTAGGGTTTTGTACTAGGTTTTTGTCTTTTAACCTCATTCAGTTAAAGTAGTTCAGATCTAATTTTTAACAAAGTTGTGATCTTGGTGAATGCCAAAGGAAGTAGTGATGCATTTAGTGATAGTTTTTTCACTCTCTCATTGGCTTAAATAATGAGTTTATCAACATTTTAGATGCATATATGATGTTTTTGTTAGGAAAAGGGTTTCTCATCAGTTAGAGGAGATATTTCAAGTTTGTTATAGAACATTGATGAGATTCCTTTCTAATTTTAGTTTTAGAGAGAAGAGATATGCTTTGCAACATTAGGGAATGACGATTCAAGTGGACGCATGTCATTTACATATCAAATCTAAGATTTAATTCCTTTCCTATATCTTTATCTTTCTCTCTCATTATAAGGGTTCCAGTTTCTTGGATGTTTTTCACTATTGTGATACCACAAGGATGGTTCTAGTTAGGTTAAAATTTCTATCATGAATTTGATCCCACCATTTTTTAGCATTCTCTCTTGTATGAACAGTATTTATGAAGCTAATATAAATAGTTCTGATCTATTCAGTAGTTTTATGGGTTATTTGTATGCATCTTGAATGTATAGTTTCAAAGAAATGAATACAATGAGAAGCAAACTTCTTAGTTCCATTCTGATTCATGTCTCCCATCTCTATAGTTTTCAATGTTTTGATGTTTAGGGACAAAAAACTTAGACCCTTTTGCATCCCCTTAAGGTTGTATGTCTTGTATGTTTTTTTGTTGGAACAAGGAGCCAAGTAAATGCTTGATATATTTGACAGGGTTGTTGGTTATTCAAAAAGGATATTTCATTTGAATGAGGTCTTTATGAACATCAATGTCTAATTCACAAAGCAATAGGATAGATCTGATATCTTGATGTATGGAATATGTCACTAGTATTATAGACGTATGTGTGTGATTTATGGAACTACCCAATAGATAAGGCACAAATCAACTACAAGATCAATTTGTTCTTACTGTTGCATAACTGGAGATTTGTTGAAATAAAATTTATAATCATCCATTTCCTTTCCATTTAAGAGCTTAAAGGATGCCCTCATTCAGCTTGTGGATTGCATAGAATTTGTAATTTACTACTGCATATTTGTGCCATTGCATGAGTATAGGAGAAATAAGGGTTGTATCTACTTTGTTAGATTCAAGAATATACTTTTGAAAAATTGGTACCATATAAATGAATCTGAGGTCCACCCATCTAGCTTTTGCAAAGCTTGAAGTAGAAGAAGGGTCTAGCCTTATAGTTGGCCCAGCATCTGAAAGGGTATGTTGTAGATGGAAAGTAGTTGCCCCTAGATGTACTATGTTCTCGCTGGGATAATTTGAAGCATAACATTTTAAAACACCAACACTCCTAATGCTTGTATGTTTACATTTTGTATATTTATAGCCTGAATATTTTCCTATGAAGAAAGACCATGCCTGCCAATATGAAACTAGAAAAATAAATGAGACAATTGCTAAATTGTGGTCTTATTTCTAAAGAAAAGTTGATAAATGTAATTGTCTTTGCAAAAAGTGTAAGGGCTTAAAGAATCAAATAATTTTAATCACAACATCTCAGAGTCATTATAGGCAATATAGTCACATTGAAGGGGGGCATGATTTTTGTCGATTAGTCAATGTGGATTTCCAACTATAGCAACATGGATGTGGGAATATCCAAGCTGAGGACAAGTCTCCCATGGAAGAAGATGATCTTGTGACATAGAACACAATTGAAGATGATAGTATTGGTGTAGTTGATAATGTGTTAGAGGATATGAATAAAGAAGATGGTATTTGTGTAGCTGATCAAGATAATCATGATGATGGTACTAGCATGTCTAATAATGATGATGAAGATGGTCTTGATATACCTATACTTGAAAAGGCATATGATCCCCTATACCAAGGCTCCCAAACAACTCTTCTCTTTGCTATAGTTTTATTGGTAAACTTGAAGGTTATGAAAAGTTTATCCAATGTAGAAATATTATGTATGATAAGGTATGCCATTTTTGTCATCTTCAATGTTAGCATGCCATTACTATTCATTCTATTAACAAATCATATTTGTTGTTGTACATTGATAGGTGATTTTTTGTTACCACCATCAAATATTTTGTTTCATTCATACCAAGAATTATCTACTATTATCAATCAAATTGGAATAAAGTATCAAACAATACACACATTTCCCAATGAACACATTCTATATCATAAACAACATGAATTTGCAACAGAATTCCTTGATTGTCATATTAGGAGATATCAATCAGATCAAATCACAAAAAAGGTGCCTCACAAGGTTCTTTGGTACATTCTCATTATTCCACGTCTTGAACAATTATTCAGGTGCACTAGCTTGGAACAATTTATGGATTACCATGCATGCAATAGAAGTCAAGATAACATTATGTGAATGCATGTGGATGGTTCTACATTTAAGGACATAGAAGATAGGTGGTTAATATTTAAAGAAGATCCTCATAATCTAAAGCTTTCATTGGCAGCAGACAGAGTTAATCCATTTAGAGATATGAGATCTGTTTACTCAGTGTGACATGTTTTTGTTATTAATAATAGCATTTCTCCTTGGATGTCTATAAAGAGGGAGTACATAATGTTTTCAATGATTATACCAGGTATTTTTTTATTTAATAGTTATCTAAATTAATTTATAAACACTACATCAAAATGGTCATAATAATTATGTAATGTTTATGTTCATTCAACTAGATAAGTACCAAGTTAAAGATATGAATGTGTATATTGAACCCTTCATTGATGAGTTATTAAAGTTATGGAATGGGGTCACTATGTATGAAATCTCTAGACCAATAAGACAAAGACAATTTTAATTCCATGCATTGCTTGTATGGACAATACATGATGCCTATGGGCTAACTCATTCTTGTGGTATATTTTATTGTTAAGGTCACATAGTTTTGGTATGTTATAGTGCTTACATATTATTGTTGTATGTTAAAGTTGCGCATGATAATTGTACATGATCCTTTAGGTCTTCAGACAAAGGGAAACTTTACATGTCCAATTTGTGGTCCGAAGGTAAAATCTTTTCATTCAAGAAGTTTATGAAAGGAGGTGTTTGATGAGTTTAGGTACTTTCTCCACAATAATCATAAGTATCAAATTACTGAAAAATGTCTTTTTAATAGGAAAGAAGAGACAACATCAAGGCCGCAAAGAATGACACCTTATTTGTAGAAGTTGGAATACAATAGACTATATTGTCGATGATTTTTGTTTGAAATTTATATTTTGATATTGTTTTTTATTTAGTAATGATGTAATTGATGCTCATGAAAGTCATCAAGGCATCAATGACCAACTTCCTAGAGGAATAAAAAGTTATCCTACTCAATTTAGTAGGTTTCCTTACTACAAGGATCTCCCAATTGTGCATTTGTTTGATGTTATGCATATTGGCAAGAATGTAACTAAGAAACTGTGAAAAATATTGGATCAAAGACGTGACAAAGAAAAATTTATCAAAATTTGTAATGACATTCAGGAATCCAATCGTGCACAAAAAAATTTCGTTGAATCAAACAACAATGGAGACCACATAAATACAAGTGCCCTTCCTTGGTTATTAATAAAATGGTAAAGTGATGCATTAAAAGAAGTCATAAAAAAACAAAATTTCCCACAAGATTTGCTACAAATATAAGTAGTCTTGTATCAAAGAAAGGTGTTTTTGAACTAGGGTTGAAAATACATTATTGGCATACCTTTATCAAGGTAAGTCATGTTGTCTATTTACAATATATTTGTAAAATTGCATATACTTTTTATTGCATTATTTTATAATAAATTGAAAAAATATTTTTTAAATTATTATAGTATGTCCTACCTCTATCCCTCTCATACCAATTTGATAATAGTATTAAACAAGTTATATATGATCTTGGAAATACATGAGGTTAGAAGTGTTATTTCTTAGATTTTTTTGTTCATATATTATATTTACGACTTGCTTTACTTTTTATGTAATTTATTGTATATTTTTTTCTAAAATCTTGTTTATATGATCTTGTGTGTTGAATCTCTTTCAGGTAGTTATCATCTATAAAAATTGATTTTAAAAAAAAGCTATAAAATATTGGAAGAGAAAAATTCCCCAACTTATGTGTGAAATGAAAAAGTGTTTATCTTTAGCTTT
This sequence comes from Cupressus sempervirens, assembly GCA_028749045.1. Classification (NCBI taxonomy): domain Eukaryota; kingdom Viridiplantae; phylum Streptophyta; class Pinopsida; order Cupressales; family Cupressaceae; genus Cupressus; species Cupressus sempervirens. The sequence continues at coordinate 655,136,829 of CM053788.1, forward strand.
TTTTTATGCTCAAGAAAACTACCTCATACATAAATTGAGGAGATTGAATTGTGTGGGCTTGTACAACCTAGGTCAATGTGGATGGTTGATAGGCACTTGAAATCCATGAAGGGCTTGGTTTGACAAAGAGAACATCCTAAGGGTTATATGGTAGAGGGATATATGGTATACTAGATTGTGGTGTACATTAGTGAATATCTTTCCAAGTTTATAACAAAAATTTATGTAGATCGCATCTAGGATTCTAACTCTATTAACAAATTCGAAGCAGAGTACTTGATGGGGAAAGGTAGATTGAGGAAAGTGAGAGGTAATTATGTTATTATAGTTTATTAATTCTTATAAATATTTAATATAATTAGTTTCTAAGTGTTCTATTTGTTTTCTTTACAATTCGTCATGAGTGGGATGCACTACATTTGTATATTGAAAACAATCTTAATTGGAGATGGTATGGATTGAACGATCACAAGAAAATGGTTGCTCCTTAACATGAGATGGTGTTGCATCATTGGTTAAAGAATCTAATCATAATGGAAATCCCAATGTTACGCCAATGGTACTTGGTCTAGCACATGGTTTAAGAGGTAGAAAGGTACATATAAGATTACTAATCACAACCCACAATTTTAATACCAACTCATGGAATGATACAAATAATCTTGACATGTTTGAATCATTGTAGATCAAACACCACAAAGCTATGTACTACCATGATCTTAAATTTTGCATTAAAATATTAGATAAAATGAACAAAACTTGTGATTCTGGGATAAGTGCAGTCTTCGAGGTCACTAATATCTAGAAATGGCATACATCCTCAACAATTTAAAAATCAATAATATGGCATTTTGGATGATATACTTGAGTTTGGCTTTAACTCATTCAAATTAGTTCTATTTGTAGTCAAATGGTACTATGGTTGAGTCAAAATGATCTTGATAGGACTATTATTGAACATGATAGTGGATTTACAATGATTAATGCAATAGCATTTAAGCCAGTTGGAGATGAGCCCTATGTTCTTCCAAAACAATGTGAGCAAGTGTTTTACTTTGGCATTCCACATAAACTATTTCGGTCATTTATCATTAGACATGATTCAAGAGGAAGGCCAATAAAGTATAATGTGATGAAAGAAGAAGCTACTCAAGAATCAAAGGATGAAGTAAATGATGATCACAAATGATTGTTGCACAATGATGATGATGAGGAAGAAGATGATGATTTTGATGATGATGATAATAATGATGATGGTGATGATCATGATCATGATCATGCTGATGACCAAGTCAATTATGGTCATGATAATGGTGATAAAGATGATGATGATGATGGTGATGAAGATGGTGGTGGTGTTGGTCATGATGATGATGACGACAAAGATGATGATGAAGAGGACAAGTACAATGATGGTGATGATGATGATGATGATAGTCACTATGATGACATGGATGAAGAGGATGATCAATGACATAATCAATGAAATGTATGTTGAGGTATGATCAATGTCATGTATGAGGTATTGATTTATTCATAGAAATTTGTTGACTTGTATATTTTGTAATTAAGTTATTATTAATTGAACTATAATTTAATAAAGTATATACAATGATTTTGGTATAGGTACCACACATAAAGTAGAGGTAGCATACATATCATGTAATTTTTGGCTAACTTAAGATAAATGATTTACATACATAGGAAATTTAATGCATTTGACCAAGATCATGCATAGTGACATGGATCAACAAGTACAAGTCAATAGACCCTATAGATACAATTTATAATTTTGTGGTAGACTCTTTACCATCCACATAAACTTTAGTTCTACTATGTCTCTCATTTTATGAATTGTAGGTATCACCAAATAGGTATTTGTCTAATCTATCTTCCTCAAGTGAGGAAAATGCAAGAATAGAAGACAAAAGTGAGACATCTAGTAGGTCTAAAATAGGAAGATCAACCAGAGGTTAAAAGATTAGAAGAAAAAATTAATAAATGAATGCAATTTTTCCTTGTTGAGGGGGGATCATGTTCTTATGATAATGATACCAAAGGCAATAAGAAGGTTCCCTTAAGGTACACACATCTTCAGAAAGGATGGGTAGCCAAGGAACTACCTCCAATTAACACTGATTTTTCTATTAATGAAAGGATATATCATATAGCTCCATCTTGATTACATGGTTTGGATTACTTTCCAAGGATGGCATAAAGGTCATTTATAATAAATTTGTTGAATTGATGGATTATGTGGGACCTTGTTACAATTACAATAATTGGATGCAGATTGTGTAATATAAAAAAGTATGTGTAGATATGCATTCTCAACAAATTATATACCATGCAAAGAAAATGGTCAAAGTAAAAGTCCTCACTACGTATACTAATGGACGACCAAAAGGAAAATAGAATATTGTAGGTTTTATAAATAGTTCTCAACTTGTGTCAACTAATTGTATATTTGAGGCACACAATAGAAATCATGTTTTTGTATGTGTGATTTTTCTCCATTTTTATGTTATGATTTAGTTGCATAAATTATAAAATCACCAAAAGACAAAGTGGTAGGGAGAAAAGTTTTCTTCCTTTGTTTCCCTCCAAAATGTTGCTTGCTAGATTCTAACATTTGCCTCACAATCTCCATGTAAGCAATCCTATTAGGTACTGGAACTAGGAATCTATATGGCATAACCTCAAATCCAAATACTCTGAAACATGTAAAATAATCATATAAATACTAGTCACCCCAATTGTGCTTGATCTTTTCCCCCAATCCATTATTCTTAGGTCTTAAAAATCTCTTTATATTAGGGTTGATGGAGGAGAAGGCTTGGTACCCAAACAAAGTATATAGGGGATGGGAAAAATAATCCTCAAAAGTAAGGTAAAAAGATGCTCTATATCTATAATCCCATATGGAAGTCCACATTTGAACTAGATTTTCTTCCCCATTTGTTTCTTGCACATTTAGTTTCATATTTTTATGCCATGAATTTCTCAATTGACCATAATATAAAATCATGTGCATGAGTAGAGAATAATGTTTGAAAGTAGGACAATTAGCATCATTAAAATTTAAAAACAAGAATTAATATTATCAAAAACATACTCAACATAGTCATAGGGCCTAGGCTCCAACATTTAAACATCAGATGCCAATACCATGGGCCCAATTTCCATTAGGTCTAGAACTTCTACTCCTCCCACTTGCCCACAAGACATATATGTCATATCAAGATATGTCTTGAACATCTTAATGTTAATGGTGGTCCATCTGCCTTAGTCAATTGTTCCCTCACAGTCTTATGTAGCATTAGCTTCCATTAAATATAAGATATATCTAACATCTTGTACTTATTCTTCAACTCAGTAAATGACAATCTCTTTGTGAGCCTGTTTGTCAATTTGAAGACCTCATTCAAGGAATCAATTGAAATTTCCATGATTTTTTTCCCTACATTGTCATAGATACACCTATCATCAACATTATAATTAATGATGATAACCTTCATATCTAACATCATCGAAATTCAACAAATATGTTGGGCATAGTTAGTTTTCCCAAATTCATCTCCCATGGATGACAAATAGGCACATTGTGATTTCTTCTTACATAATGGTATAAGAAAAGTTCATAACCCCTCATCCTTGTCCAAATGTCTCTTACTTCACTATATTTATCTTCCCACTTATCAGGAGAAGAAAATTTACTCCTTTTGGATTTAGGCTTGACAAAATCTATTTGTTCAATCAAGTCCTCATTCAACTTTCTGGGAGGAACTTCATCTTCTATTCTCTACTTCTTCTCAATTTTTCCCTTCTTTGATGTCTTAGCCTTCCTCTTTGGTGCCAAGCTAGAACTTTCCATGCTTCTCTAAAAGTCTTTTATGAATCAAATTGTTGCAAACTTTGTGCACTAATGAAAAACTTTGCAACTTTTACAAAAATTTTCGAGTTTGGAATGCAAAATGATCACCCTTTTAATACAATGCACCTACGTCCTCGTGTATTTATTTCCCTGCATGAATCAATGTCATAAATATTTTGATCAATGTAATATAATACAAATTGTCAATGGTCATTTTTAGTCATTACTTCCCTAATCCATAAAATATCTTCAAATATTTGATCGTTGCAACTCCTGCAAAAAATACCTACACATCTTTGATCGCTATGTCTCATCCCCTAAATAGTAATCTATTTTACTTTTCACACTTAGTGCTATAGAAATAGTGATAACCCTATCATTCATTGCTATATAGGAAATCCCCTTAATGTGACCCCTAATAGGTGTTTTGGCTATAGAGTATAGAAATCACAAGTTTCAATCTTCATTGCGAGTTTTCATCTTATCGCTATAGTACATAGCCATATGCAAATGCCCATCACTCATCACTATGTTCATTATTCTCCAAATGTGTTTCATGATCAACTCCAATCTATCGCTATAGGCAATAACGATCCCTTTTGAAAATCACATTGCTTTATCACTATAACAAATGATGATCAACCAATCTTATCACTAATCATTGCAACACAAACTTCCTTTATTCAATCATTGAAAGCAATTATTGCCATATCATATAGTGATACAACCCACTTCATCACTGATCACCAAAACAAAACAATTCAATTTTGACCTTCTATATTTGTCAAATCTTTGTTGAAGCCTATAAAATTTTAGTTGAACTATTGACTAGAAGTAGTTGAACTTCTTACCATTGCACTAATAAGGTCATCATCATGGGTTTGGTCCCCTAGTCAGATGGGCCACCCTTTTTTACCATGATTGGTGAAAGTCTAGACAACCACATATAGAAAATTGGTGATACCCATTTTTTCAACCTTAACCAAGGTTGGTCAAAAGCTCAACAACCTTTTTCACAATTTCAAAAAAACAACCAACTAGGATACCATCATTGGTTTGGCATCGTGGTTGGATGAGGCATCTATTTCAACTAGCAATGGTCAAATTTGCAATGATTACAATGGCAAAATGTTGGTGCCAATTTCAATGAGGACTAGCATGGAAATTTTGAGCTAAACAAGTATTCGTCAAAATTTTGATGGGAAAAATAATGACAAGGCCATTTGTGGATGATTCGACCAATTTGGGTAGAAAATTAGACCAATTTTTGTTGAAAATAGAGGCCAATTCTACTGTGAAATATGTGTAACTTTTTGTAAAAATTTATAAGTTGAATAAATTTGGTTGAATAGATATGGATGTATTCCAAAAGTATAATAATAGATTGTTTGGAATGATTAAATGATAAAAATAAATTTCTATAAAGGACTTGATTTTTAAAAATGAATTAAAAGATGATACATTTAACCCTTTATTGATAAATAATTCCAAATTCCAAGGTGTATATATGAATTTATATTTAAAATCTCTTTTGCCATTGGAGTTGCATGAAGGGAATAAGGAAACAAGGTATTATGTGTTAGTTATCTCAAAACAATTGGATTCACTCATATTAGTGCAAGAACCCTACTCACTAGCAAAAGGTGAAATGTTTGACACACTTTGTAAATGAGAGATTTATGGTGTAGCCATTGAAGAGGAACCCTCCTTATGTTCTATTATTTTTAAATCTGAATGCTTCTCATGTCTTTCAGGATCAACAGTTTTATATATTGCAGTGTCTTGAGGGATCCACCATATGTCCTCATATTGAAAGGGGGGTTTTTATGTACTACAATCTATGCCCTAGCTAATATGATTTTTGCTAAGATGACTATGCCAATAGTTTTTTTTATCATTATTAGTCCTTCCAGTTATATGCTTGTTGCCCAAGTTTTAGTTCATATCTTTTGCTCTAGGCTTTTGAGTCAAGTCAAGTGTCAATGTCTTGAGTTCGAGTCTAGATTTCCTATAGGATGATCTTTATTCTCATCATTCTTTTGAGTCAACCTAATGTGGGAATCATATGAGCAATGCATCAATCCAAAGCTAGGTGACAAGGGTTTGAAGGGTTTGTTATGTGTTATCACAATGAGAAGAAGGTATGGATTTTCTACTAATTCATGTTTCCTTGTTCCTAATCATGTTGAAGACAAAGATTCATGTTGAGAAGTAGTTCTTCATGAAAACATTTTTAAATCTCTAAGAATTTCTAACTTTATGGTCAAAGGTTTATATCTAAAGGAAAGATACATTTGAAAGAGATCATGGACATATATAGAGCAAATGCAGTAGAGAATATTGAAGATTGAGGTTAAAAGATTAACATACAAATCATGAGGATAAGTCAGAAGCAAGATTAGTTGAATTCAATACAGAGTGAGCACTCAAAAATGCAAAAATGGAGAAAGAACCAAGTCAAATGTGGTATGACTCTTTTTGAAATGAAATAGATGGTTAATATTTAATCCATGCATATATGTTACAAAGTTAAAAAGCCAATTGAACAAAAGAATGGGTGTTATTGGCCAGTTGAAAAGTCCAAATGCTTACCTATCAAATTGGATTCTATTCAAATATTAAATGAAAGTTGAATGCCTTCAACCGTCAGATCTTACAAGATCCACGATCATCATTATGTCATTATTTGATGCAGGAGCATCCTAGGTTTTACTACTATATTGCATATTTTCAATTCCTTAGTTTCTGTTGAGTTGCAATGCCTTGCATTACTAAGTTCTCAATCATTGCCAAGCATTTAGTGGATGCCAAGCTTCTTGGTTGATGGCGAGTTCACAGTTACTACAAAGTGTCTTTGGTTATCGAGTGTTCTTTGGTTGTTGAATCATCCTTTGGATGTTGAGTTCATGTGGTTGTTGAGTTTATTTGATGTTGAGTTCATGTGGTTGTTGAGTTTGTTTGGATGTTGAGTGTCAGTATTTTATGGAGTCTTCATTTGCTGAGTTGTTTGTGTGTGATTTCCTGTTGAGGCTGACCTTTGCATTTAATTTAGTCTTAAATTCCTTATGTGAGTTGACTTGTGGCTTAGCCTAGAATTTAATATGTGATTTTATTTAGTTTTATTTGCAATAGGCTGACATGTGGTTGTGCATGTATTTAAGAGACCTTGGTTAGTGTCTTAGGGAGGACTTAGAGGCTTCGAGAGGAGGAGAGTGATCATCATAGATTGTAATTGAATTGATATATGTGATTGTAACCCAGAAGGCCTTATAGTTGGTCATGTAATCAATCATTGGATGGATATATGAATCAATGCATTTACTTCCTCTATCTCTCAAGTTGTTTTTTGTTATTTTCACTGTATTGACCCTATGCATGTGGTTTGAGTAGCTAGGTGAGCCTTTAGCCCTAGTTCTTCCATCCTCCCTGCATCAAGTGGTATTAGATCCTATTTCATCCTTGTGAAGATTAGATTGTGTAGAACCCTAAGTGAATTTGGTTGTGGGGTAGCAAATTTGAGGATTTGACCTACAACTTGTAGAGGGTTACAATCTTGTAGGAACCTAATTTGTAAAGATGGTTTGAGGTAGAGGAAATTTTAATAATGCAATATTAGATACATTGAGACAAATTTTAGCCAAATTAGATACTATAGAGATAGCCCAGAGGAGAGGAGCACATCTTGATGATGTAAGTGATGATAAAGCAATAGCACCAAACCCTAATCTAGAACTTGAAGAAGATCGAGATGAGGCAAGATTATTGAGAGTATTATCTAGGGAAAATTCAAAATATTTTGTAGAAGTTGTTCCTTATGATGGGAAATTGGATACCAATGTTTTGTTAGATTGGATCTCTGAAATGAAAAAGTTCTTTGAGCATGAAAACACTCCTAATAATGGGATGGTAAAAATTGAAAGGTCATGCCTCACTGTGGTAGGAGCATTTGCAAAATGATAGACAAAGGAGAGGAAAGGAGAAGATCAGAACTTGGGTGAAAATGGTGAAAAATTTAAAGAACAAATTCCTTCCAACTAATTACCAAGTTAGCTTGTTGAGAAAGATGCAAAATTTGAGGCAAAGAGACATGATTGTGAAGGAGTATACTAAGGAATATTATAGATTGGAAATTAGATCTGGACATGTAGATGATGATGTTGAGAAAATTGCAAGGTACATAAATGGATTGAGATCTAGAATTCAAGATGAGATCAGTTTTGTGAAATTGGAAACTGTGCAAGAAGTATACCAATATGCCTTGAAAGCTAAGGAGATCTTGACAATGAAGCATGAACAAAGACAAAGAGGTAAAGAAGGTAGATTCCAAAGAAGTAGAGGTAGATCTTATGGAGAAGGTGGAAGATCTGATAATTCTATGCATAATAAGGGTAGATCTGAATGGAAGAATGATGAAAAAGGCAAGACTGAGTGGAAAGGTGGTGATTCTTACCAAGGACATACTGGTTCTTACTAAGGAATATATAATTCTTAGTCTAGAGGTGGTTTCCATGGTAATTGTTTCAAATGTGGTAAAGAAGGGCATAGATCTTTTGAATGTAGATCCTCTAAAAGTGGGTAAGGTAACAAAAATGTTGTGATTCAAGTAGACACTGAGGGTTCACCTAGTAGACCTGAGGCTAGAGAAAATATGATGGTGAGAATAACCTTATGTAATAAGGGAAATGATGAGGAATCTATCCTTACGAGAAGCCTTTTCAAAACCATATGTAAGATGGCTAGAAAATGTTGCAAGGTGATCATTAACAGTGGAAGTTCTACAAATTTGGCATCAGAAGAGTTGGTTACAAAGTTGTAGTTGTAGAGGTTGAAGCATCCTAACCCCTATCATGTTTCATGGATCAAAGATGAGCATAAAATATTGGTAAGTGATCAATTTGTTGTGAAATTCAAGATTGGACACTACTTTGATGAAGTTTTGTGTGATATTATGCCTATGGATTGTTGTAATATTTTGTTGCGTAGACCTTGGCAATATGATAGATATGTTGTACATGATGGAAGATTGAATCAATATACCCTATGGGTGAATGGAAAAAAGTGAATATTATTGCCTTTGATTGAAAGTCTAGATGAAGTTAAATTTACTACTATGAGAATTTGTATGGTTAATGGAAAACAATTTGAAAAGGAGATGAAGAAGAATCAAGTTTGTTTTGCTATCATTCCTAGAAGACTGAGTTGTGCTAGTAACAACTAAGTCCTAGTCAGTGGTGACCGAGTAATAGCTGGTAGTATTAACTGAGTGCTAGTAGAAATTGTAGAATTGTCAAATGAGTGTAAGGAGATTGTTGCAGAGATATACCTGATGGTTTACCTCCAATGAGAAGTATAAGTCATTGTATGGATCTGATTACTAAAGCTAGTTTTCCAAACAAAGCACCATATAGATTGACACCTATAGAGAATGAAGAACTCAATAGAAAAGTGCATGAATTGTTACAGAAATGTTTGATCAAAGAAAATTTGAGTCCATGTGTTGTACATTTGATATTCAATAAGACTAGGGAACAACATCTTGAGAATGTTAGACAAGTATTACAGAGATTAAAAGAGGAGAAGTTGATGATTAATCTAAAGAAGTGTTCTTTTATGCAAGAGGAGATTGTGTATTTGGGATTTGTGATTTTAGCTGATGGTTTGAAGATGGATTGTGAGAAGGTAAAAGAAATTTGGGAATGGCTTGCACCTAAGAATGTGCATGAGGTAAGATCATTTCATAGTTTGACTAGGTTTTATAGAAATTTTACAAGGAATTTTAGTTCTATTTGTAATGTTATGATTGAGACAATGAGAGGAAATAAAAAGAAATTCAAATGGACACATGGAGCTTATAAGAATTTTGGGACTTTGAAACAAAAGGTTGTTGAATTGCTTATATTGGCTTTGCCTAATTTCAATAAGGTATTTCAAGTTGAATGTGATGCAAGTGGCAGTGCAATAGGAGTTGTATTGAGTAAAGAAAGTAAATCTATTGCTTTCTTTAGTGAGAATTTGAATGATGCTAAAATGATGTATTTTGTGTATGATCAAGAGTTTTATTCTATTGTTCAAGCATTGAAGAAGTGAAGAAATTATTTGCTTCCTAAGGATTTTGTGTTATATAATGATCATAAATCTTTACAATACTTGGAAAGTCAACATAAATTAAAATAGAGACATATGAAGTGGGTTGAGTACTTGCAAAGTTTCACATTTATTATCAACAATAAGAGTGGAGTTACTAATAGAATTGTTGATGCATTGAGAAGAAGAACTTCTTTATTAACTAAGTTGAAGGTTGAAGTTCTTGGTTTTGATGACATGAAAGAGTTGTATGATATTGACTCTGATTTTTTTGAGGCATGGAGAGAGTGTAGAGCAGAAAATCTAACAAATCACATAAGTAAGTATGATGAATATTTCATTCAAGAAGGTATGTTATTCAAAGGTATTAAGTTGTGTATCCCTAAAAGTTCTATGAGATTTAATTTGATTAAGGAAAAGCATAGTTGCGGATTGGCTAGACATTTTGGAATTGATAAGATAGTGAATTTGTTGAAGGAGAAGTATTATTGGACTCGAGTGTATAAGGATGTTCAAAATTTTGTAAGGAATTGTGGAGTTTGTCAAGTTACAAAAGGAGTAAGTCAGAATACTAGTTTGTATACACCTATTACTATTCCTAAGAAATCTTGGAGTGACATCAATATGGATTTTGTTCTTGGATTTCCTAAAAAAGTGAAGGGGTATGATTCTATATTTGTTGTTGTGGATAGATTTTCTAAGATGGCTCATTTCATACCATGTAAGAAGACATCAAATGTTGAGCATGTTGTTGAACTTTTCTTCAAAGAGATTGTGAGATTTCATGGATTACTAAGAAGTATTGTTTCTGACAAAGATAGTAAGTTTGTTGGTTATTTTTTGAAGCCTTTGTGGAATAAGATGGGTACTAAGTTGAACTTGAGTTCTACATTCCATGCATAGATAGATGGACAAACAGAGGTTGTCAATAGAAGCTTAGGTAATTTTTTGAGATGTTTAGTTGGAGATAAGACAAGTAATTGGGAGATGGTACTAGCACAAGCTGAGTTTACATATAATAATTCTATGAACAAGAGTATAGGAAAAACACCTTTTGAGATTGTTACAAGAATGTAGCCTAGAGGAGTATCAAATTTGAGGGATGTTATTAGTGAAGAAAAGAGAAGTGTTGCAGGAGAAGTTTTTTGTGATTTTATGGAGTATTTGCATAAGGAAGTAAAATTGAAGATGGAACAAAGTAATCAGAGGTATAAGGAGAATGTTGATAAGTCTAGAAGACATCATATTTTTGAAGTTGGTAATGATGTGATGGTTCATTTGAAGAAAGGAAGATTTCCTATTGAAACATATAGTAAACTGAAGATGAAGAAGTTTGACAGTGGTCATGCTTATGAAGTTGAGTTACTTGATGACATGGATATATCTCCTATATTCAATGTTGTTGATTTATACAAATATCATGACTCAAAAATTGAATTGGATGTACCAGATGATTATCCTAAGAAGAAGATTGAAGAAGTTGAACAGATATTAGAATAGAGAGTTGGTAAGAGCATGAGAGGGAAATATTACTATGAGTGCTTGGTGAAATGGAAAAATAGACCTAATGAAGATGCTACATGGATTTCTCAGTCATAGTTGGATTCAGCTCGGGTTGTGACATCTCAATGATTCAAGAGAATCATTTCTTTCTACCCTAATCATCTAATGTAGGAGCATCATAGGTTTCACTACTGTCTTGCATATTTTTATTTTCTTAGTTTCTATTGAGTTGTAATGCCTTGCATTGCTGATTTTTGAGTCATTGTCAAGTGTTTAGTGGATGTTAAGCTTCCTAGTTGATGCTAAGTTCATAGGCATTGCTAAGTGTATTTGGTTATCGAGTGTTCTTTGGTTGTCAAATCATCCTTTAGATTCCAAGTTCATGTGGTTTCCAAGTTTGTGTGATTCTAAGTTCGTGTGGTTGCTGAGTTTGTTTGGATATTGAGTTCATGTGGTTGTTTAGTTCATTTCGATATTGAGTGTCATTATTTCATAGAGTATTCATTTGTCAAGTTGTCTATGTACTATTTCCTATTGAGGTTGACCTTTGCATTTAATTTAGTGTTAAATTCCTACTGCAAGCCAACTTGTGGCTTAGCCTAGCATTTAATATGTGAGTTTATTTAGTTATATTTGCAACAAGTAGACATGTGGTCGTGCATGTATTTAAGAGACCTTGGTTAATGTCATAAGGAGGACTTAGAGGCTTAGAGAGGAGGAAAGCAAAGTGCAAAGTTTGATCATCATAGATTGTAATTGAATTGATATATGTGGTCATAATCCATAAGGCCTTATAGATGGGCATGTAATCAATCATTGGATGGATATATGAATCAATGCATTTACTTCATCTATCTCCCAAGTTGTTTGTTTTTATTTTCATTGTGTTGACTCTGCGCAGGTGGTTTGAATAGTTGGGTGAACCTTTGGCCCTAGTTCTTCCATCCTCCTTGTATCACTATTAAAAGTTATTTGATCATTATTCAAAGAGACATAAAGATAGATCAACACATGTTTCAATGGGCCCATTATATTCCATGAGGTACACATAGGCCAATGTCAGACTATCCAATCAATAAAGTACTACCACATGTCTGCCACAAAGTATATAATTGGAAGGTGGACTCGCACCACATATTAAACAAGGAAGTTAGTATCTTTTTCTCCACTATCAGTTCAAAAGAATATCTACGGTCATTGTTATATAGATATTAAAAGATAAACATGTTTTAATCAAGGTGATAAAGCAACAGAAAGACATGTGTCATGTGGGCCATCACATTTCATGAAGCAAAACTAGGTCAATGTCAGATCTTCCAAGAAATTAATTATTGCCATTTGTCTTCCATGATGCACCTAGTTGGAAAGTGGACTTGCATCACAAAATAAAGAGATTTAATATTGTTTTATAAACACTATCAAAACAAAAAAAGATCTACATCTATCGCCATCTCACTATGTAAAGTTGCAAGGAAAATAATCATAGCGACATAATGATGGAAAGACACATGTACACAAAGGGACCCATGGAGCAAGTTACAAAGAAGGTTTATAATAATTTAATCTTTATCTTAGATTTGAGATTAATGATAAAAATTCAAAGTTCTAGTGACAATTATAATACAGATCATATTGAATTGGTGCCAAATAGCAGAAAATGAAGAATTGAAGGTTTCTGTAGGATTTGTGAATTCACATGAAGATGAAAGGTCATGGAGTATTTTCAAGAATATTACATATTCAAAATCATTAATAGAAGAGATACCACATGCTCATATTACAATGCAGATTAGATTATTTCATATGTTATTCTCATTTTCTTTTCTATTTTATGATTGTTGCTCTACCAAAATTAAGAAAATTTAGAGAACTATAAATTTAATCTCATTTGTAAATACAAAGGGTTGGAAAACTTGATGGTGAATTGGTCTGTAATTCCATTTTCCCTATTTCCTGGTGTGAGTGTTCCAAGGGTTGCTTGCATTGCTCCTCAAGAGACCTAGTTGTCTCTTTTTGGCACCTAGTCCACCTAGGTCCTTGATTGGTTTAGATGATTAACTAACACCAATCCAAACTCCTCTCCAAGAGTTTGATCCTTTGTGCTTACCCTCAGAAGACTAACACACTAATTTTAGTACTCTTCTCCACACACACTTAGAGGGTTTTAAGTGCTACTTACTCTCTAAGTTCATCCTTCATTACAGGGTCATCCAATATGATGAGATCACTCCATTTGATTCCATTTTTGGCCATTTGGAAAGATATTTAGACCTCTTCCTTAACAATTTCATTTTTTTGACTCAAGAAGCCTAATTAGGCCTAGTTCCAATCAGCCTTAGTAATCCACTAATTCTTATTTCTTGAAAAAACTCTCCAAACAACCTAAAAAATAAACTCTAGATTTAAAAACCCTTTTGGATTCCCTAAAATATTGTTTAGGTCTTAAAACCCTAATTTTTTTTTGCAGGTGATTCCTATTATGTAGAGCAAATAGGACTAAAAGACCTATTTCCTAGGACTAGACCACAAACTTGTTTGGAAAATTACCTAAATGGATCGATAAGACCTCAAACTCCAGGATATATCAAGAGATGTCTATATCCTTCCTATAACTATAATTTTTCCATACATCCCTTTCATTCCCTACACCTAAACATTGGTTTCAGCACTGTCGAACCTCTAACTGAGCCTTCCTAGCTCGCCTAGGGCTTGAGTTTTAAAATGGATTCCCAAAATTTCACAACTCCAAGTCATATACATATGTACATTTATGAATCCCCTAACCTTTCTATCTACCCTCAAGTTTTTTCCATGATTATATTTCATGGGGGAGCCATTTCTTCACAAACTGGTCAACATAGATCTAGTGAATAGGCAGTATGCAAAATAATTTACTAAAGCAACTAAACTAAATCTATAATCAATGTACAAATAATTTAAAATACTTTAAAATATTCCTATTACATGAATCCAATTCAAGTTTTACTCCTTCAATCCATATAGCATCACATAAGAAGAAAATGCTCGATCTACACTCTAATCATAGTCACAGTCACTATATTTCTTTCAAGAACTTCTTACAATGCCCTCTATCCCTCAAGATTGAGCCTTTCATTAGTAATAGATGCCTTTTCCCTCATTTTTATGCCATCTTAATATATTTTTCACTCCTCATATTTAGGGGATCCAAGGTAACCGAGTTGCATGCAACATTTGCAATAATTTGCAAATGTTGTCATGACAACTTTTTAGCAACATTTGGCATCTTTGCACTTATGTCATTTCCCTTATTTCTAGGACCTATAACCCCTATAGGTCAATTTATAAACATCATAAATGACCTTAAATAATCTTTCATACCTATCCTATGTGTGAGGACACATTTAAAGACTCAAACTCACTATTACCTCCAAACACTAGGAAATTGAAAAAACTACTAACAATAACTACTTGTGTGACCTTAGTCCATTTGACTAACTCACACAACCAAAAATTCAAATTACCTTCTACAATCCAAAAAAAACTAACCTATGCTCTGACTTGGCTAGAGTCAATTACAAGCCAACAATTAACCAAACAATGGAGATTTCCTAGGTGTGATCTTGCACCATTTGCTTCTCATGTTTTGTGGCCCATGTATAGATTAGTTATACATTAAGAATTCAAGGACAATTATATGTGATCATGTGATAATTAGGTGAATTCCATTTCATTTTGACATTTGGAGTAGGGGTGATTCCATTTACTTTCTTCATATATGATTTTGCTTCCTCTCTTGTTCATTTCATATCATGTTAGATAGTTTCATTTGGAATTGAAGGATAGATGTGTATGAATCTATTAGTAACTTGTTGAATTCCATTTTATTCAAGTCAAGTAGTCAAAGAAATTCCATTTTCCCTCATTTTCATTTCTTCTTCCATTCTTATTTGCATTTAGATGGTTAACACTACATTTAGAACAGAAGTAAGAGTCAGAAAATCTCAAGATCATCTATTACAATCATTCAATTAAGTGTCATAGGTTATTCAAATCCATCCTGCCCGAATTGTTTGTGCCTAAAAACAATTTGGTTATCCTTTACTACTCTTAGGTTAAGAGCGGGGGCGTGGTTGAATTAGTTATCTAATAATTAAAACATTTATCCACCTTAAATAATCTTAACCATTCAACCAAAATAAATAGAAACCATGCAAAGATGCACATACACAATTACACCAAATATGTTAACTATGGAAACCCTTGATTAGAAGGAAAACCTCGATGGGAATGATGCCCCAAGATGATGTACTCATATAAATATTCCTTGTTAGAGGATGGACCCTGCTAGGAGTCTATTACAACATCAATACATATGAGTCCCCATTAGGAGACTTTGAATCCTTGTTAGAAGATTCGAACCCTGTTAAGAGTTGTAGAAGACAGAAGGACCCACTGTCCAAATAGCTTCTGGGGCAAGACCACTGAACTCACTGTCCAACTAATTGTTATTTTGTGGTGACTAATCAAGAAAGTATTGTACATACTTCATAAATTCTTTGGGGTTTGAAAAAAAATTTGGGCCATGGCCAATGTTGTAGTCAACATACAATTGACATATGGTTGACATGTTGCAACCCTAAAACAGTATAAAATACTTGTATAAAAGGGTTTACGGTTAGGTATTTTCATTAAGTTGTGATGCAAAATTGGTTCTTGTGGTGGTATTGAGTTGTAAGGGATTACAGATTATAATCAGGTTGTAATCACTAGATTGTAATAATGCCCAGGGATTGGGTGAGCCACATTAAATCTTGATGCCTTGTGTTCATTTTTGTGTGATTTATTATTTTTTGTCATTGGTTATATTTGCATGTGATTGTTATTTTTGTCTGTGGTTTTATCCTAACAAGTGGTATCAGAGAAAAGTTGTTTTTTCAATTATCCTCTATAGGAAAGTCTCACAGTTGAGTGGGAGAAATGGCAGATGAGGGTAAGTTGAGGGTTGATAGGTTTAATGGGCAAAACTTCTAGTTATGGAAGATTCAAATGGAAGACTATCTTTATCGGAAGGATTTATGGAAGCTGTTGGAAGGCAAAGCCAAGAATTAGGGATCTATGTCAAATGATGAATGGGATCTTTTGGACAGAAAGGCACTTGGAAGCATGCGGTTATGCCTGGCACCATTAGTGGGATTTAATATTACAAAAGTGAAGACAACAAAAGAGTTGATAAAAATCCTAGCGACACTGTATGAAAAGCCCTCCGCTTCAAACAAGGTATTTCTCATGAAGTGTTTATTTAATATGAAAATGGCAGAAGGTAGATCTGTTGCAAATCATTTAAATGAGTTTAATACTATTACTAGTCAGTTATCTTTTGTGGGTATCAATTTTGATGAAGAAATTAGGGCTCTCTTGATTTTGTGTTCTTTGCCTGAAAGCTGGAATGGCTGTGAGTAATTATGTTTCTAGATCTAGTACACTAAAATATGATGATGTGATTGGTGTTATTTTGAATGAGAAAACTCATAGGAAATCCTCAAGTGGATCTACATCAGGAAGTACTTTGAATGCACAAAGCAGGGGCAGAACGACTGAGAGAGGAAGTAACTCTGGAAATCATGGGAAATCAAGAGGAAAGTCAAAGGGTAAGAGGTCTCAATCTAGAGGACCGAATGACTACTGGTACTATGGGAAACTAGGTCATAAAAAGAAAGATTGTTGGAATCGAAAGAAAAATGAAGGAGATAAATCAGATGGAGACAAGGAGGCAAATGTGGTAAGTAACAAATCCAAAGAGGATGTTTTTCTTCTGTCTTTAGAAAGTGTTGATGATTCATTGGTTTTAGATTCTGGTGCTTCATTTCATGCTACACCTCATAGAGGTTATTTCATTAATTATGTCCAAGGGGATTTTGGGCTTGTTTATTTGGGGAATAATGAACTTTGTCAAATTGTTGGAAAGGGAAAAATTAAGATTAAGTTTCAAAATGGGAATCATTGGCTACTACATGAGGTAAGACATGTTCCAAGGCTGAGTAGGAATTTAATTTCAGCAGGGCAACTCGGTGATGAGGGTTGTGTAGTTACTTTTAATGATAAAAATTAGAAGGTTTCAAAGGTTCCCTTGTAGTAGAAAAAGTGTGAAAGTAGGCACCTTATATCTTTGTATAGGTCATATTGTTCCTTCTAATTTGATTGTTTCAAAGAAAAATGAATGTTCAAGAACAATTGTTGTAGTTGAGTAGGGAGAACAAATAGTTGTTGTAGACTCTGATACAGTGTTGTGGCACAACAGACTTGGGCACATATGTGAGAAAGTATGAAAGTACTTCATTTAAAGAAAGTTTTACAAGGTTTGAAATGTGTTAATATGGATTTTTGTGAAAGTTGTGTGTAGGGAAAACAAAAGAGAGTGAGTTTTGTAAAGACTGGGAACGAAAACAAAAAGGAGAAATTAGAGCTTATGCATACAGATGTATGGGGACTAGCTCGGGTATCTTCCCTTGGTGGCTCTCATTATTATGTTAAATTTATTGATGATACAACTAGAAAAGTATGGGTTTATTTCCTTAAATAGAAATCTGATGTATTTCAAACTTTTAAGAAATGGAAATGCTTGGTTGAAAATGAGACTGGTAAGAAATTAAAATGTCTCAAATCTGATAATGGTGGTGAGTATTACAGTCATGAATTTGAAGATTATTGCTCCACTAATGGTATTTGTAAACAGAAAACTATTCCAAGGACTCCACAAGAAAATGGAGTGGTTGAATGCATGAACAGGACTATAATGGAGTGCGCAAGGAGCATGAGGTTGCATGTTGGGTTGCCCTTACACATGTGGGTGGAAACTACCAATACTACTGTATATTTTATTAATAAAGGTCCCTCTACTCCTTTGGGTTGTGGTATTCTAGACGAGGCATGGACTGGTAAGAAGGTGAGTTATTCTTTTCTCAAGACCTTCGGTTGTGAAGCTTTTTCTCATATAGACTCTAAAAAAAGAACCAAGCTAGAAGCTAAATCAAAGAAATGTGTATTTTTTGGATATAGCATTAATGAATTTGGTTATAGGCTTTGGGATTTTGAAAATCATAAAATTGTAAGAAGCTGAGATGTCATATTCAATGAGAAAGTGTTGTACAAAGATCTGTTGCAGCAACATGAGAAGAAAGAAGATGATTATGTAGTGTTGGATGGTACTCCAAAAGCTGATGTTCCAGACATTCCTCATGATGTGCAACAATCGCAACAAAAAATACCACACACAGTAGTGAATGTTAGATGGTCAATGAGCAAATTAGACCTCCACAAATATTTTCTCCCTCTTTGTATTCTATTTTACTTACTAATGCTGGTGAACCTGAAAGTTATGATGAAGTTGTGCAGGTGGATACTAAGATTCAGTGGGAGTTTGCAATGAAAGATGAAATGGACTCTTTGTTGAAGAATAAGACATGGGATTTGTGCAAATTGCCTGTAGGTAAAAGAGCTTTATAGAATAAGTGGGTTTACAAGTTGAAAGAAGAGTAAGGATGTAAGAAAATATGTAAAGCCAGGTTAGTTGTAAAAGGATTTTCATAGAAAAAGGGAATTTATTTTGATGAGATATTTTCTCTTGCTGTTAAAATGACTTCTATCTATACTATTTTAAGTCTTGTGGCTACTGAAGATTTTCATTTAGAGTAGCTTGATGTTAAAACAACCTTCCTTCATGATGACTTGGATGAAGAAATATATATGGCTTAGCCATAGGGTTTTGAGGTCAAAGGTAAGGAGAACTTAGCGTCCAAATTGAAGAAAAGTTTATATAGCTTGAAGCAAGCAACTCGGCAATGGTATCTAAAATTTGACAGTTTTATTCATGATCATAGATATAATAGGTGTCATTCAGATTACTGTGTTTATTTTAAGAGGTTGGATAATGATAGCTACATTATTTTATGCTTATATGTTGATGATATGCTTGTAGCTAGGTCTAACATGGATCATATTAAGGGGCTAAAATGTCAGTCAGCACATGCATTTTCTATGAAGGATTTGGGGGCAACAAAAAAATCCTTGGTATGAAGATTTGCAGAGATAGGAAGAACAGAACATTGATGCTATCTCAGGCTAATTATGTTGAGAAGGTGTTGCAACGTTTCTCTATGGAGAATGCTAAAACTATCAACACACCTTTACTTGGTCATTTGAAGTTAACTAAGGAGATGTGTCCCAAGACATAGGAAGAGGAGGATAAGATGTCCAAAGTGCCCTATGCTTTAGCTGTAGGAAGTTTGATGTATGTTATGGTATGTACCAGGCCATATATTGCACATGTAGTGGGAGTTGTTAGCAGGTATATGAGTCATCCAGGAATTGAGCATTGGAATGCAGTCAAATAGATTCTCAGATATCTAAGAAGCACATCCAATAAGTGTTTACACTTTGGGGGCTCTACTATTGATTTACAGGGCTATGTTGACTTAGATTTGGTAGGGGATATTAATACCAGGCGGAGTACTACAAGTTATGTCTTTACTGTTGGTGGGGCAACCATGAGCTGGGTTTCTAGGTTACAGAAGATTAATGCTCTATCCACTACAAAAGTAGAGTATGTTGCTACTACAAAGGTAGCCAAGGAGATGATATGGCTTTATTTCTTCTTGGAAGAATTGGGACATCCTCAGAAGGATAATTATTTGTTCACAAATAGTCAGAGTTCCATTCATCTCGCTAAGAATTCAGCTCTGCATTCTAAGACCAAACACATACAGTTGCAGTACCATTTCATTCATGTGGTAGTGGTCTTGCTATAGGATTAGTCTCCAAGTGAGAGATTTTTGTTTAGTGTGAAGCCTGATCAGTCCCCAAGTGGGAGATTGTTAGTTTGTGGTGACTGATCAGGAAAGTACTATACATACTTCATAAATTCTTCGGGGTTCAAAAAAAAATTTGGGTCGTGGCCGACATTGTAGCTGACATATGGCCAACATATGGAAAACATGTTGTAACCCTAAAATGGCATAAAATACTTGTATAAAAGGGTTTAGGGTTAGGTATTTTTCATGAAGTTGTGATGTGAAATTGGTTCTTGCGGCGATATTGAGTTGTAAGGGATTACAGATTGTAATCAGGTTGTAATCACTAGATTGTAATAATATCGAACTTACAATTTGGTGGATGTAGCCCAGGGATTTTGTGAACCATGTTAAATCTTGATGCCTTGTGTTCATTTCTGTGTGATCTATTATTTTCTATTATTGGATATATTTGCATGTAATTGTTATTTCTGTCTATGGTTTTATCTTAACACTAATCTCTCAACTATTCCTTGCAGAATAATTATTCATATGTTAACTAGACCAATCACTATCTGAACTTGTAGACTAGGTCACAAACCTTAGATCCAAGCATCGAACTTCAAATCACATAATAAAACTTTGGCAATGAAGTTTCCTTCACATTCACTTTGCTCTGCTTGTCTTCGCACTTCACTCTTTGCAATCTCTTTATGTATCATTCACACCTCATCACTATAAAGGAAAATGTCCTTCCTTTATACCAAGTCCATAAAAAAATTCCTTGAATTGGCTATTACACCTTCTCAATTAATTATTATAGGACCTCATTAAGAACATGTTACACTTAGTGATAACATAAATCTTCCACCTTGTAACTTCAATAACTTTCCGTACATGCAATATTATGATGAGTGAGCTTAGCTACATCATCTCTAAAGTGTCTTCTTCACATCTTTAACTTTGACTTCATAGAATAACAACTCTACTAAGAGATATAACAAGTTTACCATAACATACCTCTGTAAACTCTATCTAAGAATAGGTTCCACAAAAACTTGTATAACTTCTTCCAGACTTAATATCTTGTGCTTCTGAGGTTAGTTGCATATACTAGACACTTATTAGTATCTCCCTTTAACCTCACTTAGTGAAAGTACTCAATGATCTATCGATACCAACTTGATCTTTCTATTGTTCTTCTATCAAACAACACAGAAAACTACTATGTTGACATCAATGAAAAACATAGTCATGAATGTAACATATCATCATGATAATGATCTAATCATGTTTCTACAATACTCTGAAAGTATCATCAACGTTTATGCTTCTAACAATCTCCCCCTTTGGCATTTATGGCAACATAGATGAGAAACATCTAGTTCAAAAAATACCAATTGCAAAAGACTGTTAACCTTTCTTCAATCATTCTTCCCCATTGATATACCTCAAAGTGCTCTATGTTGTACTTCTCCCAAACTATTTTTCTCTTCAAACATTTTTTCATGCTATACTTCCGCCCCATTAACATCAATGTCAAAGGTTTTAGCAATCATCAATCTCTACAACAACTGTCTCTAACTAGCTCAAGTGTCTAAAGACAATGTTAAAAAATAATCCAAAAAGAGTCTTAGATGACTGCCCATCACAGATACTCTCCCACATAGGAAGCATCAGCATTTAGTCCAAACAAACAATAGTGCCCTATTACATTGAATTGATGCACTCTTTCATCATCTACTTTGATGTAGGAAGGGGAATAACTCCTAGCATACCTCACAAATACTCAAAAGTCTCTTTGTGAAGAGGCTTAGTGAAAATATTTGAAATCTTCTCTTTGGTTTTCACGTACTCTAATCTAATTTTCTTTTCTACAACTTTTCTCTCCCAACATGTGATACTTGATAGAAATGTGCTTAGTCTTAGAATGCAACACTGGATTCTTAGACATATTCAATATGCTTGCATTATCACAATGTATGACAACAAGCTCACTGAATTCTATCCTTATATCCTTCAACATCTACTTCACCCAAGTAAGTTGATTGCAATTGTTTCCTGATGCAACATATTCTATTTCTATTTTACTTTGTAAGGTTTAGTCTTGCTTCTTACTTAACCAAGAAACCAATCTTCCTCCAAGAAAGAAGGCTTCACCATTGGTGCTCTTTCTATCATCCATATTGCTTGCCCAAACAGCATCAATATAAGCATATAGAGTAAAATCATTAGATCTGTCATACCACAATCCAAACTTTGGTATTCCTTTTAGGTATCTAAATATCCTTTTGACTATTGCATAATGTGCTTCTCTAGGGTCAGCTTGAAATCTTGCAACAATTCCAACTATATTTGCTATATCTAGCCTTGTGTGAGTTAGATACTGTAATCCTCTAATCATAGATTTGTACTTATTCTACTCAACAGCAAGTGTCTCATCCTTTGTAGATAACTTGTGTCCAGTTACCATAGGTGTTCCAATGGGTTTACATGTTTCCAAACCAAACCTTTTTAGTAAACCTTTCAAATACTTAGTCTGAGAAATAAAGATTCCTTCTTTGTCTTGCACAATTTGTAATCTTAGAAAATATTTCATTTCTCCTATCATGATCATTTCAAATTCCTTTTTCATTTCTTCTGCAAACTTGTCACTTTCATCATCATTTCCTCCAAATATGATATCATCAACAAATATTACCAAAATCATCAATCCATTATCAATTTCTTTCCAATATAGATTACTATCTACAATACCTTTGTTATATCCAAGCTTTGTAAAATGCTTGCCCAATCTTACAAACCAAGTTCTGGGTGCTTTCTTCAAGCCATATAATATTTTCTTCAATCTGTATACTATGTCCTTATTATCCTTTAAAGGACAACCTTCAGGTTGTTCTATGTATACCTCCTCTTCAAGTTCTCCATTTAGAAATGTTGACTTAACATCCATCTGATATACTTTGAATTTCTTATATGTTGCACATACTAAGAATAATCTTACTACTTCTATTATTGCCACAAGAGCATAGGTTTCATCATAGTCTATTCCTTCTAGTTGTGGGTAACCTTTACATACTAGTCTTTATTTGTTCCTTACAACTTCACCTTGTTCATTCATCTTTTTCCTAAATACCCATTTTGTTCCTATCACTTTCTTTTTTGCTAGTCTGGGGACCAATTCTCATGTCTCATTCTTCACTATCTAATCCAATTCCTCTTTCATTGCTTGCTTCCAATAGTCATCCTTACATGCTTCATCTATGTTCTTTAGTTCAAATTGAGATATCAAACATAGTTCTTCATTAATTTTTCTTCTTGTCATCACACCTTTATCTCTACTTGCAATGATCTACTCGGGTGGATGATTCTTTGTCATAATCTTACTAGTAGTAGGAGTTGTTATCTCAACTCTTAGCTTTAGTGAAGGTTCTGAGCTTTGTCCCTATCTTAGCTCTCCTTCATTCTACAAATCATTGTTAGTCTCAAAGAACACTTCATCATTCCTTGGTTTAGTAACAACATTCTCATCATCTGAATTATAGTCAACTATTCTTTCTTGTATCCTAAATTTCTCATCAATTCTTACATTTTCACTTTCCATAATAGTCTTAGTTCTTACATTATAACATTGATAGGCCTTTCTTTTCAATTAATAACCAAGGAACATACCTTCATCACTTCTAGCATCAAACTTATCGATATCATCATCTCTTTTGATATAACATTTACTTCCAAAAATTCTAAAATACTTAACTATTGGTGAGTAATCAAACCATAGTTCATAAGGGGTCTTGTTTGTATCTTTCCTGACTTGCACTATGTTCATAGTGTAGATTATTGTATTTACAACTTCTCTCCAAAACATCTTGGATACATCATTCTCAGCTAACATAGCTCTTGCTACTTATGTTAATGACTTATTTCTTCTCTCTACAATGTCATTTTGTTCAGGGGTTCTTGGAGCTGACAACTATCTTGTGATTCCATCATCTTCACAAAATATGTTAAACTCATTTGAAGTAAATTATTCTCCTCTATCTGATCTTAAACATTTAATCTTCATACTTGATTCATTCTCAACTCTATTCTTGAATATCTTGAACTTATCAAATTCCTCAAATTTTTCTTTAAGAAATGCAACCCACATCATTCTAGAAAAGTCATTAATTAAAACCATGAAATATCTTTCACCAAAGAATCCTTTAGTCTTCATAGGACCACTAACATCTGTATGTATAATCTCCAATTTTTCTATAGTAGTAAACTTCTTGCTAGGAAATGAAGTTTTGTTAATGCGCTACCAATACACACTCCTTGCAAATTGTGTTAGAAGGCTTTATAATCTTAGGTAAATCTCTAACTACAAACATACTACTAGTCTTCACAATGTTTTCAATGTTTATATGAAAAAATCTCTTATGCCATAACCAATTGTCATCTACCCTAGCAACCAAACATGTCATTTTAGTAGGGTTCAACTAAAATACATTACCTCTAGATTTGGTTCCTATTCCAATTACCTTTCCATCTTTGTCTCTGATAATGCATGTCTTCTCTGTGAACTATAACTAATAAGCTTTATCCACTAATTGTCCAACACTCAAAAGATTGTGCTTCAAACCATCAAAAAAATATACATCCTCAATGTTAGTCTTACCATCAAGAGTTATAGATCCAATACATTTAACTTGACATGTTGCATTGTTTCCAACTCTGACAATGCCTCCATCATGACTTTTGAAGTCAACAAACTTATCCATATCACTAGTCATATGATGTGAACAACTACTATCAATTATCCAATCAAATTTATTTCCAACCTGTGATATCAAAACCATTTTCATTTGACTTTCTTCTTTAATAGCTACATATCCTATTTCATCATCACTAACACTTATTGCTTGTTCATTAGAATAATCTTCTTCATTTGCATACAAACACTCTTTATCTCTTCTAGATTTGAAATTTCCTCTCTACTTTTTCTCTCTTTTACAACACTTAGATGCATAATGACCAAATTCATTACAAGTCCAACATTTAAAGATTTTCTAACCATCCTTTTCTCTTCCTACCAGAAGGGTTGCTCCTTCTATCTTTCTATCCTCGTTAGATTTGCTATGGCTAGCAAAGTCTCCTCTAGAACTTGGGCTCCTTCATAAACTAGGTCAATTATTTAGGGCACTAAAAGTTGTTTTAGTTATGATCAATTCTCTAGATGTCTAAGCTCATTCTCAACTGCTTCAAGTCTCCCAAGTAATGTTTCTTTTGTCAAATTTTTGGAACAAGAGTTCAACAACTATATCATTTCAAGAGTTCAACAACTATATCATTTGAACTGCTAGCTCAGATGGTGGTGCTAAGCTCTTCAATATGTTCCATATCACCTCATCATCTTGTTTAGTTCCTCCTTGAGATCTAATACCTACAGTAATTTCTAATATCTTGCCTACAAATGTTCTTATAGATTCATCTTCCATCATCTTAGCAACTTGAAATGCACAAATCCAACTTTGTAACCTCAATTTCTTAGAATGTTCATCTCCTTCAAAACTATTTTCCAAAGCTTTCCAAATCATATAATAAGTAATAAGTGACTTTACTTGCAATTTTAGGAAGTACAAACAATAGTTCTTCTCTAGCTCTCATGTCACACATGAAAAGTTCCCTTTCTTCCTTAGTACAAGTTTTCAAATCTTTCTTAGCAATGATTGTCCTTTTTTATTTTGTTAAGATCCAATATCCTCGACCCATACACAGCAGATGTATCTTCATCTTTTTTTTCCAACTATCATAATTTGTTCCATCAAACTTCAAACTATCTATTATGAATATGTTCACCATGGATCTCTAAAAGTTGTTAAACCTTATCTTCAAGGACATGATGCTCTAATACCAATTGTTAGAAACAATAGTCCACCAAGATAATAGAGAGGGGTGGCGGGGGCGAGGGTGGCGGGGTGGGGTGGGGGCGGTGAATTAGTTATCCAATAATTAAAACATTTATCCACCTTAAATAATTTTAACCAATCAACCAAAGTAAAAAGAAACCATATAAAGATGCACATACACAATTACACTAGATATGTTAACTAGGGAAATCCTTGATCATAGGGAAAACCTCAGTGGAAATGATGCCCACAAGATGACGTACTAATATAAATATTTCTTGTTATAGGATATACCTTGTTAGGAGTCCATTACAATATTTGATACATATGAGTCCCTATTAGGAGACTATGAATAGATTCCAACCTATTAGGAGTTGTAGAAGATAGAAGGATCCACTGTCCAAATAGCTTCTGGGGCAAGATCATCAAACTCAATGTCCTACTGATCTCTCAACTATTCCTTATACAATAATTTTTCCTATTGTGCTTTATCCTCTTTCTTTTGTCTTGTCAACTAGACAAATCACTGTCTGACCTTGTAGACAAAGTCACGAACCTTAGATCCAAGTATTGAACTTTGGATCACACAATAAAAATTTGACAACAAAGTTCCTACTAGAAATTTTTTTAGTGCTCCCCTCAAGATTTGTAACAAGGGATTAACCACCTTTTGTGTACTATAAGTTGAGTGGTTGTATTTGAAATTCACATATTGGTCTTTTGGTGCAACGAAAACCCCACTCTAATAAGTGGTAACACAGCTTGGTCACAGATTTGAATCCTTAGACCCTCGAGTAACATTGAGGGGGAGATTGTTGGAAATTTGTTCAATGCTCCCCTTGAGATTTGTGACAAGGGCTTAACTACCTTCTATGTACTTTAAGTTTAGTGGTTGTATTGGGCATTGACAAATTAATCTTTTGTCACAATGACAACCCCACTCTAACAATTTTCCTTCACATTCACTTTATTTTTCTTATCTTCGCATTTCACTCTTTGCAATCTCTTCATGTATCATTCACACCTCATCACTATAAAGGAAAATGTCCTTCCTTTATACTGAATCCATAAAATAATTCACTGAGTTGGCTATTACACCTTCTTAATTAATTATTATAGGATTGTTGAGAATGGATTGAAGAAGCTAATCAAAGAGGGAGATTGTTGAGAAATATTGTTGAAGAAGACTATGTGTTTCAATCATTGTTTTGTCACTAATTTCAAACTTATTATTTTCTAGTAAGACAACTACTTATAAGATTCAAGTACTATCACTTAGTTGATTGATGAAGATGATTTGATCAATAAGAGGTAACACTAGCACCTAGGGGAAGGTTGAGTTATGATTATGTAATGAAGTACAAGAATTAGTTAAGATAGTGATGACATGATGTATTGATAATCTACTAAAGGTTACAAAGGCTAGTTACACTAAGAAAGGTTAGAAGAACAAGTTAAACAAATTTTATCTTCCAAGCTTGACCGAGTAGAGAGTAGGTGTTGAAAAAAGTTAGTGCAAGCTAAGCAGAAAGTTAGTTGGAGCTAAGTAAAAGAAAATTCTAGTGGATGCTGAGTAAAGTTTAGTCAATGTCAAGCATTAGTAAATTTTAGTTAATGCCAAGCATTAGTAAAATTTAGTTGATTTTGAGTGATTTTATAGTGGATGTTGAGTAACACAGTATGTGTCAAGCATCAAAAGGTTGATTATGTCGAGCTGCTGCATTATTTTAAAGATTGAAGATTTGTTGAATCTGAGTTGACAAGTTTGTTCTCTTGAATTTTGTGAACCAGGTGGAAGATAAGGATGATGAGCTAGTGGCACAAAAATTGAGGTAAAACATTTTGAGGCAAATTCAAAGTGGATTCTAGGAGAAGTTTCTAGAAGAGATATGAGATATGGGGTAGATACATTGTATCCTACCTAATCCATCCAAACCCTAAATTGGACAATGAAGAATGAGCAGAAAAAGATCTTAATTTCCTATTTATAGGAATGGTTGGTCATGAAGCAAGGTTTTCATGTGTGAGAACCAAAGGAAGAGAAGGAGTTAAGGGGTTTTGCTTCATCAAGTGACCTAAGAGAAGAGTCTTCAATGGCATGTTAAGCAAGAAGGCTTAAGGAGATGAATTCTTGAAGGGTAAACAAGCTATCAGAGCTGCAAAATATGAAGGCCAAGTAGAATGGAGGACTAAATAGAGATCTGTAATCTATAAGTGATGAAGGAGCATCTTGGATTTCCTTATAATCCTGTACTTTTGTTCATTCTGCCAGTTGCTATCGAGTTCTAGTTATTACCGAGTACTAGTTTTTCAGTTATTACTGAGTACCAATTTTTAGTTGTTGTTGTTGAGTACCAATTTCTAGTTATTGTCGAGTTTCAGTGTGTGCCAAGATATCTAGTGTATGCTAAGTCATCCAGTGTATGTCGAGTTATCCAATATGTGCCAAGTAAGCCTATTATTTTTTGATGCTTGGTTCCTTCTTTAGCCAAGTTGTCTATGTTTTGGTTCTTAGTAGGATTCGACTTGTGTATTTAATTTTGATCATGAATTTAATGATATGATCATGTTTAGGGATGAGGGTTGACCATTTTGAGGTTGGCCTTGCTATTATGTAATGTTTTAGAATGATTTGTAATCCATTTTGGCAAGTATAAATAGAGTGTTTAGGCTTAGAGTTAGACAGTTTTGGGGGGGGGAGTTCAGAGTAGAACACTAAAGTTTGGAAAGTTTGTTACATATATATCTGGAGTTGTGAATTTGATGTTGGATCTTAGATCTTGAATGCATATTCTAGCCGTAACTCAGAAGGCCTTACAGTTGGGCATGTACATTGATTATCTGATGAATCAATTAAATATCTTGTTCCTTCTCTCCTAGATGTTGCTCTTTATTGTTGTGTTTCTATTGTGTTGACTCTTGCATGGTGGATTGGATAACTAGGTGTGCCTTTGGCCCTAGTCATTTCATCCCTCCCTGCATCAAGTGGTATCAGAGTGGAGGTTTGTCCTTATGGAGATTGGATTGTGTAGAACCTTGTTTTAGATTTGGTTGTAGGGCTACAAATCTGTAGATTTGGCCTATAACTTGCAGAGGGTTACGATCTTGTAGGAACCTAATTTGTAAAGATGGTTTGAGGTAGAGGAATGTTGATAATGTGATATTGGATACCTTGAGATAAATTGCAACTAGATTAGATGTTGTGGAGATGGCCCAAAGAAGAGGAGCACATCTTGATGATGTAAGTGATGATGAAGCAGTAGCACCAAACCCTAATCCAGAACCTTAAGAAGACCAAGATGAAGCAAGGTTGTTAAGAGTATTATCTAGGAAAAATTCAAAGCCTATTGTAGAAGTTGATCCCTATGATAGAAAATTGGATGCCAATGTTCTGTTGGATTGGATCTCTAAAATGGAGAAGTTATTTGAGTATGAAAACACTCCTGATAATAAGGTGAAGATTGCAGTTACAAGGTTAAAAGGTCATGCCTCACTATGGTGGGAGCATTTGCAAACTGATAGACAAAGGAGAGTAAAGGAGAAGATCAAAACTTGGCCAAAGATGGTGCACAAGGTAAAGAACAAATTCATTCCTACTGATTACCAAGTTAGCTTGCTGAGAAAGATGCAAAATTTGAAACAAAAAGACATGACCATGAAAGAGTATACTGAGGAATTCTATAGATTGGACATCAGATCTATACATGTGGATGATGATGTTAAGAAAATTACAAGGTACACAAATGGATTGAGATCTAGAATTCAAGATGAAATAAGTTTTTTAAAGTTGGAAAGTGTGGAAGAAGCATACTAATATGCCTTGAAAGTTGAGGAGATCTTGACAAAGAAGCATGAACAAAGTCAAGAGATAGAGGTGGTAGATTTCAAAGAGGCAGAGGTAGATCTTATGGAGAAGGTGGCAGATCTGACAATTATGTGTAAGATAAGGACACGTCTAAATGGAAGAATGATGATAAAGGAAAGATTGAATATAAAGGTGGTGATTCTTATCGTGGAGGTATTGGTTCTTACTGAAGAAGAGGCAATTATTATTCTAGAGGTAGTTTTCATGGTAATTGTTTCAAATACGGTACAGAGGGACATAGATCTTTTGAATGTAGATCCTCTAAAAGTAGACAAGGTAACAGAAATGTTGTGATTCAAGGAGATGATGAAGGTTCAACAAGTGGACTTGAGGCTAGTGAAAATTTGATGGTAAGAAGAACCTTATGTAATAAGGGAAGTGATTAGAAACCTACTATCCTTAGAAGAAGTCTTTTCAAGACTAGATGTAAGATGACTGAAAAATGCTGCAAAGTAATCATTAACAATGGAAGTTCTACAAATTTGGTATCAAAAGAGCTAGTTAAAAAGTTGTAGTTGCAGAGGCTAAAGCATATTAAACCCTACCAAGTTTCATGGATCAAAGATGAGCATAATATATTGGCAAGTGAGCAATGCATTGTGAAGTTCAAGATTGGGCATTACTTTGATGAAGTATTGTGTGATATTATGCCTAGGATTGTTGTCATATTTTTTTGGGTAGACCCTAGCAATATAGTAGATATGTTGTACATGATGGAAGATTGAATCAATATACTCTTTGGGTGAATGGGAAGAAGAAAATATTGTTGCCTTTGATTGAAAGTCCAGATGAGGTTAGTTGTACTACAATAAAATTTTGCATGGTTAATGGAAAACAGTTTGAAAAAGAAGTAAAGAAGAATCAAATTTGTTTGCTATAATTCCTAGAGGATCGAATGTTGTTGGTAATGGTCGAGTGACAGCAGATAGTGGTAACTGAGTAACAAAAGAAATTATAGAATTGTTGAATGAGTATAAGGAGATTGTTGCTAAGGATATTCATAATGGTTTACCACCAGTGAGAAGCATAAGTCATTGTATGGATCTAATTCCTAAAGCTAGTGTGCCAAACAAAGCACTATATAGGTTAACACCTAAGAGAATGAAGAACTTAATAGACAAGTGCATGAATTGTTGCAAAAAGGTTTGATCAGAGAAATTTTGAGTCCATGTATTGTACCTATTGTATTGGCACCTAAGGAGAATGGAGAATGTGTATTTATTCTAGAGCTATTAACAAGATCGTACTGAAATATAGGTTTCTTATGCTGAGGATGGATGACATAATGGATTGTTTGAGTAGAGAAAAGTATTTTACTAAGATTGATTTGAAGAGTGGCTATCATTAGATCAAAATCAGAGAACGTGATGAATGGAAAACTACTTTCAAGACAAAAGATGGTTTGTATGAATGGTTGGTTATGCCTTTTGGTTTGACTAATGTACCTAGCACTTTCATGAGGTTGATGAATGAAGTTCTGAAGAGATTCTTGGGTAAGTTTGTGATTTTTTATTTGGATGATATTTTGATATTTAGTAAGACTAAGGAAGAACATCTTGAGCATGTTAGACAACTACTATAGAGATTGAAAGAGGAAAAGTTGTTGATTAATCTTTAAAAGTGTTCTTTTATGCAAGAAGAGATTATGTATTTGGGATTTGTAATTTCAGCTAATGGTTTGAAGATGGATCCTAAGAAGGTTAAAGCAGTTCTGGAGTGGCCTACACTTGAGAATGTGGGCAAGGTAAGATCATTTCATGGTTTTGCTAGTTTTTATAGAAAGTTTATAAAGAATTTCAGTGTTGTTTGTAATGCTATGACTGAGACAATGAGAGGAAATAAAAAGGAATTCAAGTGGACACATGGAGCTGATAAGAGTTTTGAGACTTTGAAACAAAATTTTGTTGAATTGCCTATCTTGGCTTTGCCTGATTTCAATAAGGTATTTCAAGTTGAATGTGATGCTAGCAGTGGTGCAATAGGAGTTGTATTGAGTGAAGAAGGTAAACCTATTGCTTTCTTTAGTGAGAAGTTGAATGATGCTAGAAAGAAATATTGTGTGTATGATCAAGAATTTTTTTCTATTTACCAAGCCTTGAAAAAGTGGAGAAATTATTTGATTCCTATGGAGTTTGTGTTGTATACTAATCATAAAGCTTTACAATACTTGGGAAGTCAATAGAAATTAAATTAGAGACATATGAAGTGGGTTGAGTATTTGCAAAGTTTTACATTTGTGATTAAGCATAAGAGTGGAGTTACTAATAAAGTTGTTGATGCATTGAGTAGAAGAAGTTCTTTATTGACTGAGATAAAGGTTGAAGTACTTGATTTTGATGAAATGAAAGAGTTGTATGATGCTGATACTAATTTTTTTGAGGCATAGAGAGAGTGTGGAGCACCAAATCTGATAAATCACATGAGTAAGCATGATGAATATCTCATTTAATAAGGTATATTGTTCAAAGGAATTCAATTGTGTATCCCTAGAAGCTCTATGAGGTTGAATTTGATTAAGGAAAAGCATAGTGGTGGATTGGCTAAAAAATTTGGAATTGATAAGACATTGAGTTTGTTGAAAGAGAAGTATTATTGGCCACAAATGTATAAGGATGTTCAAAAATTTGTAAAGAGTTATGGAGTTTGTCAAGTTGCAAAAGGAGTAAGTCATAATATTGGTTTGTATACACCTATTTTTGTTCTTGAGAAACCTTGGAGTGACATCAGTATGAATTTTATTCTTGGATTGCCTAAAATAGTGAAGGGGTATGATTCTATATTTGTCGTGGTGGATAGATTTTCTAAAATGGCTCATTTCATACCTTGTAACAAGACATCATATGCAGAGCATGTTGTTGAACTTTTCCTCAAAGAAATTGTAAGATTGCATGGATTACCAAGAAGTATTATTTCTAACAGAGATAGTAAGTTTGTCGGTTATCTTTGGAAGACTTCGTGGAAGAAGATGGGTATTGAGTTGAAGTTTAGTTCTACATTCCATAAATAGAGATGGACAGATAGAGGTTGTGAATAGAAGCTTGGGTAATTTGTTGAGATGTTTAGTGGGAGATAAGCCAAGCAATTGGGAAATAGTGTAGCACAAGCTGAGTTTGCATATAATAATTGTGTGAATAGTAGTATAGGAAAAAACACCTTTTGAGATTGTTATAAGAATGCAACCTAGAGGAGTGTCAAATTTGAGGGATGTCAGTGATGAAGAGAACAGAAGTGATACAACAGAAAAAATTGTTGATTTTATGAAATCTTTGCATAAGGAAGTGAAGTTGAGGTTGGAACAAAGTAATCAGAAGTATAAGGAGAATGTTGATAAGTCTAGAAGACATCATATTTTTTAATTTGGTGATGAGTTGATGGTTCATTTGGAGAAAGGAAGATTTCCTATTGGAACATACAGTAAGCTGAAGATGAAGAATTTTGGACCTTGTAAGATCTTGAAGAAGTTTGACAGTGGTAATGTTGATGAAGTTGAGTTACTTGATGACATGGATATATCTCCTATATTCAATATTGTTGATTCATATATGTATCATGAGTCAAATGATGAAGTTGTTGTATCAAATGATTATCCTATGAAGTAGAATGAAGAAGTTGAAAAGGTATTGGATCAAAGATTTAGTAAGAACACAAGAGGAAAATATTACTATGAGTATTTGGTGAAGTGGAAGAATAGACTAGTTGAAGATGCTACATGGATTTCTCAATCTGAGTTGGACTCAGCTCAGGTTGTGACACTTGCATGATTCAGGAGAATAATTTCTTCTAACCCTAATTATCTGATGCAAGAGCATCTTGGGTTGCCTTGTAATCCTGACCTTTTGTTCATTCTATCAATTGTTGCTGAGTTCTAGTTATTGCAAAGTACCAATTTTTCAGCTACTACCGAGTACCAGTTTTCAATTACTGTTGAGTACTAGTTTCCAGTTACTATCGAGTTATCTAGTGTATGTCAAGTCATCCAGTGTATGTTGAGTTATCTAGTGTGTTTTGAGTCATCTAGTGTATGCTGAGTTATCCAGTGTGTGTCGAGTAAGCCTGTTATTTACCAATGCTCGATTCCTTCTTTAGCTGAGTTGTCTATGTTTTGGTTCTTAGTAAGAGCTGACTTGCATATTTAATTTTGACCATAAATTTAATGATAGGATCTTTTTTAGGGATGAGTGTTGACCATTTTGAGGTTGGCCTTGCTATTATGTAATGTTCTAGAATGATCTATAAGCTGTTTTGGCAAGTATAATAGATGTTTAGGCTTAGAGTTAGATATTTTTTGGGGGAGAGTTCGAAGCAGAATACTAAAGTTTGAAAAGTTTGTTGCATGTGTATTTGGAGCTATGAATTTGATGTTGGATCTTAGATCTTGAATGCATATTGTATCTGGTTGTAACCTAGAAGGCCTTAGAACTGGGTATGTATGTTGATTATTTGATGAATCAATAAAGGTGTTTCACTCTTCTTCTCCTTTGGTTGTTGTTCTTTGTGTTGTGTTTCTGTTGTGCTAACTCTTGCATGGTGGTTTAAAAAGTTGGGTGTGCCTTTGGCCCTAGTTATTTCATCCCTCTCTATGTCAAAAAGAGAAGTTGTAAGTTGTATTAGATCAAATCCTTACTGTTAGTCTCTAACAATTGTATTAGTCTAGGGTAAAATATTTGGATTAAGGTTGACCTAACAGTCATTTGTAAATCTTTTAACCAGGTGGAATTCCAAGTGAATGGCTTAAAGTTCTCTAACAAGGCTCACTCCTAATAGGGTGATTGAAATCCTTTAATAAGGTCACATTTAACTGTGTATATTATAACCTTTATCAGGGTTGGCCTTTCATAGGGCATCACTTCAGAAGAGTGAAAAGAGTAGCATGTTACTAGTGGTTTTTCCCAAATTGGGGTTCCATTTTAATCATTGTGTCAAGTGTGTTGATGAATCTATTATGTTTCATATTTTATATTTTTGCAAGTTGATTTGATAGTAACCTACAAGTTTTAAGTGATTGCATAATCTTATGGATGCATGCATGAGTACAAATGTTTTATGGGTTCACTAAAGTTGTGAAAAGTTTTATTTATACATCTGGACCTTGGATAACTAATTCACCCCCCCTCTTAGTTATTCTAAATAATTCCAACAATTAGTATTAGAGTCATATGCTTAAGAGGACTAGTTTGAAGGTACTAGAAGCACAAAGATCAAGATGTCAAAAAGAGATGTACCCAAGCTTAATAGAGATAAATTTCATGCATGACAAAGTTTGATGAAGCTACACCTTGGAGGACTTGGAGATCATGTGCAATCTACCATCTAACGAAACATGTTGATCCAACTAGAGCTCTAACTACTGAAGATATGAAGAAGAAGATAGAACATAATTAGGCAATGTTGGAAATTGCCTCTACCCTAAGCTATGCCAAATTTGATGATATCAAAGGTTGTGACACTATAAAGAAAATGTGGGATGCTCTACACACTA
Source organism: Cupressus sempervirens (assembly GCA_028749045.1). Taxonomy (NCBI): domain Eukaryota; kingdom Viridiplantae; phylum Streptophyta; class Pinopsida; order Cupressales; family Cupressaceae; genus Cupressus; species Cupressus sempervirens. The sequence continues at coordinate 655,172,293 of CM053788.1, forward strand.
TCTGGAGACAAAAATGTTCAAAGAGCCAAATTTGAGAGTCTCAGAGGTAATTTTGATGATATGAGAATGGAAGAAGGTGAGAATATTGCTCAATATGTTGTTAGGATAAAAGAAGTTGTTAGTACAATAAATGGAGCTACTATTTAGATAGATGATGATACTATGTTAAGCAAAGTCTTGAGAATGCTACTACCTGTTTATGTTATTAGAGTTTCTACAATTCAAGAACTGAAATGTATTCCAGGAAATGATCTAACCCTTGAAGGTCTGGTAGGTAGACTCACTACTTTTGAGCTATCTAACTTTGATAATTACAAACATGAGAGTCTTGAATCTGCTTTCAAAGCTAAGTTGTTATTAAAAGATTTTGATGAGGTGAAGCAAAAGAAGAAGAGAAAGATAAAATATGTGTCTAGTGACAGTGGTACAAATGAGAAAGATGTTGAACAACTACAAGCACTATTGGCAAGAAGATTCCATAGAGGTAAAGGCAAGTTCAAAGGTAAGTTACCTATCATTTGTTTCAATTGCAATGAGGTTGGTCATATTGCTACAAGATGTACATAGAAGAAGAACCACAGAGGTGGTGACAAGTACAAAAATAGAAGAGAAGATGATATCAAAGATTACAAAGATAAAGATAAGAAGTCATGCTACATTGCTGAAGAGGAAATAAAGGATGATTCTGATGAACATGTTGATGAAGTGGTGTATGTTTCAATGAAGGACGAATCTAATGAAGATGAGGCAACTGCACTTGTGACTTGTGTGAACAAAAATGACAAATGGATCATTGACAATGGATGCTCACAGCATATGACTGGAGACAAAAGTAAGTTCATTACCTTAAATTTTTATGAAGGAAATAGTATAATATTTGGTAATTATCCACCATGTTTGATAAAAGGAAAAGATTCTATCAAGCTCATAGATAAGATTTCATGTGACAATGCTTATTATGTTGAAGGAATAAACTATAATCTTTTAAGTGTATCACAATTGAATAATTCAAGATGTAAGGTTGAGTTTGAAAACAAGATTGCTAAGATATATTATATTGATGGAAAATTGATTGGAAAGGGTGATCAAACTAGGAGTAATCTATTCTATCTTGATATAGAGGATGTTACTTATCTTGTTGTAAGATTTGATGATGTGTGGCTATGACACAAGAGGTTATGTCATGTTAATTTTGATAACTTGGTTAGTATCAATAACATGAAGAAAGTTAGAGGTTTGCCTAAATTGAAGAAACCTGACAACACAATATGCAAACAATATAAGTTAGGAAAATGACAAAGTCAAGCTTTAAGAGCAAAGCTTATACCTCTAAAGAAATACTAGAGATTGTTCATACTAACTTGTGTGGACCAATTGATGTGCAAAGCTATAAAAGAGATAAGTACATTATGTTATTTGTCGATGATTATTCTAGAATGATGACGGTCATGTTTCTAAAATAGAAATCTGATGTTTTCCAAATATTTAAGTGGTACTTAGCAAGAGTTGACAAGGAAATAGGTAAGAGCCTAAAATGTTTGAGATTAGATAGAGGAAGAGAATTCACATCAAATGAATTTGAGATGTTCTGTAATGAGAGAGGAATCAAAAGATAGACATTTGCCCCTAGAACCCCTCCAAAAAATGGGATTGTTGAAAGAAGAAACAAGTCTATAATGGACTATGCTAGAACACTCGTGATGGAGAAGAATGTTGCTTTGAAATACTAGAGAGAAGTTGTAAGTACAACTATCTATACTTTGAATAGTGTGCAAGTCAAGAAAGGTACTCATTTAACACCTTTTGAACTATGGTATGGACACTCACCCAATGTAAAATATTTTAAGGTATTTGGAAGCAAATCTTACATTCTTAAAGATTTTAGGAATGGTAAACTTGATGCAAAAAGTGAAGAAAGTATATTCTTATGATACTCCACAAGAAGTAAAGCTTATAAGTGCTTGAATACTAACACTAACAAAGTTGTGGAGAGTGTGAATGTGAATTTTGATTAATATACAAAAGTACATGAGGCAAGATGCTACAAATCAGGCTACAAACCAACAAGAAGTTTTAGTGACTTCCAAGTCACTCCTGTGAATGTTGAGTTGCATTCAGGAACTGAGCTACATTTAGATGTCGAGTTACAGAATGAAATAGGTGCACATTCTAATTTTGAAGTTAGTATACATGAAAGAGATGTTGAGATACCTAAAAGAGATGTACATAGTAATTATGAAGCTGAAAGATAGAATGAAGAAATAAGAGCTAAGCCAATATTGTCTAAATATGTCAAAAGACATCATCCTACTGCTCAAATCATTGGAGATAAAGATGCAAGCCAATGACAAGAAATAGATTGAGAATTGATACGTGCTTGTTGAGAATGAAGGAACCTAAATCAGTAAGAGATGCATTAGAATATGTGGACTAGAATAAAGCCATGGAAGAAGAAATTAAACAAATTGGCAAGAATAAAACATGGAGTCTAGTTCCTAGACCAAAAGACAAAAATGTAGTTAGCAACAAGTAGGTATTTAGAAACAAGTTAGATGAAAATGGTGAAGTCACAAGGGATAAAGCAATATTAGTTTGCAATGGATATGCACAAGAAGAAGGAATTGACTATGAAGATACATTTGCCCCTGTTGCAATATTGGAAGGAGTAAGAACTCTACTTGCTTATTCTACATACAAAGGTTTCAAAGTTTACTAGTGGATGTTAAATCTGCATTTCTAAATGGCATATTAGAGGAAGAAGTATACATAGAATAGCTAGAAGGTTTTGTTGATGCTAATAGTAAGAACATGGTATGTAGACTACACAAAGCTCTATATGGTTTGAAACAAGCACCAAGAACACGGTATGAGAGACTTCATAATTATCTTGTGAAGATTGGATTTGAAAGGACTGATAATAACAACAATTTGTACATGAAGACAAAGAAAGGCAAAGGTATCTTGTTATTAGAAATATTTGTTGATGATGTCATATTTGGAGGTCAAGATGCTTTATGTAAGGACTTTGCAAATCAGATGAAGCAAGAATTTGAAATGTCTATGTTTGGAGAGATAAAAAAAATTTGTGAGTTTGCAAGTATATCAAATGAAGTATAGTATATACATCACTCAGTCAAAGTATGTCAAAGAAATATTAAAGACTTTTGGATTGGAGGATTCCAAACCAGTAAGTATACCTATGGTGACATGACACAAGTTATCAAAGAATGATGATTCAGCTAAGGTGAATCAAACATTGTACAGGTCTATGATTGTTAAATTGTAATATGTTGTACATAGTAGACCTAATAGTGCATTATCTGTAGGGATAGTTGCAAGGTTCTTGGCTAATCCTAGGGAGAATCATTTAATGGCTATGAAGAGAATAATGAGATATCTAAAAGGAATAGATGTGTTTGGTCTATACTACAAGAAGAATGAAAAATTTTAATTTAGGGCCTACACTAATTTATTGGGCTAGAAACATTGATGACAAAAAGAGCACCAGTGGAGGAGCATTTTTCTTAGGCAAGAGACTAGTTACATGGACTAGTAAGAAACAAAACTACACCTCACAATCTACTGCTAAAGTTGAATATGTTGTTACTACTGTAAATTGTACAAACATTGTGTGGATCAAACAACTACTCAAAGGAATGAAGGAAGAGATCACAGAACTAGTGATACTTTATTGTGACAATACAAGTGCTATCAATATATCAAAGAACCTAGTGATGCACACAAAGACTAAGCACATTGCAATCAAGTATCATTACTTGAGAGAATTAGTTTAAGATAAAGAGGTGAAGATGAAATATGTCAACACAAAGGAACAAATTGTTGATATCTTCACAAAAGCATTACTTAAGGATGCTCATGAGTATCTAAGAGGTAAACTAGGGGTGATACCTCTATCAAAGGCTATCTAAGTAATAGAAGGAGTTCCCTACATCAAATAAGTTGATGTTCATATGTTACAAATTGGTGCAGAGGATCTTACTTTAAGAGATTCCTAAAGTAATCAAAGAACTGAAACTTCAAATCAGTCACAAGCAAGGTGACAAAGGAAGAAATTGAAGAAACAAAAAATGCTTATATCTACATGAAAAGATGATATGTCCTTAGAATTGTTGTCAAAGAGGGAGAAATTACATTAAATTGATCATCATCAGAGGGAGAAAGTACATTAAATTGATCATCATCAAAGGGAGAAAGTATATTAGAAGAAGATATCAAGAGAATGTTGTCAAAAAGATAGAGAATTTTATTGATCTTAGAGGGAGATAATTGTTGATGTTGTTGATCAGTAGAGACACATGTATGATGAGGGAGATAGAGAAAAATATACAAAAGAGGGAGAAAAATATACAAAAGAGGGAGAAATCCTAATCTACCTAGTAAGAGGGAGATACAAGAAGGAACTCAAAGGGAGTTATAAGAAAGGGTTTTGTAACCTAATTAGAAGATGGAAGATGTTGCTTTTTGGTATTGTCTTATTGTTTTAACCTAGTCAATGTGGTTGAACAAGATGTTCATCATTTAATTAACTTAGTTGATCAATTTGGTTTGCCATTAATACCAAAGAGGGAGATTGTTGAGAATGGATTGAAGAAGCTAATTGTTGGTGTAAATAAGTATTTACATATTACACTTTACTTAAGTTTACTTAAGTTAATACATTATTTTATTATTTCTTAGGTTAGACACTTAGGAGTTTGCATACTCTTATGAGTTGTCATGTTGTGAACACTGGAGTAAGGAACTCTAATTTAGCATATGGTGTCTACAACACTGGAGTTTGCATAATTAACTAATTTTTCATGTAGACAACACAATTATTCACACTCCTAATTTAGCACATGGTGTTTACAACATAATTTTCCATGCTACACCTACATAGGCTTATCCTCACATCATCACACTTACTCATGTGCTTAATGGAGGATAATTCATTTCTGGTGGACATATGTTTGGTTGTATGACTTATCAGTATGTTAATTTCTAGGCATTCTAGAAGCATTCTAGAGGCCTTTATATACATGCACTCCTAGTGTACTTTCATATCAATTCAATATCAATACACTAAATGAATATCATATCGTCATTATGATTATACTCTTTTGGTCTACTATTGTGCTTATGCTTGAGTTCCTTGGTCTTGGGTGATTTTTCCTTAAGAAAAATTCTTACATTATATTAGAGCTATATCAAATTATTACATGGTATCAGAGCTCGGGGAGATTCTCTTCACATAGTCATTCAAGACCATTATTACTTCTGCACCTCTACCCAGATCCAAAGAATCCATACATATTGGAAGCATCTAGAGCCAAAGTGGACCTTGCCATTGCATTTAGAGCATTGATTCAGTGAAATTTGATTATAAATTTGCCTATGTTGGGCCATAGTCAAAATTGAGGCAATTTTTTTTTGCAAATTAGAACCCGAAGGCCCAATTTGTAGAATTGGTATGATCATTTCAGATCTCTGAATTTAAATTTTAGATCTACATATTTTATCATTTGAATCTCTACTATTTTTTCAGATTTGCATTATTTTTTGAGAAATTTTTGGCCATCAGGCCAGTAGGAGAGATTTTTGCAAGCAAATATTGGAGCTTGCTGGTGCAAATTAGATATCTGCATCACATTCAGAAGGTCAAAAAAACCTCAAATCATATTTTGGTTCATCTAAATCAAACATCTGAGGCCAAATCTAGAGCCATTTTTTTTTTGGAGGCACGACAGTGGCGATTCAGGAAAAATAATTATAGCAGTGATTTTCAAACAACGATATCTCCCTAATACGGACTCCTTTTTGCGAGAAATTTTTTTGTTTTGGGGTAGAATTTTGTGATCTACATTAGTGCAGGTGGTTTGAGATCTCTGTTCTTGAATTTTTGTGCAACTCGTAAATCCTAATTTTTGCCACTTCAAATGCTTAGTACAGGCTCATCTGGACACATAATCAGGTTCTATTTTTTTTTTTTTTAAAGTGAATTTTTTTGTCTACTTTCCAGATCTACAATCAGATTATAGGCTTTTGTGGATAGAAATACTACTTTTAGAAATAGGCCCTAAATTGGCATGTGGCTATCGCACTAAGTGCCAAATCATACATTAGGGGGGTTGACTGAATATTTTTGCATTTTGGGGGGGGATTCTTACATTCATTGATCTCATGGATGAGTTTTGTTTCATATGTCAGTTTGGGATTAGACCTTCATTGACAAAAAGGAACTATAAAAAATGTAGTGCTTTAGTCATTGATCATCTAAGACATGAGCATAAGGAAGTATTTCCTTATTTATGTTCCAACAAACTGATCTCTAACACTGAAAGATAGCCACTTGTTAACAAACTCTTGGATATTATTATACTCAATATGAGTTCTGATCCTTGGCATGTCATTAAGATACTCATTCACCTGTATGATATTTGGATGGCTCTCTAGAAAGAATATGGATATCTAACCATTCCTCCCTTTCTAGATGACATTCTATCTTTAGCAGCTTCAGTATTGGTTCTGTCAACTCCAAATGAGATCACACCTCCTGATGATCTTATTGATACTAGCCATAGATGCTTCTAATTCAGTATAGCAGGAAACACTATGTCTTCCTACTTCAGCTTCATGGGATGACTTCCTTCCAGATATTGTAGGTTTGTTCGTGGAGTCTCACATTGAAGATGTGGGAGACATCATCGATACCATTCATCTTCTCTTTATTGAGGAGACTACTTCATGCATTGTGGAAACTGATCATGACACTAGCAATAGTGCTTCAACTAATTTAGATATGTGGGGTCCTATTGATAGATACAAGGAGAGGTCACAACATCAGCAAATTCCACGTGCACATATTGCCATAGTGATAGGTCCAGCACAAAAAGGTACACCTTGTCTTCTAGTTCTAGCATCAATGGATGACTTCTTGACAAATATTTTAGGTTTGTCTATGGAGTCACACATAGCAGATTTGGAAGACATCATTGATGATAAACATCTTCTCTTTGATGATTATGATCCTTCTTCAGTTGTTGCAAGGGTTCACTCTGACCCTAATGTCCATTCTCTACATGATCGATCTTCACAGGTTGATATGATTGTGGATCCTTATGTATAGCAGTTGCAGGAGGTCTCTTTACCATTTAAGGAGATAGTTTGTTCTTTGGGACATGTACTACTTCCATCCTTATTAGATCTGCACTCATTCTTTTTCGCAGTGTTGGAAGAGGTGACTATTAGCACCGACACAGGGACACTTGAGCAGGTTTCTAAGACACCATTCATCATCAAGATTCTTTCTACACATAGGGGAAGCATCTCACTATACCTTTGCCATTGTTTCTTCCAAAGTGGAGGAACATTATTTAGCACTCATGGATCAACTTCTACATTGGAGTAGCTCTCATTGATCAGTACACTACATTTGTGGGGGGACTACCTTGTCTTCTTCTTCTTCTTTCTTATGGGGGGGACTTTTTCCTCTTATGGGATCTTCTCCTTCTCATTCTTCACTATTGTATAGATTTGATGTATTTTGTAATGGGGGAGTCTTGATTACTCCATCCATCCATGCATCTTGATTTTTTATCTCTCTTTTTGGAGGAGGGTTTTTCCCATGGGGTTTTCCCTCTTTCTCCACTTGATGAGAGATTGCATTTTATTATGTACATGGGTGCCTAACAATGCCTTGTAGTCAGGACCCATTATGATATCCTAGATTTCATAAACTTAGGTACATTCCCTTAAGTTGCACTTGAGGGGGGTATTCGTGTAAATAAGTATTTAATTATTAAAATTTACTTAAGTTTACTTAGGTGAATGCATTATTTAATTATTTCTTAGGTGAGACACTTAGGATTTTGTGTACTCTTATGAGTTTTCATGTTGACAATACTAGAGTAAGCAACTCTAATTCAACATATGGTGTCTACATCACTGGAGTTTACATAATTAACTGAGTTATCGTGTAGATAATGCAGTTATTCACACTCCTAATTTAGCAAATGGTGTCTACAACATAATTTTTCGTGCTACACCTTTGTAGGCTTATCCTCACATCATCACACTTACTCATGTGTTTAATGGAAGATACTCCACTTTTGGTGGACATGTGCTTAGTTGTATGACTTATCAGTATGTTGATTTCTAGGTATTCTAGAAGCATTCTGTAGGCCTTTATATATAGGCACCCTAGTGTACTTTCATATCAATTCAACATCAATACATTAAATGAATATCATATCATCATTCTGATCATATTCTTTTGGTCTATTGTTGTGCTTGTTCTTGAGTTCCTTGGTCTTGGGTGATTTTTCCCTAAGGCAAATCCTTACATGGTATTAGAGCTATACCAAATTCTTACACTAATCAAAGAGGGAGATTGTTGAGAAAGATAGTTGAAGAAGACTATGTGTTTCAATCATTATTTTGTCACTGATGTCAAACCTACTATTTTCTGGTAAGACAACTACTTATAAGATTTAAGTACTATCACTTAGTTGATTGATGAAGAGGATTTGATCAATAAGAGGTAACAATAGCACCCAGGGGAAAGCTTGAGTTATGATCATGTAATGAAGTACAAGAATCAGTTAAGATAGTGATGACATGATGTATTGATAATCTACTTAAGGTTACAAAGGCTGGTTACATTAAGAAATGCTAGAAGAACAAATTAAACAAAGTTTGTCTGCCAAGCTTGACCGAGTGGAGAGTAGGTGCCGAGCAAAGTCAATGCAAGTTGAGCAGAAAGTTAGTTGGAGCTGAGTAAAGCAAATTCTAGTGGATGTCGAATAAAGTTTAGTTGATGTTGAGCATCAATAAACTTTAGTTGATGTTGAGTGATTTTATAGTGGATGTCGAGTAACACAATATGTGCCAAGCATCATAAAGTTGATAATGTTAAGCTCCTGCATTATTTTAAAGATCAAAGATTCAATGAATCTGAGCTAACAAGTTTGTTCTCTTGAATTTTATGAGCCAAGTGGAAGATAAGGATGATGAGATGGTGGTGTAGAATTCAAGGTAAACCATTTTGAGGTGAATTCAAAGTGGATTCTAGGACAAGTTTATAGAAGAGATATGAGATATGGGGTAGATACATTGTATTCTACATAATCCATCCAAACCCTAAATTGGATAATGGAGAATGAGTGACAAAAGATCTTAATTTTCTATTCATAAGAATGGCAGGTCATGAAGCAAGGTTGTCATGTGCAAGAACCTAAGGAAGAGAAGGATTTAAGGGATTTTGCTTCATCAAGTGACCTAAGAGAAGAGTTTGCAATGGCATGTTAAGCAAGAAGGCTTAAGGAGATGAATGCTTAAAGGGTGAACAAGTTATCAAAGCTAAAAAGTATGAAGGCCAAGCAGAATGGAGGACTAAAAAGAGATTTGTAATCTACAAGAGAAGTTGTAAGTTGTATCAGATCAAAGCATTACTGTTACTCTCTAAAAATTGTATTAGTCTAGGGTAAATCCTTTGGATTAAGGTTGACCTAACAGTCATTTGTAAATCCTTTAACTGGTTGGCATTCCAAGTGAATGGTCTAAAGTCTTCTAACAAGGCTCACTCCTAATAGGGTGATTGAAATCTTTTAACAGGGTCACATTTAACAGTGTGTATTGTAACATTTAACAGGGTTGGCCTTTCATAGGGCATCACTTTAGAAGAGTGAAAAGAGTAGCATGTTACAGGTGGTTTTTCATAAATTGGGTTTTCACGTAGATCACTATGTCAAGTGTGTTGATGAATCTGTTATGTTTCATGTTTTACAATTCTGCAAGTTGATTTGACAGGAACATACAAGTTTCAAGTGATTGCATAAACTTATGGATGCATGCATGAGCACAAATGTTTTATGGGTTTACTAAAGCTGTGAAAAGTTTTATTTATACATTTGGACCTTGGATAACTTATTCACCCCCAACCAACCCCCCCACCCCCTCTTAGTTATTCAAAAGAATTCCAATAGGGACCTCATCAAGAACACATTACATTTAGTGATAACATCAATCTTTTGCCTTGTAACTTGAATAACTTTCCATACATGCAATATTATGATGAGGAAACTTAGCTACGTCATCTCCAAAATGTCTTCTTCACATATTTAACTTTAGCTTCATAGAATAACAACTCTATTAAGAGATATAATAAATTTACCAGAATATGCCTTTGTAAGATCTATCTCAGAATAGTCTCCACTAAAACTTGCATAACTTCTTCCAGACTTAATATCTTGTGCTTTTGAGGTTAGCTGCATAAACTAGACACTTAGTAGTATCTCCCTTTAACCTCACTTAGTGAAAATACTCAACAAACTATCTGTACCAACCTTATCTTTATGTTGTTCTTTTGTTAGATATCACAAAAAACTGCTATGTTAACATCAGTGACAAATACAATCATGAATGTAACATATCATCATGATAATGATCTAATCATGTTTCTACAATACTCCCCCATGGAAGTATCATCAACATTCATGCTTCCAACAATTAAAACTTCTGATCTCATAAAAATATATTCATTGCATATCATTGCAAATCATAGGGAGTTGTACCTAATCAATTTAGAGGGTAGTGATAGAATATATACACTAACACATTTGTCGGTAAACATTCTTTTGTCTCTCTAAACATTGGGTATCAAAGAGTCAAGATTATAAAATCTAATAGGAGAAAAAATTGTTAACCAATAGTTTTTTGGTGACTCTACTTGGGATATTTAGATGAAAGCTCTAAAGAATTTTTCTTCATATTAATTTGCAATCTAATTTCATATATTTGAGTTGTAAGAAAAGACTTGTGTTAATCAGGTGTTCACCATAAGAACTTGATACCAGTTTTACAACCTCAACCTACTGAAGAAAATAAGCAAATTCAAAGTTGGAAGATTCGTAAGATAAATTCAAAACACCATTTTTTGAACATTTGAAACACTCTGGATTCCAAATATACTAGGAGTGCCAAGGAGAAAGGAAAGATTGACCCAGTATACGAAGAGCTCAAGAAGGCTAATTTTCCTATGCTAGAAGACTTTTGTAGAAGAGGAAGAACACATGCAAGGGAATCTGTAACCAAACAACTCCAAGATACTCTCTTATCTACAATTGTTCCTCCTAATAGAACATAGAGAATTCAATCTTATGCTCCTCCTATTGCTAGGATTTCCATTCTTTCTATTTTTGATGCTTTGTTGTTGATTGGTGCAACACTCCCACTTTTTTTCACCTTTCAAACAAATCAAATCATTGTACCAATAGTTATGGCACAACCATAGGGAAATGCTAGTGGTCCTCTTGCCCTTGTAGCTAATAATGATTTTCCAAGAGCATCAAGTAAGAACTTCCAAAGATTTAATGGTGATGGTGCCACCTCTACAGAAAAACACTTAAATGCTTTCCATAAGGCTTGTGGTATAGTAAATCCTCAACATAAGGATGTGGCTGTTAGAATGTTTGTAGGTACACTAGTGGACAATGCTACTGATTGGTTCAAAGACCTACCTGTAGGATGCATTACAAATTGGGATACTATGAAATAAAGGTTTGAAGAGTGTTACAAAAGCACAAAGGATGGACAAGTATTATTGTTGCGATTGGCACAAATAAAGAAAGAACCATCAGTTTCTATGAGATATTTGAATGCAAGATTCAATAAGCTCGTTAAAAGGATACCTACCACAAGTACACCAATAGATGATAATAAGAAGACTTTCTACATTAGCTCTATTCCCCCTAACTTGGGACATCAAATTAGAAGAGAAAATGTAGCAAACTTGCAAGCTGCCCAGAGACTAGTCGTAGCGATGGAGGATGGCATGATAGCATCTAGTAAGTGGAAAAGAGAATTCCAATCTAGAACCATGAGCAATATAGCTAGTACTTCTAATAATACAGAGGTTTTTATTCAAAAATTGTCTAATGAGCTCATTTCATTGAAGAAACAAATTAATAGGCCTACGCATTCTTTTCATCAACCTCGTTAAGAAGCATCTAGATATCCAAATGGAGGTAAAGCATTGAAAATACCACCTATTCAATGGAGATTAGCAATTGAAGGTGCTTCTAAGAGACAAAATATGTGTGATTTTCACTTAAGGGTAGATCATGATGGAAACACATGTGCTGATATGATCAATTATAAGCAAATGGTGGATAATAAAGAACAAACAATAGAACATCCTGAAAGTGAAGATGATCATGCTCCTTGTGGTGACTCTAAAAACTTTTTCTTGGAGTATGAATCAGATTTAGAAATTATAGAAGGTGACTACTTTGCAACTCTAGAAGGACCTCAGTTGACAGTAATGACCAGAGGTTAGAAGAATAGAAATCAGATCAACAATTCAGTCCCTATCAAAAATAATGCACCTGTTGAAACAATTGATTACTTGTATATTGTCTTTGATGTTACACAAAATATGATGTCATTACTAATCAATGTATATCAAGCTCACTCGAGCATTTAGGACAATTTTATGTGTCTACCGAGCATTCTTGAGTTTGCCAAGTTTAGAAGACAGTATCTACCAAGTTCACTCGGGTGCTAAAAGAAATTTTGTGGAAGTTTAGTGCTAACCAAGCTCACTTGGTTAATGAAGGAAATGTTGGATGGAACCAGTGTTAACCAAGCTCACATGGTTATCAAAGGAACTTTGTGAGTATGCAATGTTGACCGAGTTCACTTTGTTAACACAAGAAAATCATTTCTTAGTTAGTGTCTACCAACCAAGGTCGGCTAATGAAGGATTTTATTGTTTTGGTATATTGAGTTCAATTCATTTATTTGTTGGTTCTAGCTGACTGAGATGAATATTAATTATTCTAAGTTGTATTCTAGCCAACTTGACAATATGAAAGATATAAGTATAAGTTCAAGTTGAGGATTAGAAGTGTGTGTAAATGAATGAAAGATAATCAAAGATGCTAAGAGGAAGTGAATCAGAAGGGTAAGAAAAATATCCTTGTGGAGTTGAAAAGATATATTTGATCAAGAAGGATCAAGTATACATGCCAGAACTGAGATCTATAATCAACAATTCACTTGCATCCAAATCAGGTTATGTCATTGTTACTCTCTAACCATTGTAGCAGTGATCTAAATATCTTAATAGAGTTGGCTTAACAACTATTTGTAAATCCTCTAACAAGGTGGCATTTTTATTGAATTATCCAAAGACCTCTAACAAGGCCACTCCTAATAGTGTGATTAAATCTTCTAACAAGGTTACACCTAATAGTGTGTTTTGTAACCTTTAATAGCGTTAGCTCCTAATCGAGCTCACTTCAGAAGAGTGAAAATTAGTAACTAGTTGCAATTGGTGGTTTTTCCCAAATTGGATTTCCACATTAAATCTTGGTGTCAAATGTATTCATGCTATTTCTTTTATATGTTTGCAACTAAGTTAAAGTAATGGTAATCACATATAACATCTTAAGTTTTTAATAATAATTATTTGCCAAGCATTTTTAGTGTTTACCGAGTTACAAATTTTTTGTGTTTTTTTTTAGCATCAGCAGAGTTTAATTTTTCAGAGTTTATATTAACATATAAGGGATCTAGGATTTATTTTATGGTAACTGATTCACCCCTCCCCTCTTAGTTACTCCTCTTATATTTCTAACAATTAGTATTAGAGCTCTTGGTGCTTGCAGAGAAGGTTTCAAGGACCTAAACTAAAGATCAGGATGTCTTATAGAAGAGAGATTCTCAAGTTGAATAGAGACAACTTTGCAACATAGTAAGGACTTATGAAGTTACATCTGGCAACTATTAGTGATTCAAGTTGTAAGTATCTTGATGTTGAATATAAAACACCTACTGGAACATTATCAGTTGAAGATATTGTTGAAAAGAAAAATCATAACATCATGATTATTAATATTGCATCTTCTCTTAGTTATGTTGAACTTGGTGAAGCAAAAGACTACACTATAGCTCATGCAATGAGGATCAGACTAAAAGATAATGCAAGAGGAGATAAAGTAGAAAGTCTCAGAGGTCAATTTGATCAGATGAAAATGAGAGAAGATGAAAACATTCCAAAATATGTGGAAAGAATCAAAGCAAGTGTGAGTGCAATCAAAGCATCTAGAGGAGACATTGATGAAAAAATAGTTGTAAGCAAGATACTTATAACTCTTCTTCCTATCTATGCAATTAGAGTGTCTGTTATTCAAGAAATGAGATGTGATCCAAATAGCAATATAACTTTGGATGCTCTAGTTGGAAAATTAACAACTTTTGAGTTGGAAAACTATGACAACTACATTCCTAGTTCCAAACTTATTGAGTCTACATTTGAAGCCAAACTCTCACTCAAGAAAAAGAACAAGAAATCAAAGACCAATCAATTAGGAAGTGAAGAAGAAGAGGAAGATAGTTTTGACAGTGATCTTGAAGTTGTTGAAGCCCTACTTGCAAGGAAATATTCCAAGGCAGAGGAAAGTACAAAGGTAAGATTCCTCTAATCTATTTTTCTTGTGAAGAAGTTGTTCACATTGTTGCTAGGTTCCCAAACAAAGAAAACAAGTATGAAAATAAATACAACAAGTACAAAGGCAAGAAGGAACTCAAAAATCAGAAGGATTACAAGGACAAAGGTAAGAAATCTTGTTTTATGAAAAATGATTCTAATAACAATGAAGATGAAATGGTATATATTGATGTAAAAGATGAATTTGGTGATGATGGAGATAAGATGAAACTTATCTCTCATGTTAACAAAAATGATACATAGATTATTGACAGTGGTTGCTCACATCATATGACTAGAGATAAACAAAGTTTGAGCTCATGGAATATTATGATGGTGGTAGTGTGAGATTTGGAAACAATGAACCTTGTTGCTTAAAAGGAAAAAGATGTATCTCATTAACCAATGAACTTATATGTGATAATGCTTATTGGGTTGAAGGACTAAAGCACAATCTACTGAGTCTGGCATAGTTGAATAACATTGGATTCAAGGTAGAATTTATGAATGGGAAGGCCAAACTGCTAGATGGAAAAGGAAATTTGGTTGGATCTAGCAAACAAACAAAAGGTAACCTATTCTATCTTGATCTCAATGAAAGTTCATGTTTTATTGCTCAAGTAGAAGAAAGTCGCTTATGGTACAAAAGATTATGTCATGTAAACTTTGATAATCTAGTTAAGATAAGAAAACATAGAAGAACAATAGCTATTTCTATCTTGAGAAAACCTAATATGGGTCTATGCAAAAGTTGTCAAATTGGTAAGATGAGAAAGACTAGTTTCAAAAGTAAGAACTATCATTTAGAAAAAAATCTTAGAACTTGTGCATATAGACTTATGTGGCCCTATTGGAATAGATAATTACAGTGGAGATAAGTTTTTCATTTTTTTTGTTGATGATTATTCTAGAATGATGATTGCAATGTATCTAAAAGAAAAATCAGAAGCCTTTCAAAAATTCAACTGATATCTGGCAAGAGTAGAAAAAGAAATTGGAAAGAGGTTGAAATGTTTGAGATCAGATAGAGGTGGTGAATTCATCTCTAATGAACTCAATAAATTTTGCATTGAAAGAGGAATTAAAAGACAAGTGCCAGTTCGTGGTACACCTCAGAAAAATGGTATAGCTAAAAGAAGGAACAAATCCATCATGGATTGTGCAAGAATATTGATGATAGAAAAGAATGTTGCAATCAAACACTGGAAGAAAGCAATCAACACTGTAGTACATACCTTGAATAGAGTATAGTTGAAGAAAGACTCAAATCAAACCCCTTATGAACTATGATATGGCTACAAACCTAATGTAAGTTACTTGAAAGTATTTGGCAACTAATGTTATATCTTGGAAGAGTTTAGGAAAGGTAAATTTAATGTCAAAGGTGATGAAGGCATATTCATAGGATACTCCTACAGAAGTAAAGCATACAAATGTTTGAATTTGTCTTCTCATAAAATCATAGAAAGTGCACATGTGAGAATTGATGAATTTGCAGAAAAGAGTGAAGAAGAAAGTAGGAAAGAGCCTAAGAATTATAGAAGATTTGTTTACTATGAACCTAATACTCTACCAAAATTATCTAAAAGAAAGGATGCTTCACCTCCTACGTCCCCAAAATCTCCAATAGCTACTAAGTTGTAGACAGTGCAACCCGAGTCGCAATTAGAGGCTACCGAGCTACTACAAGAGAAAACTGAGTCTGATGAACCTGAGTCACAAATAGTGGGACACAAGCTTGATATTAAAGTTCATGATAAAATTAGTGAAATACACTCCAAATCAAAAGAACCTATGTTAGCAAGATATGTCAGGAGGCATCATGCACCTGATCAAATCATTGGAGACAAATCAGATGGAACAATGACAAGAAACAAATTAAAAGATACATGTTTACTCGTTGAATTTGAACCTAGAAATGTTAAAGATGCATTAGATAATGAAAGTTGAATTGAAGTAATGAATGAAGGAATAGAAAAAATAGAGAAGAACAAAACTTGGATCTTGTTCCTAGCTCCAAGGATAAAAATGTAATTGGCACAAAGTGGATATTCAGAAACAAGCTAAATAAAGATGGAGAAGTATCTAGAAACAAATCAAGGTTAGTATGTAAAGGCAATTCTCAAGAAGAAAGTATTGATTATGGTGAAAAAATTTCTATAGTTGCAAGATTAGAAGGTGTTAGAACTTTTCTAGTATATGCAGCACACAAAGGATTTATAGTTTATCAAAGGAATGTAAAATCTACATTCTTGAATGGAATTCTTAATGAGGAAGTCTACATTGAGAAACCTAAAGGTTTTGTAGATCCTAGCAAAAAGGACATGGTCTGAAAATTACACAAGGCATTATATGGTCTCCAAAAAGCTCCTAGAGTGTGGTATAAAAGACTTCATAACTACTTGATACATATTGGTTTTCAAAGAACAAATGATAATAGTACTTTGTATATCAAAGAAGGACTAGACAAAAAGATTGTGTTGGTAGAAATATTCATTAATGATATTCATAGGAAATGATGACTTGTGCAAGGACTTTTTAGAAGAAATGGGTAAAGAATTTGAGATTTCTATGTTTGGTGAGATAAAATTCTTTGTTGGATTATAGCTTCAGCAGAAGAAAGATGGTATCTACATTACTGAATCTAAATATATGAAGGAAATGCTAAAGAAATTTTGAATGGAAGATTCAATACTAGTTGGAACCCCTATGTCTACTGGACATAAACTTTCTAAAGATAATGATTCCAAATAGGTAGATTAGACCACATATAGATCAATGATTCAAAAATTGTAGTATGTAGTCCATATAAGACCTGATATTGCATTAGCAGTTAGTACAGTGGCAAGATTCTCAACAAATCCCAAATAAAATCACATGATGGAAATCAACATAATCATGAGATATCTTAAAGGTACTAAAGAATATGGTTTATGGTACAAAATAGGAGACAATTTGGACTTAAAAATATTCACAAATGTTGATTGGGTAGGAAGTATTGATGACAGAAAAAGCACTAGTGGTGGAGCATTCTTTCTTGGTAAAAGACTAGTATCTTGGATAAGCAAGAAACATAATTGTATCTCTCAATCCACAACAGAGGCAGAATATGTGACAACAACAGTCAATTGTTCTAATATTGTTTGGTTCAAACAACTATTGACATGTATGAAGATAGAGATCAAGGATCCAGTAGTCATATATTATGATAACACCATTGCAATCAATATATCAAAGAATCCAGTGATGCATACCAAAAAAATACGTTGCTATAAACTATCATTTCTTGAGAGAATTGGTACAAGATAAAGAAGTCAGATTGGAATATGTAAACACAAAAGAACAAATTGCAGACATATTCACCAAGCCATTACCTAAGGATGCATTTTTGTATCTAAGAGAAAAGCTAGGGGTTATTCCCCTATCTGAAGCTCACTAAATGAAGTTTAGTGATTTATCAACTAGAGCATGTTGAAGATCAATCAATTGGTGCAATATTGACAAAGGCATATTGCAAATGAATATGTATTTGAGGTACATTGATATTCATTGAACATTGTCTTTGGCATGAGATGTCAAAGAGGGAGAAGTTTGCTATCATATCTCATAAAAATTTTGTAAAGAAGTTCTCTATCATAAAAATTTTGATGTCAAAGAGGAAGACTAAACTTAGTGTGATATCAAAGGAAATTTTTTGCTATCAGAAGAAGTTGTAACAGATAAGAAGTTTTTTGATAGAGGGAGAAACTAAAGGAAAAAAGAGATCACACTAATAGAGGGAGTTCTCATGGATAAGAATTTGAATGAAACTAAGGATATGTTCTTTACTTTATTCTTGCTCCAAAATCTCATTGTATTATGACATGTTGTGTTGCCATCAATGCCAAAGAGGGAGATTGTTAAAAAAATTGGTTAATTGTGTATTATCTTTAATGTTACACAAAATGTCATGTCATTACTAGTCAATGTATGCTGAGCTCACTCGGGCATTAAAGATAGTTTTCTATGTCTACTAAGCATTCTTGAGTTTTCCAAGTTTAGAAGATAGTATCTACCAAGTTCACTCGGGTGCCAAAAGAAAGTTTGCAAAAGTTTAGTGTTAACCGAGCTCACTTGGTTAATGAAGGAAATGTTAAATGGAACCAGTGTTAACTGAGCTCACTTGGTTACCAAAAGAAATTTGTGAGTATGTAGTGTTGACCAAGTTCCCTTGGTTAACATAGGAAAATTGTTTCTCGGTTAGTGTCTACCAAGCAAGGTTAGTTAATGAAGGAGTTTCTTGTTTTGGCATATTGAGTTCAATTGATTTATTTGTTGGTTCTAGCCGAATCAGGAGATGAATATTAATTATTCTAAGTTGTGTAGACACCAAAAATTGTCCAAAACCCGTTCCTAGCCAATTAAATAAATATTCATTATTTATTTAATTCCCCTACCTTAATTAAATAAATTTTACATTTATTTAATTATGTTTGCCTTACCCTAATTTAAATAAACTAAGGTTTATTTAAATCCTTTACCTTTTCTTGATTTAAATAAAATAAGATTTATTTAAATCCTAACCCATCCCCTTTAATTAAGTATGTCATTTACTTAATTAATTCCTTGCCTAAATCCCACTAGGAATTAAATATTACTTTTAATCCTATTTGAGCACATGGCTCCTACATTTAACCTTCACCTAACCTCACTATCCTACTTAACCCATCTTGCTAAACCTACCCACTTCCTAATCATGCTTCCTTTTCCTAATCATCCTAGCTAATCATCTCTTAATCCTAAGTGTGTTCTCAAACATGTGTGAGGAATCCTCACAAATGTGTGAGAGATGTTTACACTTTCCTTCATCCCTCATATCTTGCATGCCTCTTGCACACTTGTCCTCTTGCATGAGTGCCTTCTCACACCCCTTGCACACTTGTCCTCTTGCATGAGAATCAAGATGTCTCACACATGTGTGAGCACACCTTGACCCTCTCAATCATTAAGACTCTCTTTGACTCTTGCATGGCTTGTCTTCTAGCCCATGTGTCTCCCTTGTGGCACCTATGTGGATGCCGCATGGATGCCACCTCACCAAGCCTTCCCTCAAGCTTATAAATAGAGGCCTTGTCTTAAGCATTTGATCATCTCCCATTATTTGCATTATTATCATGTTGGTTTGAGATTTGAGTTTGCATCCATAGTTTGAGCTTTCATGGTAGTTTGAGTTGCATTAGTAGAGTCTCATAGTGTTTTTGTAAATTCATACTAACAATAGGGTAGTTGATTTGGTTTACATTATGCATTGTTAATCTAGCTTCTACATGCATTAGTAGCTTCATTTTAGCTTGCATTTTTATCATAGTGTTGCATATTTAGTTAGATCTTTCATTACATACCATTTTCATCTTTGAATGTCTTCAAGAATGACTCTCTCCATATCCATTTCTTGAAGTGTTCTTCATATCATTTAGTCTAGATTCATACTTTACTTGCATATACATTTGCACTCACTCACTCAAGAGATTCACTTATTGTTGTGTTTGGGAGAGCACATCAAACACCCCCCCCCCCATCGTAACACACCAACAAGGCCTCTCATGGGTGTCCTTGTTGAGCTGTAGAGGTGGCTGGAAGGTTGGATTTGCTAGTTGCTTAGGGTTGCAAAACCCAAACAAGCATTATTTGGTATTTTGTCCTTTTCATTTTGATAAGTCTTTGATGCACTTTCAAGATTTTAAACTAGTGTTTGTTTGTTAATCCATGTTTCTTGCAGGTCCCATTTTTTAGCACACATTTTGGCACGCCTGATGGGACCCACACCCCTGGTTGCATCTCAAAAATTCACAAACAATCTTGATTCAGTCGCAAAACATCGCATTATTGTCTCTAAAGGCCGCAGCGTCGTCTGCGATTGTCGTCTGCGCAGAATAGCATCTGCGTGGACTAACATCTCCTCGGACTAACGTCTCCGCGAACTAGCCTAAACCATTCTGTCATTTGCATTTTTAATCTATGATCTCCGAGTTTTACTTTATCGTCTGCGCCCTTATCTTGGTCTTCAGTTTTTTCGTCTACGAAGTTAATCTGTCGTTTGCGAAGAAATTTGTCATCTGCGTAGTGGGTTGTAACTATTTTGTCATCTCCGAGTTTTGGCGTCTTCGATTGTCACACTATTGTCTGCGTCTGAAATTATTTTTTTGCCTGTCGTCTGCGTGTTTTAGCGTCTGCATAGTTTAGCGTCTCTGAATTTTATCGTCTGCATGTTCTAGCGGCTGCATGTTTTAGTGTCTGTGTAGTTTAGCGTCTCCGAGTTTCGTCATCTGCATGTTTTAGCGTTTGCGCCTGTATTCTGACGTCTCCGCGTTTTGACAGAATCGTCCAATTTTTATCAATAATTTTAGCTAACTGATTGCCTTGAAGGTTTTAACTAACAGTTTTCGTGCAGAGAAGTAACCTTAAAAACTTAAAGGCAAAACCAATAGTGATTTTCATCACTAAAGAAGATTTGTAGTGATTTTTATCACTTAAACCTTAAAGGCTAATGAACTTGAATGGATTAAACATTTTCATTTGAATGCATGAATGTCTAAGGTAGCAAACATTTGGACTTTGGTGCTTAAAATTGACATGAATGCATAGGGTAGCAAACATTTGGACTTTGGTGCTTAAAATTGACATGAATGCGTAGGGTAGCAAACATTTGGATTTTGGTGCTTAAAAGGGACATGAATGTGTAGGTTAGAAGACACCTTTGGATTTGGTGCTTAAAAAGAATTCACACCATCTTGAATGCTTTAAAGAATAATGGACATGTATGCTTAGGCTAGACAATATTTGGAATTGGTGCTTAAAATGGACATATATGCCTAGGCTAGATCACATTTGGGTTTGGTGCTTAAAATGAAGTCATACACTCTTGAATGCCTTAAGGTAAATTGACTTTATTTCTTGCATTTTCTTTTTAGCATTTTACTTTCACATACTTGCTTTACTTTCTTGTTGACGAACTCGCATTTTCATTTATGTTAGCGCTATTTCAAGTTGGAAAGAACCTTGCATGCTTTAATCACGAGTGCCTTCAAGTAAATAGAAAACTTAAAGCTTCATTGGGAAAGAACAAGTGTCTTTTAAACCCCAAGACCACTTATGTATTCTCTCCCCTCGCGCCTTTGGGTGATCTTGGGTGCACAAGAAATAAGTGGTTTTATTTTTTATTTTTAAGAGGCCTGCTTAGGGATTTCATCACCCCTTGGGATGACCTCAACTCCCGTGTTCTGGCAGAGTATAAAAATTGAGAGGTGAATCGAAAGACACCTCTCTTGGAAGTGGAATATTGTCACTCTTGGCTAAGCCCCAAAGAACTTTATACCTTTGGGAAGTGAATGAGGAGATTTGGGTTACCATCTCCCCTCGACTGTGTGGCAGTATTTCCTTTCATCTACAAATTTGGGCCTCACGTACCTTGTGTATATCGAGAACTTCCTCTAGATAAGCCTTGTTCATCCTAGAGATAGCCTTATTAGGGTTGTTGGCGTGTTCAACGTGCTTGTTCAAACATTCAAAAACCAAAAGCCAAAAACATCAAACGAGTTCTAAAACACGTGAAATTGTGAGGTAACATTTCACTGAGTGAGATAGGTTAAGTGAGAGCTTCTTGACTCACGGTTACTTTTGGTCATTTGTATTTTGAAATTGGTTGAGTCTAGTCACATCTTTTTTGTAAAATTCTTGGGTACTTGAAATTTGAGTCTTGTTTTATTCTTGCCATGACCGATAAAGTCAACCAAGTCAAACATAAGAAAGTGAAGTTGTCCAAGCCACCTGTCTACAAGGAAAGGAAGAACCTAGCATATGGTGACAAACAATTTTGATACGCTATCAAAGACATTCAAAAAGAAGAAGCTACACAAGACCATTATGATAGAATTGAATACAATGGAAAACTTTGAATTTGGTCTTCTTTCCCAGGAGTGAACCCAAGGTTTTTATTCCCAGTAAATGAGGATTGAGTTAACCACATAAGTAACCACAACACTTTCATCTTCTATATCTACCTTCATCTTTCCAAACTTCTCGTCTTCCATTTTCAAATTTTCTTCTAAGGGAGCTTAAACCTTAAAACACCTTTTGACATCTCAACATTAGACCTTTTATCTATAAGCAAACATTTATCCTAATCACACTTACTTATTTGGGATCACAAGTCCATCCCCAAATAGTGAGTAATCAATTTGGTGTCCTATCTTGCCTACAAGGTCACTTGGCTATCTTTGGTAGGAGAAAGATACTACTATACTCTAATCACACTTTGTTTGCTAAACCAACGTCTTTTGTTCACACTTGGATAGTTGACCCTTTTATCACAAAAGGTTGATAGCTCTCATCCTCATTTTCTTTTTCTTCCACAACCTCCCACACTTTGGTTTGGTTACTCTTGTATGGTGCACACACGATCAGGAAGGTTCGCGTTTAATCCCATGTCACGTTTGTGGGAATCATTGAGGCAACCAGAGATGGAGAATCCTTTTCCTCCACTCATGACTTCATTAGGGAACACAATCCCCTCTAGTTCAAACCTTGGTAGACCTAACTCAACATCCACACGAGAACTAGAAGATCCCTTCCATAACACAACTTTGGGGGATAATGATGAAGAAATATACCAAGATCAAGATCCTATTGACCCTAACGATGTACCTAATGATGTCAAGACATTCCTTGCAGACCCCTACAATGTGGAAATGATGGAAAAATCCATTAGGGCAAAAAAAATTGAGATATTCCTAAATTTGGTCAAGGATGGTGTTAATGTTTCCCCAAGTTTTGATGAGAACACTTTGTTTAGACAAATTACAAAAGGTGGTGCACCCGTGTTGCCCACTTCAAATGCAGCTCCAACTTCTAGCAAAGGGAAAGAAACCATGATGATAACTAATGCTATGCCTACATCCAGCACTTCAACACAACCTACATTTCAATTGAGTGCAGAGCATATTCAACAAATCATTAGTGCCATGCCTAATGTTACCACACATGCTAGTATTCCACAATCTACCTTGACAACTTCAACCGTGGGATGCTTAGGCATTGGACAAGTGCCTACTCAACCAATGGCAATTCCGACACAACCAATGCACTCTTCATATTTACAAGTGCCAACCACTTTGGTAAAGACATCCGTGCCAATTCCAATGACTGCATATCAATACATTGGCCAAAGTGGAGTGCCTCCACTACCTCCCACTACATTTGGAATTCCCCACAATTTAGGAGGTGGATTTGTGAATACCCAACAATCACAAGTGCAACCTAACCAAGATTTGGCTCAACAATTACAAGAACTCAACAATTACAAGAACTGTAAAATTTGGTCCTTAACATGAACAACAAAGGGGTGAAGGATGTCTCTTTTAAGGAAATATGTCCTTTTCCATTTGATAAATCCATTAATATGGTGCCATTCCCAACTGGTTTTGAAATACCTAAATTTGACAAGTATACGGGAGAGACATGCCCCGTCACCCATCTCAAAGAATTTTCCATTTTGTGCCAAGAGGTAGCCTACAATGATGACTATCTTAAGAGACTCTTTGCATGAAGTCTTGGAGGCCCTGCAATTGAGTGGTTAATGAATTTACCTAAGGGCTCCTTTACTTCATTCAATGATTTGACAAGCAAGTTTATAGCATAATACTCTTAGAACATTGAACATCATGCCTCATTGAGTGACTTGTGCAACACAAAACAATGAAATGGAGAAACTTTTGCCAACTTCCTACAAAGGTGGAGACATCTTGCTAATCGTATGCCATATAAAATCGAAGATTCCCATCTTGTGGATATATTTATCAAGAATTTGATACCCGAAATGTCCTTCCACATGAAAATGGCTAGCCCCAAAGACTTTTCCACTTTAGTCAAAAAGGGCAAAAATATTGAAAATGGACTTTTGGAAAAAGGCACCATCAAACATTATAATTCATCATCCTCCAACAATGAGTCAAACAACAATAGTAAACCTAAAGTCTGGTCCAAGAATAAGGGTGTTACACATGATGGTGTTACTGATGTCAAAAACCTTCAAGGAGGGAACAACAACAACTACCGCAATTGAAACAACAACAATTCAAATCATGACAACCAAAGCAATCAACAATCTAGAAATCAAACACAATTCTTTCCACTCAACAACAACTACAACCGTGACTATGATCGAAATAGAAAGTTCACTAACTTTCGTGAACCTTTGGAGACCATCTTTCAAAAATTAGTGGATCACAACTTGATGGTATTTCCTAACACACGTCCTTTTGATGAAAATCAACCAAAGTCAAAGTGGTATAGGGAAAACAAATACTGTAAATACCATCGTATCAAGGGACACGACACCAACAAATGTATCAAGCTCAAAGTTTTTATCCAAAATCTTGTTGATGATGGGGAAATTGAGGTGGAAAGAGGTCCAACCTCTAAAAATGCTAAATTGAAGATATTTCAAAAACCATTTCCTGATCACAGCAATGATAACAACAATTCCAACAATGCAAATCAAGCCTCCACATCAAATGCTTTACCTTATGATTAGTCCACTAACCACATATCAGGGTTTGACTCCTTGTGTGGTCACATTGAAGAAGTAGACAATCATGTAAATACCCTTGTTTTACAAGTAGCTGATTGTGATGCCACCACTCGACGAGGAAGACTTACTTTGCAAGTTGCCACTCCCAATAACACTAATCCCCCAATGCCACATGCGCCCGCTGCGCCATCCACCTCACAAAGGCCCGCTTCTCGCTATGATGTGTTGTCCCAGCTAGGTAAGACTCCTACACAAATCTCCATTCTTGAGCTTCTTACCACATCACCCATCCACAAAGAGATCTTAGAGAAGGCTCTTTTAGAGTCTCGCATTCCTGAGAACATTAATGCTTCCCAATTCACTGCCATGATTGGAAACCTTGCCGCTCAACAACACCTTGTCTTCACAAATAAAGATTTCCAAGGTCCTGACCCCCACCATAATTTGTCGCTCCACATTGAAGTCCTTATACAGCGACATAAGATTAAAAGAGTCCTTATACACAATGGATCTGGTTTGAACCTTTGTACATTCAAAATGATTTGTTTCTTGGGACTTCCAGAAGACCTCCTAGATGTTAATAAAAGGATCACAATAAAAGCATATGATGAGAGGGAAAGAGAATCAAAAGGAGTTATCATGTTGCCTCTAAAAGTTGGGCCAGCCATCATAAATACTGAATGCCATGTCCTAGACTTGGATACATACACTAAAGGCAGTCCCGTCCACTTATCATCAATGCTTGAAATTTCCCCACCAAGGAAGAGAGATCACAATCCCAGGGGATCCCACCCCTTTTGAATTTTGTAAAAGATTGGAAGGTGCACCAATGAATTTTTTTCCAATAAGTGAGTTTGCCAAAATTGTACCTAAATCTCTCACAACAGTACCAGAATTAGTTAATGAGGATTCAAGCTCCCACAAGGGAAAAGAGAAGGTTGGAGATACTAAAATTAACACCACAAGGAAGAAGGTCACTTTTGCTGATTTAGGAATGGGAGAGTATAAGTTTGAAAATGCCTTGTGTGTGGGACAACTACCACTCTCCCCTTGTTCCTTTGGGAAACCTTCTCAATTGTCACCTTCTACTAATAAGGAAACCATGCAAGTTAGCAAGACAACATTTGAGCATTGGGGTTCACTTAGTGATGAACACATGGAAGATAATATCCTAGATTGGCTATATTATGATGGAAAAGATCTATAGAGTTTCCTAAGGATAAATATGTCAAGGCACCTCCCATTATTGAAAACATGGGATATCATGGTACCGGCCTTGGACCAAAAGAAGATGGAATTAGACAACCCTTAGAAGCTAATAGCTATCCTAAAGGACGTGGATTGGGCTCCATTAAACCTAAGGTATCCTTTGCTGACAACTATTGTACGGTTGAACCTGATTCTGAGACTGAAGAGGAGGAATTCTTTGAAGTACCTTTCCAATACATTGAAGATGACCTAGATAATTATGTCCACACCATTACCATAGATGACCTTTCATCCATTAACCTACCTCTCACCAACCCCGACATGATAGACTGGGACCTTCAAGATACACCACCAACTCTCGGTATCTGTAAGTCTGATGAAGCAGTAATGGCACTTTTTGGCCTCAAGAATCTCTGAGATTACGAACATGAGATCCAATACAATAGAAAAGCCTACTTTGGTAGCCAAGTCAACTCTCGTAGTCGCAAAAGTGAAAAAGAAAATAATGGAAAAATAAAAGAAACATCCTCTAGTGAAAACTCTTCTAGGGCGCTTTTGGATGAAGAAAAAGATAAAATAAAGGACACATCTTCTGGTAAAAACCTCTTAGAGGCGCCAGAAGAGGGAGAGCTTGACTTGCCATTCAGGTCCTTGCCACCAGAAAAATCACCTATTTTGAATGAAGACACAATTCCAATCAACTTGGGAACAAAGGATAGTCCACAAATCACCTACATTGCTGCTACCTTAAGTCTGGAGGAACAAAAAGTCATGACTGAATTCTTGAAAAAAGGAAAAATCAATTTTGCATGGACATACAAAGACATGCATGGCCTAGATACAGATTTGGTTGTGCATCATTTGACAGTTGATCTCAAGATTAAACCAGTAAAGAAAAAGTTGCGCAAAATGCACCCTAAAGTAGCACTCCTAGTCAAAGCAGAGTTGCAGAAAATGTTAGAGGCAAAGTTCATCCGTCCTATTGACTATCCTGAGTGGGTCTCCAACATTGTTCCTGTAGGAAAAGCATCTGGGGGCATCTGTGTTTGTTCAAATTTTCAAGACCTAAATCTTGCATGTCCTAAGGATGATTTTCCACTTCCTAACATAGACATCATAGTGGATTTGACTGCTGGACATGAGATGTTGTCTTTGATTGATGGATTTTCCGGTTATAACCAAATCAGAATTGCAGAAGAGGATCAACATAAAATAGCATTCACAACCCCATGGGGAACCTTTTATTATCAAGTCATGCCTTTTGGCTTGAAAAATGCCAGCGCCACCTATCAATGCACAATGACTACCATATTCCATGATCTTCTACATGTCATAATGGAGGGCTATGTTGATGATATCCTAGGAAAATCCAAGACAAGAGAATCTCACATTGATGTCCTTACCACTATTTTCGATAGATTGGAAAAATGCAAAGTGCGTCTTAATCCTAAGAAGTGTGTATTTGGGGTCAAATCAGGCAAATTGTTAGGCTACATTGTGTCAAGAAGAGGTATTGAGGTAGATCCAGCAAAAGTAAAGGCTATCATGGATATGCCTCCACCTACCACATTAAAACAACTCCGCAGTTTTCAAGGAAAGTTACAATCTATTAGGAGATTTGTGTCACAACTAGCAGATAAGGTCCATCCACTTTAGCATTTGCTTCTCAAGGGAAACAAGTTTCAATGGGATTGTCTATGCCAAAAAGCATTTGAACAAATTAAGACATATTTGGCTAATCCTGCAATTTTAGCACCTCCAGTTGCAGGATGACCATTGATTCTATACATTTCAGCTACTTCAGTGGCCTTAGGAGCACTTTTGGCACAACTAGATGATAAGGGGAATGAGCAAGCCATATATTACCTCAGTCGAACACTAGTTGGCTATAAGTTAAACTACACTGTTATTGAGAGAGAATGTTTGGTTGTAGTCTTTTGTACGCAAAAACTACGTCATTATATGCTTAATCATACTACATATCTCATCGCCAAGATGGATCTACTCAAGTATTTGTTATCAAAAGCCGCCCTCACTGGTCGAGCAGCAAAATGGGTCTTAATTTTAAGTGAGTTCGACATTGTTTATAAGGATCGTAAGGCCATTAAAGGACGAGTAATTGCAAACCAGCTTGTTGAAGCTCCTCTTCAAGGTGACCATCCCATTATAGCAAATTTTTCAAATGACACAATTATGACCCTAGCCCCTACTACACCATGGAAATTGTTTTTTGATGGATCCTTTACACAAAAAGGATCGGGGGCAGGAATTTTGTTTGTGACACCACAAGGAGATCTCATTCCAAAATCTTATAAAATCTCATTCCCTTGCACAAAAAATATAGCTAAGTATGAAGGTTTGGTCACAGGACTACGTCAAGCTATCAGATGGAATATCAAAAACCTTCTTGTCTTTGGAGACTCACAATTGGTCATTAAACAAGTCACAGATGCATACCACACCAAGGATGAGAAATTGTTGCCCTACCGCAGAATAGTTGAGGATCTTAAACAACATTTTACAGAGATTTTTTTTCAACAGATTCCAAGGGCTAATAATAAAGCAGTAGATGCCATGGCTACTATTGCCTCTATGATTGCCATGCCAGAATATAGTCCTAAATGTGAGTTTCTCGTTGAGAATCTTTTTACTC
The DNA here is from genome assembly GCA_028749045.1 of Cupressus sempervirens. Lineage (NCBI taxonomy): Eukaryota > Viridiplantae > Streptophyta > Pinopsida > Cupressales > Cupressaceae > Cupressus > Cupressus sempervirens. Next base: position 655,201,210 of record CM053788.1, read on the forward strand.
CTGCTTATGAGAAAACTGATATAGAATTGGTGTGTGAGATTGTTGGTCCTGAGTCTCCATGGTATGTTGACATCTTTTCCTATTTACGTCACAAAACCATTCCCATAGCCCTCACCCCAAATCAAAGCAAAACCTTCATCCGTCAAACCACCCGCTATACCATCCTAGGTGATACACTTTTCAAAAAACACTTTGATGGAACCCTCCTTCGATGTCTCAGTTCAGATGAAGCCCAAACGGCATTAGAAGAGGTTCAACAAGGGATTTGTGGTGCCCACTCTAGTGGCCTTATGTTAGCAAAAAAGTTTCTTAGGACAGGTTACTATTGGCCCACTATGGAAGCAGATGCATATCAGTTTGTGAAAAGATGTGTTCCATGTCAGCAGCATGGTGATTTGATACACGCTCCCGCCCAAGACCTTCAACCCACCATCACTCCATGGCCCTTTTCCCACTGAGGATTCGATCTTGTTGGTCAAGTATACCCAAATTCCTCAAATGGCCACAAGTACATTATTGCCGCCATTGAGTACTTCACAAAGTGGGTCGAGGCTATTCCATTAACCTACATCACTGGAAAATAGATTTCAAAGTTTATCCTGAATTACATTATTTGTCATTCCGGTATACCTCAAGATATCATGACTGATAATGGAACCCCTTTCAAAAATCAAGAGGTTACCACCCTATGTCAGAAATTCGAAATCACCCAGCATTTTTCCACTAGATACTACCCCCAAGGCAATGGCCAAGCTGAAGCTACCAATAAAACCATTTTAAAAATCCTAAAGAAAATCATTGATGCAACTAGTCGTGATTGGCACATCCAAATTGCTCTCACCCTTTGGGCCTACCGTACCTCCATTTGCACCCCCACCGGAGCCACCCCATTTTCCCTTGTTTATGGTTCCGAAGCCATCTTGCCCATCGAAATTGAGCTCCCTTCCCTCAAAATCTCTCTCAAGAACCTCATATCCGACAAAGAATACCGAGTTGCTTGCTTGCAAGAACTGACACTCCTTGATGAGAGACGACTCATTGCCCTAAACCACCTCCGTGTGTATCAAAATCGCCTTCAACTTCAGTATCATAAGAAAGTCAAGCCACAAGAATTTGAAGTGGGTGACTTAGTTTTGCAGCATAACATGAAGAATCTTCATAACCATGAAAAGAAAGGCAAGTTTGAGGCAAATTGGCTAGGACCATTTATCATTACAGCCAAATATGGTTATGGGGCATATCAGATTGCTACTCCAGAGGGAGATTCGTTCCTTGAGCCTGTAAATATCTAGCATCTCAAGCAGTTCTATGCTTGAGCCTTTGTCATTTTTGTACAGTGTTTATAGTCCCGCAAAAAATCCAAAAAATTAGAAAAATCAGAAAATCCAAAAAAAATAATAAAATGTTCCTAAAAAAAGCCCTAAACAACAAAAAAAGATTCCTAAAAAAGTATGGATTCCTCCATTGTCTATAAGGCTCGTTTTGCTTCATTCCATTCCACCATTCCACTTCCCTTGTGCACAGTCTTATCTAGCATTTTGCGTTTCATGCATCTAATAAAAGACCTCTTGTCTATGAGGCTCCATTTCCCTTCCATCTTTTGAAAGACCTCTAGTTCGTGAGGCATTTTATGTCAAGTGATTGTCATCCCATTATACTGAGCGTTTTCACAATAGTGACCACACTTGGCCTTACACAAAATCACCATTTGAGACTTAATGCTACAAGAAACTTGTTCGCTTCATAGCCCTTGCCGAAAACAAACAATTTTATGATCATTTGACATTTCAACTTGACACACTTTCATAGGATGCATCCTTCCTTTAGGTGACATTATGACATTCACTTTTCAACCTAAGGTTCTTGACAGGAACTGTGGACTGACTGACTACTTGGTCACGAGGTTTCTTTTGGTTAATTTTATTTGTGTGTTAGTGATAGCCTTTTATGGTGCACCTTGATCTTCCATATTTTGGTCGTACCAGAATAGTTGTCATTAACTACACATGTTTTTGTGGTATGATCTATTTTTGAGACTTTACTTCATATGTGTCAGTTTCAAGTTATGTTAATGCGTTGCATAATGGGGGCAACGGGTTAGCACACGTCTCACCAAAGATCCCTAAAAGACTTTGGGTGTGCCCAGACCTCTCTATTGCGTATATGACATTTGATCCATCATGACTATGCAAACTACACCTATTGTCCTAAAGTCTCTATGCTTTTGTATGTCTAGTCCACGCAAAAGAGTCATGTCATTTTTGCTTCTATAGCACATAATGCATAAACTCATTTGCAAAATCAACTTAAGGTGTGCTCTCCATATGAACACAACGGAATCTCTTGATATCATGTAGTTAGGTTGCATGTAGTCTAGGGTTTCATCCGAGTCGTGCTTGAGACAAGGTCCTATTTATTTCCCCCATCCTATGCTACGCTATTGGGTTTCTATGAGTGACAGATATGACAGATATTCATTCCTTAGTTCATTTTCGTTAGGTTGCATTAGTTTCCTACTTTTCGCATTCATTCATTACATTAGTATTCATTTGATTAATTTCATTAAACGTTTTTAGATTGCACTAGTTCATACATTCATTTTAGTGATCACATCTAGGGGCATACACATCATAATCACATCTGACATCATACATCCATAAAACAATGCATACATCTCATAATCACCCACTAATCTGCATCACACACATGTTAGGCATCATGTACATATGCATACATCATAGAAAAATCACATAGAATCACATCCTGCATCACAAGCGTTAGTATCCACATCATAAATCCATACATATGCATCCATACACCCAAAATCATCAACTCATGTTATGTATATATCTCAAAAAAAAAAAAAAATGTCTGTACAGTCCATATACAAATCATATCGAATCATATAATACAAATGCATCATCAGAAATCACTGCATCTGCACATATTTGTCAAAACACTGATCACTATATGGAATCATGTAGCCAGCCGCGAGGGCCCTGCCCCCCCTGTATCCCCCCCTCGGGGAGGTCTCTGCTATCCTATGGACTGCTCTGATCTGGCTCTGCCCCCTGAGATCCATGAGCTGGCTCCCCTCTCAAAATCTAGCTGCTGCTGGTCAGCAGGCACGACCTCCCTGTAAAGCGACCTATAATAGGCTACCTCCTGTATGGCCCGTGTCTCCGCTTGGCTAGTTGTGAGGGCCTCTTGCAGCACTATGATGGCTGCCCCTGGCTGTACCATCTACATAGCTATATCCCGCTGCCTGCGGTATCCATCTAATTGCGCTTGATGGGTGACCCGCTCAACCCGTAAGGCAGCTGCCTCTGCTCAGAGCCTCTCTACCTCTGCCCGATCCTCTACCCCTGTTTGGGTGCCCATCCCTGCAAGCTCCCCAACATCCACCTGTGCCTGTAAGGCTACTAAGGCCTCCTGTGCACTGTCCCCCCTAACCCTCTGCACCTGCAGCTCTGCCTGTATGGCCCCCATGGCCTGCTCTAAACTGTCTGCTCGTGCCTGCTGCACCTGTGCTACCCCCTATAGACAGGCTACCTCTATTCACAGGCTGTCTCTCTCTACTCTGACCATGTCTGGGTCCTCCCTCTATCCCTGTCGAGGTGCCTCTGGTGGTGCCTCTGGTGGTGCCTGTGCCTGTGCCTGCACCTACACCTATACCTGTACCTGGGGTGCAATCTGTGGTGGCCCCTGGGCTAGTACTGGCCCTAGCCCTCTCCGTGCTCAAACTCTGCACCCACGCGGTCCCTCCTATGCCCCCTGAGCTGGTGGTGGCATCATGGCTACCTGCCCACCATCCCCCGCTCCATCCCCCTCTCCCTGTGCTTGCTCTGCTGGCGGCAGTGCCCCTGGCACTATCAACCTGACCCGTTGGTGGGCTTCCCACCACTGTGTGTACGCCGGTGTCATACCTACATCTCCCCTGTCCTGGCTGTGCACCCATGGCACTACTACCATCCTCATCCAAGAGGCTCGGCCCAATCGTACTGTGGTCCCGTGTCCCCATATTCGGCCATACTTGCGTGACACTACAGGATATAAAAATCTATCTGGCACGGTATCCTGTACCCTGCCAAACTGTCGTGGCACTCGAGAGGGCATGTAGCGCATGATCACATGCATGGATCGGCTAATGATCCAACAGTCAGTCTGTGTATACGGGAGGTACATCTGATCCTCCGTGTCATCCTCACCACCCACTGCTAGTGTCTGCCCCCACCACTCTACCCCGTCATACGGAGTCCACTCGAACATGATGATCTCATCTAGGCATCGACGCCAGAACCCCATAGACTTCGTCGATGTATACTGGATAGGAGGCTGGTATCTGCAGGCATATGGCTCCCCAGGCTGCCTGGTCTCTCGTCAAGTGATCGACCGTGTGACTCGATATGCTCCCATGACCAGACCATCAGTAGTGTTAGTCTTGGTCCCACTGTGCGTTGGGCCCGATATGCACACATATGCAAATCATGATACAACTCAGCTAAGATCATTTGTAGACTGCTCCATCCTCCTGTAGTAGAGTGCTCAACACTCGCGCCCACTCGATCGGCCACCCGTGTCCTACATGATCTGGCAACATTCACCATATTAGTGAGGCTAGGTATACTGCCAGCCTCGGTAACCTCTTCTCCAGTGCACCCCTCCACGACAACCATGATTGCTGGATGGGTAATCTCTGTCACCGCCGGCCAAAACACTCCCTCAGGAACGGATCTGAACCCTCCAGTACATACTCTGAGTAAGCACCTCTAATCGGTACCCGCAGAATCTACCACACATCTAGGAGTGTGACTGAGGTCTCCCCTGTCGGTAGCTGGAAGCTCCTAGTAGGCGTGTGCCAACACTCTATGAGCATCGATAGCTGCACTAAATGGCCCCTCAGATCTGGCCACTCATGAACGTGCTCCATCCTGCATAGTCGCACGTGCCCCCAGTCTGCATCTGTCAGTCTCTCTTGTATCATCATAGTCGGAGGATAGTGCTCCCTCGACCTAAACACCACTGTCTTCTCCTACAGCATAGACATGCAGAGTGTCAATTTTGCTAGCTTGTGATGTCCCTACACTGGGGCATCTCCCATTGCCTCCCCCTAATTTACCCTATTTTGGCATGACCACGTTTTTGTGCAGACGCCTCTTTGCGAAGACGCCGATCAATGGAGATGCTGATCTACACAAACGTCGATCTGCGCAGACGACAGTTCTGAGCATTCTGTTGTCTGCGAAGATGACTAGGCATCCTTCATCATCTCCTCTAGCTTTTGTCGTCCGCATAGATGACAGACTAAACCCTGTCATCTTCATGGACTATCCTGCCCCTTTGGTGTCTATGCAGACGACAGGATGTATCCTGTTGTCTCCGCGGACGCCGGAGTCCCCAAACTGTCATCTGCGTAGACGACAATGGAGAGACAGTCGTCTCCACTCGGACCTCCCTTTTAGCACATTTATGGCCTAGTAAATGCGCCTCGTCTAGCCTAGTCTACCAAAACACGAAGAGGATCAGATGACTTACCGGTGGGCCCATCTCGGCTGCTCGTTGGAACTCCTGCACGCGTTCACCAAGCTACAATAGATCAATGGGGTCTATCTTCACTCTGGATGCTTTGCTCGCGATGTGATAATGACCTTCTTTGGGCCCCTCTGAGGCTTATATAGGGCCCCTGCCAACCCCGTTTGAGCCCACACCTTCCCTAAGCCATGCATGTCCCCTTTCTATCCGCAAGCCATGCAAATGTTGTCATTCATTTTCCTTTTCTTTTCTTTGTCCTGTTTCTTCAGACCTTTTTCGCGAAAATTGTCCAAAATTTATTTTTTGTGCAATTTTTGCGAGGGGGCATACCTTTCCACTCTCGTCATCCTTCCTCATCCTTTCATGACTGGGGCATCACGCTACTAGTCTTATCATTCTAGCCACTATATTTTATTCTTCTTTGATATAACATTATTAATGCTATATCAAAGAGGGGCAAAATATAGACACCAAAATTTGTCCAAAACCCATTCCTAGCCAATTAAATAAATATTCATTATTTATTTAATTCCCCTACCTTAATTAAATAAATTTTACATTTATTTAATTATGTTTGCCTTACCCTAATTTAAATAAACTAAGGTTTATTTAAATCCTTTACCTTTCCTTGATTTAAATAAACTAAGATTTATTTAAATCCTAACCTATCCCCTTTAATTAAGTATGTCATTTACTTAATTAATTCCTTACCTAAATCCCACTAGGAATTAAATATTACTTTTAATCCTATTTGAGCACATGGCTCCTACATTTAACCCTCACCTAACCTCACTATCCTACTTAACCCATCTTGCTAAACCTACCCACTTCCTAATCATGCTTCCTTTTCCTAATCATCCTAGCTAATCACCTCTTAATCCTAAGTGTGTTCTCACACATGTGATGAATCCTCACACATGTGTGAGAGATGTTTACACTTTCCTTCATCCCTCATATCTTGCATGCCTCTTGCACACTTGTCCTCTTGCATGAGTGCCTTCTCACACCCCTTGCACACTTGTCCTCTTGCATGAGAATCAAGATGTCTCACACATGTGTGAGCACACCTTGACCCTCTCAATCATTAAGACTCTCTTTGACTCTTGCATGGCTTGTCCTCTAGCCCATGTGTCTCCCTTGTGGCACCTATGTGGATGCCACATGGATGCGACCTCACCAAGCCCTCCCTCAAGCCTATAAATAGAGGCCTTGTCTCAAGCATTTGATCATCTCCCATTGTTTGCATTGTTATCATGTTGGTTTGAGATTTGAGTTTGCATCCATAGTTTGAGCTTTCATGGTAGTTTGAGTTGCATTAGTAGAGTCTCATAGTGATTTTGTAGATTCATACTTACAATAGGGTAGTTTATTTGGTTTACATTATGCATTGTTAATCTAGCTTTTACATGCATTAGTAGCTTCATTTTAGCTTGCATTTTTATCATAGTGTTGCATATTTAGTTAGATCTTTCATTACATACCATCTTCATCTTTAAATGTCTTCAAGAATGACTCTCTCCATAGCCATTTCTTGAAGTGTTCTTCATATCATTTAGTCTAGATTCATACTTTACTTGCATATACATTTGCACTCACTCACTCAAGAGATTCACTTATTGTTGTGTTTGGGAGAGCACATCAAACACCCCCCCCCCATCTTAACACACCAACAAGGCCTCTCATGGGTGTCCTTGTTGAGCTGTAGAGGTGGTTGGAAGGTTGGATTTGTTGGTTGCTTAGGGTTGCAAAATCCAAACAAGTATTAGTTGGTATTTTGTCTTTTTCATTTTGACAAGTCTTTGATGCACTTTCAAGATTTTAAACTAGTGTTTGTTTGTTAATCCATGTTTCTTGCAGGTCCCATTTTCTAGCACACAAGTTGTATTCTAGCTAACTTGACAATATGAAAGATATAAGTATAAGGTCAAGTTGAGGATTAGAAGTGTCTGTGAATGAATGAAAGATAATTGAAAATGCTAAGAGAAAGTGAATCAGAAGGGTAAGCATAATATCCTTGTGGAGCCAAAAAGATATATTCGATCAAGAAAGATCAAGTATACATGCCAAAACTAAGATCTGTAATCAGTAATTTAGTTGCATCCAAATTTGGTCACGTCATTGTTACTCTCTAACCATTGTAGCAATGATCTAAATCTCTTAACAGAGTTGGCTTAACAACTATTTATAAATTCTCTAACAAGGTGTCATTTCTATTGAATTGTCCAAAGACCTCTAACAAGGCCACTCCTAACAGGGTGATTAAATCCTCTAACAAGGTCACACCTAACAATGTGTTTTGTAATCTTTAATAGGGTTGGCTCCTAATCGAGCTCACTTCAAAAGAGTGAAAATCAGTAACTAGTTGCAATTGGTGTTTTTTCCCAAATTGGGTTTCCATGTTAAATCTTAGTGTCAAATGTGTTCATGCTATTTATTTTATATGTTTGCAACTAAGTTAAAGTAATGGTAATCACAAATAACATCTTAAGTTTTTCATATTAAGTATTTGCTGAGCATTTTCAATGTTTACCAAGTTACAACATTTTTGTGTGTTTTTCGAGCATCATCGGAGTTTAGTTTTTTAGAGTTTATACTAACATCTAAGGGATTTGGGATTTATTTTAGTGGTAACTAATTCACCCCTCCCTTCTCAGTTACTCCTCTTTTATTTCCAACAACACCATCAAACAAAATGGATAAAGATAAAAGAATGGTACCTTCAAATTCATAGAAGGAACACAAAGGTATATCATCTTATTCTTTTGACATAATAGAATACTATGAACAGACAAGAATTCAAATTTCTCCATTGGATTACTTGAAAGCCAATCTTGATCAGTTGAAAAGGTTAGTTGAACATTGCAATAAAGTTAAAGAACAGGTTAGTATTAATGCTAAATCATCTCGGTATAGCTAGTACTAATGGATCTTCTTTGACTGATGAAGATTTTGCACTCCCTATGTTGTTTCAAGAAGAGGAATCCATTGTATTAGCCACATGCCCAAATAAAAAACTAGATCCTTTCTATATTTCTTTGTTCATCAATGGTAATAGGTTAGGTAATTACATCATAGATTTAGGAGCTTCTGATAATGTAATGCCCACCTCTATAGGAAAAGCTTTAGGACTTCCAGTGACTAAAACCTTTGTTAGATGCTATTTAATGGATGCAAAATAAGTACCCTTGTTTGGACAAATAAAAGATGCTCAAGTTGCCTTGGTTGCTTATCCTTTAAAAAGACTTAAACTCACCATCCTAGTAGCAAACATCCCTGTAAGCTATGGCATGCTCCTAAGTAGAAGTTTCTGCAAAGATAGGGGGGGGATAACACTCGACTAGTCTTGTGCCACTATCCAAGTTGGAGATAGAAAGGTGAAGTTAGAACCAAAAGAAAAGGAAAAGTTTACTTGCCTGAAATTAGATGACCCTAGATCTCAAATCTTGTATCATGAAATGCAGTTTGGTAATTATTAGGTGTTCTCTAACACCCCTAATATTTTAGAAGAATTAGAACAAACTAAAGGTGATTAGTTGTGGACTCTGGAATTTGATGGCAGTTGTATTAATGTTGGTTCAGGTGTAGGGGCAATGTTGACATCACCTAGTGGGGGAAATGACTTGCCTGGCCTATAAGGTAGATTTCAAAAATACTAACAACAATGCAAAATATGAAACTCTTCTCCTTGGAATAATAACAGCAAAACAAAAAGGATTCAAGATGCTTAAAGATCAAGGAGATGCATATTTGGTGGTAAAAAAAATCAAAAATCAATATGTAGTAAAGAACTCAAGATTGAGGAGCTATCATAATAAGTGTTTGATGAAATTGTTTTGATGCCTTCTCAATTACATCAGTACTTAGAGAATTTAATTCAAGAGCTAATTCTTTGGCAATCTCTACATCATTGCTCTTACCACACCTTGATTTCAAAGATTAGACCTATAAAGTAGAAGTTGTATTCAGGTCTAATGTCCCTGATAATGAAGATTCATGGCATGTGTTTGAAGATGATGAACACATACTAGAATTCATTGAAGGGGAAGATCATTTTGAATGCTTGTATTTTGAAGGAAACACTAAAGCAAATGGTAATGAGTCAATGACAAGTGATAAGAAGAAAACAGAGTCTGATATGATTCAATTGAAAGGTAATAAAACTCTACCCCATCTAATCTCTTGAGAAGAAAATTTTGATCGGCATGTTGCATACATAAAGAGGGTAAGAGGTAAGAAAGAGAAAACTTGTGGTGAATATGATGGAATCAATATAGGGACAGAAGTCAACCCAAAGATGATAAACATAAGAAAGTATTGCACACTAGAGGAGAGGGTAGAGGTTAGGAAATTACTTATTGAATTTTAAGATGTATTTGCTTGGAGTTATAAAGACCTAAAGAATTTCATGGGTGGAAAGTTCAAACATGATCCCTCTTAAACCAAAAGGAACATCATTCAGGCAAAAACAAGAAACTGTAATCCTATAGTTGAAGGAGCAATCTTTAAGGAGATTGACAAAATGCTACAGACTAGGATTATATATCCTATTCATCATTCTACTTGGGTCGCTAATATTATGTCAGTAAGGAAGAAGAATGGAGAAATAAGGATTTGTGTAGATTTTAGGAATCTAAATCAAGCCTCACTCAAATAATTTTGCTTTCCCTAATATGGACCATCTCTTACAAACTATTGTAGGGTCAGAGATGATGTCAATGTTAGATGGATCTTCAGGGTATAATTAGATTCAGGTAGATGAAGTTGGTCAACTAAAAACTGTATTTATCACACCATGTGGTACTTTTGCCTATAATAGAATGCCCTTTGGTCTAATTAATGTGGGTGCAACTTTTTAGCATGGCATGAATTTGGCCTTTGAAGATTTGAAAGATATAATTATTGTCATATACCTTGATGATTTGAGAGTCTTTTCCAAGAAGAGAAAAGATCATATCAAAGATCTAGAAAAGGTGTTGCAAATATGTAAAGATCATGGTATCTCACTAAATCCAAAGAAGTCAGTATTTTGTTTGACATAAGGTAGGCTTCTTAGTCATATTGTATCCCAAGAAGGAGTAAAGATTGATCGAGACAGGGTTAAAGCTATTCAAAAATTAGGTCTACCATTGAGTAAAAGTAGAGTGAAGTCCTTCTTTGGCTAGGTAAATTTCTTGAGGAGATTTGTACCTGATTTCTCTAAGATAGTTAAATGTATAGTTGATATGATGAAAGGCAATAAAACTTTCAAATGGAGTCAGGTTGGGAAAAAGTCTTTTGAAGATATCAAGGATGTCATTGGCAAAGCCCCTATGCTTGTCCATCCTGACTACACTAAAGAATTCATCATTTACTGTTATGCCTCATAAATACTATGTCAGCCATATTGGTACAAGAAAACAAAGAGAGAATACAAGCTCCAATTGCTTTCATGAGCATACCATTGAAGAACCAAGAATTGAGATATTCACAAATGGAGAAACATGCATATGCAGTGGTGAGAGACCTTAAAAATTTCAAGTTTTATGTATTGCATTCACATTCAATCATATATGTGCCAGATACTGCAGTAAAAAGTATTTTGACACAACAAGATGTTGGTTGCAATAATAGAGGAGTTTGGATAGAAAAGTCCAAGAATATGATATAGAAATTAAGCCAACCAAACTTGTGAGAGGAAATGCACTCTGTAAAGCTTCGGAAAAAGATCAACAATGCAAAGAAGAAGATACTCCAAAAGTTCTTATGGCAAGTCTTCAAGATCCTTGGTTCTCAAATATTGCTTATTTTCTGACATATGGTGAATGCCCTGATGGATTAACTACTAAGCAAAGAAGAGATCTAAAAAAAAAGGCCTTGAAGTATGTGATTCATGATGATGTCTTGTACCAGAGAGAAATTGATGGAATATTTTTAAGATGTGTAGATAAGAAGCAACGTGTAAAGTAGTTAAGATCTTTTCATAATAAAGCATGTGGAGTACATTTTTCTAGCACTATCACTACATTCAAAATTCTAAAACAATGTTATTATTGGCCTGATATGTTTAAAGATGCATATAATTGGGTTGTTAATTGTGAGAAATGCAAGATATTTACTAGTAAACTTCAGCTTGCTACTCTACCTCTTAGGCTAGTCCTAATTGAAGCTCCTTTTTATCAATGGGGTTTAGATTTTATAGGTCTAATTAATCCTTCTTCCAGTCAAGGACATGCATATATATTAACTACCACACACTATTTCAGTAAATGGGTTGAACCCAAGCCAATGAAGAAGACTTCACCAGAGGTGGTATGTGATTTTCTCAAAGAACATATTTTGATCAGGTTTGGAGTTCCTATGAAATTGATAATGGATAGTGCATCTTATTTTTATTCCTCAGAAATATTTGAGTTTTGTTATGATAATGGTATTCGATTTGGGCATTCCTCTGATTATTTCCCTCAAGGAAATGGGTAGGTTGAGTCTAGTAATAAGAATTTGATTAATATTTTGAAGAAATTGGTCTCAGATAATCAAAAAAGTTGACATAAGAAGATTCATGATGCTTTATGGGCTGATAGAACCACACCTTAAAGAGCCATAGGTATTTCACCTTTTGAATTACTCTATAGAGTGGAAGCAAATTTTCCATTGCCTCTAGAACTTGTTGCATGTAAATTAAAGGTTGTCATTGAAGAAGATGTTTTCAAAGATGGATAAGAGAAGAGGATCTTGTATCTTACCAAACTACAAGAAGAAAGAGAAGAGATGGTTGATAGGATCATTGAACATCAAGGAAGGGTAAATAAGTTGTTTGATAAAAGGGCAAGGCCTAGAAAATTCATGAAAGGCGATCTAGTATTGCTATGGGACAAAAGACATGAATCAAGAGGTATGCATTCAAAATTGCAGTCTTTATGGAAAGGACCATTTCAGATGATACAAGAAAATCAAAATAACTCTTTCAAATTGGCATATCCCACTAGAGAAACTTTTCCATCTTCTTATAATGGGTAGGATTTGAAGTTGTATCAAATGCAAAATTAAAAGCATGTAACCCTTGCTTAGTAGCTAGATAGCTAGCTTTTTCTTTCATGCAATTTTCTTTAGTTTAGTTGCTTGCTTTCCTAGGTAGTTTTTTGTTGTTTTCCTAGTTTAGTATGTTCTTTCTATTTTCAAGTTGTCACTTTTTTGGCAGAACCAAAGATTGCTAGATTCCTTTCAAGCATTATCATTCTTAATCCCTAGACAGAGCCAGTTGCTGTGCAATTTTTAGTTCACATCTTTTGCTCTAGGTTTTTGAGTCAATTCAAGTTTCAATGTCTTGAGTTGAGTCTAGATTTCCTATAGGATGATCTTTCTTCTCATCATTCTTTTGAGTCAACCTAATGTGAGAATCATATGAACAATGCATCAGTTCAAAGCTAGGTGATTAGGGTTTGGAGGGTTTATTATGCGTTATCTCGATAAGAAGAAGGTCTAAATTTTTTGCCAATTCATATTTCCTTGTTCCTAATCATGTTGAAGACAAAGATTCATGTTGAGAAGTAGTTCTTTGTGAAAACATTTTTAAATCTCTAAGAATTTTTAACTTCATGGTCAAAGGTCTATATTTAAAAGAAGGATACATTTAAAAGAGATCACAGGCATATACAGAGAAAATGCAGTAGAGGACATTGAAGACAGAGGTTAAAAGATTGACATATAGATCATGAGAATAAGTTAGAAGCAAGATCAGTTGAATTCAATATAGAGTGAGCACTCAAAAATGCAGAAATGGCGAAAGAACCAAGCCAAAGGTGGTATGACTCTTTTGAAAATGAAATTGATGGTTAATATTTAATTCACACATATATGTTGCAGAGTTGAAAAGTTAATTGAACGAAAGAATGCATGCTAGTGGTCAGTTGAAAAGTCTAAATGCTTACCTATTAGATCAAGTCCCATTCAAATATTAAACAAAATTTGAATGCCTTCAGTCATCAAGTCTTACAAGATCCACAATCATCGTTATGTTACCATTAAAAGTTGTTCAATCATTTTTCGTAGTGACATAATGACGAATCAACACTTATTTCGATGGGCCCATTATATTCCATGGGGTACAAACAGGACAATGTCAGACTCTCCGGTCAATAAAGTACTTAATTAACAGTAACAGATTTCCACAATCCATTTGTAAAGTACTGAGTTTTCTGGATTAGATTGTGTTTGTTTATTTCATCAACGTTTCGGATCACACTACATGATCCATCATCAGGATAAGAAAGTGCAGGGTAGTAAGATATGCAGACTGGACCTTTCTCAAGAATTATAAGAAGAGAAGGGGGAAGCTCGTAAAACCATGCAAAGCTAAAAATAGAAAAAATAGCAAAAAGGTACCCCCACCAAAAAGTATAAGAAAGAAGAAAAAATGAAAGAAAAAGGTTTAAAAGAAGGAAACTAAACAGAAAAAATAGCTACATATATATAGAAACAACAATTAACATATATCCTGCCTCTCAAAACTCAGTAGTGTTATCCGAAACGTTGATGAAATAAACAAACACAATCTAATCCAGAAAACTCAGTACTCAATAAAGTACTGCCACGTGTCTTCCATGAAGTATATAATTAGAAGGTGCACCTGCATTGCAAATTAAACAAGGGAGTTACAATCTTTTTCACCATCGTCAGATCAAAAGAACATCTACAATCATCATTATATCGTTATGAAAAGATGAACATGTTTTAATCATGGCAACAAAGCGATAGAAAGACATGTGTCTTGTGGACCATCACATTTCACAAAGCAAAACTAGGTCAATATTAGATCTTCCAAGTTATGAATTATTGTCATCTATTTGCCATGATGCACCTAGTTGGAAAGTGGACCCACATCATGAAACAAAGAGATTTAACATTGTTTTATTACCACCGTCAGATTGGAAAAATATCTATGTTTGTTACCATCTCGCTATGTAAAGTGTTGGAAATATGAGAGGAGTAACTAAGAGGGGGGGTGAATAAGTTACCACTAAAGTAAATCATAGATCCCTTAGATGTCAATTATAAAATTCAAACTGGTTACTACTGATACTTGATAAACACCAAAAAAAATATTGTAACTCGGTAAGTGTAGAGTGTGAATTACTTCAATGAATCTTAAGATGTTATCAGTAAATATGAAGCATGAGAGAAATAACATGAACACATGAGACATTAGGATTTAACGTGGAAACCTAATTTGGGAAAAACCACCAATGTAGCTAGTTATTGTTTTTCACCTCCTGTTAAAGGTTACAAAACACACTGTTAGGTGTGACCTTGTTAAAGGATTTAATCATCCTGTTAGGAGCGGCCTTGCAAAAGGTCTTGAAATAATTCAATAGAACTACCACCTTGTTAGAGGATTTACAAATAGTTGTTAAACCAACTCTGTTAAGAGATTTTAAATCACTGCTGCAATGGTTAGAGAGTAACAATGAAATGACTTGATTGTGATGCAACTGAATTGCTGGTTACAGATCTCTATTCTAGTTCATACTTGATCCTTCCTGATCGAATAGTACTTTTTCTACTCCACAAGGATATCTTCTTATCCTTCAAGTTTGCTTCCTCTTCTTATCTTTTTCAATTTATTCAACTTGGATCATGCGCACTTTAAAATCATGACTTCCTATACTTATACCTTCCATATTATCAAGTCAGCTCAAATACAAATTGGAATAACCAATATTCATCACCTCACTCAGCTAGAATCAGTAGGCAAAATAATTAAGCTTTACAAGAAAATCCTTTGGTAGCCAACTCGGCTTGGTAAAAACTAATTTTGAAGTGATTTCCTATATTAACCAATAGAAGCTCAGTTAACACTACGAACTTGCAAAATTCCTTTAGATAACCGAGTGAACTCGGTTAACACTAACTCTAATCAATTTTCCTTTTGTTAACTAAGTGAGCTCGATTAACACTCTTTTCTACTTAACTTCCTTCAATGCCTAAGTGAGCTCGGTAGAAATTTCCTTCTGCATAGAGTAAACTCAAGAATGCTCGGTAGGCTAGGAAAATTGTCTTCACTGACCAAGTAAGCTCGGCATGCACTGACAGTCAACTGATATGACATTTGTGTAACATCAAGGACAACACACAATTAATCAATTATATCCAACAATCCCCCTCTTTGGCATTGATGGCAACACAAAATGTCATAGCACAATAAAATTTTTGAGAACAAGACTCCCTTTGTCAGAAAGTTTCTCCCTCTTTGATTTTTGCGCAAATTTTTTTTCCTATAGAGTTCTACCTCTGTGAATGAATTGGTTAACTTCTCCTTCAAAATTTTAGAAAGATATGATAGTAAACTTCTCCCTCTTTGACAACACATGATAAAGACAATTCTAATTAGTATCAATGTACCTTGAGTACAAATTCATCTGTAACATGTCCTTGTCAACACTACATCAACTAATTGATCTTCAACTTGGTTCATGTTGATACATCACTAAACTTTAATTAGTGAGCTTCAAATAGGGGAATGACCCCTAGCTTACCTCTTAGATACAAAAATGCATCTTTAGGTAATGGCTTTGTGAATATATCTGCAATTTGTTCTTTTTTATGCATATATTCCAATCTGATTTCTTTGTCCTGTACTAATTCTCTTACAAAGTGATATTTGATAGCAATGTGCTTTGTTTTGGAATGCATCACTGGATTCTTAGATATGCTGATTGCACTGGTGTTATCACAATACATCACTATTGGCTCCTTGATTTCAACCTTCATTCCATCCAACAACTATCTGAACCAAACAATGTTAGAGCAATTCACTGCTACTGCTACATATTCTGCTTCTGCAATAGATTGAGACGTACATTTTTGCTTCTTGCTTGTCCAAGATACCTACCTTTTACCAAGAAAGAATGCTCCACCACTAGTGCTTTTTCTATCATCAAGATTTCCCACCCAATCAGCATGAGTAAATACTTTTAGATAAAGGTTGCCTCCAAGTTTGTACCATAAGCTATAGTCTCTAGTACCTTTCAGATATCTTAAGATTCTTTGTATTACCATCATGTGGTTTTCTCTGGGTTTAGCTAAGAATCTTGCTACTATCCCAATTGTTAAGGCAATGTCGGGCCTTATATGTACCACATATTGTAGTTTCCCAATCATTGATCTGTATAGGATCTGATCTACTTCTTTGGAGTCATCATCTTTGGTAAGCTTAAGTCTAGTACACATAGGGGTTCCAACTGGTTTTGAATCTTCCATTCCAAATTTCTTGAGTATCTCTTTGATATACTTAGATTGAGTGATATAGATACCATTTCTATTCTATTGTATCTATAATGCAACAAAGAATTTTATTTCTTCAAACATGGACATCTCAAATTCCTTAATCATTTGTTCTAAAAATGCTTTGCATAAATCATCATTTACTGTGAATAGAGTATCATCCACAAATATTTCTACGAACACAATCTTCTTATCTGGTCCTTCCTTGAGGTATAGGCTATTGTTATCATTCATTCTTTGAAAACCAATATGTATTAAGTAGTTATCTAGTCTTTTATGCTAGGCTCTAGGAGCTTGTTTTAGACCGTATAGGGCTTTGTGTAATCTGTAGACCATGTCCCTTTTGTCTGGATCAACAAAACTTTCTGGTTGTTCAATGTAGACTTCCTCATCGGGAATTCCATTTAATAAAAAATGGAATCCTTTGTGAGTTGCATAAGCAAGTAAAGTCCTAACACCTTCTAATCTTACAATAGGGGAAAAAGTTTCACCATAATCAATACCTTCTTCTTGAGAATAGCCTTTACATACCAACCTTGCTTTTTTTCTTAACACCTTTCCACCTTTATTCAGCTTATTTCTGAATACCCATTTTGTACCGATTACGTTTTTATCTTTGGGCCTAGATACAAGAGTCCAAGTTTTATTCTTTTCTATATGTTCTATTTCTTCATTCATAGCCTCAATCCAACTTTCATTTTCCAATGCATCTTTAACACTTCTAGTTTCAAATTTAGCAAGCAAACATGTACCATTTAGTTTTTTTCTTGTCATTGTTCCTTCAGATTTATCTCCAATAATCTGATCAGGAACATGATGCCTTCTGACATATTTAGCTAATACAGGTTCTTTGGCTTTTGAATGAATTGCACTATCTTCATTTTGAATTTCAACTTTTGGCTTAGGTCCTTCTATCCATGGCTTGGGTTCTTCAGACTCGGTATTCATTAACTCAGTATCCTCTGAATGTGACTCGGGTCCCTATAACTCGATTTGAACTTCTTGCAACTCTGTAGCTGATGGAGATTTGGTTAGCTCAGGAGATGAAGTCTCCTTTTTGTCAAATGTGTTTGGCAATGTATCAGGTTCATAGTAGAAAAATCTTCTATAATCTTTTGGTTCCTTTTTGCTTTCTTCTTTAATCTTTTCTAAAAACTCATCAATTCTCACATGTGCACTTTCTATGATTTTGTGAGTGGATAAATTTAGACATTTGTATGTTTTACTTCTGTAGGAATATCCTAGAAATATACCTTCATCACCTTTTACATCAAATTTTCCTTTTCTAGATTCTTTCAAGATATAACATTTGCTACCAAATACTTTCAAGTAACTTACATTGGGTTTGTAGCCATACCATAGCTCATAGGGAGTTTTTTTTTAGTCCTTTTTCAACTGAACTCGGTTCAAAGTATGAACTATAGTGCTACTAGATTCCTTCCAATATTTGATAGCAACATTCTTCTCAATCATTAGTGTCCTTGCACAATCTATGATGGGTCTGTTTCTTCTTTCAACTATTCCATTCTGCTCAGGAGTACCAGGGGTTGATACTTGTCTTTTGATTCCTCTTTCAATGCAAAAATTGTTGAATTCATTTGAGATAAATTCACCACCTCTATCTGATTTTAAACATTTTAATCTTTTCCAATTTCCTTTTTCATTCTAGGAAGATAACATTTGAATTTCTCAAAAGCTTTTGATTTTTCTCTTAAATACATAACAGTCATAATTCTAGAATAGTCATCAACAAAAAGAATGAAAAAATTTTCTCCACTATAAATTTCTATTCCAATGGGTCCACACGCACAATTTCCAAGACATCTTTTGACTGGTAGTTTTTGCTTTTAGAACTAGTCTTTCCCATTTTACCAATTTGGCAATTCTTGCATAATCCAACATAAGGTTTCTTCAAATTAGAAAGACTTCTTACTCTTCTGAGTTTTCTAATCTTAACCATATTATAAAAGTTTACATGACATAGCCTTCTATGCCATAACCAACTTTCTTCTACTTGAGCAATGAAATATGAACAATCACCAAGATCAAGATAAAATAGGTTACCTTTTGTTTGCCTGCTTGATCCAATCAGATTTCCTTGGTTATCTAGCAGTCTTGCCTTGCCATTCATGAATTCTACCTTGAATCCAATGTTGTTTAGTTATGCCACACTTAGAAAATTACTTTTTAGTCCTTCAACCAAATAGGCATTGTCACATATAAGTTCATCGGTTAATGATATTTTGCCTTTCCCTTTTATGCGACAAGGTTCATTGTTTCCAAACCTTACACTACCTCCATCATAGTGTTCAAAATGTTCAAACTTAGTTTTATCTCCAGTCATATGGTGAGAACATCCACTATCTATGATCCATGTGTCATTCTTGCTAACATGACAGACAAGTGCCATCTTATCTTCTTCATCATTAGATTAATCTTTTACAACAATATACACTATTTCATCTTCACTATTATCAGAATCTTTAGCCATAAAACAAGTTTTCTTACCTTTGTCTTTGTAGGATTTGTACCTTTGAATTCCTTCTTGCCTTTGTACGTGTGGCTTTGCTTCTCTTCGTTGCCTTCTTTGTTTGGGCACCTAATAGCAATACGAGCAATTTCTTCGCAAGAGAAACATATTAGAGAGATTTTACCTTTGTACTTTCCTCTATTCTTGGAATATTTCTTTGTAAGTAAAGTTTCAACAATTTCAAGATCATTGTCTAAACTTTCTTCAGTTTCTTCTTCAATTTCTGATTGATTATCTTTTATTTTCTTGCCTTTTTCTTTGAGTGAGAGTTTAGCTTCAAATGTAGATACAATATTCTTGGAAGCAGGAACATAGTTGTTAAAGTTGTCTAGTTCAAAAGCTATTAATCTTCCTACCAGGGCATCCAAACTTAACTTGTGATTTGGATCACATCTCTTTTCTTGAATAGTAGAAACTCTAATTGCATAGATAGGAGGCAAATTTTTGAGTACTTACAACAATTTCTTCTTTGATTTCTCCTCTAGATGCTCTGATTGCATTAACACTAGCCTTGATTCTTTCCACATATTTTGCAACATTTTCATCTTCTCTCATCCTCATTTGATCAAATTGTCCTATAGGGCTTTTTGCTTTAGCTCTTCTTACATTGTCATCTCCTCCATAGATTTCTTTTAGTCTGTTCCACATATCAAAAGAAATTTTATAGTTTTTTACCTCATCAAATTTAGCATAACTGAGAGTAGATGCAATGTCAATCATCATGATGTTATGGTTCTTCTTCTCAACAATGTCATCAACTAATAATGTTCCAATGGGAGTTTTATATTCTTCATCAAGATATTTGCATCCTGAATCACTGATGGTAGCCAAATGCAGCCTTGTAAGTCCTTGTCATGCTACAGAGTTATCTCTGTTCAGCTTTGGAATCTCTCTCTTGTAAGACATCCTGATCTTTAGCTTAGGTCCTTGAAACCTTCTCGTAAGCACCGAAATATCTTATACCAATTGTTGGAAATATAAGAGGAGTAACTGGTAGGGGGGGTGAATCAATTATCACTAAAATAAATCACAGATCCCTTGGATGTCAATTATAAAATTTGAACTGGTTATTGCTAATACTAAATTGTTGTAACTCGGTAAGTGTAGAGTGTGAATTACTTTAGTGAATCTTAAGATGTTATCAATAAATATTAAGCATGAGAGAAATAACATGAACACATGAGATACTAGGATTTAACGTGGAAACCCAATTTGGGAAAAACTACCAATGTAACTAGTTATTGTTTTTCACTCTTTTGAAGTAATCCCTATTAGGAGCCAACCCTATTAAAGGTTACAAAACACACTGTTAGGTATGACCCTGTTAAAGGATTTAATCACCCTATCAGGAGTGGCCTTGCAAAAGGTCTTGAAACAATTCAACGAAACTGCCACCTTGTTAGAGGATTTACAAATGGTTGTTAAACCAACTCTATTAAGAGATTTTAGATCACTCCTACAATGGTTAGATAATAACAATGAAATGACCTGATTGCGATGCAACTGAATTGCTGATTACAGATCTCTATTTTGATTCATACTTGATTCTTCCTGATCAAATAATACTTTTCTGTTTCACAAGGATATCTTCTTATCCTTCAAGTTTGCTTCCTCTTCTTATCTTTTTCAACTTATTCAACTTGCATCACACACACTTTGAAATCATAACTTCCTCTACTTATACCTTCCAGATTATCAAGTTGGCTCAAATACAAATTGGAATAACCAATATTCATCACCTCAATCAGCTAGAATCAATAGGCAAATTAATTAAGTTTTAAAAGAAAATCCTTTGGTAGTCGACCCAGCTTGGTAAAAATTGATTATGAAGTGGTTTCCTGTGTTAACCAATAGAAGCTCGGTTAACACTGCGAACTTGGAAAATTCCTTTGGGTAACCGAGTGAACTCGATTAACACTAACTTTGATCAATTTTCTTTTTGTTAACTGAGTGAGCTCAGTTAACACTCTTTTCTGCTTAACTTCCTTTGATGCTCGAGTGAGCTTGGTAGAAATTGCCTTCTGTATAGAGTAAACTCAGGAATGCTTGGTAGACTAGGAAAACTATCTTCACTGACCAAGTAAGCTCAGCATGCACTGACTGTCAACTGATATGACATTTGTGTAACATCAAGGACAACACAAAATTAATCAATTGTATCCAACATAAAGTTGCAATAAAAATAATCATAGTGACATAATGATGGAAATAAATGTGTACATAAAGGGACTCGTGGAGGAAGTTACAAAGAAGGCTTATAATAATTTAATCTTGACCATCAATTTGAGATTAATGATAGAAAATCAAAGTTCCAGTGACCATTATAATATGAATTATTTTTGAATTGGCACCAAATAGCAAAATATGAAGAATTAAAGGTTTATGCAGGATTTGTGAATTCGCGTGAAGATGAAAGGTCATGGAGTAGTTTTAGGAATATCACGAATTCAAAATCATCGATAGAAGAGATACCACGTGCTCATAGCACAATGTAGATTGGATACTTTCATATTTTATTCTCATTTTCTTTTCTATTATATGATTGTTGCTTTACTAGAATTAAGAAATGATAGATAACTATAAATGTAATCTCATTTGATAATACAAAGGGTTGGAAAACTTGATGGTGAATTGGTCTTTAATTCGAATTACCCTATTTTCTTGTCTTGTTGTGTGGCCCGTGCATAGATTAGTTATGCATTAAGAGTTGAAGGACAATTATATGTGATCCTGTGATGATTAGGTGAATTCCATTTCATTTTGATATTTGCAATAGAGGTGATTCCATTTACTTTCTTCATATATGATTATGCTTCCTCTCTTATTCATTTCATATCATGTTAGATAGTTTCATTTCGAATTGAAGGATAGATGTATATGAATCTATTAGTAACTTGTTGAATGCCATTTCATTCAAGTTAGGTAGTCAAAGCAATTCGATTTGCCCTCATGTGGTTTTCTTCTTCCATTCTGTTTTGTATTTAGATGGTTAACACAACATTTAGAATAGAAGTAAGAGTCATAAAATCTCCAAATCATCTATTATAATCATTCCATTGAGTGTGATACGTTATTCAAATCCATCTTGCCTGAATTGTTTGTGCCCACAAACAATTTGGTTATCCTTTACTGCTCTTAGGTTAAGAGCTTATAATGTCAAAACTTTTGATCTCATAAAAATATATTCATTGCATATCATATGGAGCTATACCTAATCAATTCAAAGGATAGTGATAGAATATATACACTAACCCCTTTGTTGGTAAATATCCCTTTGTCTCTCTAAACATTAGGTATCAAAGAGTCAAGACTATAAAATCTAATAGGAGAACAAACTGTTACCCAACAACGTCGAACAATCAAAGACCGTTATCTGTGACTTACAATGGTCTAGATATATGAGTTTTATGTGAGTTATTGTGATCTATATAAAGCACGAAGTCTATTCATTTGGGATATCAGTGACAACCTATAAACTATTAATGATATATCGTGGTCTATATAAAAGACTGATATGATCTAATATAAGAGTTGTTTGTGGCTTACAATGGTCTAGATATAGGAGTTGTCTGTGAGTTATCGTGGTCTATAAAAAGTGCAAAGTCTATTCATTTGGGATATCAGTGACAACCTATAAACTATTAATGATATATTGTGGTCTATATAAAGGAATGATATGATCTAAAAAACTACTCTATTAAAATTGAAATGCCCCAACCTCAATCCTCTCCATTAGTCCCTCCCTCTCTTTATATAGCATAGTAAAAGAGTTTTTATGTTTTTAGTATAGGCAAGTGTAAGAATCATTACCTAATACTATATTTTCATGTAAATTTATTTGATAAGTTAGATAAGTAGAATGATGGTAATTGAAAAAAATATTGAAAATTTGGAAATATAAAACCTAGAAGTAGATATGGAAATGAATTAAAAATATAAATTAAATATGTAAAACTTTTTATAAAAATTTAAAAATTGAATATATTTGGTCCAAAAGACATGGATGTATTTCAACAATATAAATAGATTGTTTGGGATGATAAAATAATAAAAGTAAACTTCTATAAAGGACTTGATTTTTAAACATGAATTAAAAGACGAGACATTTAACCCTTTATTGATAAATGATTCCAGATTCCAAGGTGCATATATGAATTGCTATTTACAAAAGTTGTTGCCATTGGAGTTGCACGAAGGGAATAAGAAAACTAGGTACAATGTGTTGGTTGTCTCAAAACCTCAAAAATAACTGGATTTGCTCATATCAATGCAAGAATCCCGCTCACTAGAAAAATGTGAAATTTTTGACATAGTTTGTAAATGAGAGATTTTTGTTGTAGCCACTAAAGAGGAAATCTGACCTTCCTTTTGTTCTGCCATTGTCAAATCTAAATGTCTATCATGTATTTTAGGATCGATAGTTTTATATGTTGTAGTGTCTTGAGGGATCCACCATATGTCCTCATATTCAAAGGGGGGTCTATATGTACTACGATCTATGCCTTGGCTAATATGATTTTTGCTTAGATGACTATGTCGATAGTTTTTATATGCCCTGGCTAATATGATTTTTGCTTAGATGACTATGTCGATAGTTTTTATATCATTATCAGTCCTTCTTGGTATACGTCCAACAATCAAATACAGTTTGAATCCATTGAAACATAAAATATTTTCTTATTAATCTTTTAATTTCAATATGATTTTATAGAGACTAACTTCAATTTAAAAGAAAGAAAAAATGAAATTTCCCAAACTTCTTTCAATTTAAAAAGAAAGTAAAAATGCATAACTTGAATACCTATTTGCCAGAAGTTGAAGGAGACTGAGAATTAAATCTTCTTCATTTGGTAAAATATTCCCTCATTTAATGTTAGGACAAAGATAATTCTTCTATCATTATCAAGAACATTTTTCTGAATTGAAGCAAGCTTGAAATGAATGAATCTATGAGAAATAAACATGTAAAAAAATTTTGCAACCCTCAAATATTTAACCAAAATAAACATTCTAGTTCCATTATGCTAATCCTAATTATAGAGCCTCCCCATGATCTCGGATATGACTTATCAAATACAAATCTTCTTTAGGTGTCAATGGTCCCCTTTCTACAACAAGGAGTTTGGTAAACCACACAACTGAATTCGTTGTTTCTTCTAAAATGGAAGTTAACGCGACGACATATGTCATCAAGGATGTAAATGCACATGCTACATCTAACAACCTACATAATGCCATATAGAACCTATTCGAATGTTTAGAATAACTGAGAGGGTGGGGGCTGAATTAGTTATCCAAGGTCCAAATGTACAAATAACACTTTTCAGTACTTCAACTTATACTTATGCATGCATTGATCATTCAATATCTTAAACTCTTGCATATTGTTGTCCTAGGTCAAAATAACTTTGTAGAAATGTAAACATGAAATACCACAAAATCAGTCACACATTTTGACACAAGGATTTTATCTGGAAACCAAATTTGGAAAAAACCACTAGTAACATGCTACCAATTTTCACTCTTTTGAAGTGAGCCCTATGAGGAGCCAACCCTATTAAAGGGTGCAATGTACACTATTAAATGTGACATGGTTAAAGGATTTCAATCACCTTGTTAGGAGTGAGCCTTGTTAGAGGACTTTAGAACATTCCATTAGAATGTCACCCTTTTAAAGGATTTACTCATGACTGTTAGGTCAACCTTAGTCCAAAGGATTTATCCAAATTGATACAATTGTTCGAGAGTAACAACAAGAATTGATCTGATAATAAAACAACTCACTTGAAGATTACAAATCTCACATTCAGTCCTCCATTCTGCTTGGCATTCATTCTCTTCATCTTTAATAGTTTGTTCACCCTTCGAGCCTTCATCTTTTTAAGCCTTCTTGCTTAGTATGCCAATTGCAAACTCTTCCCTTTGACCACCATATGAAGCAACACCCTAGACTTATTATCTTTCTTAGGTTCTCACACATGAGAAGTTGCTTCTAGCCTGCTATCTCCTTATATAGAGAAGTTAGGTCTTTTGCCTCTTAACCACAATTGTCCATTTTAGGATTAGGTCAAATTCATTGAATCTACCCATCTTTCCATTTTAGTCCCTCTAGAAACTTCCTCTACAATCCTCTTTGAATTCATCTCAAAATGGTTTATCTTTAATTACATGCCACCAACTCATCATAGTTATCTTCCGCACGCTTCACAAAATTCAAGAAATCAATTTTGTCATCTTAGATTCATCAAATCTCTGATCTAACTCATTTTATTGGCACTCAGCAATAACAAGTTGTTTGCTCGGCAAACATTGCCTTATGATGCTTGGCCAACATTGGGTTGCTTGACATACACTAAGTTTCACTCGATCGCTACTGCCATCTTTTGATGCTTGACACATACTAAGATTTCTCTTTGCTTGGCACAAACTAGATTTCTCTTTGCTCGACACATACTGAACTTGTTACTCGACCTGCACTAATTTGCTTGGCTTCCACTATTTGCTCGGTCAGGCTTGGCAGACACATTTGTTTACTTTGCCTTCTTCTAGTCTTTGCTCAAGTATCCTTTCATTATAACCTTAAGTAGATAAACAATGCACTATATCATCAATATCTTGCTTGATCTTAGTACTCCTTTTATACACTATATAACTCAACCTTTCTCTAGGTTCTCTTGTTATCCTTTCTCTTCAAATCCTCATCATCAATCAATCAAATGATAACATTCAGACCAAAGTAAGCAATTGTCTCCACCAACAAGTAGCAAGTTTGACATCAGTGACAAAATAATGATTGTTCCATGATAGGTTTCATCAATCTTCTTCATTTCAACAATCTCCTTGCAACAAAACCTCTAAATGACATATGTTACTTTTATAAAATGCCACAACTCCATTCTCGAAACCCTATTTTTACTTAAGTTTTCTTAGCAAGAAAATGAAAAGACTGTCGAGAAAAATGGACATAGCCAATCTAATAGAAGAAAATTAAATTTTGAAATTTTATTTAATGAGAAATTTCAATAGAACCATAATATAAATTTTTTTTTTGCAAATTACACGACTACCGAAATGAAGATTAATGCAAACTAGTTGATCAAAAACTATAGTCTCCACCTATAATAGGCGGGACTAAAAATATAGGTTAAGTGAGTGAAAGGGATAGGCGTAGTCTAAGTTTTAGGTAAGGTTTTAGATTTTGATTAAGTTAAACTAATCAAATTATAATTTAGAAGAAATAAGATAAATAAATGATCTTCTTTTGACATTGATGACAATACTATTCACAAGATATTTTGTCTCTCCTTTTGACATTTTTTACAATATATTATTTAGTACCTCTAATATATTATTCATTATTTGATATTTATCTCCCCTTTTGACATTTTTTACATTATATTATATTATATCTTTTATTTTTATATGTGCACAACTATTGGAAGGTCCTTTTGATACAAGGGCTAGTCACAATATTTTTTAAAATATTAATTATTTATTGAGAGTCACTAAATTTTTTTTTTATGTTGTTGGCAAAATTAACTATTTATAGGGAAAAAAAACCATTCAAATTTTAATTGTTCATCATCTAATTTATTAAGAAATATAAGCTTTTTGAACTTCGGCTGTCGATGTGTTTTGGATTTTGCTGTATAGATTCAGAATCCCACCCAATGGCTGTGAACATTCTTCCGCTGTAGTAAGGCTGTGCATCTGCAAATCTCGATTAACAGCAATGGCCGCATTGAGAAGAGTGATAGGTTCTCGGTCCCCGCTTGCTCGTGCAACCACACTCTCATATTTGCATCGTCATTTCTCTCAGCATTCAAACTCTAACGGAACCCATTTTAATGACACCGAAAATTCTCCAGCCACCTCCGACCCAATAATCTCAATCGATCGGTCCGGTTTGTATAATCCTCCAGGTGGGTATGTTGATTTTTTTCTTACATTTTCAGGTCTCTTGATTCAGGGCACCATTAAATTTTTCACTGGCCAGGCAGGTCACGAGCACAAAGTTCTTGTGGAGTCCCCAATGGCTAAACACATCAAGAGTCTGATTAAGGTAACTGATTCTATTCAATATCGTGAAAAAGTGCTATTAATTTGTTTACAGAAGGCAGAACATTTGAATATAGTGTTCAATCTCGTTACAGTTTAGGGGAGGACCAATTACAGTAGCGGAGTACATGGGTGAAGTTTTAACGAATCCTAATGCCGGCTTTTATATGAACCGAGATGTATTTGGGAGTGGAGGAGACTTTGTTACCTCTCCCGAAGTCAGCCAGATGTTTGGCGAGGTAGGAAGTTTCTACTTTACTCAGTTTTCTTTTGGTTGCCACTTCTTTTATACGATGACATCGGAAACAAATACACAGATTTAAGCAGCGATGTCTTAGAATACATAAATGAAATCATAATAATCAGCTAATGCTTTCAGAATTTCTTCTGACTGGGTAGCCATATAAACGTTTTTTTGATAAATTAAATAGACTTTGAAATGGCCTACGGGTCACTTTGGAGTATGAAAATTGTGGAAGTTATCTAGTTATCTTATCTCTAGCTAGTAATATACATATGAAATGAAAACAAAGTAGATTACAAGGATTTCTTGTGAGTAATTTTTTGCTCAGCTTTCCCTTTTAGTCTCGACGTGTTTCAACGACTCCCTTTGGCCGAGTATAAAAATCAAGCTATTGTTATTCAATTACACACAATTAACAGATTGTTTAGGTGCCCGGTCTATCAGCAAGGTGGGACACTTCATTAATCTGTGGATGAAACCTTGGGTTCTTTGACTATATCAAATATC
Source organism: Cupressus sempervirens (assembly GCA_028749045.1). Classification (NCBI taxonomy): domain Eukaryota; kingdom Viridiplantae; phylum Streptophyta; class Pinopsida; order Cupressales; family Cupressaceae; genus Cupressus; species Cupressus sempervirens. The sequence goes on from CM053788.1 coordinate 655,229,340, forward strand.
ATGCACTGTCTGTCTTAACAGTGAATGCACACAGATATGTGTTACTGCACAGTATTAAATCCTAAATCTAGGGATACAGTCCAAATATATTCCATTTGTGCAATATGATTTGAAAGGAAATTACAGGACAAGATCGGCATTGGAAATGACGATTTGGTTCTTTGGGCACAAGGATCTGTTTAAGAGGCCTTCCCATCATAATCTAAGATGGCTGCATACAGCAGAGGCAGGACAAATTTTATTTTCTGATATTATGCATGCGTCCTATCTCTACAATCCTATGTTAATTTTCCATTTTAATTTCAATCTCAATCTCAATATGCTTTTTTAAGTCATTAAGACTAATAATAGAAATTAATTTGTTGTCAATTGAAGAAATTTAAAATTTAGAAGAGGATAATGATGATCCAAAATTCTTTAATATTCTTTGTGAATAAAATGTTGGACATATATAGACCAGAAAATTTAACCAAGTATAAAACTAAAATCTACAACTACCAAATAACTAGTAACCAATCACACATATAATTGTTCACAATCCTACAATTTTCCCCATAGTGAAAATTGGGAAAAAATATCATTATTCTGTCATTTCTCCCCTGCAACAAACATCTGGAAGAACACCGAGCAAAGCTTGAAAACACCCATGACCTTCCTGTCTTTGCAAATTCACAAACATGATGATATCACCACATGTGATCCATCTCCAGTACAATAAGGAATCATGCATCACCTTATGTGATCCATCCAGTGCAATAAGGAACCATACATACAATAAACCATGTGCCAAAGAGAGCGATATTGGATAACTCATCCAAAAAAACTCCACAATTTGTGCTGCAGCACCATCCAATAATGTGAACTAATCTCGGGTCACAGAAGTCTGACTAAGTGAATAAAATACATATCTATCTAAATATGATGACTCGTCCTCTCCCCCATCTCCTAAACTGTATTCTCTAATCGTTGATGCAGTCACTTGCAATTAAGGATGATCATGACTCACCTCTTGTCATTGATGTTCACACTAAATCATGACAATGCATAGTCATCTCTTCTCTATCTGCAATATCCAAAACTCTATGATCTTGCAATCTCACATTCTCAATCAAACTAGATATCTGTAATCTTGGGGCCTATATCATGGCCCATCCTCATCATTTCAGTATTTTGGACTAATAATTCTCCAAAGCAACCACAAACAACAACTTGGTTAAGAGCTGAAACAATCCAACAGTTCCACAGAGTCATTGAATCTGCAAAGCGTTTGAACCATAAATCACTCTCTGTGAAGTCTCCACTTGAATCTGTCATGCGCATACCAGAAAAGGTCCTCTCTACAAGGGAAGCACACACAATTAACAACTGCAATATGGTTAGAAACAATCGTTTGAGACAGCTACAGCGTTGTCATCTAAAGAAATTATCGAAATTCAAATCGAAGGCATCTCAATAATAAAGGGGATCTATAACACTCTATTGTTATCACCAATAATATTGTCATCATAAACAAAAAATTCAGCAATACTCAACTTAGCCTTTTTTGGAGCATCTAGCTGTATCTTTCAAAGGTGTCACAATCACAGTAAATAAAGAAGAATTGATTATATTCTTGGGACTAGTTTAAACTTTAAACAAAGGATTTGCAACACATCACACAAGTTTGTGCACTTTCTTTCGAAATAATAAGAAGGATCATGATTATGTTTACTACGTAAAGAAAATGGGTATAGATCAAAACAAGAATCTAATGTGTGACCATTACAATCAAAATGGGAGCACAATTTGATTTGACTAATTTGATATTGGCAGTGGAAGATTCAACTTGACATGTTTTTGTAAGCCCTCTAGAGAACTCAGAAAACATTGGATTTCAAATACTTTGGAAGATAAAATCCTACAAGACCTTTATAATGAAGACCACTTTACTACGGTGACTGCATACAGCACAGACAGGATCAATTTTTATTTTCTGATATAGGCACGTATTGTATCTACAGAGTCCTTTGTTAATTTTTCATCTTAATCTCAATCTCAGTCTCACTCTGTTTTTTTGAGTCAGTAAGATTGATTATGAAAATTAATATGCAATCGATTGAAGGAATTTAAAAGTAGACGAGGATAATGATGACCCAAAATTCTCTGTTGTTCTTTGTGAATAAAATGTTGTATATATATATATAGACCAGACAATTAAACCGAGCAGAAAACTAAAATCTATAACTACCAAATAACTAGTAACTAATCAAATATAAATGTTCACCATCCTACAAATTTTCCCATAGTGAACATTGGGAAAGAAAATATCATTGTTCTATCATTTCTCCCCCACAACAAACATCTGGAAGAACAACAAGCAAAGCTTGAAAACTCCAGCAAGCTTCCTATCTGTGAAAGTTCACAAAACATGATGATATCACCATATGTGATACATCTCCAATGCAACAAGGAATCATACATCACCATATGCCATCCAACTTTAGTGCAACAAGGAATCATACATACTCATAGCATGCTCTAATAAATCACATGCCAAAAAATTGGATAAATCGTCCAAAAAACTGCAAAATTTGTGCTGCAGCACCATATAACAATATGAACTAATCTCAGTTCACAAAACTCTATTTAAATATGGTGACTCAAGTCCTCTCCCCTGGGCATCTCCTAAACTGCATTCTCCAATCATTGATGCAGTCACTTTAGAATTAAGGATGATCATGCCTCACTCTTGTCTCTGATGTTTCACACCAATTCATGACATTGCATAGTCATCTCTTCTCTATCTACAATATCCAAAACTCTATAACCTGCAATCTCACAATCTCAATCATACTAGATATCTATAATGTCGGGACCTATGTCATGCCCCATCCTCAACATTTCAATGTTTTGGAGTAACAATTGTCCAAAGCAACCACAAACAACAACTTAGTTAAGAGCTGAAATAAACCAACATTCGACAGAATCAACGAATCTGCAAAGCGTTTGAAGCATAAGTCACTCTCCTCTGTGAAGTCTTCACTTGAATCTATCCTTCACATACCAGAAAAGGTCTCCTCTACAAGGGAAGCACATTCAATAACAACTGCAATATGGCTAGAAACAATCCTTTGAGACAACAATGGTATTGTCATCTAAACAAATCATTAAAATTTCAAATCAAAGGCATCTCAATCATAAAGCGAATCTATAATACTCTAAAGATGAGCATAATCAATCTTGTTATCACCAATAATATTGTCATCATCAACATTATTATCATCACCAATGAACAATTCAGCAATACTCAACATAGCCTTATTTGGAGCATCTAGCTATAGCTTACAAAGGTGTCACAATCACAGTACATAAAGAAACATTGATTTCATTCTTGGGACTAGTTCAAACAAAGGATTTGCAACACATAACACAAGTTTGTGCACTTTCTTTTGAAATAATAAGAAGGATCATGAGTATTTTTACTACATAAAGAACATGGGGGTGTTAGCATGAATGCTGATGGTATTCCTTTGGGGGAGTATCCTAAGCATTGCCAGAGCATGTGGAGATTGTTAGCATGATTGACATGTTGCATTCATGATTGTGTTTGTCATTGATGTTAACATAATAGTATCTTTGTGAAGACTAATAGAGTAACAGACAGAGAACGAGGTCATATGGACAAAGTTTTGATGATCAGGTCAAGTGCGGTTAAGAACGTGTTCTACATTGTGTTCTAATGACGAGGTTAAGTGCGCATCAAGTAAGGCGAAGATATGCTTGATTTACAAAGAACAGTATACAGACAGAGTATCTGAGAAGCAGTTTCTGATGAATGGATTGTATCTCCTAACAGAGATGGAATTGTGATATGCGAAGTTAGACAGTGACAATAGACAACTTGATGATGATGTCAGCAAGTGCGCAAGGTTTGGAGTTGCATGTGTAAGAAGTTGTAAAGACTGTGGGCTGACATTGTTGTGTAATTGTGAAATAATTAATTATTTTAATGTGGTCCTATTATAATTAATTGGGAAAGCCTCAAGGCCGACTCAACAAATTGTTTTGAGGACATGTTATAAAGCAAGGTTATTTCCCTTTTGGTAAGGTGCGAATGTGAATGCATGAAGAGCAAAGTGTGCGAGGAAGAGCAAAGTATTTATTTGGTAAATGCAAGTAAGCGATCGAAGGAATTATTGGATACAAAGTTAGTGATCTGGTATCTAGATTAGAAGAAGAAGAGAAGTCCGGTTGATAGGATAGAGGAAGTACAAGTACAAGTACAATTCATTTCTATTATTCTGCAAGGAATAATGCAAAGATCAGTTGGATAGTGAGTTCGGTGATCTTGCCCCTGAAGTTGTTTGGACAATGGGTCCATCTGCCTTTCACAACTCCTAATAGGGTTGGCACAACTCCTAACAGGGATTCAAAGTCTCCTAACAAGGACTGATATGTACTAAATGTATTTATTGACTCCTAACAGGGCCCATCCTCTAACAAGGAACATTTATATTTTTACATCATTTTGTGGGTACCATCCCCATCGGGGTTTTCCCTTTGATCAAGGGTTTCTCTAGTTAACATATCTAGTGTTATTGTGTATGAGTATCTTGTAATGGTTGCTGATTGTATTGCTCATATGGTTAAGGACTAATAAGGTCGATAATTGTTATAATAGTTGGATAATTGATTCACCCCCCCTTCTCAGTTATATTGGTGGACTTTACTTTTTAACAAGGGGTAGATAAAAGCAAGAAACTAATGTATGACCATGGCAATCAAAATGGGAGCACAATATGGATCGAACCAATTTGACATTGGCAGAGAAAGATTCAACTTGACATGGTTTTGTAAGCCCTCCAGAAAAACTGATGGGTTTCAAATACTTTTGAACATGTGATACTATAAGACCTTTCTAACCAAGACCACATTTTCTCTTGTTTGTTTTTTGAGACCCTTGGGCTAATGCAATGGGTTTTCCATTTTCATTTTGTGTGAAGAGTTAGAAGGAGGAACATCTTGTTTAACACATTTCTTTTGTGTTAAAGCATTGCATGCTCGATCTTGCAACCTATATATGTCCTTTTGTAGCAAAATATATTGAGCACAAAACTACATAAAGTAGGTTGAAATAGCCTTGATGCAAAAGAATCTCATGCAGTTGAGTCCAGAAACAACTTATGCATAAAAGTAGGTTGAAATAGCCTCTAACATTTTGTTATTTGGTGAGCTTCTTTTGACTTGTCAATACTAATGCTTAAAGATAAAATGTCATCTTCATAAAAAGTAGATCTCATATTGCACATTCAATCGACAATGTCAAAATACTTCTTTACAACTTATTTCTCCCTGTCATACCAAAAAATCACACCTTATGATTGCATATAAACATTTCATGTCTTTTAAAACAACTTGGAAATTAAAGCACTCAAAAGAGATGTGGAATTTTAGGGGAAATGCGTCTCATTATGCATGGGAGGTGGGAGCACACATGCTGTATAGATAGTTTCAGGTTCTGTAGTCAAGAGATCTACTGATGTAGGCAGTTTGGTGTCTCTTGGATAAACAAGAAAGTTAGGGGATCCACTGTTGCGGTTAGTTCAGCGTTTCTTGAGGGAGCGAGGAAGATTGGTGAAGGCACTTCATCAAAATCTTGAGGAGGGTTGGGTTCAAAACCCTTGCAATATTCCACTCTTGTTCGGATTAATGTAATAAGGGGAGAATGTTGGCATATTACATTATAATAGGATAGTTTGTAGTTTAGGTTAATAAGTAAATGCTAGTTTATAAATGTTAGTTGGCAAGTTACATTCTCGTAGGTGGTTATTCATGAGAAAATAAGGCTTTATAAAGCCTTTCAAATATCTGTGTAAATCATCCAAGTGAATCTCGATTCAATCATTTTTGAATAATAATGTTACTTTTTACTGGCTAAACTCCAACCAATTCAACATCTGCTCTTTTATCTGGTATCAAAGTAGGGGATACTTGGCCTGATCTTGATGTGGCAATTATAAAGTGTTTAGGGAGATCATTAGTTGCAAGAGCACATCGTTGTGCAAGAAGACATCATTGCAAGGAAATTGCGATGCATAGACGTCTTCATAAGGCATTGAAGCTGTAATAGAGTGTCGAAATAGAGATGTCATCTCATGGCTCTTTGACAATGTCTTTCTTGACAAAATGCCACAAGCTATGTCATCTCAAGGGGCACAATAAATGGTGATATGTGTTATGGGAAATTGATGTTATTATTAAATAGAGGAGATGAAAGCTCCTTATATAGATTTACAAAGACGATTTTTCTAAAAGAAACAATAGTGAACTAAAGACAAAAATAAAAACTACTAAATAAAACTAAAGATTAACTAAGATGACCATTAAAGAAACACTATAATGTTGTAACACCCTCCCTTAATGGTCATCTCTAATTGTTGTCTTTTGGTCACAAATTTTGAAGAACATTCTTCTGCTGCTGATACTCTCCTTGGATCTGCAAAATGTCAATGACCAAGACAGGATCACCTCTCATAAAATCCCACGCGAACTTTGCATATTCTAGAAACTAGTAACAATTTTTGAGGAGAAAAATCGACAAAAACCCAACACAATTTGAGGTGAAAATTGATCAAAACCCAACATGATCTTTGAGGTGAAAAATCAGTGAAAACCAAATAGAACTTGAGACACGGATAACAAAATACAAAACTTTGTTTTTGAGGAAAAACGGTAAAACCCAATAGATAATTTTGAGGATTTAAAAAAAAAAAATCAATCATAAGTTTTTCAAGGGAAAAAATTATGGAAACCCATCAAATAATTTTTGAGGAAAAAATCATAAACCCACATGATAGTTTTTGAGGAAAAAATCATAAACCCACAAGAGAGTTTTTGAGGAAAAAATTACAAACCCAACAGAGAAACCTTTATGTAGCAAAACACGAGACTTTGCATGGTAAAGAAACTCATACAAGAACATGCAACTCACAAATAGAGAATGCAAGCAACATTCAAGTACATGGGGCCTTTGAAAATTAGATTGTTGTTGAAACCAAGAAATCGCACAATCAAAACTCTAGACTAGATTCCTTTTCAACAAAAATCTTCAAATTAATAAAATACCTCTAACAATCTTTATTTAAAAAAATTGAAAACAAATTTCTTGAAAAAGTTTTGGATTAGAAGAGGTGCCAAATTTTATGAAACTCCATTAACCCGCTCTGATACCTTGTGTAACATAAAAATTTATGTTGAATGTGGTTTGTTTTATTATGTGTAAATTCTTATACCACACTAGGAAAGTAAAAGGACCTTTAAGTACAATCCTTCAAGGGAGTTGTTGTGGCCTCACAATGCACGCCCCATTTTGAGTCACAAAATGGGGACCCCTTAGTTTCAAAATTTCATATAAGGCATCTAATCCAAAGACTCGGTCATTTTGGACCCTCCCCAGGGTCTAGGTCAAACCTTGGTCTCTGAACGGGAAGGATCAGACAATTAGAGAGAAGAAAAAATCAAGGGTAGACTTCACAATGCATGAAGTGCGCACATGCCCACTTCAACCTGCTCCGGGGATGCGCACATGCGCACCCTTGGAGGTACACACTTGCGGAGGTGGGCACAAGGCTTCCCCCCCTCTTTGCACAAACACGTTGATATCATGTGCAAACCATGCACACCTATTCAAGGTGCACATGTGCACTAGTGCGCGACTACGAACTTAGCCACTTAAGAGGCAAACAAGGTGCGCACTAGTGCACCTTGCACACCTGCACAAGTGCGCTATGTGTGCTAGTGGGCAAAACTGGCTATTGGGGGGGAATTTCACTTTTTGGGCAATTTGACTAGTTTTGATACAATTTTTCATCAGTCTGAGTCCCGAGGAGTCCTCTTTTGGGTCTTTCAGCATAATATAATTAATGTTTTATACTTTGTGTAGATAAAATGACATCCTCATTATCCATTGCACAAAAAATATCCATGGTATTGCATGTGCATTTTCAAAACAGGTGCCTTGGGATTTCAGATAGAAGAAGTAAGAGTTCAAGTCTATGACAATGTTGGGCTATAAAGAGGGTATAAATCATCAAAAAGGGTAAAATAAGTACACTAGAATGCTCCCAGACCTCGTTTGAGAAAAACCTAGAAACCGTTGTCAAAATTGAGACCTTTGATTTTTTGGTGAATTGAGCACCTTGCACAATTCCCTGAAGGTTTGTAGGTGCACAATTTGAAGATTTGGTGAATGAATTGTCTCTAGAAGGTACCCAAGTGTGCAAGATGCGCGGGTGCGCATTGTAATTTTGAGATATGCATAAGTTGAAGAACTCTAGAAGGTGCGCATGTGCAAAGGTGTGCAATTTTACAAGTTTTGAAGAGCAAAGTACCTAGGTGCGCAAGTAGGCCTAAATCATCAAAACGATCAAAATAAGTACACAAGAGTGATCTAAAACCCCATTTGAGCAAAACCCATAAACCGTTTTCAAAACTAAGAACTTTGATTTTTTGGTGAATTGAGCACCTTGCACAATTTCCTGAATGTGCGTAGGTGCACTTTTTTCAAAAGTGTGCCGACAGTTTTCAAGAAGAAGCAATGCGCCAACAGTTAACTGCCAGTTGCTATTTTAGAGCATTCGATTTATTGGAAATGCATTTTAACGGTAGTTCAGCTCCCAGAGACACCTAAAGAAGGCCGAGCTTCCATTTTTAGAGATCCCAAAGACTCTTAGATCATCTCATGGCTTCTATCTTCTTATCTTATCATTCTTTTATTATTTTAAGTCATGTAAAGGCTCATGCACCCATTAATTAATATAAACAAGAGTGAAGACCTACTTAGCACCATTTAGAGAGTCAATTTGTATGTAATTAGCTTTATTTTATAGTTTTTAGCATGCGTTTGCATTAGAAGAGCTCTCACTCCTAACACAAAAGGAGGGGATTTCTTATAAATACATGGATGTAATATGTATTCCGAGCCGTTATTTTGATGCAATAATATATGCTATTGGTGCTTTCATTCTAAGTGTAGTTAATTTTGCTGAAGTGTGTTATTTTTGTGAATGTATGTTCATGAATAATAATGGAGTCAATGGTTTAATTGTGTTGTTATGATCGTGCAACCTTTTAGTTCTAGTGTTTGCTTCGTGTTAACGAATTTCGCTGACGTAATGAATTGGAGAAAAGATCACGTATTGTTTTTGCATAGCGTCTTGTCTCGCATGAGTGCACTTTTCGTGGCCTTGCGATTTGATGAAATGTGAAACATCTTTCAATTATTATTGTATTCCCATTGACGATTACATCAGTGGAGTTGAGGAAGCGCTGCTTCTAATTTCATTGGTTTCCTACCCAATCTTTTCAACGATTGAACTCGCAGACATGTTGATATCGTGGTTTATGTCCGTTAGGAATTTCCCTTTCAAGTTATTTGCTTTAATCTCTCGTCACCCTATCTTTGTTATTTGCTTTTCTGACACTCTGTTAAAATAGGAATTCATATAGTTGCATCGATAAATTGCATTCATCATAAAACAAAAAATACCACAAATATATTTGTTTTGTGGTTACTTTTTCAAACAACAACAAATCAAACAGATTATCCAAATTTTGATTCGAATCAACAAAGGCCTCCTTGTGAACATACACATTTATCTTCAATTGAGCGGGTTTCAATAGGTCGCAAGATCGCTCGGGACCTTCGAGTTGATCCTTGATTAGCTTTTCAAGTGAGGAGTTCAAAAGGATTCTTGCTGTTCAGCATTGTGCAAAATGACAGTTCAACAGAAGTGGCACTAGGAGGGCCTAAAAACCATTCAGCTCAAAAACCCAAGCTGCTATTTGAAAATTCTATAGTTTTCGGAAGTTCATAAAATTTTTCAAGTCTGTCACTATGCGTAGGTTCGCTTCTCAGAGTTGCGCTTTTCTAGAATAAACACAAACTGGAAGATCCTGATCCACCATCTCCATTTCAGCGATCTTTAAGCTCTTCACCTAGTGCACATGAGTTCCTAGAACTTAGTTATTTCTGCAAGCCTCGCAATGATAAAGGGATACTTAGGCTCCACCCATTCACATTACAAATTCCATCATCGTCATCGTCCACTCTACATTCTACTTCACACATTCCCATCATTATGCAACATGGCTTTATTCAATACCCAAAGTTCACCTTTGAATCTAACCGGTCCATTACACAACTTGCCCAAAAATCCTGAAAACTTTTTCCCACGGTTCATCTATGGCGAATCACGAACAACAGAAGATCATATTAAAATTTTCAAGGAAATTTGTAATCGAAACCAGATTCAACATATGGATGTGGTCTGTCGCCTTTTCCCTTACACTTTGGGGGAAACGACATTCAATTGGTACCTCAATCTGCCACCAACATCAATAAGGGAATGGAACTCTCTTGAGAGCAAGTTTTTGGAACAATTCAAGGTCTATATTGATCCAACTATCCTACATCATCAGTTCATCTCAATTAAGAGGGATCTCCACGAGACTATTTCACAGTTTAATCATCGCTTCTATAGGATGTATCAAAGAATGGAGGTTCCTTACACTGTACCACAAGAGGCTGTCATCCAGATCTATTTGGGAATAATGGATTCATTAACTTCTATTTTTCTAAGAAGGCTCTCACCCAGAGACATTGATAGCATTCAAAAGGTCTTCAAAGAGGCTGTTACATTCACGAAGATACCCATGGTGGAGGGAACTTTGTGTAAACCTTCACTTTGAATAATACAGTAGGAATACCACCATTTCTAGCAGGAGCATCTACTATGCCCAATCAAATGCCCTTGTTGAATCTAGTACCTTTACTACAATAGGTTACTGCTGCTCCAATGCCAACAATTACATATTTAGGGTAAATTTTCCCATTTTCAATTCGAATATGATGCCAATGGTAAATTGAAGTCATCAGATACGTAAGATGAAATTTGGAGTCGTCAAGTACATTTTTGGGCCTATTTTATTTCATGTTTGCAAGGTTCTTTCATAACAAAGAAATTTTGAAAGAAAAGATATTTTGAAAATATGGGTTTGCAGGAATTAGGTTTGTTCTCTGTCTTGATATGACACGGTGAGTGAATTTTTTTCCTTCAATCACTATTAAATCTTATTGGTGTTAAAGGTGCATTGTAATAGATATATATTCGTTTGTCCTGGTACAAATGATTTGCATTTTTTCTTATCTCTACTCTCAAATTTGATCACAAGCTTGTGCTTTTGAGAACTTGATGCATAGAATGTAAGCCAAGACATTACAAGAGGGTGGATGTGATGAAGGCAGGAGATTTTCTATCATGTCAAGCTAGCTTCTCTTTCAGTGGTCATTCATTGCATGAGAAGCAACTTATTTGTGTCCTTGAAAAGCTGGGGCTTGGCAGATTTTTCCCTAATGAAAAGCGGGGGCTTGATGTATTTGTGTCCTTGAAGAGAAGAGGGGGCTTGAAATCATGATTGTCCCTTCAAGTAGCAGGGTGGGGTGGGGGAGGCAAGATTGAATATGGTTTGTTGAGCACTTGAGGAGGCATTAGACACACTCGGAGGAGATGTGTACTTTTGGAGGAAAGGCATCTCAGGGGCAGGCATGTTAGTGGTGATTTGTATAGCAGGTGAGATTGTTTCTACAACATTTGGGGAGGCATTAGATACACTCAAATGAGATGCGGACTTTTAGAGAAAATGGGTCTCATGTGTAGTACTGGAGGAGGCATTAGACACACTCAAAGGAGATATGGAATTTTAGAGGAAATGTGTCTCAGTGTGCATGCAAGGTGGGAACACACATGTTTCTAAAGATGGTTTCAAGTTCCATGGCCATGATATCCATTGATTCGGGAAGTTCGGTGCCCTTAGATAACTAGGGAAGTCAAGAGATCCACTATTGCAGTTAGTGTAGTGTTTCTTGAGTGAGAGATGAAGATTGGTGAAAGCGCTACAACAAAGTCTTCAAGACAGTTGGATTCAATACTCTTGCAATATTCCACTCTTGTTCGGATTAGTGTAATAAGAGGGGAATTTTGGGATATTACATTAGAATAGGTTAGTTTGTAGTTTAGGTTAATAAATAAAAGTTAGTTTATTGTAGTACCTTGGTTGCGTATCGTCTTTAAACTCTCAAATGAAATCTTAGAAAATATTGAACAACAAATACATGCAACTGAATTTAACAATTTATAACAAAAATAACCAGCAATTCATCCAATATAATAGTTTCTATAACCTCAAGTTCGTTATTTCATTATACATCAGCAATATAATAGCTTCTTATTGCCACAATCCAATCTTAAAAACAATATTGCAGTCAAATTGGATATGCTAAACCAGAAATACAATGTAAGCACAAGTGAGACACCTGAAATGATGCCTCCACCACGATGGGTTTTTGTCCACCATCTTCCGACTTGTGGCCTTTCATCCTCCAAGCGGGTTGAAAGTTGAAGCTTCCAATTCACTCTCCAAGAGAGCTCAATAACCAGATCAAAAACCAAGCATATATCCGAGCATACTGAAATGAGCTCCTCCTCCCCATTTTAAACACAACCTGGTGACCTTTCACGTCCCTTTGCTTGACTCTTCATTTTCCAATCCTATCCTTGTCCTTTTTCCAGTTAGTCTCTTATTGACTCCCCTTTTAATATTAAATTGAATTTAATAACTTTGTATGATATCCTCAATAGTCAATATTAATATAACTGGGGTTGGGCAATTAATGTTCAAATGTAGTAGAAAAAGGGGACATTACAATCCTCCTTCCTTGAGATTGTTTGCCCTCAAACAACCGCATACATGTGATCATGATGCCTTGGTCCCATATTAGTGCCACTCTAATATGAATGAATGACTCAGAACTGCAAAGCCATTCATAGGCTCCCCATAAGAACAATACCTCAAGTATGCTAATACTAGGATCCCAAATCATATTGTCATGACCATCATATATGATGAGATAGAAATGTATCAAGGAGCTATGTATATACAATAGATTGTGACGACCCAACTTAAATTGTTGGTGTAGGAAACAAACTACTCAATAGCCGAAATCAACACCAAGGGCGCATAAAGTATAATAGTGCCATCATCACTCTGGAGGACCCCTAAATACATAGTTGCCATGAATAAGAATGAAGCTGAAAAGGACCTATTCAGCTGCTGAAGTATGAAATCCATCCAACTCATATATAAGTTGGAATCTGAAACTATGTACGGGCTGATCAAAAGATGAGCAACAATAGTCAATTTACCACACCAATCGTGTGACTAAAATTCACCGCTAGGAACTGCAACTGGATACATAAATTTGAAGTCAAGATCATCCTCTTCATGAAAATCAAGAAGAGCTCTCTTATCCAGCTCAAAAAGTGGACTATTAGAAATCCAATCGCACCTCAAACATAGGATTGTCTATCAGCTGTATGTGATCTAAAACTTTGGTGCTTGGTCTCTTGGGGTAGCTATCCATGTCATAAGTCTGTTGAATGCTATCAAGCTCATTAATTACTTCCCAGAAAAACTCATGCCTTTCGCTATTCTCATGTTCCCTAAACTGATTTGTGACCTCAATTTGATTTTCTACTTCATGAAGAGCAACTCGTGTATCTTCCAATGCCTCCTGAGCATCTTTAAGTTCTCTGCTGAACTTATCAATCTCATCCTTTCCTTTACTCAGTCGATCAACATAAATTCCAGCAACCTTAAGAATATAATCCCTGTCGGACAAAAAACATAGATAGTCTGATTTCATAAATTCAAGGGCTGTTTTTGCTTCCTGCAAATCAGCAACAAGTAAACTACCTTCCATTCCCTTTTGAGCCTTCCAATGGAGATCCTAAATGATCCTGTGAGTGTTGTCATAACGTACTAGTGCTGACACAACCATATCTTCACTAACCTTCAGCTGATTCTTTAAGGCATGCATCTCATTATTGTCATATTTAAACAAATCATCATCCCTCTTTTAGTGTGATCTTTGATTGATTTTCTAAAGTCATGTCATGTGTAGAAGAAACACTTGATCCATCACCCTCCTCAAGAATGTCATCAATGTCATTTTAGCTGACAAACTCCTTGTTTGTATGATTTGAATGCAAAGGCAAAGCTACTACTATGTCATCATTCTCTTGCAAACATTCATCATAAAAAGATTTCAGCATGCTCTTACTTCGAGTACAACCAACCTCGTCAACATGTTTGTCAAGGCTAACCTCCAAATTGCCAACATAGAAACTTGTATGTTCCTTATCCACAGCTGAAATCATCTTATCTATATTTTTCCTAGTGCTGGTCTGAATTTCTTAAGCCACCTCTTCATTATTACGATTCCTACAAACATGATCGGGTGTACTAGTGTCCTCACATGTCAAGCAAATTTGTTCTTGCCTCATGGGAGTTCCTTTAACTTGTACACCCATGGAGATCAACTCACTATCTGTCATGCAATCCTGAAATCTTTTGATTCTATACTTAATTACTTCCTCCACAAGCTTGAAAGTTGTAGACGAGATCATCAAGTGGAACAATCCTTTGCAATATATATGTTCCTTCCTCCAAAAACTTAACAAAGTTGAATGCAACATCTTGCAGATTTTAACATCTGCATAAAAAATTGAGGATATAATGATGTGCATGATAGCCTTTACTTTTCTTGAATGGAGCTTCCTAATTCCAAACAAGAAGCAACATAACAGCTGAAAAATTAAATTGTTGCATTCGAGGTCAATTATAATGTAAATGATTCTCTTCTCTGCCATAATATCTAAAATCTCAACTTTCTTGGCAAAGGCAGGGTCTTTGTCATTATGTAATCTCTCTAAGTTTTCAATAATCATTTGTAGAACTTTCCTTAACACTTCATTGTTATAGGCTACTATAGGGGCTGTTATTCTCATAATCTCGCTGAGACATAAAGCAATTGCAAGCCTTAACATCTTTATGTGGATGTTTCATAAACTTGGGTTGGACCAAGGTAACCATTGAGGGTTGTAAAGCCCAATTTGCGAGCTTACAATCTGCCTTCTCTACATTGGTCAAATATGTTTCTATCTTTTCCAATTACTTGGCTGTGTCAAGTACTGCAACCTCTATAGGAACCCCCTACCTAGTGTCCTATTTCACACAGATGAAACTTCAAAAAAATGATTGAGTCAATAACAAGATAGCCTGAAACCGGTGCTTCTCAAATGACCATTCACGACAGTGAATCGACACTCTCAACAATTTTCTCTCTAATTTTCAATAATAGCCTTGAGCTCAACCCAAATGGTAGATATAGTTACCATATGATATTTTTTCAGGCGTTGTTGAATGTGTCTCCCCGGCCAAGTAACCCACTACAAAAAATTCCAAACTCTACCACTTCAACAATTGTTAGTTCAGACAAGAACTTGAAATGAACTAGAAACCATTGTATCGAAGAATGTTTTTAAGTTGCCCAAGCGTTTCTCTTCCAGGCGTTACCAAACTATTCTTTGTGCACTTTGCTGAATTCTTAACCAATTCACCACGATAGATGTCTCAACGGTGAATAATGACCTCAATATCTTGTAAGTCTTTCCAATGAACCGACGACTTTCAACATCTCTAGAACAACTTGAATTATCCCTAGCTTGACGGTACATCCACCATTTCAATCACCATAGTTCGATTCTCTCTACTGATTTTATAAGCCACACATGTCGAGCCAATGACCTAGCATTCAACGTTCAATACAACTTAGAAGACACGAGTGATAATTTCCAAGTGATCAACAATTGTTTTATTTGTAACATCTATAGTAGTTCATTTCTACAGATACGACAAACCTTTAATCATTCTGTACCGTCTTCCAATAAGGAAACTGGATTCTCAATTATTTGGGCGGAACTATGGAAAGAGTGGATTATGTTATTAATATATGTTGCGCACCAAACATTAGAAGAGTCTGCTGAGAAATTCCGAACTTGTTCTGATGGAAAGTGGAAATGAAATATATCTTAATCTCAAATTGTGTGCGTTGGCTCACAAAAAATGATTTTCAAATCAATATTGGCCTCCTTTATTCTGCAAACAGAGCAAGCCCCACTTATATATAATCAACTTTGAAACATTACAATCAAATCTATTTTTTTTGCTCAAATATTTGAATGGATGTTTACGACACAACATTTATCGGGTCCTACTACTAAATATGATGAATATATTGCCTTCCAAAGTATTCTATGCTCTTTAAGACATTGGAAAACACTATTACTCTTCGGAAATTATTTTCACGACAACATAATATCAATTTTTGACAGGCTCTCAAGTGCGATTGACATTCCATCATCAATACGCACAGCAATAATACATGGCGCCTCCACAAAATAATTATTCCACTTCAAGAAATTTGGTCTTTGAGTATTATTATAAATATTGATCCTTGTATCATTGACCCAGCATGGTAATAACCCAACCTTATTTTTGGCATGGAAAGGGAATAAATAAATTTATTCAAATGTGTGATGCCTCCATGACTAGTTTTGATTTATTTTCCATGACTCTAGTTGGCTGTAGAAACAAATATCGAAATATTGAGCACCATGTCAATATAGAAATAGTTGTGGATGCAGCCTTTATGCTTGTACAAAGGAGATGTTTTCTCCAGCAATCAGGCCCATAGATTATAATATAAAAAACAATCGGTGATGTTATTAATCTTTGCTTTAATTCTCCCTTTTTCTGAAAAATGTAAGTTCTCTTCGATAAAAATCCTGCGCTACAACATGCCAAGCCACTATTTGCCTCAGAGAAAGGCCTTTTGGAATTGGGCTCTGATTAAATTTACAGGCTGGCAGGAAGACCAACTCTGATACCATTGTAGTACCCCGGCTGGGTATCGTCTTTAAACTGTCAAATGAAATCTCAGAAAATATTGGACAACAAATACGTGCAACTGAATTTAACAATTTATAACAAAAATAACCAGCAATTCATCCAATATAACAGTTTCTATAACCTTAGGGTCGCTATTGCATTATACATCAGCAATGCAGTAACTTATTATTGCCACAATCCAATCTTAAAAACAGTATTAAAGTCAGATTAAAAATACTAGACTAGAAATACAATGTAAGCACAAGTGAGACACCTGAAATGATGCCTCCACCACGATGGGTTTTCATCCACCATCTTCCGACTTGTGGCCTTTCGTCCTCCAAGTGGGTTGAAAGCTGAAGCTTCCAATTGACTCTCCGAGAGAGCTCAATAACCAGATAAAAAACCAAGCATATATCCAAGCATACTGAAATGAGCTCCTCTTCGCCTTTTTAAACACAACCCGGTGACCTTTCATGTCCCTCTGCTTGACTCGTCATTTTCCAATCCTGTCCTTCCCCTTTTGCCAGTTCATCTCTTATTGACTTCTTTAAATATTAAATTGACTTTAGCTTTGTATTAAGTCCTCAATAGTCAGTATTAATATACATGGGGTTGGGCCATAAATTTTCAAATGTACCAGTAAAAGGGGATATTACATTTATAATTTGTTAGTTGGGAAGTTACATTCCCATAGGTGGTTATTCATGGGAAAATAAGGCTTTACAAAGCATTTCAAATATCAATCTAAATCATCCAAGCGAATCTCGATTGAATCATTTTTGAATAATAATGTTACTTTTTACTGGTTAATCTCCAACCAATTCAACATCTACTCTTTTATAACATGGATAGAGGTACATTGTCGTCATGATTGACACTAGTGATGGGAGATGTCTACAATCTGTGAGGAATCACTAAATGAAGATAAATAGTGTGTTTGAAGACTAATGGTCCACATTTTCACACTTCTTCCTACAATGTCTCCAAGAGTTAGTATTGCATTATTTCCCCCCCTCCCTACCATTGCCATCTAAACTTTAGTTCAATAGGTCGCTCGTATTTCATTTAGAAGATGTGTGGCCATCATGATACTTTTCATATCTTCAGTCCTAGTCAGTGTAGTTCTCCTTTTCTGGATTAATATTTACTAATAAATAATAATAAAGTTAAAATATAAAAATAAGTAAATAAATAGATGGATAATAATGAATTATAATTTAATGTTCCTAATCTATCTCTTCAAATATTGGTCAAAGTGTCTCAGACAAATAATATATTCATTTGTCCCAAGTGCCCAGTTTGTTCTGTTAGGGTTCAATTTATAGTTGTGATCGTAAGTCATCTCCAGCATGTTACTCAACACATCAGGGACACCAAGGATCAAACACCATTCTGTATAATCTTCATATAAAGTCTGGAATTGAGATTATTATCTGCAGACTAAATCATGTCTTTTATTTATGCACTCTCAGTAATAAATGGAGTATCGAATGACCGCTTGATCAAGCACTTTATATCAATCTGATTTGAAACGGAGATAAATTGGTGTTATCAAGTCCTCCCATACGCCACTGAACACTGAAAGAATCATGCCAATCAAAGGAGAATATTGTCTACCAATTGAACATACTACGGATCAAGTATAGGAATAAGAGGGTCCACATAAGACGAATATGCAGATTGGTTTCACTGACTCCATCAAAGATAAGATTTTAGTTGGAACAGTGGATAAGTCAGCGACTTGGCAAATAATGGTTTCAATAATTATTGACCATCAGTAGTAAATTTCCAGGTCAGTGATGTCATTTAAAGGATATAATTTAGAGATAGGAATTATATTTAAGGTGACTGATAATAATGATTAATTATGGCAGGATGCAGTTTGAGTAATATGCCAATTTGTTCGAGAGGTGTCCCTAACATCCAAAGGATGCAACTATTCAACCAGCAAAATATATGATGGCAATCACAACCATTCACTTCAGAGAAAACATTGAAGAATTATTTTATAAATTATATCTGATAAAGAGATCAGAAGGAATCAGTCCCTATCTGTTCAGGGGCAAACATCGTGTAACAGAAAGGGTATGCTGTAAATTCTCTTTGATTCAATACTGTTTCACAGAATATTATATTTTAAATCTATTAAGACTAAGGGACCAATATGTGGTCCAATATATAGTATATTTTGGTCTCATCACCAGGTATAGAGAATAAACTATAGCACAGATTATGGCTCAGATCTGTGATCTGAGTATACTGTGACTTATTTATAAATCATCTCTGATTTACAGAATATTATATCTGTAACAGGTCTATTTACACTACCAAGATTCAATGGCTAAATTTCATTTAACTTTTTTCTTTTAACAATTTCTGAAAACGAAATGTCCACACTACCATATAAATACTAATGTCTAAATAATAGAACAGATGGAGGTCAAAAGAGAAAACTACTCTAAAATCCAAAATTTATAATTGTGAGATTAATTAGTTTACATCATCAGATATATACAGCAATGTAAACTTGCAAAATTTAAATACTGAAATGTAACTATTGTTGCCTTTCTGATTTTACTTTTCACAACTTACGTAACTTTCAAATTGAAGAAAAGAAAACAAGGAAAGAGGACTTACTGCATTATACAAGCAGAGGGATGATGATAAGAGGTGTCTTTTCTTTAACTCAAAATGAGAAATGGGGAAAAGTATCTTTGGGGCGTTTAACCACCCAACCATGGATCATTGCCGATCCTCCCTTGCACACTTCCTTCTGAAGTGGGGCCGGCCCACCGTAAGGAATGAGGCATCTAGGACAAGTTTCCCGGGAAATGGCATAAGCTTTCCTACAACTTCGTCGGTCATACCCTCAGCTTCTGCTGCTCTGGGTTGACGCCTGACTACAGATGTATTTGGAATTCTTGGGCTGTCTGACACTAACTTGTGCGCTTTGGCCAAGGTTTCCACTTCTGTGAATCAGCCTCCATCCTATCCCACTTGCACTTGGGTTTCAATTGAGGAACTCTGTTGACTATATGAGTAATGTATAGGAAATTCTTTCCTATGTTCACCAACATCATGGTGTAGTCATTTAGCAAGTTAGCAGTTAAGGCATTTCCTCATTTCTTCAGGTTAAAAATTAAAATTAATTTCAGCAAGAGTGATATCCAGTTAATTGATTCTTAATCTGGTTATACATGAAGATTGACCTGTCTTCCAGGCTTTATGGGTTCTTGACAGATTTGCAACTATGTTTCAAGTTTATGACGAGTCAACTTCATAGAAACTATAGGATTGGTGCATATAAGTTAATGGTTCTGCTAATGTAATAAACGAAAACTATTTCATGGAACAACCACATGTCAGGTTCTTTTGAGAGAAATAAATAGTTAACATTGAAGCCCATTATCGCAGGTTTAGCATATCTTATTCTGAGATATAACTGTTTTCCTAAATTTCATATAGACCTTAGTCTGGAACTATCCTAATACCACCTAACACTCTGGCTGAATTAGGAAGTCTGGAATAGAGAGCTGCCAGAACTGGTTTTTATACTACAGGTTTGTAGCAGTCATGCTTTACGTCCCTTGACCTGATATAATAGTATAGTATTATGCAGAGATAAAAGCTGATGTCTGGGCCTGTTCAGATATTATACCAAGCTGTAGGATGTACTACTTTGTTGTTGGAATGTCTGTTAAAAAGGCTTCCCAAACTGTTGCATGTTTAAAACAAGATATGAATTGGAAGACAGACCATAATATCAAAATTCTGTAGGCAAAAACATGTCAGAAAATGCTTCCTTTAACCAAGAAGACTATAGAGATGTCTTAGAATGGATTAATGATAAGAGGACTGGTGGATTAGTGGAGGCTTATAAGCAAGACACACGTATATATACTTGGCAGTAAAAAAATTTGATTCCTAGGTTGTCAAGTTATAAGCAACACTGAAGTTCTCAAGAAAAATCCAAGCTCGCTAACTACCACCCAAGGAAAAAACAAGGTGGAAAGAATAACTTAGTCGACCCATTAATTAGACAATTCCAAATTCTTACAACTCAGAAGTTCTCAAAGAATTCCACAATTGATAACATATTTCAGAACCAAAGTTGCCACGACATTTCTTGAAAAAGAAAGAAAGTTAAAGTCTAAAGAAATAGAAGGTTAGGAAACATTTCACATGCCTGGACTAAGAGCTGTTGAAACACCAAGTGCAAATGATTGCTATAGAGTGACAGGCTGTTCCTCCTCCGCTAGTCATTCAATGTGTACCAGTTATACAAGGGTCTTCATTGTATAATATTCATACCAGGTGAATCAATAAGAGGACAGTTACAGAGATAAGAAAGAAAGCTTGCAAGCAAAACACTATGCAGAGCTTGTCACCACCGATGTCTTTCCTCCGAGAAGTTCCCAGTTTCTCTATATTTTTTTTGATAATCTTCTTTCCTTCATAAAGAAAGATCGAAACCATCTCATAGCCTTAACCCCCTGCTCTCTGTGTCACCCTAACATGGAAAGATCTTTGCCGTCTCATTCAGTGACAGCACACTACAAATTTGCCACTTCTTATTGTGATTAAATAAAAGAATCACCAGCGTCGAACAATAAGATGGTCATGCATCAATTAACACCGTTTCTAATTTGGAAGAGATAAATCCATTATAAGGTAAGGTGATATGAATGATAAAATTCCCCACTAAAGAGTTATAAAATAAACATTTAAATCTATCAAACCTTGGTGATCTGAAAGTGGAAACAATGAAGAGAGGGAATTGGTATTGACTGAAGTCCATCATTATAAAAGAGCCTTAAAATTTAATAGAGGTATAAGTACACAATCATCGTTGCTTATAGTCTCATGGACTTATAGATAAGTTCCCAAAATGAATGCAAGAGATGTTGATCCATATTATGACTTACATAAGGTGCTAGTTAGAGAATGCTCTGATCAAATTTAAACAAATAGGATAAGAATTTAACGTAAATGATATGAGTGTTGGAAAAGTTCATTTTCACTAGTTGCAAGTTAGGACAGAGAGAAGTTGATCTATCATTCCCTTAAAATTCCTAGCCAACCTGGTGACACTAATTTGTGACTAGTCTGCCCGACCAGTATTGTGAAGACTTGTCCCCTTGTTCACACCTCATTCCCCTTTCACTATGATACTTTCTTTCCTTGCCTTGAGAACTCATGTTGATCCTGCAACCACTAGTCAAACAATCATAGTCAGTCTGTATCATATTATAGAAAATCTATCAAAAAGCAATAATTAAACTTATCAGGCTTGATTATCCATTACGATAACGTAAAATCAGTTCAAGCTCATTTATATCACAAGAAGAAGTTGCATAACTCTTAAATTAATCTTTTCGGAAATTTATTTAGAGAATAATTTGTAAAACAATTGTTAAATCAAACCGGAAACTGCTCAGGGCACAACCTGCAAAACCATGGTTTAGTCCAAAGAAAACCATTTAGGTCTGTCTTGCAAAACCATTATATAATGTAGAACCAAAACCACTTAGGGCAGAAAAACCATTGTTTAAGCAAATGCATACCACTAGGGCATATTTACAGAACAATTGTGTAATGAAAGATAGAGCCTTTTTAGGGTATCAAACAAGTCATGAAGGGCCTGTTTGGTTGCTGGAATATGATTTTAGAATTAGCTTTCGGAATCCTGAATTTGGGATTCTGGAACATGAAAAGCCAGATTATGGTTTTAAGAATTTGATTGGGACCGTTTGGCTCACCAAAAATTTATTATGAGAATACAATATTCTCTGTTTGGTTGCACTTGTGGGAGTTGGTCACAACAAGATGAATTTTATGTTGCTCAGAGATGGCATTGATCAGACTGTTATCGCTGGCTCCATGAATGCTCTGCAGCTGGGTGTTGGCACTTACGAATCTGCAAGTTTTGGTAACTTACTCTACATTTCTCTTTTTCCATGTTAATTGCAAAATGCAGTCGCTGAACTCGGATGCATAAGGTCAGAATTCAGTGCACTTTGTAAGAAGATACACTGTCAGTGTTCTTTATAACAATATATGGTCTCTACCTTAATTGGCCCCCTTGGTAACGATATATGGTCATAGTCGTTTTTCTTGTGCACCATTTTGTCATCTAATTAGAGTTTAATATCTACAGGCGTGAATGCAGACAGATTCATTTCAAAGGATTTAACATTCAAAAATAGTGCAGGGCCCAAAATAGGGAGGTCGTTGCTCTAGATATGGATAATGGTCTCTCTGTATTTCACAGGTGTGCCATTGTTGGGCACCAAGACAGACTTTATGCTCACATCCTCTGTCCCTCTTCACTGACTGCAGAATTGAAGGCACTGTTCAAGCTCATTTATATCACAAGAAGAAGTTGCATAACTCTTAGATTAATCTTTTTGGAAATTTATTTAGAGCATAATTTGTAAAACAATCTTTAACTTAAATGAAACTGGAAACTACTTAGGGCACAACCTGCAAAACCATGGTTTAGTCTAAAGAAAACCATTTAGGTCTGTTTTGCAAAACCATTATATAATGTAAAACCAAAACCACTTAGGGCAGACAAACCATTGTTTAAGCAAATGCATACCACTAGGGCATATTTACAGAACAATTGTGTAATGAAAGATAGAACCTTTTTAGGTTATCAAACAACACATGAAGAGAATATAGCAGTTCAAAATGGGGTGTGACCATATCTGAACTGTATGAGGGATGAGGAATCCTCATATGGTATAGTATTTATGTCTGATAATAATAATGAAAATGGAATTTTACATATTAAATATGTTATTTTGTATTATATAATTTAAAAATTATATATGTATATAAAGAGAGGTTCGTAATACATGAGATAGTAAACTATCCCTTAGTATCTTGCTACAGCCCCTTTTGAGGACAACTAGGTTGTAGAGAATGCCCGGAGTAATTCCTCTCAAGGTGGGTGACTCTTGAGATAGGCTAAGCCTAATGCATGTATTCTTGAAACCCTTAGGGCATAGTTCCAAGATGGGTATGAATATGTGTTCCAGAAATCTTGAGGAAATCGACTTGTAGATTGGTATCTGAGTGCCCTAGGACAAGTACTCTCTGTCCTCCTAATGGTTGAGTTTGAAGAGAAGAAAGTGGACTTAAATATGTCAACTGTCGAGTGTATTGTGAATTGTTAGTTGATGTATTTAATCTAGGAGGGAACACTACAAAGACTAGGTAAATTGCCATTTCCAGTGCAATTTAACCCCTGGTTGGGATTTTTAGGTTAAATCAAGTCTAGTCTGAATTGGGGACATTACAGTTAAAAACTTTAAGTTGTCCACATAATATACTAGATTTGTAAAATAAAAAAAGACATCAGAGCAGATTGTTACAGATTCAAGTAATCATAATATTATGTCTATTAAATCCTGACTTTTCTGCCGGTTTCTTAAACTCTGATAGCAGAAGATATAAGTCAGCTCATGGGTTAGATCTTGTTGAGTTTGTCTATCTTGGGTATACAAAGCTCATGGAGATGCTCTAGGCACTCCTGAACTGGTCATGCCTTTTATAATGCTACACAATTCTGTCCCATTGATTGCTTTTGTGAACTCAATGACATTGATTTCAATGCAATTGTGATTACAATCTCAGATTAATTTCACCTTTTGCTAATTATTACATATGAAACACTATATCAGAAATTATTAGCTCTATTCACATTGGAATCTTGGCAGTTAGTTGGAGTGTGGACCATGTGCTTATGGGAGCAAATGGGTCAACCAAAGCATGTGAACTTTGTGGAATTGGGTCCAGGACGTGGAACACTTATGGCTGACCTGCTTCGGGTAAACTTCTTATTTTTTATTTCATTTTATCATGGAATCAGTATTGACTATTGTGAATCAAGTTTTAGATTTGAAAAACCTCAAGCAAATCAAAGGGTCCAAAATCTATACTATTTGGTGCAATATATTTGTTCTATATCCTAATTGTGATTGCAGATAGATGATAGATGGTAAGGTACCAAAGTTTGACACATTTGGTGCAATATGTTTGTGTGTATATCTTGTGATGTGATAACAGATAGATGATTGCTTTTGTGCCATTCAAGTTAACAATGTGTAATTTTGATGCCAGAGCACAGGAAAATTCAAGAACTTCTTGGAGGCTCTTTCTGTGCATTTGGTTGAGTGCAGTCCTGCATTAAGAAAGCTTCAACATAGTTCATTACAGTGTACAGAGGGTGAAGCTGAGAATACATTTAGTGCATTCTGTGGGGTTCCAATTTCATGGCACATGGATTTGGAACAAGTTCCAAAAGGAGGTAGGATGTAGGAAAAATTGCTTATTTTTTATCCTTTATTCCTGCATGGTGTATAGTCCCTGCAATTGAAAAATGAGCATATCTTTTGTTATGGCTTGTAAAGGTTGGTTCAAGCAAACCAGGTAGTACTGTTCCAAAACAGCTATATTTCCTAAAACAGGTATCCAGATAATTAGACTATAAATAATCCCTGTTATGAAGGTCAATTATATAGCACCTCACCATTTGCTTGAAGGCGCCTTTTCTTTGCTAACAGGACTTCCATTCCTAAGTTTTGGGTGATCCATTTGTTATCATGCGATCTGTCCTGTGGACTTCTTAGCTTTTCTTTCCCTTTTTGGTTCTAAATTGAAAGAATATTACTGTTATAAGTGAAAGCTTTCATGGATATGTATAATTGGTCTTAACATATACCAAAAAAGATAGGGGACACAGGGACTATAGATTGTGGTTTGGGGATGGCAGTTAGTAAAGTGGTTGAGGGGCATCGCCATGCCATACCAAATTAAGGTCACATGAACAATAGTTTAAAAACGTGGACCTTGCGGCCAAGAATTGGACCAAGGACTTAGTACTTTGCAAAATGCAGCAAGAACAAGAAAAACCATTACACGAACAAATAGAGAATAGTGCATTTAAAAAACACAAAATTCTAATCGGATCATAATTTTTCATAATTCAAACATTACATGTCATATGACCCTTAAATGCTCAAATTGTGATGTGCCCTTTTTGATTGTAAATTCACCACTAATGACCATTGTCATAGTTTTTTCGGTATCCTAATGGTATGTTTATAAGGGAAAATCGCAGTGTTACCTGGAGATGTGTTCCATGCATAACGTAAGGAGCCTTGCTGGCTCACTCTAGAACAATGCTGAAGAATTGTTTTGCTTTTCTGACGTTTTGGTATTTTTTGTTTTTGTTTTTGAATATATATATATATAGTTTTTCTGATGGATAGAAATGCTCATAAAACTAACACAAATTGAAACTAATATGAAACACCATTACAATAATTTCAATTGGAATTATCTAGATTCGCAATTATTACAAAGCATGAATGTATAAGAAAAGACTAATTTATCAAGGAACCTGTATGCAGTTTGGTGTTGGAAATAAGTTGCAGCAGGTATCCAACCTCGTGCCAATGTCCAACAAACCAATTGCAGCCTTCAAGCAGATATACACTGCTACCAATGGTAATGCCTCTTTGCTGTCGCTGATAAGCTGTCCAGCTAGGATGGACGCTAAGGAGCCAGACCTCCTAGATCAAACTATAGATGTATAATTTGTAAAGCTGCTTCAGTAATTGGACTCGCAGATCACAATGATCCCTCCCAATGTCAACACGATGAGAATAGTTCAGTAGCAAATGGATGCCCAGGCTAAATATTATTCCCTTCACTAAATTGCAACAGCAGCAATGACAATTCCTCTACAGATCCTTCACTTCAGATAAAAAACGCAGACCAGATAATTAATTGAATGATATATAGTAACACCATTCAATCCTCAGATGAATCTCAGACCCATACCCAGCAGATAGAGCACAATTCACTGGCAGACAATGGTAAATTCAAGGTGCCAACAGTACGAGGAAAATCAGAATTACACTAGGCTCATGCCAAACCATTGAGGCTTCAATTTTAACAAAATCAATGCAATAATGGAATAGTTCGATTCCCTTCATGAGTGCTGTTTATAACGCTTCTAAGCTCAATGCTTTACCATTATACAAAATGCCAATTAGCTTCTTGGTTACACTTCTCACTAATGAAGCTTCATCTTCACACCATCAAATTAGAACAAAGACTTATGACTTATTCATTAAGTTGATCTTAATAAATAACTAACAATATGCAATCCATCAATGAAGCCCAATCAAACATTGGTGAAGACAAGATGCAGGGTGCCACAACTGCACTAGTAAAAATAGAAACTCCGCATATCTAACTTACTATAAATAGCTAGTCACTCCACTAAGACCCTCAAATCACAATGTCAGCTCAAGAGGGTTGTGATGACGAACTGACATTGCGAAGCTACTGAAACCTGCTAAATTTGGAACTGTAAGCAATTACAATCTGGGGCGCTGAAGTATATCTGTAGGCTCCCAAAAGTATCCTCATTTGGAAGACCCTGCCACTTCATCAAAAATTGTCTAATGATCCGCCGATGCAATTGCCTCTCCCTGTTATCTATTAACGTCTCAGGGATCAACTCTAGTCTCCCCTCATCATCCAATGGTAAAGTAGAAGATGGGACATGTTTACCTAGCAACTTTTTGAGGTGTGATACATAAAACACATTATGTGCTCTGCTATCCTCTGACAAATTAAGCTCAGAGGTTACCTCACCCATGCATCTAACCACACAGATGGGACCATAGTAGTGAGGCTTCAGCTTCTCAGCTCCACTCCTCCAAATAGATGATTGTGAGTAGGACTACAACATCAGGTACACCATATCACCCTCCTCTAATCAGCATACCACTTTCGCCGATTTTGAGCCTGTTGAATGTTGTCTCTCAAAGTCGTCATCACATCTTGGTTGTCTTGCAATAAACCTCCTGCACTCGGTGCCATACTATCATTGAATAACAAATCCAAGAAACTCGAGGGATCATATCTGTACACAATTCTAAAAGGGGACATCTGAATAGACATATAGTGAGTGAAATTATAATAGTACTCGCACAAGTACATCCACATCACTCAGGCTCACTGTTGTGTTGACACAATTCCATAGATAGTCGTTCGCCCATTCATTAACAATCTCAATCTGGCCATCAGTCCGAGGGTGGTAAATATTTCTTAGAGTCAACTCTATCCCACAAAATTTGAACAACTCCTGCCATAAATGAGTCATAAACCGGCTATCACGGTCACTCACAATGCTTTGGGGTAAACTATGCAACCTGAAAACTCCCGAAAGAACAACTTAGTTACCTGTGTTCTTGAAAATGTAGTGTTGATGGGAAAGAAGTGTGCATATTTGGTGAGGCATTTTACCACTACAAAGTTATAGTCTCTTTCTTGGGCTTTCGACAAAGCCACAATAAAGTCCATAGATAAACACTCTCACTTCCGCTCAGGCATGAGAAGTGGTTGCAGCAAACCAGCTGGATAAGTATGCTTTTCTTTGTTCTGTTGACAAATAGAGCACTCCCTGACATACTACCACACATCTAACTTTAGGCCCTTCCATGTGAACCTCTCCCTAATTTGTCTATAGGCCTTAAAGAACCTGCCATGTCCAGCCAATGGAGAATCATGAAAGGCCCACAACACAATCTACCTGATAGTCGATCCTAGGACCAATAAAATTCTCCCCTTGTAAATGATCAGCTTTTTTACAAGTGTATACGTGTTGTCCTAAATACTACCATCAACAGTACCAACCACCCACTGATCCTTGACATACCCAGCAATGGCCAAGTGTCTCCAATCCTTAGATATCTCTGTAATAACACACAAGCGGGGTCTCCATGAGAGCATGTCAGCAACTACATTTTGATAAGAAATATCAAAATCATATGACTGAAGCTTGCTGATCCACTTCTGTTGCCTGTCATTAAGATCCCGATGTCCAAGGAAATGCTTTAGGCTGTTATGGTCATTTTTGATGCAAAACTTATTGCCAACTAAGTATTGCCTGAATTTGGCCAAAGCATGCATAATGGCCAATAACTCCTTATCATACACACTAAATGATCTCTTAAGACCCCTGACCTTCCTGCTCTCAAATGGGATGACAGTCTTGGGAAAGAATGACACCAATACCCTCACTTGAGGCATCACAGTACGACTCAAATGGCCTCAAAATTTTTGGCAATGCTAATAGTGAGCATGATGTCATAATCTACTCCTCTCTTGTGTGTGAGTAGTCGACTCAAAAGAATCCTTATGGGTTAGATCAGTAAGGGGAGTTGCATGAGGAGAGAAACCTACCACAAATCTGCGGTAGAAAGCACACAAACCAATGAAGCCTAAAAGGTGTGTTAGGTTCTTCGGTGTAAGCCTATCCAGTATAGCACAGACCTTATTAGGATCCATGCAAACTCCCACTGCACTGATAATATGCCCAAGATAGAGTAACTCTGTCATACTTAAGGCACATTTAGACTCCTTGGCATATAAAGAATCCCTATCCAAAATGTCCAACACTGTATCCAAGTGTTCCACATGATCATCCCACGTCTTACAGTATACAAGTATATCATCAAAGAAAACAAACCTCCTCAACTAACAATGGAAGATTTTGTTCATGGTGGACTGGAATGTTGTTGGAGCATTAGTCAAACTGAATGACATGACTAAGAACTCAAAGTGACCACAATGACACCTGAATGGTGTCTTCTCCATATCCTACTATTTGACTCTGATATGATGATACACAGATCTCAAATCAAACTTGGAGAAGTAGCATGCCACATGTAACTCATCTCATAAGCTCACCGATGCGTGGGATGGGATATTGGTTCTTAATAGTCCTTTTGTTCAACATCCAGTAATCAATGCACATCCTCAGTGTATCATTCTTTTTCTTCAGCCAAACAACTGATGAAGCATAAGGGGGCTTACTTGGCCTAATATGTCCCATAGTGAGCAGCTCTTGAATAGTCTTCTCTATCTTATCTTTTAGCCGCTTAGGGTGTAAGGAGTGATCATAAAGGGCTTAGCGCCCTCCTCTAGCTTAATGATGTGTTCTATGCCTCTATCAAGTGACCTTTCTGGTTGTAAGTCACTAAACACTTTAGAGTGTGATGTGAATATCAGGATTTAACTGTGTGATTTTGAGTCAAACTCGATGACCCATGTTTCATGAGTAGTGATTCAACATGAATCCATCTCTCATGAGAATAAATGGAACACTTAGCACTCATTGGATCTAGGTGATGCTCACAGGGGTGAAGCACCGGGACTTCCCGGGAGGTCACCCATCCCAGTACTACTCCAGCCTGAGCGCGCTTAACTACGGAGTTTCCTCCACAGTTAAACCCAAAGCTTGCAACCCCATTTGCAAAACCTTCACCAAGTGTTGTGCCTTATGAACCATTCATTAGAAAGCCCCTTAAGCTCATCAATTGATAAGTAGGAGATGATTTCCACAGCTAGTCAAATTGTGATGTGAATATCAGGATTTAACTGTGTGATTTTGAGTCAAACTCGATGACCCATGTTTCATGAGTAGTGATTCAACATGAATCCATCTCTCATGAGAATAAATGGAACACTTAGCACTCATTGGATCTAGGTGATGCTCACAGGGGTGAAGCATCGGGACTTCCCGGGAGGTCACCCATCCCAGTACTACTCCAGCCTGAGCGCGCTTAACTACGGAGTTTCCTCCACAGTTAAACCCAAAGCTTGCAACCCCATTTGCAAAACCTTCACCAAGTGTTGTTTAGTTCTAAGTTGTTGTATATCAGGATAGTAGGCTAGTTTTTCTGTACCATCAAATGTAGGCAACATCCTGCACTCTGTTGCCCAATCAACTGTATCATGCTCAACAAGATGCTGCATATGTCTAGAAGAAATCAACTTCAGATTGCTATTCATAATAGCCTAATGGATGTGAGTTTTTCCATCCTTAATTAACCTCATCTCCATCTTCTTAGTGCTGAGATAAATGCCCTCTATGGGGTGTAACTTGCTCATACCAAGAACCACATCAGTATTCCGCATGTCCACAACATAAAAAATTGCCTTAAAGGAATAGTTATTCAGCTTCATTGGAAGCTCATCAATCATCTTTTACACTTAAGAGTGTAACCATCAGCCACCTGCACCTTAAGGCCCTCAAACTCCTCTGTCTTAATTCCCCTCTTGGCGTCTAATTGCGAATCAATAAAATTGTGTGTCACATCTATCAAGAAGAGCAATAACTCGCTGCTTTGTCAACAGACCACGCAGCCTAAATGCTTCTTCCTTTTTCATACTAGAAAGGTATACCACCTTAAGATTAGAATCATCAATCACTTCATTACTATTCCCTTCTCCCTCATGTGTCTCTTGCTCATTATCAGTTGGCTGTTCTGAAAAATCAGAATTATTTTCCTCATCATAGAACTACTCCATCATCCCGTTTTTATCCTTAGGCTTCAAAGGGCAATCATGTTTATCATCATAGGGACCCCTACAGTAAAACAAAGTCTCCTCTTCCTTAGATCATTAAGAGTCTCCTAATCTAAAAGGGCTGCCACAGGTCTCTTAGAATTAGATCTAGCATCCTTCTTAGAGGCTGCCTGATTGGCATATGATGAAGTAGAAGGTTTGGAAGCAAACTTGCTTTGTGGAGTAGACATCTCTAGGTTCCTTGCTTTTTTCATAGCTTCTTGTAAGGTAGGTGGATTCAAAGACTTATCCACCCCCTCAGAGGCTCAACTAGTCCCTCTATAAATTGCATAACCTGTATCCTCTCTAAAATATCATACACCATCACAGATAAGCACTGAAACTCGTCGACTGTCTCAACTGTGCTAGCTCACAAAAATAAGTCTCTATGTCTTTCCTGTCAAATCTCTTTGCCAGTCTATCAACAAACTCCTGACAGAATACTATTTGATCATGGTGTAGTAATACCAACCCATGGTACCGCCGGTCATAGGCTATCATGTCCAAGTGCAACACAACAAATCGAATAGTGTCCTTAGTTATGGGATGCAAAGTAATATAAGTGTCGAGCTTATGTACCCAAGCTCTCACTGTAACTTTCCCATTGCCATCAAAGTGAGTTAAGGTCTTGCTACAAATGACTCTGTCTAAGCCTTTGTCTCTCAGGTGTAGGCCAAATTCTAGTGTGCTCTCTTTTATGTGTCAAGAATCTGTCAAATTTAGATTTTTCTTAATTGCCACCACATCATCAACAAATGGCGCATCCTTAGTCTTAACACTCGCCATATCCAACTTTGGTCTTCGAAAGGTAGGTTGTGGCGTATCATATGTACTTGTATGCTCAAACCTGTCATCAACTCTAGCACTGTGAGAGCTAATTGATATGATCGTGGTACCTCTACCCCTACTACGTCCTCTAGGGAGAGAAATGCACTGCAAAGTCTCTAATAAATGCTGCATAACATTTGCAACATGGTGTTGGCTATGTGCAAGATCTCTCAGTGTTTCCCTAGCCTTTTTGTCAATATCAAAAGCTGTAGCAACATCTCTATAATTATCTAAACCACAGAACCACTAGAACCACTAGCATCTTTGTTACCTATAGTACTAAACTGTATGTCTTGTTTACCCTCACTTGGTGGTAAAGTCCTTCCCCTACAAGTGTAAAGAACTCTTGGAATAAACAATTGTGCCATAATGAACTCAGTTCCCTGTAGGCTAGCAGGAAACCACTCTAATACCACTGTAAGGAGCCCTGTTAATACCACTGTAAGGAGCCTTGTTGGCTCACTCTAGATCAATGCTGAAGAATTGTTTTTCTTTGTGAAGTTTTGCAATTTTGTTTTGTTTTTGAATATATTTTTTTTTTGTTTTTCTAATACATAGAAAGCCCATAAAACTAACACAAATTGAAACTAATATGAAACACCATAGTTTTAAAAAACGTAGAGATACCGCCAATATCGTGAGTTTTTCTCAGGGCTGTTAAAAATGACCAAAAATTCGCTGCTGGGTAATGGGAAAAAACGTGGCGACTAAAAGACAAAATACTGCCTAAAAACACAAGTTTTTCCTCAAAAATTCAGTCGCTAGAGTCAATGTTTGGAGTCTTTGACTTTTCCGCCATGTCATGAGTCGGTTTTAGGTTTTTACAGGCTCATTAAAATGCTCTTTCAACTGCTATCTCTCACTCGCGTATTGCCGTGAACCCTAATCCTTCACCCGCGTGAACAGTGATTTCAACTGCAATTTCAAGTTTCAACTGCGATTAACTGGACAGGAGGGAGTTCACCTGCGATTTCAACTGCGATTTCTTGCTGGAAGCAGAAGAGCGTAAAGTTCAACAAATCAGATTTCGACATCGATTACTAGGTTTTTTTTTGCATTTACCATTACAAATTCGAATTTTAATTAATTATTTTACTTTTGAATCTTTGATAAAATTGATATTAAATGTATATTTTTTTTTATATTATATAATATAAATTAATGAATATTATTTTAAAAATTTATATCAAACTTTAAAGTTTTAAATTGGTTAATTTATATATAATTCTAAACTGGTATATTTTGTTTATTTAATACAGTATGAATTTATGAAATATTATTAAAATTTTAACAATATTACTAAGCAATATTAAATTTAAAATAAGTAATTGTATTTTAAATTTATAGTAATTATATATAACTATTCAACTTCACTATATTTTTTAATTAAGAATTTAATAGATTTATAATTTTATATTTTATATTTTATATTTTAATAGTAAAAACTTGTGTATCAGTAAAAAATTGTATTATAGTTATTAGTTATCACTTGTCAGTTAAAAAAATATGTTTTATAATATTACTATTTTTGTATTTTACTATTTCACTATTTTACTAAATATTAAATATTAATAACTATAGTGTAAAATTGTAAATTGTTAAATTTTAAAATTTTTAGCAGATGTAAGATAAAATATAAAATCTAAATTTAAATAAGGATATTTATTTATATGTGATTTGTGCTTTCTAGATTCATACTATTTTAAAAATTGCTACAAATTATGTTTGATCTCAAACTTATCTAATATCTGATTTTTCATTCTTGTACAGTGGACTTGTGTGTGTCACTGAAACAGGATGATTGGTGGTGGCAGAGCAAAGGACCCTTTGTGGAAACATGGTATCCCAGGAGCAAACAAAGGAGATGTCCAATGTATCCATTGCTTTAAATGCATGACTTTAGGCATAAGCTAATTGAAATATCATCTTGCAAAGATTCCATGCAATGATATTACACCGTGTGATATGTGTCCAGAAGAGGCTATAAGAGAGGCTATGGCAAGCCTTAAAAAATATGCACAAAGTAAGGCAACAAAAAAGAGGATATTCGAGGCCATGGCAGCCCCAATGGGGACTTTTAGTTCTATAGGTTCACAAACAAGTGGAGAAAGTTCTTCTTCTATTGGGCCTCGGATACTAGGATCGGGAAGTGTGAGTGGGTCTTTAGCAGATTTTTGGGTTCCACGTAACACTCGTGGTGCTCAACCCGGCTGACTAGGTACTGCATGGAACAAAGAGATGCGCAAGAAGACAAAGGTGGCAATTATGAGATTTTGGGTCCAGAATGATCTTTCCTTCAATGCTTTATGTAGTCCATATTGGGATCAAGTGGTAACTTCCATTTCTTTGTCTGGTAAGGGGTTCAAGTCCCCAACTCCCTATGAGGTGAGTGGGCCGTTGTTAGATGACGAAGTAAGAAACATTCATTAGCTTGTGGAAGAGCAAAGAAGAGTTTGGGAACATAAAGGTTGCACTATTATATCTGATGGGTGGACTGATCGCAGGAATAGGACGCTCATCAACTTTTTAGTTGCTTCAGGGGGGTAGTTGGTATTTCTAAAATCAGTTGATGCCTCTGATCAAGTGAAAAATGCAGAAAATTTGTGTAACATGTTGGATGAGGTGGTAATAGAAGTGGGAGTGGTAATGTCATCTGGATTGTGACTGATAATGCAGTTGCGTATGTGGCAGTCGGTAGATTTTTGATGGAGAGACATCCCACATTGTTTTGGAGCCCTTGTGTTGCCCATTGTTTACCGCATAGGTTAATTAAGAAACGCACACAGAAAATAAACACGAACACGAACAGCAAACAACAGGACTTTTATTATTCGCATATGCCAACAGTACATTATGCTTCGATGGTAAGATAGGATCTCCTCCTTACAATGCTTCTCGAAGGGGTTATAAATACTTTTCGAAGAACTTTCCCGAAGGAGTCCGTCGTACAAACCATTTACCCGTCGGCTACATAACAAGACTTTTTTCGAAGGGACCCGTCGGCCGATACACAATTTCTATCGACGACATCATCCCCCCCAAAAAGAGAAGTCGTCCCCTGACGACTAGCAAAATTAGGAGACAACCCACAATCAAGAAAAAGAAATACTAGAGAGAAGAAGGAGGTGTCCCAGAAGAGTGCTGTTGACGACATAACTCATACACTTGGTCAGTCCGTATGCGCAGATTTGTTTGAATTTGTGAATTAACCTCTACGGCCTCCTTTAGTAGAAGCGCAACATCCATAGCCTGCCTCTTGGCCAACTGCAACTCATGTTTTGCCGCGTCTTTATCTCGGATAGCCGTGTCCCTCTCCTGTACCACGGCTACCATATCCTTTAATAGTGTTGCCTGCTTTGCTGCCCAATCTGCCTGTTTGTCGGCCAAATCAGTGGCTAACGTTTCTCTTGCCTCTTTTTCAACCGCGAGAGATCTCTGGGCTGCAACACTGTCTGCTGCCCTATCCGCCTCCGCGCGCTGCCGCGCATAGTAAACCTCTTTGTACAGTCCCACGATCTCATGTGCCAACTTCATCATCGGAGTATCACTCGGTCCCAATTCTGGCTCAGTGGCCCAATCTGCCAACATTTCTGGTGTCTCAACTGCCGGCCAACCTCTATCCACAAAACAAGTTTGAAATCGCTTAGGACAAATCCCATGAATATGCGCTCGGATCAAATGCCACTCCCTTCGCCGAGTGAGAGCCTGAATCGCCACATCATGCCCCTTCTTCAATGCAGACTTCATAGTCCTGAGGTAGTCCCTGCACCTGTCCTCATTCGACTCGTAATCCTCCTTGGCGAAATCGTCCAATGACCATTCTGCATCACTATTGTCCTCATTAGCGGGAGTCATGCCCACATCCAGTGCCGCCTCCTCTACTGTCGGCGCAATCACGGCATGTGGCATTCCCTCCTCCTGAGACTGAGGCTCTGGTACAGGTGCTACTCCGGAATAGCTAGGGGACTGAATGGACGGGCCACGCCTGTCAAGAACGAGTCGGAACTGCTGCCTTAGAAAAACACTGGCTCTATCCATGACCTCTGGTTGCTCGGGCTGCGCTAGGTCCGTACACTCCTGCACTCCTCTGTCTGGTACGTTCTCTAGTGGAAGTACCTAAGCTTCTGCTGACTGTGCTACGGTAACAACTGCTGTTGGCTGACTTATGGCAAGCGCCACGGGTGTTGCTACCAGAAGTGCTTCAGGGGCTGAAGAAGTCTCTCGGTTGACGGGTGCTGACAGGTGGGCAAAGCCGACCGCAAATCCTGCTCCCGGCCGAACAGGAGAAGGCCGTACCTTGTGTTGCCATGGTGCGGCTAGTGTGACTGCCTGGTGGGATCCTCCAGTCATCAATATCGGTCGCCGAGTCTGTCCAAACCCCGGAATGTGAGCCATGTGTAGACCTTAGGGTATCAACTCAGAAGTCATAGGAACTGTAGTATGCGGAAATAGCAAGGGTGTAGCCGTGACAATCTGAACCTCCTCATCATCCTCGCCCTCCCCTTCTTCTTCCTCCACACTGTCCTGCTCAGAAGATGTCTCCTGTCGGCCGCTGTCAGTATCACCTGCCATGTCCGTCCGGGGCCTCTTTTGACCTATTGAACCCTTCTGCCCAGAGATTGAGTCCAAGTGCTTCCATTGCATGATAGGAGGTTCTCCTGAAGCCAGTGGTCTAGGCTTTGCCTCTAACTCCTCCATTGGAATCATCCGCGCTTACAGCATCAAGGAATAGACCAATAGCGTAATGGGGCATATAGAAGGTCTTGTGCTGGAGAGTCATGAATTCATGCATCCGTTTAGCCAGCACAGACGCCCAATCGTACACTTTCCCAGTCATTATGCCGTTCATCATGGATACCTACGAAAATGTGATATCTGATGCCCTAGAGGATCCCGTGAGCTTGCTCTTGACCAAGTCCATCAGACACTGCCATGGCCCCTCCTAAATATCGTTTTTCTTTAAACCCCTTCCTCTCGATGTCTCAGCTAATGCCGCCTGTTCTGCTTCAGTCAAATCTCCACATACTAATCTGATTAAAAATAGCTTCCCATCCTTTGGAATTTTCTTCGGCTGAATCTTTCTGCCCTACTGCCTTAAATGATACCACTAAGTTCCACCCCAGATACTGAAATGTGCTCCTCTGAGAAACTCTGCCATATGTCTCAATCATGGTACGCAGATACCCTTCATAATCTTGAATGCAAAAAACAGGCATCTGAATGGTCCATTCAACCTGCGCTCTTCTGATGCTTGCTTTAATTGGATGGTCATCAGGGGTTTCTTGCCACCATTTTTGGCAATCTATTCCATTTAATCCCTCAAATTGTATAGTCTGTAGTGTGACTTCAGCTACTGCAGGTGCTGTAGTCTTACGCTTCTCCTTGCTGCTACTCGAGCCTTCATTCAGGTTACCTGTACCTGCCATGCTCCTGCCTCCCACAACTTTAGAGTGTGCTAATTGTTTTTTCCACTGCCGTTTACCTGCAGATTCCACTAATTATCTCTTTGTCTTTTCCTAACGGTCTCCCAAATCCGTACAGTGAAGAATTCTTCCAAATCCGTACGGTGAATTGCAACCTTTGGAATGAGAAATCTGTATGCTGGAAAAGTTGGAAGGAAAATCAAATAAAAAACTGTACCACCAGAAGACCACAATTTCGTACCACAGTTTCCCTTCCCCAAATCCTACGTTGGTATTTTCAATGCCCTCCACTGATCATGGTATACCGCCTTGCTTACTGGTGAACTCTGTACCTTAACCTTGAGAACCTTGCATTCAATAATCCGTACAATGAAATCCGTACCCTGCTCCTCAGAAGGAATCCATACGCTTGAAATGCTGGAAGTTTTCTGTATGGTTGATGATTTAACAAGCCGTACAGTGCCCAGGCAAGAATTTGTACGGCAAGTAGTGAAATCCGTACCATGAAAAAGTCTCTTTTAAAAAAACCGTACATTGCCACAAAAATCATACTACCATCTTCCAGATATTAAAAACCGTACGGTGCTCCTTCAGATACTAAATACCGTACAGTACTCTCCTTCCCTTATGAAGCCGTACGGTACTTTACCCTAAAAACCGTACGGCACTCTTTTCTCTGAAAACCGTACGGCATATTCCATCCTCTGAGAAATCCGTACGGTGCTTGTGGAAGCCGTACGATGCTCCTTTACTGTGAAATCCGTACGGTACTAAACCGTACGGTACTTTTTCCTTTTTTTTTTAATAGCAAAAAATAGCAATCAGTTTTCCCTTTGACCGGCATCACCGTCGGTCTGCAATGACGAAGGGGTCTCCTGAAGGCCATTCTGTGACGCAAAAGTCTTTCGGTCGTGATATATCTTCAACTTCGACGCATTCACCGCCTGAGGCACTTCGTGTCCATCCAAAGTCCATAATTTGATTGCTCCATTGTCCACTACTTCCTGAATCTGATATGGCCCAACCCACTTAACCTTGAACTTGCCCGGTTTGATCTCATTCCGGCCGTGGTACTTCAATACCCACTGTCCAAGCTGAAACCTGTTTAGCTTTAGGTGCTTATCGTGCTATGCCTTCCGCCTATTCTGCGTTACTTCAGGTGCCCACTGTGCTAATAATTGCTTCTCCTTTAATCTGTTTAGTTTATACAGCCACTCCCTTAAGCTTTCCATGTCGCCCAACTTGTTTTCTAGTGCTATCCGCAAGCTTGGTATCATAAATTCTGCTGGTACTACGGCCTCCTGTCCGAACATCAGTTGAAACGGCGTGTGTCTTGTTGTAACTTTGTACGCCGTGCGGTAAGCCCACAAAGCGGAAGGTAATTTCTCCTCCCAATCCTCCCCTTCGACTGCGCAGGATTTGTATATAATTGATACTAGGATTTTGTTGGTAGCTTCAGCCTGTCCCTTTGCTCTTGGGTAGTACAGACTTGACAGTGAATGGTAAATTTTGAACTCTGTGGTGAGCAGTCGGATCACATGGTTTACAAAATGTCCTCCTCTATCGCTTGTTAATTGTAATGGAATGCCGTACCTGGTAATAATTTGCTCATAAATAAACTGTGTTGTACTTACCGCTGAGTTGTCTGGTAGTGCACGCACCTCCACCCATTTAGTCAAGTACTCCGTGGCGACCACAATGTAACGACACCTTCTGGTTCTGCTCGTCTTCAGGGGTCCTATGAAATCCAAACCCCATCGTTCAAAAAGCTCTTGAGCATGAGAAGGATTCAGAGGCATGAAATCTCTTTTCAAGGGTTTTCCAGCTCGCTGACATGTATAGCATGCAACAACCCATTCCCTGGCGTCATTGTATAGTGTTGGCCACCATAATCCTACTAGAAGTATTTTTCGTGCAGTTGTGTCCGGCCCCATGTCCCCTGCCGGTCCTTCGTGTGCTTTCTTCAGTACCTGTGGAATTTCTTCCTTCAGGACACAACACCTCAGGATTTGATCGGGTCCCATTTTATACAACAATCCATTAATCAGCTGAAATGTTCTGCTCCGTATCACCAACTTCCGTTTTTCATTCGGTGGCATGGTATTTGGAAACTGTCCTGTTGACAAGCATTCGCCGATGCTTGTATACCATTCTGGTAGTGTAGCAATCTGAAACAGCTGTGCGTCAGGAAAGTCATCATTTACATCGTCTGTCGGTTCTCTTGTTCTGATACGTGACAAATGATCCGCACTTACATGTTTCTTTCCTGGCTGTACAATAATCTTGAAAGTAAACTCCTGCAACAGGAGTAACCATCGACTGATTCTTCCTTGAATGACTGGTTTGTTGATCATATACAACAGGGCCTGATGATCAACATAGAACACAAATGGAGTGGCCAACAAGTAATGTCGAAATTTCTGCACAGCATAGACCATCCCCAATGCCTCCCGTTTGGTGGTACTATAATTTTGTTCAGCTTTTGATAGCAACTGACTGGCGAAATAGATCGGATGATCCAACCCATGGCTTCCTGTTTGCGCGAGAGTTGCTCCGATCGCATAGTTCGATGCATCCACATGCACATGAAACTCCTTCCAATCCGGGTATGCCAAAATAGGTGCTGTAGCCAGTCATACCTTGAGTCCTTCAAATGCTTCATCCTATTCCTTGTCCCATCGGAACGATTTTGTCTTGCAAGTTAACCTATCCAACGGATATGCTATCTTGGCAAAATTTTTGATGAAACGCTTGTAATACCCTATATGCCCAAGGAAAGATTTTACCTTTGTCACATTGGTGGACGGCTGCATCTCCAATATGACCCGCACTTTGTCCGGATCTGTCTTTAGTCCCTCCTTACAGACTATGTGTCCGAGCAACCTTTTGTGTGGGACCATAAATCTGCACTTCTTCGGGTTCAGGGCCAAACGCGCACGGCGGCACCTTTCCATACACTCGCCTAAGGCTGTCAGATGTTTGTCCTCCGCACTGAACACTGACCAATCATCCAAAAATGCCTCGAAGTTTCCAACGGACATCTTGTCAAAAATGTGTAGTATGATCCGCTGAAATGTCGCAGGCGCATTGCACAAATCGAACGACATCCGATTATAGGCATAGACTCCATCTTCTACGCCAAATGTCGTCTTCAGTTTATCCTCCTCTGCGATTGAGATCTGATTGTAGCCGGAAAAACCATCCATAAATTAGTAGATCTTGTGTCCCGCTACCTCCTCCAGGATGCTATCCGTGAATGGGATCAGGAACAGATCCTTGATGGTGACTGCATTCAGGCATTGGAAATCAACACATATTCGGATCTAAATGGAGTCCTTCAGGGAGATCACGATCGGGGATACCCATTCACTGGTCTGTACCTTGAAAATAATTACGACTTCTAGCATCCGATTGATTTCCTTCGGGGCCGCATAATTTTTGTTCATTCTGTAGGGCCTCTTCCGTACGGGTATTGCTCCTTCGATCAATTGAATGCGGTGCACACACAATTCAAGTGGTACGCCCTTCAGGTCCTTGTATGTCCATGCAAAGACATCCTTATACTCTAAAAATATCTTGAATGCTGCTATCTTTAGTACTGGGTCCGTCTCCTACCAATATGTTCCGTGGTTCTGCTTCGTCTCCCAAATTCATGGTCTGCAACGCGACTTCATTGTATTTGATGGGTTCTCCTTTAGTGAACTGATGTGCCGGGGTCACATCGAGTGACGCATCCCCTTCCTTTATTTCAATGAACTCCTTTGGAAATGCATCGGTATTGTGTTCTTCTATTGTCAGTACGCTGCAGGTTGGAAACAATTCATAATCCTCTATCTGCCAATGGTAAAGACCATTTACTGAATCCAAATCGTCATCTCCTTCCAGTCGTAAAACTCCCTCCTGATCCAGTTCCATAGTTTGCCCCTTTTCATCCTCTTCTCCCTCAGAATCTGACGATAGGGCTTCTTCCCCGACCATCTGAGTGTGCAGATCGATGACATACTTACGGCCTTTGCTTTCGAGTGATAAAGTATTTTTCTTCCAATCGTGCTTTGCTTTTGCTTGTATCAGCCATCCCCGACCCAGAATAGCATCGTACCCCTTCCGCCTGAGAGGAATCACAACAAAGTCCAACAGGAATGGTTGTGTTCCGATTGTCACTGGTTGCGCTGTGAGTATTCCCAATGGCT
The DNA here is from genome assembly GCA_028749045.1 of Cupressus sempervirens. NCBI lineage: Eukaryota > Viridiplantae > Streptophyta > Pinopsida > Cupressales > Cupressaceae > Cupressus > Cupressus sempervirens. Next base: position 655,271,044 of record CM053788.1, read on the forward strand.
TGATTCCGTGTTGATCGGTTGTTAACAGCTGGAAGTTAGGTGGCCATAATGTCGGCTGTCCCAATTTCCTCCAGGTATCCTCTGGCAGCACATTGACACCAGACCCTCCATCCACGATCATGTCTGTTAACACAGTTCCGAGAATGCCCATTTCGACAACCGCCGGATAGCGTCCAGATGAAAGAGCTAACAACATCGGGTCTTCTGTACTTGTGTTTCCTTGTTTCTCCTTTTCTCGCTCTACTGGTTGCTTAGCAATCGGGACTGTATTCGTGAGTGCCATACGGAGTTGAGGCATAGTGAGCAACAAATCATTTATCCTGACGGGTATCTCAACTTGCAATATTTGCCGTACAATGTTCTGTTCTGCATAGTTCCGGACGGAGGTACTTGGCGGGTCCTTCAGGTGTGCTGTTTCTGCCTGTGTTGCTTTGTGGATCTCTACCTGTGCTTCCTCCAGTCTCTTTTTTTCTTCCGTTGGGTCAGGGTATAGCTTCGCCTGCTTCCGAGTGATTGCCAAAACTTCTTCCTCGTCCGTCCGGACGACAATCAAGTTTACTCCGAACTTCGAGCACTTAGTATCATCATGATCGCCAAGTCCACACCATCGGCATAGTAACTTCGGCGTGTTCATTGTTGTGCACTCTCGGGCAAAGTGACCCCACAGATTGCATGCGCGGCATTGAACAATTGGCCGACCATTTGCATCGTACTGAATTCGACTCCTTTCGCCATTATTGTTGTTGCCGCCATTGTTATTGCTGTTGTTGTTTTGACCGCGCTGGTTGTTTCTGTATCCGCTTGATGTGGCTCCTTCCGTACTGGTGTTCCCGTTCCCTCCTGACGGGGATGCCTCCTGTGACAGGAACACTTGCTGCGGTGTTCTTGTTTTTAAATTGAAAGGGCATTCCTTTACCGAGTGTCCCAAGATCTGGTAGATTTCACAAAATTGATCTTTCGGGCAGGATCCCTTCGTATGGCCTTCTTTCTTGCACTCCGTTCACCATAGGTCATTGCCCTTAGTCTCCTTGTTCATGTTTTTGAATTCCTTCATCATCCGCATCATGTCCTTCTGGAGGGCCCGGACCTTCTTATTGCTTTCTTCGTCATCGCTGCTATCTTCTCCTGAAGATGCATCGTCTTCTGAATCGGACGAGCTGTTTTTCTTCTTCTTCTTTGTCTTCTGGTCACTTTCGAGGTTCATTGCCCGATTGTACGCTTCATTGTATGTTGATGGTGGCACGATCTTCATCTTTTTCCGCAGCTTCGGGTGAAGGCCTTCAATGAACCATCTTTTCTAGAGCCCATCTACCGGCTTATTCTCCATTTTACTGATTAAGTCCTTCAACCTTTTGGCGAAGACCCGTACTGTTTCATTCTTCTTTTGTTTGGTATTAAATATCTCCGCTACAATTTCATTATCATCATGCAAAAGTTGAAATTCTGCGATGAACTCCTTAATGTTATCCCAATTGTTTAATTTTTGTGGATCAACATCAGTAAACCAATCAATCGCAACACCTCGTAAGGTAGCGGGAAATTGTCGAATCCATTCGTTTGTATCTATTATGCCATTTGCCCTCCAGATCGTTTCACATGTTTTACAATGTTGAATGGGATCAGCTGCTTCATCACCATCAAATTTAGGCAATTTTTCCTTCGGACCTGCCATTATCACTGTATGTTGGAGGTTTTGTTGTGTACCTATGCTGTTTTGTACTCTCGCGCTGTTTTGAGCACCCGCGCTGTTTCCAACACCTGTGCCGTTCTGCACACCCGCGTTGTTTCCAACACCCGCACTATTCTGCACACTCGCACTGTTTCCAACACCTGCGTTGTTTCCAACACCCGCGCTGTTCTGCACACCCGCGCTGTTTTCAACACCGGCGCTGTTTGCAACACCCGCGCTGTTTTTTGCTTCCGCGGTATTTGGTGAAGAAGAGGGTTCGTCAACCGAAGCTGTTCGTTCCAGAAGTATATCTCGGACGAAGAGGTCACTCCACGCTCGTGCTCCCTCGGCACTCCGAGCCGTGCGAGTTGATCTCCTTCCGTCAGGATTCTCTTCCCGTGGCGTATGCAGGTTCAGAAACTCCTCCCTCGCTTCTTCCACCAACTCAAGCCGTTGTCGAGTCTCCTTCAACAATCCTTCGGTACTCCTGTTTCCGTCAGCAATCTTCTGGAATCTCCTTTGGCGCTCTGTCTGCTGAGCCAAAATTAAATTTTCCTGCGCAACGCGTATGTCATATTTTTCCTTCATCTTATTCTTATCTTTGTTCAATTGATTCGGCATTTAATTCATATCCGCCTGCCTGCATACCAGGTCCATCGGGCAACAACGCCAAATGTTTACTGCATAGGTTAATTAAGAAACGCACACAGAAAATAAACACGAACATGAACAGCAAACAGCAGAACTTTTATTATTCGCATATGCCAACAATACATTATGCTTCGATGGTAAGATATGATCTCCTCCTTACAATGCTTCCCGAAGGGGTTATAAATACTTTCCGAAGAACTTTCCCGAAGGAGTCCGTCGTACAAACTATTTACCCGTTAGCTACATAACAAGACTTTTTCCGAAGGGACCCGTTGGCCGATGCACAATTTCTTTTTCGAAGGGACCCGTCGGCCGATACACAATTTCTACCGACGACACCCATTGTCTTGACTTGCTTCTTGAGGATCTAGGGAAATTGAGCTGGGTGGAGAAGGTGGTTGAAGATGGAAGGAATATTGTGAAGTACATCTACAATCATACATGGGTCTTGAGTCTTATGAAAGAGCACATTAGTGGTAAGGATCTTGTACAAGCAGGGGTCACACGCTTTGCTTCTAATTTTCTAAACTTGCAAAGCATATCAGAGACATTGTTAGACTTCAAGTGCATGTTTCTTGATAAGAAATGGTTAGAGAGTCCTTATGCCAAGAAGCCTGAAGTAGAGAAGATTGTGAGGATTGTGTTTGATGGTAGCTTTGAAAAGCTAATGGAGGAGACTCTCAAAGTAAGTTTTCAAATCTTAATTGATGATTTAGTATTTAATTTTGAAATATTTTCATTGGCTGATTTTGTATATTTTATTATGTCTAGGTATCAGAGCCGTTGGTGAAGGTTCTACAAATTGTGGATGGGGATAAAAACCCCATGTGGTTTCTATATGAGGCTATGGACAGCGCAAAAGAGGCCATTCAACACTTGTATAGGTCAAATGAGACCGAATATAGACCCATATGGAACATCATTGATCGTAGGTGGAACCGACAACTCCACCAACACATTCATGCAACTGCCTACTTCTTGAACCCCAAGTACTATTTCTCCAACACTTTTAAAGCAGATGCAAAGGTTCAATTGGTTTGGACACATGTATTCGAAGATTAGTTGTTGATACAGACCTCTGAGATGTCATACTTGATGAGTTGTAGAGCTACAAGAGGGAAGAGGGGCCATTGTTTTCTTCCCCTGATTGCAAGCGTAGGAGATACACCTTGCAGCCAGGTAAAAAAGAACATGCGTTTACTTTTATCATACCATTTATTTTGCTCGTGAAGTTTATTGAAAGTTTTACCACATCATAAATGATTTTTTCAAGCCTTGCAGATCTGTGGTGGGAAGATTATGGTGCCACAACACCTAATCTTCAACAGCTTGCCATCCAAATTTTATCATAGCCTTGCAGTGCTTCTGGCTGCGAGAGAAATTCGAGTACTTTTCAAAACACACACAAAAAAACGTAATAGGTTGACTCAAAAATGCCTAAATGACTTGGTCTATGTGAAGTACAACCATCTCTTGCATGAGAAGAAGGTGAAAGGGCAAGCTTCATATGTAGCACTAGACTTGGATGACATTGATCCATATTTAGTAGATTGGATTGCTCCTCCTGATAGTGAGGGTGCAGATGCGGATGTGGGTGAACCTTTATTGACAGATGAGTACTTAGCCGAGTTTGAGATAGAGGCAGATGACTGGGATGCAGATGTGGCAGCACGTGAGGTGGAACCTGAGCTTGGTCATCCATTAGAGGCTTCTGTGGAGCGTGAGGCACCTACTAGGGCACCTGTTGAGGATGTTGCTACGGCAACTACTTCAACACCACTCACCCAGCAGCAACGATCTTTTTTGAGTTTTACTCCTAGATGCAATTTATGGTTGCTACTTTCAGTTTTCATTGATATTGAAACTTGAACTTAATATGTATTCAGAAGTTGTAGTTTCAAACTTTCATGGAGTTTGACTGCTATATGTAGTGAACTTATTTATATTTTGATGTTATACAATTATACTTGTTTTTTGGTTTATGATTCTATTACTATGTTAATCTACTAAGTTTTAATTGCTATGAAATTATGAATTATTGTTTAACTCAGAACTTTGCTTCATCTATGGTAGAATAGATATCTCAAATCATTATATGTTCTACAAATTTAGTGTGTATGTATGCATTTTTAAGAATATTTTAAGAAATTGTATATTTTCAAATGTTCGATAAAAGTGCCGATATATTGCTGAATTTTTCGCCTAGTTTTTGCCGATTCCGATATTTTCAAAATTTTTGGGTCAGCCGAGATATTGCCGATACCGAATTTTTAAACTCTGTGAAACACCATTACAATAATTTCAATTGCCATTATCTAGATTTGCAATTATTAGAAAGCATGAATGTATAAGCAAAGACTAATGTATCAAGGACCTATATGCAGTTTGGCATTGGAAATGAGTTGCAATAGGTATCTAACCTCACACCAATGTCCAACAAACCCCTTGCAGCCTTAAAGAAGATATATGTTGCCACCAATGGTTGCCTCTTTGCTGTTGGTGATATGCTGTCCAGTTAGGGTGGATGCTAAGGAGCTGGACCTCCTAGATCAAAATGCAAATGTATAATTTTTAACGTTGCTTCAGTAATGGACTCACAACTCACAATGATGCCTCCTAGTGGCAATGTCAATGAGAATAGTTCAGTAGCAAATGGACGCCTACGCTGAATGTTATTCACTTCACTAAATCACAGCAGCAACAATGGTAATTCATCTACAAACCCTTCAGATTAAAAAGGCAGACCAGATAATTAATTGAATGGTATATGACAACACCATTAAATCCTCAAATGAATCTCAGACCAATACTCAGCAGATAGAGCACAACTCACTGGCAGACAATGGCCAATTCAGAGTACCAACAGTATGAGGAAAAATCAGAATTTATGAAGGCTCATGCCAAAACCTTGAAGCTTCAATTTTGACAAAACCAATACAATAATAGAATAGTTCGATCCCCTTCATGAGTGCTTTTTATAACACTTCAAAGCTTAAAGCTTCACCATTACACAAAACACCACTTAGCTTCATGGTTACACTTTTCACTAACAAAGCTTCATTTTCACACCATCAAGTTAGGATAAAGACTTATAAGTTATTCATTAAGTTAAACTCAATAAATAAATAACAATATGCAATGCACTAATGCAGCCTTGTCAAACACTGATGAAGCCAGGACACAAGGTGCCACAACTGCACTGCTAAAATCATAAACTCTGCATATCCGACTTACTATAAATAGCAAGTCACTCCACTAACTTCCTCAAATCATAGTGTCAACTCACGAGGGATGCGATTATGAGCTGACATCGCCAAGCTACTGTAACCTGTTAAATTGGGGACATACACATAAGTTGACCTGTCCTAGAAATAGGGATGTCCTGGAAACTCTGAAATTTGACTTTTGGTTGTCCCATAAAATTAATATTTGAATTTTGATGATTTGTTTGATTTCTATTCTCATTCGAACTCTCAACTTCAATTATTTAACACAAATGCTATATGTTAAGATTCTAGAATGGATATAAGCATGCTTTATCCATGTTTTCATGTGTCAAATGTTCCTTTTTTTATATAGCTGTCCCCACTGATGTCACCTACTTGGTAAAAAATAACCCATGTCGGAAATCAATTTCCCTAGTCCTTAGTCATAGAAACCCAAGGTAACGTAGGAAAATGGATTGAATAAATAACTAGTTAAGTTATTGAAAAATTAAAACTTAAAAGACCACATATTTTTATAATTTAGAATGGTGTTTTCAGTGATTATTTTAAATGTCATTAGACTCATGGTGCAAAAAGATGATTAAAAATGACATTGATCTATATTTTTCTAACATTGAGGAATTTTTGCCCCAAAAGAAATAAAGATGATTTTATTTCTTCAAAATATAGTTATAAATAAGGATTGTTTTTGAACAGATTCTATTGTTCTTTTTGAAACAATTATATTTTTCAGGAATGAACATACATTCAATTTTATTTTTTGAGGATGGAAACCTTTACATTTTCTGAATCTCTAGGGATGAAAACTCTCTTTAGTGCAGTTATATACAGGATGCTTCACTAGTCTTTTAATTTTAGTGCTTCAGTTTTTAGTATGAGGTTTTGGGTGTTTGCTTCTGATTTATTTGAGTAGTTTCACAGTTTCTTGGTCACATGGAATTATTTTTTAGTGTGGATTTATATCATATAATGGTGAGCCTAATACTCTTTCCTGGCCATAATATTCTTGAGCAAGGTTGTAGCTTTCTTTGAAATAATTGCTTATTTGTATGCCATATTGATTGGGCTCTCCTCCATTTGGCATAGCAGTACACCTAAGTTGGTTGCAGGTTGAGTACGATCTTGATAGAGGGTTTGTGACAGTTTATTCCCAAAAGGCATGTTGTAACGTAATAATTTAGGCCAGTTTTTCCTAGAGTGCAGGCAGCAGTTAACTCGGGAGCCGCTCTTTGGGGCTTTTGGATAGCAATTTTTATAGGCTTGGCGAGTACTCACAAAGTTTGCAAACTATGGTTCTAACTACCCTACATAGGGCATAATTAGTAGATCTTTTGGTCATGAATGCAGAAAAGGCTGCCCCCTTCTCTTCATTACGCTCTGCAAAATGAACCTATTGTTGAGACCCTCGCTGGTTCTACAAAACTTCTGGATATGCTTTTCCTCCTTGTAGCCAGAGACACTGAGATCAACTTCTCAATCTGAAATCACAATTTTGAGGAAAGCTCATCAAACCCTCCACTATGTTAGGAAAATAACCACAATTTTTTTTTCAAAAAACTATCAAGAACTTTTGCAGATGAACACAACACACCCCAACAACTTTAGGTGCGACCCAAAAGAACTGCAAGATATTAGAATATTATGATGTTTCTTTATGGTCATGTTAGTTAATTTTTAGTTTATTAGGTAGTTTCTACTATCCACTTTGGTTCACGATTTTTTCTTTAAGAAACATTGTCATTCTAAATCTATATAAGGAGCTTTCATCTCCTTTGTTTAATACAACATCTATTTACCATAACATGGTGTTAGAGCGGGTCTATGGGATTCCATTAAAATTTGGCAAATGTTTAAGAAGAATTCGAGCCCCTCGCGATTTGGAAATTTTCCTAGAAATTTGTTTTTTTAATTTTTTGAAATAAAAATTAGTGGAGGTATTTTATGAAAATTTTGTGGTTTGTCTTTTGCATGGGTTGTTTTACCACATGAAGTCTCATGTATTGCCTCGCGAAGGTTTCTCAAATGAGTTTTTGATAAGTTTTTCCCTTAAAAAATTTTAGATAGGTTTTCATAAATTTTCCCTTTAAAAACTCTCTTTTGGGTTTATAATTTTTTCTAGAAAATTATCTATTGGGTTTATAATTTTTTCCTCAAAATTTATCTGTGGGTTTATAATTTTTTCCTCAAAAATCATTTGGTGGTTTTATAATTTTTGCTCACAAAATCATCTATTGGGTTTTACTATTTTTTCCCTAAAGAATGAAGCTTTTTATTCTTTGATCCATGTCTTGGATTCTATTGTTTGGTTTAGATCGATTTTTCACCTCAAAAATTGTGTTTGGTTTTTCCGATTTTTCTCCTTAAAAAATTGTGGCTATTTGCGGTCCGTTTTGGGGCATCATGCTCATTTGCAAAGTTTGGAGGGTTTGTCGATTTTTCCTCAAAATGGTGGCTTAATTGTTCTCGATATGTCTTTGGCTACAGGAAGAGTAGCTCCGTTATCCGACATCGCGTTGGATGTTTTGTGATGATTTTTGGTCAAATGTTTTATTGATTCCAGGAGGGTTAGTGACAAACTCATCTTAGTGGTAGAGTTAGTGGAAGACTTGTCTCTTTTTGCAAAGCTTTTTAAAGAAAGGGTCACCCGTCTCTCTTCTTTTCTGGATGGATTTTTTGCTTCTTTGTCATTAACATTTTGCAGATCCAGGGAGGGTCTTAGCAGCTTCAGAATGTTTTGAAGTATTTGTGACCAAAAGAAAGTAGCTAGACGATGACTATTAAGGGAGGGTATTAGAATACTATAATGTTTCTTTAAAGGCCATCTTAGTTAATATTTAGTTTATTAGGTAGTTTCTATTATCATCTTTGGTTCATGATTGTTTCTTTTAGAAACATTATTGTTGTAAACCTATATAAGGAGCCTCTGTTTAATACATCTATTTACCATAACACAAGAAACTATGATTTTTGTAGAAAAATTTGGGAAACCATTAATGTGATAGTGAGATCACTTACGATTTCATGGATAAATCAACAAACCCTTCATTTAGTGAAAAAGGGTAAAATTGACAACCATGTTTTTTGGAAAAAATTGTGTAAATCCCTTCCCTTTTTTGGAAAAAATAAAAAATCCAAAAAGCAGCAACATCAATCATATGAAAAGCCTCTAATAGATAAAGAACCCGCAAAAAAGCCATGATCTTGAACACCTGGATGTTTAGAAAACTTTAGAAATCACACTACAACAAAATCCTTGGCATGTGGAAATAAACTGAGTTTTTAGACCAAAAACCCTAGCCAAAAATGAACTTGCAATTTTCCTAGGAAAGAAAAAGCTTTCGTGTGCAACTCAAGCAGTTGGGCATTTTTGTCCGAAGGAAAATACACAGGAAAAGATGGGCACACAAATGAACAACAAATGGGAGAATAGAACCATTCTGAGCTAAAAACAAAATGTGAGCTGTGTGGGTTGCAAAATAAAATAAAATGGGCTGCCTATAAAACATGCCAGAAAAAACAATGCCTACAAAGATACACGTGAGCTGAAAATCTCAAAGCAACGATGCCAAAAAACTCTTCAGGAACTACGTGTGTGCTGGCTAAGAAAGGATTTCAAATTTCAAAAAAGGAAAAAGAAAAGAAGCCATCACAGGAGGAAAACGATGCACAAAACCATGGGTCTTCAACAGGTCAAACTTGATCTGCAATGTTTAACAAAAATGCCACCCTAAGTCTAAAAAGAACACCACCAAAATTCACCATGAACTTCAGAACAGAAACAACACAATTTTTCTAAATGCAAATTCTCACTGAGAAAACCTACGAAAACCCTTGAACCATAAACAACTGCATAGGATCTACAATTTTATAAAAAAATCGTTTAAAAAATTTCTGGAAAATTATTTTGAGGATAATCACAAATTTAATTTAAAAAAAACAAAAACTTAACCGAAAAAAACTTTAGCTTGCTTGATACCATGCTATTATAAAATTGATATATACAATATAGATGAAAGTCTATTTAAAAAAGAGATGAAACAATCATAAACAATAGAAATAGAAACATACTAAACCAACTAAGGTGACCATTATAGAAACATTACAATATTATTTTAATACTTTTTGTATTTGATATTATGAAGTTACATAAACAGATTCTTTACTGTATATGTATCCTCTTTGAAATGTTGTACTACCTTCTTTATCCAGCTTGTCCTACACCTTCAAACAATATCCTATAAGATAACCAATTACGTATGCTTGTGCATTGGAGTAAACTGTTATTAAATGGATTGATGAGAATCCTACATCAGCTGGGTCCTAGATTATAATTGATCAAATCCTTCTTCAAGATCGGAACTTAGACAAGTTTATTTGTTTAGTTTGTGTATCAAGTCTTTAATTATATATATTTGTGCTTCTAGATAAACTGTTATTACAAGTGATTGATGAAAATCTTACATCAGCTGTTTCCTATATCATAACTGATCAAATCCTTATTCAAGTTAGCAACTTAGACAAGTTCATTTGCGTAGCTTTTATATAGTGTCTTTTTCTGAGGAATGGGTTTCATAGGCTTTTGCCCAAGGAACAGCAAAATTAGTTTTTGGTCTTTGTAATACAGCTAATTGATCTCGTATTTCCAAATATATAAGAATGTTTTTATATTATTATTGTCTGTTTCATTTGTTTGGTTTGTGTTCCAATAGCCTAAAAATCACTATTTATTTCTATTTGCAGTGCCAACTATCATTGTTGCCCATGAATTTTATGATGCCCTTCCAGTTCATCAATTCCAGGTGGGTATGTTTTGTTAATTGACATTATGTATTTTTCTTGCACAGTCCTATTTAGATGAATTTGTGATCTGTAGTTCAATCTGAAAGATCCCTGAACATCCAATAATCTTCGTAGCACAACAGTTTCTCATTACCTGGTGACTAGTGTATACCCAAACAAAACTTTCTCACTAAATGGTGTGTCGTTTCTTTACTTATATGCATTCATGTTAATCTCTACAAGGGAGTGGTATTTCACTTTCATTGTCCTGCTTTTAAACTAACAATAGTGTTGGTATCAAGAGACTAGAGGTTTCATAACACAACTACAAACCATCCTCCAGAGTATGTAGGATATGTTTGGCATAGTGGATGACCAACTTTTGAGAGCGAAATGCATCTTATGTATGGAGAGGGCTTAATTGATGCAAAATGAATAAATTTCAGAGGAGCCTCATGTAAGTGGATAAATTGCTGGGCTTCCCATTGAAAACATGACTATAAGAAATTCACATTTTCAGCCTTATAGTGCAAATTCTTTGATATTATATCTTTAATTAAAGTATTAGAATTTTATCTCCAAGGCCTCTTAGGTTTTAAGTTTTTAATAAATGCCACTAGACCAAGCATTGCCTGTCTAAATACATGTTAAAAGCTATTCATTTCTCTTGTGATATATAGAAGCTATGAATTGCTCTTTAGTAATGTGCTACAAATGTATATAATTTCTATTGATAACTATAAATTATGAGTTGTAGGATATGGTAGTTGGAATAAATTGGGGGATAATTGGATAAATCGTACTACCAAACTCTCATAAAAATGAATTTTCATCATGGATTAGTCTTTGGATCTAATTCAAAGATCTTCGTAATTCAGTGGATAAGCCATTGGAAAATGCTTGCTGTCAAGTGCTCAATCTCTGACAAATTTATTTTTGAATAATAACATCATGATGAAATATTCTAATTGGATGATATAGAGATATAAAGTTAAAGAAAGAAGCCATGTCCAAGCAAAGACTGTCAAGGGACCCATCAACACAAAAGTATTGTTGCTGTAATAATAGATTCAAAATGATCTATCATCTGCTTAGGCCAGCCAGAAACAACATTGTTTGACAAGGTATTTGACATATCTATGAGGATCTGGGGACAGCGCGATGGAAATATTATCAACAGAACTTCATTTGCTTTAAATTACATTTTTCAAAACATTTCCAAAATGGTATTCAATTTTGTAAGTGCTTACATATATAACCCTGGATGCCAAATATTATATTGGTCAGGTAGATTACACATGGCAAATAAAATATATTCCTGTCATAGTCTTAGGCTAAGCAAGTATATTATCAATGCATTAATTTTGTACAAATTATAAATTCATGCAGAAGACACCTCGTGGATGGACTGAAAAGCTGATTGATATTGCCGAAGACTCGTAAGTTCCCAGCCAACTGGCACATAATGAGATATTGTTCATTTTATTTTCAAGTTGCAATGCCTAGTTTTATGCATGATGAAAAAGGAAAACAATTAAGTTGATTAATCTAACCGACCTATAGTGATGGTTTTCGTTTTGTACTATCACGGGAACCAACAGCTGCAGCTAAGCTCTACTTAGCTAAGCGCTTTAAGAGATTATCCCCAGATGAAATAGCTAAGTTGGAGCATGTTGAAGTTTGCCCTCAAGCTATTGAATTAACAAAGAACATTGCAAGAAGAATAGGGGCAGATGGCGGTGGAGCTCTTATCATTGATTATGGACAAAACGGAATCATTTCAGACAGCTTACAGGTGTGTGATATGTATAATCCATATTATAACTTCCATTTCCTTTTTCTAGCATTGTGTTAGGGAATGTTCAAGGGGACATTTCTAATTTTTTTAATATTCTGAGGAGTATGTCTAGTTCTTTATTATGTCAGAATATATCTAATTTTTTATGGTATCAGGGAATATTCAAAGCATGTAATGCAAGCATCATATCAAAAATCAATATTTATTTCACTTTTGGGAAATGGATTTAGTGCTTTGCATTATATATGCTTTTAGGTTATGAGATGTTTAGTTTTTGTATCAAAATTTTCACGCTTATGCATATTTATTGCCTAATTCCTATAAGCCAAGTTGGTATTTTGGGTATTTTTCCTTTCTCTGGGTTTACTAGCTTGTTGTTGCTATTATAACCATAATTATCAGAGTGTACACAATCAAATATAAAACACAACTAATAATTGATAATTCGATGTCAATTGTAAATTTTTAAAGATAAATCAAAATGGTTTATTAATGCAACTGTGCATGGAAAATCAATGCAACTTATCATATTGGTCTTTTATCACGATCTTCAGTATAATTGGTTGGTTCACTGGAACCACAAGCAGTGTTAGTGCCACTCCCACAAGTTGCACTATGCAAAGTCACAACCTGCATCCTTGATTGTGACTTTACAAATTTGTGCAGTACAAGCATCTAAGTTGGGATGCACTCGTGCTACATTCCAGTGCCTTATTGTATCAAACTGCTTGAGTGAGGGAGGCATTAGTTAAGATACACAACACCAACTCCTCTTCCTTTTTTGTTGCCTACTGGTTGCACTTAACTGAGTGGATAAACCAGTATGTTCTCCAATTGCGCTTTGTGAAGAGAAGCTCACTGTAAGAACCCCTGCAGGTTCTAACTTGACCACTGTAATATCCCTTGTAAATCTGATTGCAATCTGAATCTCAAGGAATATTATCAAATATTTAGCTTACAATGTTTGAAACCACTGTTATGAAGTTTCGGATTGTCTTCTTTAAGTTCGTAGGCTGCAAATGAAGTTATTGAATGCTTCTGACAATGCAAGGTTGTTATAGAAATGATATACTAGGTGTTTCAGACCTTTGACAAACATATGCATGACTAAATTAACTATGAAGGCTAGTTGACATTAAGACCAACACTTGTCATGTATTCCAATGTACACCTACAACCACTAGACATTTAATTAAACAGTTGACATGCAAACCTTTATTTAATCAAAGTATTCATAATGCATACAAATACCAATTCTGATGTTTTGAAATGTTATTACAAAATTACAGAGAACCTGGTAATGAAATGTGGGCCATGTGTCATGCAAAATGCAAAAACTCTCCAATATATATGTTGCAGCTCTCTGTAAATGTCCTCCAATTTGATGCCAAGGTTGGAAACATTGATTTGAGACACCAATCATCAATGAATGTTCAATAAGTCTGCCAACACTGCCTCTAATATTTAAATCACAGCTTGTAGAAGACTGCCGCTTCGCCTATATAACCTGTGGCCACTCTCCAATCTCAAATGTTGAACCATACACGAGTTGCAATCTGCACCAATTAAAGCTTTCTGTCCTTGCAATTAAATCTGAAGCCCTATGCTGAAATACTTCTCACTATTTGATCACAAATGAGGCACTATTGATAACCCTGAAACGAGTCACCCAATAATAGCAAGTATCAGTGTGTCTTTTCTTTTCAACAACTTAAATACTTGTAGAACTCTGAAGAATTCACAATCCTCCAAGTCTGAATAATGAAACCCTTGGTCCAAATTTCTCTTCAGACATCAAAAGCAAATACAAAGTCATGAATGAATCTATTTTCTCTTGCCTTGGCTTTTTTAATCATACTTCAAGAGATATCTTCACAAATACTCTTCTCATAACGTAAAAATTACTTAGCTTTTGGAACCATTTGCTTTTGTTGCAGTTTAATTGTAATATGCAATTATAACCCCTTTTTTTGTGCTCAATATAAAATATACTTTATTAAACACTTATATCTCCCTTTTAAATAAAGTGCACTTAAACCATAAAGTTATGATCTATCTGGTCCCTCACCTTCTCCATCCCAGCCCGAAGCCACCCTCTGATCCAACCCTCCCATCTGTTTCTGGATTCAATACATAAGTTGATTGTTATGAATAGGGCCCTACGGGCAAAAACTCGGGTAGGCGGGAGCCAACAGAGTCAATATATTATTGTGATTCACTTTATTAAATGACTTTTAAGTCATTAAGTGGCCTCGTTGATATAAAGTGAAAGCATAACTTTATAATTGCACTTTATAATTAACTATTAATAAGTATTACTTCATTAATAATTAAAATAACATAACTCCAAAAAAATCATTTTTTATTGTTTCCGTCTGAGCCTGAGAGTTAACCATTGTATCTGTCGTGCATCCAAGTGCTTACTAGAAATAGTAAGGGCCCCTCTCTAACATCCACTGACTTTCTATAAATATTAAGTCCCTGAAAATGAGCCAAATGACAAAGCCTGCTAATACCAAGTCTAGGCGCACTGCCAAAAATAACAACATGGGCGTAATTGACTTACTATAAATAGTAAGTACCTGAAACTGAGCCAATCACTGTGCACACCATGAGTTTGGGTGCCCTTGCTGGACATAGCACCACCTCAACAATGACTTACTATAAATATTATGTCTCTAAATAATTGCATACTATATCTCAACACTGCCAACAAGCTATTTAGACGCCCTGCTAAAGATGGAAACTCTGACTTATCCAAAATAGACACTCCCTATAAATAGCAAGTGTGCCAATTTGACTCAAGTGAAGAGCAATTCTGGACATCCTAGATCAGTGAGTGGGAACTGGTTGCTGTCTTTGCCAACTAGACCTTGTGAACAACTCCATAAACTTATGAGGGTCAAGAAATTGGGTAACACCTTGAGAGTTAACTTTCACGAAAAATGGGACATTACACTCAACTTGTTTAGATTCTAGATGTAGTCAATTCAACTTCTAAAATTATAGTCGCCAAATAGATCTTAAAAGAGTTAAAAAAAATTCAAAATACAAATATAATGGCAAGACACTTTCTGACTTTAGGTAAATAATTTCTTGGTAATGGAGATACTACCATTCACGAGTGTTGTTCTTGTACTTTGTTTCAAAGTAGGTAGAATATTATAATGTTTCTTTAATGTTCATCTTAGTTAATTTTTAGTTTACTAGATAGTTTCTATTTTTGTCTTTAGTTCATGATTGCTCTTAAAAAAAAGTCATCTTTGTCTATATACAGAGCTTTCGTCTCCTCAATTTAATAACAACAATATTGATTTATCATAACATGGTATCGAAGCAAGTTGATGGGATTTCATAAAATATGGTGAATTTTCTAAGTAAAATTCAAGCCTTTTTTGATTAGGAATATTTTTCAGAAATGCAGTTTTTGATTTTTTGAAATAAAAATCATTAGAGGTACTTTATGAATTTATGTATAGCTCCTCTTCAAAGATTTTTGCTGAAAATCGTGAGCCTGTTTGAGAGGTTTGATTGCACACTTTCTTAGTTTTAGCAAAAGTCTGATTTTTGAAGATTGCAAATGCTTGCATGTGCTTTTTGTGAGTTGCACGCACTTGCATGTGTTGTTTTGTAGCATGAAGGTTTCTCTGTTAGGTTAATAATTTTTTCCTCAAAGATTATTTGGTGGGTTTATAATTTTTTCTTCAAGATTTTTCTAGTGGGTTATAGATTTTTTCCTCAAATTGTTTTTCATGGGGTTTCATAATTTTTTCCCTTGAAATTATTTTGATTGGTTTTGATAAATTTTCCCTTGGAAAATTTGTGATGGGTTTCAATAAATTTTCCTCAAATTATTTGTTGGGTTTTACCCTTTTCACTCAAAAACAAAGTTTGTGTTCCATTATTTGTGCCTCGTATTCTATTTGGTTTTGATCAAATTTTCACCTCAAAAATCATGTTAGGTTTTGATCAAATTTCCTCCTCAAAAGCTGTGTTGGGTTTTCATCGATTTTTCTCCTAAAAACGATGTTTTGCAAACTTCAAATCATACTATCTTGCAGTGTGTCTTGGGGCATCTGTTTACCGTATGGGGTAAATAGATTAATGCATATAGACAATAAACAAGAACATGTAACAACAATACTCCTTTTATTATTCACATATATGCCGAAGAGATTACATAATGCTTACAATGGTGATTACAACAATGATCCAAAGTTGTACATATACCATTTCGAAGAACCTTCTTGAAGGGGCCCCTCGGCTACATAACAATTACTGACGATATCAACCCATCAGCTACACAATATTTATCGACGACATCAACCCGTCGACTACACAATATTTACCGACGACATCAACCCGTCAGCTACACAATGTTTACCAGCGACATCATCCCTCAAAAGAAAAAGTCATCTCTGGATGACAATTACAAAATATCCAAGACAGATTAACAAAACGGAATACATTAACTGACTAACTACAACAAGATAGATCTGTTTCTAGTACACTACTTTCACATTTGTCCCGTGCCTGCACCAAACTGGTCTCCAAACCACGTTGCATATGTAGCCTTTGCTAACACAATACTGTCTCCTTAGTCAAGCTGACCTTGATAGCCACTCGTGCCGCTTTCTCTTCCAACTCCTGGGTACACTTAGCCAAGTGTCGCTCTACTGCCCTCAACTCCTCCCGAACTCTCTATGCATCCTCCAAGACAACTTTACGTCCAACACCTACTCCACGTGCCTCAAAGCGTATCACACCTCTCGAAAGGCTTGATCTATTCTCTCCACCTCTGGTACATAGACACTCCATGCCTGCAGCAGCTCTAGGTCTCATCAACTGGTCACACTTCCCACGCTTGATCATTGAATTGATTGGGGGTCTAGGGGGCATTGCCCCCAGCGAGGTCAAGGGGCAGCGCCCCAGGAGCGCTCCCTGTCGCGATATAGGGTGAGGTCGAGGGGTAGCGCCCCCATCGCCAAGACCAAATTAGCACTCTCAAAACCACACAAAACTCCATGGAACACACCATTTTTTTAATTTTCTTTCGATCTCACACTCTTTCTGACAGCCGCTTATGTTTCCTACCTGTTTGTCTTTCCCTTCCCTTGGGCATTATACATTATTTATTATGAACATTTTTTATTTGTCATTTTTTTTTTTTTGGCTCCTTCCTCTGCTCATTTGCTATTGTGCCTCTTTCATCTGTTCTGCCTCTCTATCACTCTTAACTGCTCTGATGCTTTTGGTTTCTAAGCTGAAGATTAGTGCCATCGTTGCATCACTGCTAAACTTCACACAAAACACCCCTTGCATTCGTTTGACGCGGAATGTAGAGCCGCGAAGGATAGGAGAAAACAATCCATGGGAGACAGGAAACCATCCGCAGAGGAGAAGGTAGCTGCGGAGATGCCCGTGGAGAAGCATAGTCGTAGAAGCCAAATAGAAGTCTGCGGAGCAAATGATGTCCGCGGGAGTGAGATGAAGCTGCGGAGACCAGGGAGTTGCGTTCGTGGGACACCTTCCGTGGAACAGGTGTGTCCACGGCACACCCCCCGTGGGAAGGTGTCCGCGGAACTCCTCCGTGTCTACAGAAAGTTCCATCTTCGCTTCTTTTCTTTCTCTCTTTTTTCTTTTTTCTTTTTTTTATTGGTTCATTTAAAAAAAAATTTAAAATCTTTTCTTCTTCTTTTTTCATTTTTTTTAATATCTCCCTCCAGGCTTCGTCATTCTTCGTCGACAAGGGAGTCATTCTCGCATGGTATATCTTTAACTTTGAACCATTGATTGCTTCTGGTATTTCTTTCCTGTGCAATGTCCAGAGCTTGATTGCTCCGTTATCGACTATTTCCCGTATTTGTTACAGTCCGATCCATTTGACTTTAAACTTCCCTGGTTTGATTTCGTTCCGTCCGCTATACTTCAACACTAGTTGTCCCGGCTGAAACTTATTCAATTTCAAACGCTTCTCGTGCCATATCTTCCATCTGTTTTGTGTAACTTTCGTGGCCCATTGTGCCTGTAGTCGTCGCTCATTTAGTTTATTTAAATTATACCATCCCTCCCTCAGACTTTCCATATCTCCAAGCTTGTTCTTGGGACTCAGTACCATGAATTTCGTCAGCTGCCACTCCTTGTCGTCAATAGCTGTATTCTTGATTTTAGAACCTTCACTCTGTATTGCTGAAGTTTTTATTAAGCCCTTACTCTTTGTTTCTTGTGCAGATCGGATGATGTGTTTTCCTTGCTGTCGGCACCTTTCTACTAATTTCATGGTGCAGTGTAACCTTTTCTTTCTGCGCGGTCTGTTTATCGTGTACCGGACGGTGGAATCTTTCCTTTTGCTGCCTTTAGCTTCAGCTGTAATCGTCTTTGTTTCTTCCACTTCTTTGTTATAGCTCGAAAAGAGTTCGTAATCCTCCATCTGCCAGTGGAAAAGGCTGTTCACTGAGTCTAGGTCATCCTCATTTGATCCTCCTAATCTCAATACTCCTTCGTCCAGTTCCATTCTCTTCTTTCCTTCATCGTCACTCTCGCCTTCACCTTCTGAGTTTGACAACGCTGCCTCGTCAACTACCAATTGTGTGTGTAGGTCAATTATGAATCTTTTGCCCCTGCGCTCCATTGATAGGGTATTTCATTTCCAATCATGTTTTACTTTTGCTTGCACTAACCAATTCTGTCCTAGAATAGCGTCATATCCTTTTCTTTTCAATGGGATGACCATGAAGTCCAATAAAAATGGTTGCATTCTAATAGTTACCGGTTGCGCCATCAAGGTTCCCAACGGTTTGATCCTGTGCTAGTTTGCCATGAGCAACTACAATGTTGGTGGCTACAACGTAGGTTGTCCTAACTTTTTCCATACATCTTCTGGTAACACATTCACGTTTGACCCTCCGTCCACAATTGTCTATTAGAATAGTTCCCAGAATGCCCATCTCGACTACTGCCGAATGCCTTCCCATTGTGAGTTGCCGTCGTTCCACTACCGTCCCTTCTTGTTTCCTCTGTCACTTTTGAAAACGGTGTCATATTCAAAATGGCCGTCTGTAATTGGGGCATTGTGAGAAGGTCACTTAATTTGATCGGGACTTCCATTTGCATCACTTGCCTTATTATGTTTTGCTTAGTGTAGTTCCTCGTTGAGGTACCGGTAGTGTCCTTCAATTGTGATTTCTTCGCCTGCGTTGCTTTCTTAATCTTTGCCTGCACTTCTTCCAATCTCTTCTTTTCTTCCGTCGGGTCGGGGTACAATTTTGCTTGTTTACGGGTGATTGTCAAGACTTCTTCGTCCGCACCAATGCTGATCAAATTCACTCCCAATTTCGGGCACTTGGCATCTTCATGATCTCTAGGACCGCACCATCTACATAACAACTTTGGTGCGTTCGTTGATGTATAGTTCCGTGCGTAGTGGCCCCACAAATTGCATGCTCGGCATTGAACCATCGGGCGGCCGTTTGCATCGTACTGAATTCGACTATGGCCCCCATTATTATTGTTGGTATTGTCATTTTGCCCTCTTCTATTATTTCTGTACCCACCCGAAGTGGCACTATCACTGTTGGTGTTTCCGCTCACTCCTGACGCGGAAGCCTCCTGTGTCAAAAGCACTTGTTGATGTCCTCTTGTTTTCATATTGAAGGGGTATTCTTTCGTGGAATGTCCCATAATTTGACAGATCTCACAGAATTGGTTCTTCGGACAGGATCCCTTCGTGTGACCTTCTGTCTTGCATTCTGTGCACCAAAGCTCGTCTCCCTTTGTCTCTTTCTGCATATTCTTAAATTCCTTCATCATTCTAATCATATCCTTCTGGAGAGCTTGGACCTTCTTGCTGCCCTTTTTGTCATCACTGCTATCTTTTTTCGAAGACGCATCATCTGAGTTGGATGAGCTACTTTTCTTTTTCTTTTTTGGTTTTCGTTCACTCTCTAAGTCCATCGCCCAATTGTATGCTTTGGTGTATGATGATGGCAGTACAATCTTCATTTTCTTCCTTAACTCCAAGCGCAGTCCTTCAATGAACCATCTCTTCTTCAGCCCATCTGTCGGCTAACTTTCTATTTTATTTATTAATTTTTTTAGTTTCCTAGCATATACACAGACTGTTTCATTTTTCCCTTGCTTTGTGGTGCAGATCTCTGCTACTATCTCATTGTTGTCCCGCAATAATTGAAACTCGGTGATGAACTTCTTTTTAACTCCCGCCCATGTAGTTAATTTTTGGGGATCGGCGTTGGCAAACCAATCAACTACTACACCCCTTAGAGTTGCTGGAAATTGTCGGACCCATTCATCTATGTCGGTTATGCCATTCGCCATCCAAATTGTTTTACATGTCTTACAGTGTCTGATTGGATCAGTTGTTCGATCACCATCAAACTTTAGCAATTTCTCCTTTGGTCTTGCCATTATTACTGGATTTTGTGTACGGGTGTTGTTCTGTACTGTGACATCGACGTTGTTCTACATTTTGACACCGACGCTCTGCACTCCGACACCAGCACTTTGCAGTCCAACATTGACACTTTGCTCTCTAATACTGGCGCTTTGCACTCTTACATCGGCGCTTTGCACTCCAACATCGACGTTGTTTCAGACAGTCGTCTTATTTCCAACAGCTGCGATACTTGGTGAAAAAGGGTTTTCCTCAAGTGAAGTTGTTCCTTTCGGAAGTGTATCACGAACGAAGAGTTCACTCCACGCTCATGCTCCTTCAGCACTTCGAGCCGTGCGAGTTAATTCCCTTCTGTCTGGATTCTCTTCCCTTGGCATATATAGGTTCAAAAATTCCTCTCTTGTTTCTTCCACCAAATTCAACCACTATCGAGTCTCTTCTAACAATTCCTCGGTGTTTCGGTGTTCGTCGGCAATCTGCTGAAACCTCCGTCTGCGCTCGGCCTATTGTGCCAAAATTAAAAGTTCTTGTGCGATGTGTATTCCATCTTTTCCCTTTATCTTATTTCTATCCTTGTTAAGCAGATTTGGCATTAGACTCTATTCCTCTGCCTTTGTTCCAGGTCCATTGGGCAATGACACCAAATGTTTACCGTATGGGGTAAATAGATTAATGCATATAGACAATAAACGAGAATATGTAACAGCAGTACTCCTTTTATTATTCGAATATATGCCGAAGAGATTACATAATGCTTACAATGATGATTACAACAATGATCCATAGTTGTACATATACCATTCCAAAGAACCTTCCCGAAGGGGCCCATCGGCTACATAACAATTATCGACGAGATCAACCTGTCAGTTACACAATATTTACCGATGACATCAACCTGTCCGCTACACAAAATTTATTGACGACATCAACCCGTTGGCTACACAATATTTACCGGCAATAGCATCCGTCTCATCTATAAAGTTTGGAGGGTTTGTTGATTTTTTCTACAAAATCGTGGTAGTTGTTCTCGGTATGTTTCTAGCTATAGGGAAGGGCAAGTTTGTTATCCAACGCCGGGTTGGACTTTTGTGATGATTTTTGAATAGAAGATTGGTTGATTTTGATGAGAGGGTTAGTGGCAAATTCATCTTAGTAGAATAGTTATTGGCAGGGTCTTGTCTCTTGTTGCAGAGCATTCTAAAGAAGGGAGCACCCTTCTCTATTTTTTTTTTTGGATGGCTTCTTGATCATTAACATTTTGCAGATCTGGGGAGGGTCTTAGCAGCAACTACAAAATGTTTTGGAGAATTCAGGACCAAAAGACAACAGTTAGATAATGACCATTAAGGGAGGGTATTAGAATATTATAACGTTTCTGTAATGGCCATCTTAGTTAATCTTTGGTTTTTTTAGGTAGTTCCCATTTTCCTATTTGATTCACAATTGTTTCTTTTAGAAACATCGTCTTTGGAAATCTATTTAAGAGCTTTCGTCTCCTTTGTTTAGTAACAAAATCAACATTGATTTATTATGAAAACAAAGAGCACTGAAGGTCCGAAACAATGTCTTGAAATATAAATCCTCACTTTTGCTTGAAACCATGTCATCTATATTTGGATTAGGGAAGATTTTTGTGAGTACCAACTTGTAACTTTCATTGACATAAACAACTTTTATTGTGGTACCTTTTTGGGAAAAGAAGGTATCATAGTGCTATAACTCTTAATACTTTAGGGGTCAAAGAAAAAGCTACGGGTTGTAAGCAGTGTAATAGGCAATCCTTTGGCGCTGCCTAGTCTTGTCTATATACTATTTACCCATAGAAGCATAAATCATTTGGAGAATAAATTGGCAAACTAGAGTAGGATTTTTTGAAAAAAAAAAGGAAAAATGGGTGAAGAATTGAGAAAATGTGAGATTTTTGATAAAACATGAAAAACTGAAGAAAAATAGTCGATGAATACTTTAAAGATAAAAACATCAAAGGACATTCCCATAGCATAGCACTTGCACAACCTCTTGTTTTATTTTGATCTTAGAGGTCTCAAAGTTTTAACATTGATTTTGTTTGTATAAATTCCAATCAAGCTATGATTTGAAATAACACCAAAATATGATGTTGCCTTTCGAAGTTTTCAAAATCAGAGTGAAGCTTTCTTTGTAAAGTATTGCCAATAAGAGAAAATATTCATATTCATAGAAGAGAATTCTCTTAAGCTCTTTTTATTATATATGCTCAGCAAACAATTATGTACAAAGTTGGTTTGATATACACGTGAATCAATATACACATTTAATACCAAAACAAATTTATATATGTTGAACTTAGAGACTGAATTGCATGAATTATTTAATTTAATTTTGAATAGAGTTTTAAATAACTAGTGATCTGATTAATCACAAGAATTTATATGTCATGATAAAGCCTAAAATGATTATTGTAGGATTCTTTGTTTTCTGCAAAATTAAATAAGGCAAAACTTTGTTATCCTGCTCTGCATCATATCGCAACAAATAAATAAGGAAGCTTTGTTACAGTCTTCTTTTGTTTCATATTGCGACAATTTAAGATTTGAGATTTATACAAACACAATCAATGTTAAGAAATAAATAGTATCAATCAAGATATACAATATTTTTTGTTTGTAATTGTCTATCTCCCATGCTACTCCCGAACTATACTACACTTTGTGACTTTGCAACACTTTCCAACCAACTTTCCCAGTTGTGTATTCAACGTCACATGTTGATTTCATAGAAAATCATGTCACATTTTTGCGGGTTTTCATGTTAGCATTACTTTTAAGGTTTCTACTAGTTTCTTGCATTCTTTGCCAATTATCTATCACATTTTTCTGATTATTTGTGTAATAGATTGCAAAAATGTTGAAAGTAGTTGACCAAAAAAACCCGATTTTTTGAGGAATAAATTGTTTCACACCATCTCCCAATCTATTCTATTAATATATTAATAGTCAATAATAATATAAGTTTTGAAACAACTACTTCATGTTAGTTTTATTATGATCAGAAATGAGACAAAGCGGAAATAACAAATACAATATTGAACACGATGAATTATTCTGGGAGAATCCTTTAACTTGAGTAAGGAAAAAAACCAGCCACAAATATATTATAGTGTCCCCACTATTAGGGATAGCTTGGGACAAGTAATACCTGCAAAATAAAAGTCATAATTTAAATAATAATAAGTCTAACTATACTATTCTATTCTCTATCCTAACCTCGACCTTAAAGACGTCTCCACATCAGGATTGCTAACTCTGCCGAGGATCTCTAGGTCCTGTTGAGGATCTCTAGGATCTCTCAGTTCTTGCACCATTCTTGGTTACTTCTCCATCTTCTATGGAGTGATCCCTTTAAGGTCCTTTGTGGAAGAGATATCCTCTATCTACGACCCTTATCACACATGCATATGTTACCTTCAATGGAACATTCCGTTCTTTAATAATATCACCCCCACTCATGTTGGTTAGATGGAGAGTAACTTCACATAACGACATAAAGGAGATGATGTCATAGTAAGATCACTCTATTCCCTCGAGAAGGACTCTCTTGATCTTAAATCTTAAACTTCAAGTCATGTGTGTTATCCATTTAGAATTCCACCTTTACATATACATAAATTCATTAATATAATTAAACAAATATAACTCATAAACATACCTTCCTTAGCTTCCTCTTTGCTTGGTCAATGTGGCTCTATCCTTGGTCGACCCTTCAATGAATTCTTCCTACTAAATTATCTCACTTCTATATTTACATTGTTCTTAAAAAATCATTTCTTTGCTATTTATAAGGGAAAGATAAAATATATTTTTTGTTTCTTCTTTTTCAAGGGTCACAACCTTTCACAATAACAATCATTTGAAAAGTCACAACACTTCATAATTATAATCCTTTCAAAAAGTTACAATACTTCATAATTACTACCTTTTCAAAGAGTCACAACCAATCATAATTACAACTTTTTTTGAAGAGTCACATCCTTTCATCATTGCAACCTTTTGAAAAGAAGTCTCTTCCTTATTTTCTTCTTATTCCTTTCCTCTTTCATAAATCCTTTTTTAACTCTTATCTCTTCTCTTTTTCCTTCCCCTTTAAAATAAACTCTCCTCCCTTTTATATCTTAATTTGAAGGAGTCACGTCTCTTTATTACATATCTTTTGGCTTTTCATTAGATTTAATTAATTTATATTATTCTATATTGTATTATTTATTTACTTATTTACTTTGTGTTTATTATCATTTATTATTAAATCCTGTTTAGAAAGGCAACATACTTTCTACAATATTCTCTTGTATTTCAATTTATTTATGTATTTATTCATTGTAATTTTATTATTATCTTATTATTTCAAATATTATACTACATATTATTTCATTAATAATAGATTTTATATATATTTAATTATTACTTCTTATTTTTTATATTTTAATATTAATTGTAGTATGCCTTTGTCATCATTATTTATTTAATAATATTGTATTATCTAATTATTATTAAAATTCTATCTTAAAATGGGGATATGACATATATTTGATGAAAGCAGAAATTGTGTCAATTTGCCCAAACACTAGACTAAAGTAAAGTAAAGATCATAACACCTATCAATATGTGGATAATAATAAATTGCTTAGTACAAATCTCTCTTCAAACAAAAGATATCAATCCGAATAATATATGCGAATTCCTCTTGGAAGATATATCATTGTCTTTGACACTTCATTGTCTTGATGTTCCAAAGTGAAGACCCTACATTGCCTTGATGTTACAAAGAAGATGCATTGTCTTGACCTTTCAATAAGATGTAGATTATTTATTTATTTCAAATTTAGGAGAGAAAGATAACTGCTGCACCTATAACATCAACACTCCCTCTCAGTGAGGCATCATTCCAGATATTTACGTTATGGAGTCTCTCAACATGACACTCATAGTGGCTACATCCATTTGTGGAAAAGAGTTAATGGTGGAATCTCTTAACATGATAATGTCATGTAGTCACTGAACATGGTGTCTACAATGGCTACGCCCATTTGTGGAAAAGAGTTTACAATGAAATCTCTCAACGTGGTAATGTCATGGAGCCACTTAACATGACATCTGCAATGCCTACACCTATTTGTGGAAAAGAGGCATATGCACAAGTGCTCATCGTGGAGTCACTCAACGTGATGTCCGCAGTGGCTGCACCTAAGTCACAAGGTTCGAGTTTGAGTTCGAGTTTGACGACTATGAAATTTGGATGAAGTTCGACAAGTCAAAAAAATCCAAAAAAAATTGACATTAAATTTGCCTAATGTAATTTTCAAAAAAATATAAGTATATACTAGTTTTTATTATTACATATTTTAACAATTGATAAAATAATATAAGCATTGACATATTTAATTATAAATATATGATATTTATAATCATATAATATAAAATATTATTAACATGTTTTAATATTTAATAAATAATATAAAATTAATAATAGAAATACTAATAACAATAACAAAACATTTGATAATAAAAAATTATAATTATTAAGTAAATCTAAAGTTAAATATTTTCAAAACATTAAACATACTATAATAAAAATTTAAAACTATGAACCAAAACCTAAAATTAAATAATCTTCGAACATTGAAAAATTATATAATCTTGCCCAAATTGTCGAGAGGAATGGATGCGAATGCTAGACAACATTGTCGATGGAGAAGAACGAAAGAAGCCAAGTTCACAGATTTCGTTCGTTGTAGGAATGACCACGACCTGCGACCTGCACTCACCTACAACCACGAACTGCAACCTGCAACCCACGACCATGACCACGACCATGAACTACAACTTGCACTCACCTGCGACTTGCACAAACACGACAACCTGTGACCTACAATACAAACAATGACCTGCGACGTAAGACAGATTTGAGCCGAATTTATACGAATTTTTTATTTATTTTTTAGGTTTGCTGAATTCTGAACTTGGAGCCAAAAATTCGGCAAACGTTGTGACATAGGGCTCCATTTGTGGAAGGAGACATTGTCATGGAGTTTCTCAACATGGCATCCATAATTGCCACTCCCATGTATGGAGAACACTTCTTAGTCTTATAGATATGAAGGAGTTCATCACAAAGTTACTCAACATGATGTCCACAATGGTTGCACCCATTTGTGGAAAGAAACATTTTGTCATGAAGTCTCTCAACATGATGTCCATGATGGCTACTCCCATGTATGGAGAATACAAATATTGGTTATATAGGATTAGTTAGATCAGTAAACTCAAATGATATATTAGACTCCCTCTAAATGTATGATATTTGAACTCCACATGTTTTATAGAGCTCTCATTGGTCCATTGCAGTTTGCTCCTCTCCTCATTGCAGCTCCTCATAAGTATCAAAATTGTCATCCTCCAAGTGCCACTACAAAACTCCCAAATCCGCTAGCTTCTCTAGTGAAACATATTCCTTCGCTTCATAGTGTTGAGGCCGTTGATCTTCACCTTCATGAATCTCTCCTTCATGTAATTGACAATTACCCATTGCATTATCTTCTCCTAGGCCATGCTGATTTACCGTTGCTCCACAAGCTTCACCATTACCCCAAATACTAGAAGAAATGGAGGTAGGGATCCCAATTCATAATTATCTTTTCTTTTTGGTTTTTCATCCACTACTCCAAACTTACCCTATAATTGTTGTGATGCCATTACAAAAGATCAATCATCGTGAGCCCTGTATTGAAATAACACGATGTCCTTCCTTCAAATGTTTTGGCCAAATATATATCAAACCAAAAAGCCTCTGTGAAACAGCTAATCAAATTTGGATGGCAATACTTAGGGGCTCTGATTGGATTCTCCCAAAGCTTGATCCCCTATAGCTTCTCAATGTCATCTATTGCAATAAGATCATAATTTAGATAAATTACTCTCTCCATACAAGGTGATAGAACATTTGTTAGATAAATCCGAGCATAATTTGAAAGGCATCTCTAAATAGAACTTGAACTCAGGCCTTTAATGAGGTTTTCATCAAAAAAAAAAAAAAAATAGGCTTGAAGTCGAGGTAAGAAAAAGCATGATTACACTATCCTGTGTAGCTGTAGGTCTTGGTGAGAGACCAGGAAGTGGAAGAAGAAACTTTCAGGAAAAGAGGCGTGATTAAGAACAAACAAAACAACAATTATAGATTCTCACAAATACTCGTCCTATGTCACGACTATGTGCAAATACCATGTGTCACAAAACGTCTCATTTCGAATAGGACACTTTCCCATTACAAAATGCCTTAGCTTCTTTCAAGGATTCCGACTCCTGTAAAGATCTCACAACTGCCATCCTTTCAAATCTTGAGCATCGCCTCTATAGCACCCGGTCCATTTATCTTAATAAATGCTCAAACCACAAAAATGAAAATGAAACATTGTAGATTCGATCTGATCTCCTTGCAGAGGATCACAACTCGGATAAATTTCACTCATTGAAAGCCCTAAGGGGATAACAAATTACTAAACTTTGTTTATTTTCGTCCATACCCTACTCCTTAGACGAATTCCATTTTTTCAATGAAATTTTCTTTGAATGGAACACCATGAAACACGTCTTTCTCTGCCTTTCATCATGTTGCACCACTTTGCTCTCCTAGATCCTTCCTAGGCACTGATATCAGGTTAAACTTTTTTTATGATAAAAAATGAGACAACATAAATAACAGATACAACAATGAACACGATGAATTATCATGGGGAAATCCTCCAACTTGAGGGAGAAAAACGCGACCAAAATTTATCACTTATATATTTAATGAAAGAGTAGAAGACTTCTTAACAATTTGCCCAAACACTAGGCTTTACTGAAGTAAAAATCATAGCACCATCAATACACAAATAATAGTAAATTATTTAGTATAGATTGTTAATGTTTGGTAGCTTCAATTGGATAAAGCCATGCGACTAAACTAAAGATATGTGTGTGTGTGTGTGAGAGAGAGAGAGAGAGAGAGAGAGAGAGATAATATATAAATATAGTTAAATACTTAATTGTAATATTAATTAATAATAATGAATAGACATGTCCCATGAAAGGACATGTCTCTCCCAAAGTAGCAAGAACCGGAATCGGATCGGAATCAGCTAGGCCGAATCGAATGATGAATCGGCCATGAATCGGAATCAAATCGCCCACAAATCGGCAAATTTAAAAAACCCTTGAAATTTAGTGAGCAACTTATTTCATAAACCCTTTATCATTGATTCTATTCACTGATTCACAAAAAATCGTTTGGTTTGAATCGAATTGCCAAACCACATGAATTGCACGAATCGCCGTGATTCTTGGAACTATGGTCTCTCCATGTGTTTTCTACAATTTAAGAGAGAGATCGCTGCTTTTGGAAAATATATACCGAAGAGGCAATGTTAGTACATTTGCAGCAATCTTGATAAATCAACACGGTATCAAAGCCAAACTACAAATGTAAGAAAGAATAGAAAAGACCAGATTATTGATTTGGGAAAAATTTAGACCTGGATATTATACTTCTAGAAGTACATGCGGATCGATCTAAAAAGATTAAATCTATTGCAGATCATCCAAAGGAAAGTTATACCTACAAACACAACATCTCCTCTGGGTTGACCTTGTGATGACACAACAAACAAGATGAATGTTCATCCAGCTATTTGTTTGTGCACTCCACATGAAAAGTGTGCTTGCACTTTGGAAGCAATCTCAAAATTTCTGATTTTTCAACCATGTTCAAGCAGACTGCACATTCCAAACCCTCCTTCATTTACTTGAGTGATGAAAATTTGAAAATTGGCAGCGACTCCACCATGCTACGATCCACTTCAGAAACCCTATGCCTTTTCATGCCATGATTAAAAAAACGATAATCCCTTCCAACTACAATTGTGGCATTTTGCTTGCAGTGTTTCACATAAAGGAGAAGTAGAAATGCATTCTTGGAGGCACACCCATGCCTGAAGGATCCAAGGATGCAATAAATCATTCATTCTGGCTTAGCGTAACAGCTAGGGGGACTGAGAAGGGACCAAAACAAGCAAGAAGAAAAACCACATATACAACAAATGAATGATTATTTGCTTTAATCCAATAAGGAAAACTTAATATATATGAAGATAAACAATAAATATGAGCATTCAACTATTGTTATCAAAATGATTAATTTCTTAGCAGCAACAAAATATGGAGAAGATTAACCATGTTAGCAATGATATGGTATATGACAGTTGCTAAAAATGGAAAACTTAATATATATGAAGTGTACTTAACAAAGTGATAGCTGCTAGAATTAGTTTGCTATAATAACGAGCTATTTGATTTAAGAAACAATGATTAGCACATAACAAAACTACAGAAGTGAAGAGATTTCGCACCTGAAAAAGTATAGATACGGATGATAGAAGGAAGCAAATAAATAAGATAGTCATTCCTACGTATGACCGCCATGAGGACTAGAGGGTCCCACTACGAAAGCAAAGGTAGGTACAATGAAGTTCATTTTAGTAGTATGAGTTAATATTAATTGTTTATTTCCTATGAATAAAAGTAACAGATTAAGAAATTGATTACTTTAGATTATTATTTGTGGCATTAATAAGAAAATAATATGTTGAAAATATAGATTAAAGTATATATAGAAGATTGAATATATAAATATATGTTCAAAGTATATATTTATTTAAATTTTATTGGAATGATCTTTATATTATTATGCAAAATTATTTATTATCCTTAAGAATTATATTAGACTCTCGAAAGTCCATGTGTGTGATTGTATGATTTTAATGGGATTACCCCTTGTGTTCATCATTAGGAAGTGATGACTTCAAATGATTATCACTTGTATTTGTAGAAGTTATTGGAAGGTGACGATCTTACAATAACTTAAATCATGATATACAACTCAACAACTAAGTGTTAGATGCCATTCACTTGACGGTCTATGAGTTATTTGTATAGGTATTTGGTGAATATCATGTGTTGATATTCTGCAGGCCATTACCTTATTGAGTATTGGGTGAATATTATATGTTGATATTTCTAGGAGGCTAATATGCATGACATCAAAATGGTGAATATCTTCTTATCAAAGATATCCTTAAATTTTGTCATTTTGTATATTACTAATGGTGTAATATCTATGTGTTTATCCTCCCTAGCTAAGAGGGAGTGTTAATGTTTGGTAGCTTCAGTTGGATCAACCCATGAGACTAAATTGAAGATATATAAATACTATATATATAGTTATATAGTTAAATAATTAATTGTTATATTAATTAAATAATAAATAGACATGTCCCATGATAGGACATGTCTCTCCATGTGTTTTCCACAATACAAGAGAGAGAAATTGCCGCTCTTGGAAAATATATAGTGAAGAGGCAATGTTAATACATGTGCAGTGATCCAAATAAATCAGCATAGGTCTCTCTTCAAACTAAAGATATCAATTTGAAGTATATATGCGGATTCCTCATGTAAGAATATAATATTGTCTTGACCCTTCATTGTTTTGACATAACAAAGTGAAGAACCTTCAATGTCTTGACCCTTCATCGCTTTGATGTCACAAAGAAGATGTCTTGCCTTGACTCTTCATAAAATGTAGATTATTTATTTATTTTGAATTTATCAGGGAAAGATAAGTCCTGCAGCTATAATGTCAACACTTTATACTATTAATTATAAACTATAGGGGTTTGCTACATTCAAGTTAAAGGGCCATCTGTAATAGTGCATAATAGTTATAATTTGAAAATTAGTGTATAATATTGATTGTATATTTGGTCTCATCAGAATCCATGAGGCAAGGGGTGCAAAGAGCATGTATATTTGATCATTAGAACAAATTTATTAGCTGCTTCAAGGCTATCTCACATGTTATCTCAATCCAATTTTCAAGTGATTTGTCAATTTCGTGAGTTATTCGTAGGGCTTCGTAGAATTTTGCAATATTTTTAATGTTTTTTTGCCATTTTTAAGGGGTTTAATATGATATCAATGCACTTTAAGTGCAAAAGGGTCATTGAAAATCGAGTCAATGATTATTTTAGAGAAAAAATCGGTTGGCTTTAGGATTCAGGATTAATTGGGTATTATGAGGATTTTTTTTGTAGATTTCTGCTTCTACAGTTCAACTTCAGAGTAGTCTATGGTCAAGGTTGATTTCCATCCTTGAGGATACAGGCTGTGTTTGCATCTAAAAGGGTAATCAATATGAACTTATATTTGATGAAGGGTAATTTGTTTTGAGCATATAGATGTGATGAAGGGTAATCAATTTAAATTTTGAAACTTTAACATTTGGTGAAGTGTAATCAATTTGATTTTGAACTTATATTTGATGTATTATAGTGTGAGTGTCTCATGAGTGTTGTTGTGGTTGGTCATAACTTACGGTATTTAATGCATTTTAATTTCAATAGCAAGAGATATCAATCGCTATAATTGTTGCAATATTGCAGTGAAACATGAGGACTCGCACCCCCTCCCAAACCTCAAAGTACCTGTGCCCTAGATGTCCCCACACTGGTTACTTGGAGTACTTGAGTACCCTCAACTCCGCCAGTCTGCAACTATGCTCTTGTTGGGATGGGTACTTGAATTTCTATTTGAATTTTGATTTTTGAATGTTACTGTTTGGTATGTACTATGTTACTATGTTGAATGTTACTGTTTGGTATGTACTATGTTACTATGTTGAATGTTAAATAGTTCTAATTCGTGTTGCAATTTTGCTATGTTCAAGTATTTTAGTTTGGTATGTTATACTAAAACATCATTTCATAACTAGCATTTCAAGTTCTATATGTATAGTATACAACACCCCTCCCTGCCCCATCGTCCCCACATTGACATACCCTAGGTCGTCCCAAAATTGAGGCCCATTGTCTCCTCGTGTTACATCCCAAATTTTGACCTAATTTGAAATATAGGAGTTAAGGTTCACATGAAGTCAGTTGGCAGTTTAATTTGTTATAATCTGGCAAAATGGTAAGATAGTCGTTATGATTTCAAGTGAATATAACATGTTAGTTGATCGTTAATCACGAATTCATGGAATTAAGAAGATGGTTAACCGTTGTGATTATTTATAATTAAATAATTTATTATGATAATATAATTTAATTGTGGAGAATTTCCTTGTAGGAAGCATGTCGAAGGGGTGGAAGCATTGTCAAAAAAGAATTAGGCAAGAGCATCACCATCACTAAGCAAATGGGTTGAGGACTTAGCAACTTAAAACAGGATACCCTCTGTGGGATCCGCATGAGCTATTTAAATAAATAAATTGAGAAAATAATTGGGTTAAAATATAAAATGTATCTCAAAGGATATTAATTTATCTTTCATCATATTATTTTAATAAATATTTAAATACGTGCACATAATATAAAAATGATTTGGCACCATTATAATTTAATAAGGTGAAGTTTACATATACATATAAGATTATAATAATATTCGAATTATAATAACATTTGAATTATTATAATATTCGAACAATAATCTTCCAACTCTTTTCTTTCCAATTTAATATTCTTTCTTTTAATCGATTAACACTTGGCAAGATAAATCAATTTAATATTTGGCAATTTGAGTTGTCTTATAATCTTTCCAACTTCTTTTCTAACCTTTTTATTTTATTTTCTTTTCCTTCTTTATTTCTCTCATTTTCAAATTTGAATTTATGATGTATTCGAATGGTCATCTTGACAACTGATGGTAGCCGAGGAGACTCGGCCAACCATTAATGAATGCCATGATTCGATTTTGGAGATCATTCCTCTTTCCATTCTTCTATTCCCTCCTTTCTCTGTCTGCTATGAATCATTCTAGGTCGAGTCTAGATGTTTACAGCTAGATACCTTCAATATTTCTCTTACCCGACTTCCCATTTATTTTCTTTAGTTTCTACGGCGACTGTGTTATCAACTAGCGGGTGAATAGGAGTTCTGGCCGCAGGAGAAAGAGCTACATAAAATCGCAGGTTATGTGTCTTACTTTCTCTGCTAAGTCTAAGCCCGATTGTAGTCAGCTTTTCCTTTTCTTTTTGCTGAATAAGATATCAAAGAAGTAATGCCATTCATAATTCGGATTACCACTGATTTTAATATTGCTTCTGTACATTATAAGCAAATAGGCTGAGATTAAATGTGTATTCAAGAGCATAACTCCCTTCTATCCACCCTTATTCGGATTTACATGCAAATTGAGATAAACTTTGGTATCTTGTTACTTTTCCCTGTAATGCATTGAGATCCTTTTTGATTTATAACGAGTATCCTTGAGATTATCTCATTTATGAATTTCAATGATAGAAAACTTAATTGAATTGCATGAATCAACATCAATGCACATGCTATCACAATTTTCTGAACAAAATCAGAATATTTGTAACATCGAGGAATTCACCAGCAAAGAAGCCATGGAAATGGTGAAGTGTAAATAATAACAAGATGATCATAATCTTTTAGGCACCTAGGATTCACCTGGCATAGAAGCCATAGAATGGTGAAGAGGTTGAGTTAACCTGCAAGAACCAATAATGAAATCAGATTTGAATATCTATATAATGAATAAATATTAGCTCATGCATAATCCAGTCAATGTAATCTCCTGCTACAAAGTCGTATGGTGTGTTAATTATCAGGATTCCTAGTGTATGGCAAGATGACCCATGTTTATTCTGGGTAGGGAGGGCCATTCTCATTTGAGATTGTGTGGGGATAAGATTTGATTCGAAGTTGGGTGGTTAAGCCCTTGATGACGTTTCACCTCTCTCTAAGTTGTCGGACGAACAACAGACAAAGATAAGCTGTACATTAAATTGTTTGTCGGAAACAGGTAATATCACTTTATGATGTATATGCAAGAAGGTAATATTAATTGAGTTATTTCATAGTTATAGTTATTTTACACCTAGATGCGAGTGATAGAGCTATGGTTTGTTTTCCATTTATATGAATATCGAATATGAGCATATTTTCTAATCTTGAGTTACTGCCACAGTTAAGTAATCGGAAGGAAAGGAATCTGAAGCCCTAATTGATTTAGTGGTAACTGGAACCCTAAATGATATGGTGGTATCGGAAGCCCTATTTGAATCAGTGGTATCGGAAGCCCTATTTGTATCAATGGTATCAGAAGCCCTAAGTGATATCATGGTAACTAAAAGCCCTGAATGATTCAATGGTAATCGATGCCCTAATTGATATAGTGGTATGTGATGCCCTAATTTTAAATATAGTGGTATTTAATCGTAATCATCATTTGATTGTGAGATAGCGGTTTTTAGATGGTATTTTGTCATGTGATATTGTTATAGTGGCATTTGTGGACTAACCCAGGTGGTTGCAGAAACATCCCTAGTTTTGATTTCGATCAAAAATTTCATGTTACGTGGTTTTTAACTTCTATAGTAATTTTTATTGATGGTGTTTTCAACTCTTCGTTAAGAAATTTTGTTTAACTGATTTTAACCGTCATTCCCTTTCATATGAACGAAACTGATTTAACTGATTTTCTATGAAGATGAAGTGATAACTGTATTTCTTCGAGTACGTTAGTTGTTAATTAAGACCCCAGAAATCAGGATGTTACACCTCGTCTTGGAAACTCGTCTCGACATCCTAACGTCTGAATGGTTTCCAACACTGGTGTTACATTGCAATATTGTAACCGATTTATCATCTTTTTTGCAAAATTAGTTTGATTTCCTATGCATTGTGATGTGTACGGTCCTACCATGTTGCAACATAGCATCTTACATTTTGTATGACCCATTTTATGTACGAGCCCCAACTTGATTCAATCACTGAACTCACTATCAGCTACAACTGTGCTTGATGGTTGTAATTTTTGTTTTTGTATTTTCTGATTTTTTGTGCTTTTGAGGGTTTTTAAACATTAAACAAATAGCTATTCTTATACAATATGTTTGAATGGAATAATTGCAAAAATAGACTTCAATATTGAATGCCAGTCAAGATGAAGATTTTCGCGATGAAGAGTACAAACTTGGAAGAATTCTTCCTTACAGAAGCAAGTAAACAAATGATGAAAAATAACCTGATTATTGTGCTACAACTTGTAAGACTTCTGATTTTGGAAGCATGAATCTTTATTGCCTTTATTACTCTAGCATGGGTACTATTCACATCACTATAGAAAAACACTGTAGCGTGCACTGTAGAAGCTGAAATTAACCTTTGTTGAAGCACAATAGAGTTCGTGAATGAAACTCTCCAATTTCCCAAATTCATTGGATATTTCACTTGTCCAAATGTAGACACATAAAAGAACTATGTTCTCCAATGGTAAAGTTGTAACCCCTTCTTAGAGCTCAAAAATCATCAATGATCAATTCTGCAAATAACAATGGATGCCTTTCTTCTGCCCAAGCAAGCACATATAAGCTTTCCAACCCTAACTCGAATTCTCATTGGAAAGCTGTGATTTGTCTCTTTAATGCATTAATACATAATCATTAAATAAATTTAATGATTTAGACTAGGAAATATCGTTTAAAATTTCTCCTCCACTTAATACATTCAATTGGCTCCATTTCATGATTCTTAGACCCATCACTTAAGTGATTTAATATAAAGTCAATTTACAACTTAATATTAAATCCTTTACCATTTAATAAATATATAACCACTGAAAACTGAATAATTCCCTTAGTATTGTGGATCTGGCTTAGCCGTCTGAAATTGTAGTTGGCATAATAATTTCCCATGTGACCAAATCATTTTCTAAAAATAGTCGGGGTCCATCTCTATGACTAAAAAATTGCTAAAACAACAAAACTCAAACAGCTGAGTCTGAATCATCTCTCCATACCAAATTGAAGGCACTAAGCTCTGCAAAAGTCAAAACATCAGAAAACATCTCCCCTTTGCACGAATTGACCCTCTATCTGTCTCTGCTAGCCTATAAGGGTCCACTGATAGGCTAATCAATAGCTATAATGATGTCTCTAGCTAAAAGGAGACATCACATCTTAGTACAATCTAACCAGCAATGATTGCTCACCAAAGTTAACATTTTTCATATATTTTTGCAGAAATAAGGCAACAACATCTTGCACATTCCTACAGGACAAGTAGTTTTGCAATCTACTTGATAGATATGTGCCCTAGGCTTTTTAAAATGTTAAATAGCTCCATACACCTAGAACATTGTTCAATATCTGATTTTGTGGCTTCTATGCTCCATATTAAACAATGAAGTGCATGTTCCATCACTGAGTTCTGTTCTAAGATGGGCATCACTTATAATATTACCCTTTTCGGTCTTCTACACTAAAAGTATGAATTTGGACTAAATAATTATCTTCAGAAGCCATTTCCTAAGCTCTATGAGAAGGATGTATCCCAAGCAAAGAACCAAAACTCGGAATCAACAAGGTCAACTCGAATCGTGAATTGGCTCGGAATTGCCCAGGAATCGGCAAATTGGAAAAACCCTTGAAATTTAGACATTTTGATGATTTAAAACTTATTTTATGCACCTTTTATTGAATATAACTTGAAGACACTATAACATAATCAAATAGAATCTAACATACATAAGCAAGGAACATAAATGATAAATCCATCACATATGTAAATTTAAATTGTAGCTTAAGTAAATAGAAATCATAGGGTCATAATGAGTCATGACCTAGATATATAGAATTATAAATGTATGTAAGATGAAGATCCATAAAACCAATGACATCAAATCATAAATGTATGTAAGATGAAGCTCCATGGAACGTATGTCTATCTGTAAACAAAATGAAAAAAACAAGGCTCTAGCTCAAGCCTCATCATCATCCCTAAGCTCGACCGCAGCCTTAGCCTCAACCTCATCCTTAGCCGCTAAGTGTCCTGTATGTCTTCTACAAAGGCGTCTAAGGTAGGTCATAGAGGATTGATGAGCCATAATCCCCACATGTGAGATGGGTGCATGAACATCACTAGGGCCTGTGTCTATGCATGCACGTGTACGTCTACTAGTGCCTGAATGTGCTCTAGCCTCCTTTGCCATGGCCACAACCTCAACCTCTTTATCTACATTTTCACCCACTCATGGTCTACCTTAGTGAAGATTGCTGCATTTGTAACCTTAGTGAGCTTCTCAGACTCTAGATCAATCTCCTCTAGAATGATCGGAGAGGAGTCAGCAGCTAAAATTTGTCTAGTGCTAAGGTAGAGGTTGTAATGAACAAATACAAGATCATTAACCTCTACATAGACAACTTGTTTCGCCTTTTCGAGTGGATATGCTTAAACATGGACCAATTGCGCTTACATTCAGAAACACTGCTAGGCTAACTCAAAATACAAATGGCAACCCGTTGAAGATTTGGGGTTAAGGGCCCAAACATTTGCCACCATCTCAAATAAGGGAAAAGAAAAACTAGTCTCATTTACAAGTACAAAAATGCATAAGCCATAACAATTAACTCTTTAAGAATATATTATTTTTACCTGGCTATAGTGATGTCCAAGCATCTATGACCATCCTGCTAGACAAAATTGCCCCTTCCTTATTATTGAATTTTTCTAACTCAATGGTTGTAGATGAGGCATTGCCATCACTACTCATCCTCTGCATCGCTGTATATAGACCAGTTAGAACCTCCTCATTTGCTTTGAAGTCAAGATGGAAACGATATCTTGGATTTAAGTAATAGGTTGTTGCATGGATGGGCCTATGGAGTTGATTCTGCCATCTCCTATCAATGATCTCCCAAATGGGGCCATACTTCTCTAGCACTCCTATAAACTGGGCTCTAATGGCCTCCTTTGCCCTATCCATGCCCTCATATATGTAGCCCATAGAGGGCTTCTCTACATTAGTAGTTTGTAGGAGAGATACAAGGGGTTCATTGACTTGCATGTAATTTAAAAAAAAAATTGAGTCAAAACTTAAATATAAAACTGAAAGTAAAACTAAATCATGAAATAATTAAATAATAAATAGTAATACTAATGTTAAATTGTAAGAAATTTACCTTGATTATTTCTGAACTAGGTGCTTAAAGACCATCCTCATCAAAGAAGCAATTCACCACATCCATCCTTGCAGGGGTTGTAGCATAGGAAGACGAAATCAACTCTGACCCCACAACCATGCGCCTTAAATCTTCCCTTGATGTCATGGAGGACTTTTGTGTGATGAAATTTGAGAGAAACCTTGTGATGCCAGGATGAGATAACTCCCCGTCTCTCGTGTATTTCCTCATGTTGTTGAGGACGAATGTATGATTGTAGGTAAACTTGCATATATTTTTTGCCCTTTCTACACATGATTTGATCCACTCAAGCTTACCAATGTCCTCCAACATGAGGTCAAGTCAAAGTGCCACACAAGGAGACCAAAATACTGTGGGGTGCCTCTCCATCAAAAGATTACCTGCAACAATTTTAAATTAATTAGAATTATACACATTTTAATAAACTTAGAATTAGAAAAGTTAAAATAAATTTATTTTAAAAACTTGAAAACTTAAAACTTTAAGTTAAAAGTGTTAGAATCTGAAAAGATTAATAACCCAGAAAACTAGTGCAAAGAGTAAATATCTAAACTATGAATGCAAATGATACAAAATCAAAATAGCATCATAGAGTTAGTCTCCAAGAGAGTAATGCAAATGCTGGAAGCAAAATAGCATTAAGAGGATGCAAAAACAAGAGATGCAAATACAAGTCAGGTAGCATGCTTATATAGGCTAGGAAGAGGGAGGAGGTGGCAACACCAACCAATGAGGAGCAACCATCTATCGGACTAAAGATAGCAAAGTATCTTCCCAAGATAGCTAATGGATGCTCATATGTAGGAAGGTGACACCTCACAACCATTCACCTAATAAGAAATGCTTTACTAACCTAAGCGAGATTATTAAAAGTGTAGGAAAAACCTAGCAAAATAGGAAAAATAAAAAACTACACTAACACCCCCCCATAAGCGAAGCTTAGGTGGATGATAACCTAGCAAAGCTATGAAAGCAAGAAAATGGGTCCCGGCAACAAGGCCTGATCAGGTACCCAATACAAGAAAAAGAACTAGATGAAGGAAACTAAGCCTCCAATCTAGGAAATGTCCCAAAAAGAGGAACAAAAAAAGAGCATGAAGCATCTCCGAAGCATGAAGCTGCAAACTCTGTCAAAATGCTGATCTGTAGAACCTCCATGGAAATAGAAGGCACGAACCATCAACCAAAGAAGCATAGAACAACAAGTGAACCCCCCCATAATGCTGAACAGGGAGAGGGGTGACAGGAACACTGAAATGCAATGCCAAAAACATTTGCAAGAAGAAGAATCAGGAACACCAATAGTGCAATAGAAGTACAAGCACAGGATAAAGGGCGGTGTCACCGACACACTGCATAGGCTAATGTCATGGAAGAAAAATTCACTTGACAAAGGTGGATGAGCACAAAATGGCAAAACATCATGACCCCCCATGGCACTTTATAACTGAGTGCGAGTACAAACAAACACAAGGTGTACAAGATCCTAGATATGCAAAAGCAGGCACTTTATCTCAGTGCATTTACAGAAAAAGGAATGCAACAGAATAGAAGCATACAATGCTCAGAAGTCAGAAAGAAGAGTGAGCCAAAAGAACAGAAGAAGAGATTCCAGGACCTGTAGAATCCAAGTAATCCGCCAGAGTGCGAAAGTGCAAAACTCGGAGGAGAAAGAACTTGGAGTAGAATCTGGATAAAAGATCTCTGCAATTGAATAACTCATAGAACCAGCTTTCCAATGATATCTGGCGAGCCCAGAAAAGAGTCCGAATGAGCGAGATATGGCTCCCAGAAGGCAAAATAGAGCATATGGCTTTGACTGCCAAAATAGGCAACCAGACTATAGCAAAAATCAAAAACACCTGTACCATCATCTCCGTCTCAGAACCAGCTTTTCGATGCATTTTTGGGATTGAAAAAATACGTCCGTATGCTCAAGTTACGGAAGAAATACCGACAGGGCCTCCTCATGAAGAGCATATGCTAAAAGTGAAACTTGGGCACAATAATCAAGGAAACATATAGGACCACTGTGATCTACTCGAAAAATCATGCACTTTCAAAAAAAGAATCACCTCAATATGAGGTCGTATGAGAAAGTTATGATCCTCCGAAGTTTCCAAAACGAGAATTGTGCACAGTCACGGCTGAGAATTTGCAATTTCTGAAAAATTCATGCATGAAAATAAAAAACCAACTCCACTAGTGGATAGAGCACAAAAAAATAGCCAAGTTCATAACAAGAATCATCAAAATCAGAGTCCGTATGAGCAAGAACGAGACATTTGAAAGCTGCATTCAAATCTGCGACTGCCAACGGAGAGGGGTATGGCTGTAGCTTTGCATGCTCGATTCTGAAAAATATACAGCTTGCATGCAAAATCTAAAGGATACCCAGATGGTTTTTCGAGGCTGCAAACAAAACCCAGAAAGCGTTTTTCTTGCTGATGTACAGAAGATGTTGTTGTAATGTAAACCATACGCCTTTAACAGTAAAAAACGGCTCCAAAAATCAAAAAACGACCCCAACAACCAAAATATGACATGCAAATGCTGGATCAGCTTCTTAAGTCCATCAATGGCATGCTGGAACTTGCAAAACTGATTGAAAACTCCAAATATGCAAGTTGGTTGTCAGATTTGAGATTGAAACCCTAGAGAAAAATTGTTTTTGTCAAAACTTTTCTGATTCTCAGGATCATCCGAAGATGCAAGAGAAGAGCATACTTCATTTTTCAAAAAAACTACAATAAAGTTTATTTGCCCCTCCCTAATCTCTCAAATAAGAAAACTAAAATCTACTCTTGCACATAGAAAAGCTCTGATACCATGTTAGAATCTGAAAAGATTAATAACCCAGAAAACTAGTGCAAAGAGTAAATATCTAAACTATGAATGCAAATGATACAAAATCAAAATAGCATCATAGAGTTAGTCTCCAAAAGAGTAATGCAAATGCTGAAAGCAAAATAGCATTAAGAGGATGCAAAAACAAGAGATGCAAATACAAGCCAAATAGCATGCTTATATAGGCTAGGAAGAGGGAGGAGGTGGCAACACCAACCAATGAGGAGCAACCATCTATCGGACTAAAGATAGCAAAGTATCTTCCCAAGATAGCTAATGGATGCTCATATGTAGGAACGTGACACCTCACAACCCTTCACCTAATAAGAAATGCTTTACTAACCTAAGCGAGATTATTAAAAGTGTAGGAAAAACCTAGCAAAATAGGAAAAATAAAAAACTACACTAACAAAAAGTTTACTGCAGCAACTTAAATTGCTGCTTTATCAGTCACCACCTACACCACATTTTTTTTCCCCACCTTTGCTATGACCTCCTCAATAACCTCACATAAGTATGTAGCGTTTTTGACATGATAGGAAGCATCAATAGATTTGATGAACATAGTGGATCCTACAAAATTTAATTATTCCTAGCACAAGCACTAGCAGTAAGATGAAAGGAAGGCCTAGAAGAACCTTCTCCAACACAACCTATGGATGCGGATGCATTATCATGAGAGAAAATTACACTTAATTGTTCAAGTTGTCTTTTTTAATTTAACTTCTCTTGTTCAATTGTCTCTAATGTCACATAACAAAAACATTTTGCCTCAGCAGGTTGTTTAGTGCACAAGGTAATATTATGTCCAGGTATGGCTGCAATATGGTATTTGAATCTATATACGTTAACAAAATTTTTCTCTTTACAAAACATATATTTTTTTAATGTTTTGTTTTTCCAGAAAATTCTTTGGTATATTTCCAATTCTCATCCCTTTTACCCACTGTGGAAAATGGAAGTTAAGGTTGCTGCAATTAGAAAATTCAGTTAAAAACTTAAAGTCTTAAAACAGAAAACCCTACTTTGCATTTACAGTTTTGTAAAATAACATTCAAGATTTGCAAATGAAAACTAAAATAATTTAACCAAAAAAAAAACAATACACTAACATACAAAAAAAAACAACACTTACCTCTTGCAAATGATTTGAGTAGTGTTGTTATTGACTCCTTAATGCTCTCAATACAAACTTATGGCCTCCCCAAATTGATTTGTGATCTCCTTAATGCTCTTCTTTCTTGCTGGTTGTTATGGTTTCTCTTTTCTCCTCCTCTCTCTCAGTTTTCCTCTCTTTTTGTCATACTAAAGAAATAGAAGGCTTTTTAGGGTTATTAGAAAGAGAAATGTTAAAAAAACATTTAAAAAAATGTTATTTTTGTTTTTGTTTTTAAATCCCAGTTTCAGCTCCCGTGCAGCTGATTTTGGCCAATTGATGATTTAGGGTGATTCACACCAAGAAATCAGCGATCTGATTCACCGACTCATAAAACATTGCCTGGCATGAATGAGATCACCGTATCGCTCAAACTGCCTGAATCGTGGCGATTTTTCGTTTCTCTAATACCAAGTCTGATGATTTGCTATTAAGACATTTTAATATTAAGTAAATAATCTGGTATAATAACCCTTAGAATAATTGTAATGGAGTTTTTCTTCATGGAGTTGGTATTGGCAGGTTTTACATTTTGATAAGAGCTAGAAAAGAAAGCATCTTTTAATGGACTATATTGTATTTCAGGTTATGTATTATAATGTATCTTGCCTATCATTTTGAAGTTATACGAATTTGCTGAAATTGATTTTCATCTCATTCTAAATTCACATCTATCTTTCAATCAGCAAGACAATTTCTTTCTGTTTTTTCTCCAACCAAGTTGAGACTGTGTATCACCATATTTATAGTTATTATGACTCTTTATATGCCATAGTAGCTGACTTTATTAAAACATATATTTCTTTTATCTATGCAGGCTATAAGAAATCACAAATTTGTTCATGTATTGGAAGAGCCAGGAACAGCAGACCTTAGCGCTTATGTTGATTTTGCTTACGTCAGACAAGTTGCTGAGGAGACTGCGGGTGTGTTCATTTCTCAGAAGCTGATATAAATTTGTCTTGCAATTTAGACTGGAATCCAGAGTCAGTTTAAGGCCTGAGAACATAATAGTGGGGATTTAGCTAATATATATATATCTAGATTGTATTTTGCATAATATGATAGTTTTGTCTAATGCAAGAGATCAAATGGTTTAACACCTGACTATTTACTTGGTCATGGCAGGGGAGGTAGCTGCATTTGGTCCAATTTCACAATCTCAATTTCTTGGTCAACTTGGCATTAATTTTCGGCTGGAGGCATTAATGCAAAATGCATCAGATGAGCAGGCAGAAGCACTTCAACTAGGCTATTGGAGGCTTGTTGGGGAAGGTCCAGCTCCATTTTGGGAAGGTAAGGATGAACTTGCACCTGTTGGTATGGGGTCGCAGTATATGGCCTTGGCAATAGTCAATAAACAGCTTGAAGCTCCAGCTTGCTTTCAGTAGATAAGTTACGTGGTGGTGCCATTCAAATTGTAAGATGTAGCATTCATGTCCACTAATGCCATATTGAGATCAATAGCAATGTGAAACAAGAACGACCTTTGTAGATTCCATATAGACTGCAGATTCCTGCCAAATATGTGCATTTTTTTATTACTCGTGGTTAGCTATAAATTGTGGAAATGAAATGGCCAATTTAAGGTGATCTTGGCATCATGTTTAAAGTAGTTGAGGCTTGTGCACTGTTGGGATCCATACCCATAAGGGTTAAGGTTAATCCCAGTTAGTGTAGAAGTTAGGTCAATAAAAGCAATTAGATTTTGTTAGTATAGGTATTCTAATGTGTCTAAAATCATCAAAATTTTGTCAAAGCACACATCTCAATTGCCATTCTTCAAATACA
This sequence comes from Cupressus sempervirens, assembly GCA_028749045.1. Lineage (NCBI taxonomy): Eukaryota > Viridiplantae > Streptophyta > Pinopsida > Cupressales > Cupressaceae > Cupressus > Cupressus sempervirens. The sequence goes on from CM053788.1 coordinate 655,315,444, forward strand.
CTACTCATGAAATTCATAGTTTGCTCTCTTTTTATGGAGCAGAAATACTTATGATCAGATTTAGCCTACAATGAGAAATTGTTCTGTATCAGTTGTTTTAAAATCAAAATAACTTTTATTCTACAGACTTACAATAACTGCTTGCGTGTTGATTTCAAGTTAATGCTTTTCATTAAGGGGGAACATGGTAGCCTTTACAAGAGACAGTTTCCCAATATAATGGATCATAAATCCATTGACACTTGATGAGGAAAGCAAGTGCTTCTGTATGAACTTGACAGATCCATTGAGAACACCACCACAACTTCTACAGATTCTCAAATTTTTAACATAAGAGAGCAGATTTCCACAATCCATAGATATCATAGAATGTTTCTGGATTCATTTGTGTCACTGTTTTTGCATCAATGTTTCGGATCACACTCTGTGATCCATCATCAGGATGAAAAAAAGAGAACATGAATCAAGATTATTTACATTAATATTTTTACTTATTTTCAAGATTATTTACATGACTATGTTTAATTTTTTAATTTTTAAAATGATATATTGATATTCTTAAAGAATTAGTTTCTCCTTTGAAACCATAGGATTAAATGAATTTAGTGTATTGGATAAAATGTGGTTTGGTTGCCTAAAAGATCCACAGGAAAAATATTTTTGAGAACTAATAAATGACTTAAATACGCAAGTCAAATCTTTTGCAGGGAGAAAAAATATTGAAAATGTTTAATACAGATTTAAAGGTGTTTAGTATTGCAATGATACTTGGAAAATAATGATTCTTTAAATTATTGTGAGATCTAATCTATGATTTTTTAATCTTCAAGACAATCTCATTATATTAATCATTATATTACTAACATTGTCTCTCTTGCTTGATCTAAATGTACAATACAGATTTTCTATTGATGGGGGTTGGGAAATTAGTAAAATATTTCAAAGTTTTTTAATCCTTTATTAACTTAAATTTTTGCTGAATTTTACCAAACATCAATCTGAAAACTTGGAATTGAAAGTGAAATCAAACAAAACCGCAACTACACAATGAAGCCAATGCACCAAATATATGTGGAAAGTGAAATCAAACTAAACTGCAACTACACAATGAAGCCAATGCACAAAATATTTGTGGAAACCTGGGATGTAAAAAACCACGGTGATAAGTGCTGCTAGGATATATTGTTCCAATCTAGCCTCACAGTTTGCAAAGTTTGTCAGGCAACTACCCCAAGGAATCGTCAAATTCTTTATAAGATTACCTTACTCTGAAAACCACAATTCAATAATCTGAGCACCAATTCAGAAATTCTTAAAACACCAACTCTAAGTATGTCACAGTTAAAACAGGTTACAATCACTGATATTTCTCTTTACAACATTTGGAATGTGTAAACAAGCAATTACAATTTGAAATTAATAGATTTCAAATAGGTATCTTGTATAAAAGTTATCTGCAAGAACGTCTTTGCAAACTGAGTGCAAACTGAATGAATAATCAATATAATTCTGCAAGCATAACTTGAATACTGTTCACTGTCATAAACTTCTATCAGCAATATCTGAAAAACTTGTCTACACAATTTTAGAGCAGACTTGAAACAGAGAGCACAATGCACTGTTACTGGTATACCCGATCCAGATCAAATATCGTCACACCTTCAAATGGAATCCTAATCCATCAATAGGGGTTTCCTTCAATCCAAAACCCTTATCAAGTCAAAAAAATCAGTGTTGAAAAAAGTAATAAAACAGAAGTCAAAGATTGGGACTCAAGCCAACAAAAGAACCAAAATTTGGAGAAATGCAAGCTCCAGAGCTGTTGAAGGCTCCAACCATAGAAGAGCAGCTGAAGGCTTCAATCATAGAAGAGCACGTGAAGACGTCAACCACAGAAGAAGCACACCATGCATCGAGGCAACGTCGTCTTGCTGCTGTTACTTTTGCGCAGGATCAACTTCTTCCCCAAAGTCAAGACTAAAGGCGAAGATCAAATAATCTATAAGCTATAAGCTATGGCTATCTCCTCTCCCGTTGCATGTATTGCAAACACATAATGAAAGAATGGGTAGGAGTAAATCAAGTATTTTATCTAGATTTAACAGAGGGGATTTTAATTTTTTTTGGTTCTTTTTCATGATAGCAGAGATAGAGATGTTATTTACACTAGCACTTGCATCTGGAGGAGCAAGGGGTACGCCGATAGTGACAAAAAGTGCATGCCTATATAAGATGGTTTCCTACATATATTTTTTGGATAACCTGTAACCTTGTGTATCGTTTTCTTCTTGATTTCCACTGGTCCATTTTGTAACCGATATTTCATGTTATGAATTATTTTCAAAACAACTTTTATCCATTCTAATTTGAAATTTTTCCTTAAAGATTCTTTCATTACGCAACTTCTCATAAGCTTCTCTTATTTCATAATCTCTTCTCCAATTTTTGCACATATAACAGCTTCTGATTCAATTGTCATTCTTATCCATGCTATTAGTTTGTCTAGGTAAAAAATATAAATTCTATTACTTATTTGTAGAAAATTATGAACATCCTGTACAAGAACAAGAAAGTCGACGCAAGTTATTAATAATTTTTTTTACACGTGTTATTTGTTTCTTTGAAGGATAGATGGAATGACACTTGAAAATAATTGTTGAAACACTAGCCATTTAGTATCCACGACACTAAATATGAAGAATAGAGTATGAGATCCTAACTGGCTAACCATATCTGAAAGCTCACACAACATTTGTTCCAATACATTTGGGTTCCCCACAAGGAAGATCTAAAATGCATCAATTCTTAAGATAATTTAGCTTTGGAAAAAAATTGTATGTGGATGAAAATGAAATTCTGCTTCTTGTTTGAAATCCCTGCTCGAATTTCTCTAAAAAACGCGCCATCACTGAGAACATGGAGACAAAACAAGTGCATACAAGTACAAAACAAAGTTTATGATGATTTCTTCTGTCATTTAAAAAACAAAATCTTTATGTTCTAAGCTTCATAATCATGTAGATCAACAACAAGACACATTTAATAAATCTTATCTGAAAGGCTGAACTTTTCTTCATATGCGTATTTTAGATTGTGGTACGAATAAAATCAACATATAGATTTGCAAGTCAAAAAAATCAGTGTTGAAAAAAGTAATAAAGCAAAAGTCAAAGATTGGGACTCAAGCCAACAAAAAAACCAAAATTTGGAGAAACGCAAGCTCCAGAGCTGTTGAAGGCTCCAACCATAGAAGAGCAGCTGAAGGCTTCAATCATAGAAGAGCACGTGAAGACGTCAACCACAGAAGAAGCACACCATGCATCGAGGCAACGATGTCTTGCTGCTGTTACTTTTGCGCAGGATCAACTTCTTCCCCAAAGTCAAGACTAAAGGTGAAGATCAAATAATCTATAAGCTATAAGCTATGGCTATCTCCTCTCCTGTTGCATGTATTGCAAACACATAATGAAAGAATGGGTAGGAGTAAATCAAGTATTTTATCTAGATTTAACAGAGGGAATTTTAATTTTTTTTTGGTTCTTTTTCATGATAGTAGAGATAGAGATGTTATTTACACTAGCACTTGCATCTGGAGGAGCAAGGGGTACCCCGATAGTGACAAAAAGTGCATGCCTATATAAGATGGTTTCCTACATATTTTTTTTGGATAATCTGTAACCCTATGTATCGTTTTCTTCTTGATTTCCACTGGTCCATTTTGTAACCGATACTTCATGTTATGAATTATGTTCAAAACAACTTTTATCCATTCTGATTTGAAATTTTTCCTTCAAGATTCTTTCATTATGCGACTTCTCATAGGCTTCTCTTATTTCATAATATCTTACTTCTCCAATTTTTGCACATATAACAACTTCTAATTCAATTGCCATTCTTATCCATACCATTAGTTTGTCTAGGTAAAAAATAAAAATTCTATTACTTATTTGTAGAAAATTATGAACATGTTGTACAAGAACAAGAAAGTCGATGCAAGTTATTAATAAATATTTTTACATGTGTTATTTGTTTCTTTGAAGGATAGATGGAATGACACTTGAAAATAATTGTTGAAACATTGGCCATTTAGTATCCACAACACTAAATATGAAGAATAGAGTATGAGATCTTAACTGGCTAACCATATCTAAAAGCTCACACAACATTTGTTCCAATACGTTTGGGTTCCCCAGAAGGAAAATCTAAAATGCATCAATTCTTAAGATAATTGAGCTTTGGAAAAAATTTGTGTGTGGATGAAAAAGTTTTCAATGGTGGTTGAGATGGAGTCTTCTAGATTATAATTAACAAACATGGAAGAGAGTCCTTGATTGTAATGTCTCATTATTAGATGCAATACAAAATAGAAAAACCTTGGGTGGTTTTCAAACCTTCTATCATAGAATCTCATTAAGTGTATTACATATTCATGCATTTTAACTTGACGATAGTGAGCTTGTATTGGCAATGCAATACCATCCAAGAAGAGTGTGGAAAAATCCATGTCGATAAGTCCCTCAATATTATATTCATTTATTCAAGCTCTAACAAATGAATAAGGGGGTCATTTTCATCTATAATTTACAAGGTTTCTTTGACAATATCCATCTCATGTTATTATCAATATCAATATCAATATCAATTGATAACAATTTTCGAGGGTGAAGCATGTTTGAAATGCCTATACTTGTATCATTAAGTAGTTGTAGATATTAAACATATATTTAAACATCATTTTAGAATGGGTCATATTTAATTTTATATTGTAATGTGGTCTACAACTTCTACTTTATAGCAATCATAATAATTTTCATGTATATGGAGTCTTCAAACTATTAGGACATCCAAATTTGTAATTCTACACGAGAGATATCCTATTTAATGTCTTATTAGAAGCTAATTGTTTGCCCGCAATTTTGTTGAAAATATATGGAAAAAGGAGAGAACATTGCAAAGTTTGTACACATAACAAGAAAAAGATTAAAAGAAGACCTTTTTTAGCCTTAAAAAACTAGATAACTTTTGAGAGCCAAACTTACAAAGAGTTAACACATTCTCAAGTTACATGTTGATGATTTTCTTTATAGAACCACATAAAGCAATGACAAATCTATGAAATATATTTACCAAAATATGGTATTGTGCAAATGTTATGCTTAAAATTTTAAATTAATTCCAATACATTAGAAATGGTATATATATATATATAACATGTCAATATATTTTCACAAATGAACATTATAAACATTTTTTAGAACTAATTGATGCAGGAGCATCCAGAGGGATAAGGGCAATCTTGTGTCAACCAAAAAATGTACTTAGACTTAGTTTCTGTTTCATATGTTTTCATTTCTGGATACCCATTTGGGTCAAATAAAGGTTCCAACTCTCACAGTTCCACTATCAGTGTTCTAGGATAGAGTATTTGAACACCTTGGGATATGTGTAAATGTCGAAAAAATAGGAGTATGTAATTGAGCCATCATTTTGGTGAACTAGAAGGTGTAAATTGGTCAGAAGATTGTAATTGTAATTTAGAGCATTCTAGAAAAAGAATCAGGTCGAAAGGCCCCACAGTTTGAAAGTTATTGCAATTTTTTGATTTTTGGAGACCTCCTAAGAATGCTTCAAAGTCAGGTTAGGGGCATTAAATGACCTCGAACATGGCCGAAAAATGGGAGACAAGCAAAGCTTGTCCATAAGGCTATAGAGTGCTTCGAGAGCTTTTCGAAAATGTAAACAGTTCGTCAATCGGAGCTACGGTTCAAAAGTTATGCCTCCCGGAAGTTCAGATACCATTTCTAGATTCTTCTAATTTTGTGCCGACTTCTAATGCGACTTCTAGAGCCTTCTATTTGGTCGGTGGATGCCAACTAGCACTTTCTAGAATGCATTCCTAATCTTTATCCCTTTGGGGTCTATTTAAGAATATTTTTGGCATTGTAAAAGGCAGTTCGGAGTGGAGTTTGAGATGTATTAGCTATTTACAAAGTTAATAAAATTTTCCCTTTCTTGTTGTGTCCATTCTGTGCTTGGGTTGTGTCCCCATCACTAATTATGCGGTATCATTACAATAAATGGTACTAATATTATCTATGTTATCAATTGTGATTCTAGCATTTGTAATGTATTGATAAATAATAATTAATTAAATATACCATAATAAAAATTACTTATTCCATTCATCATGTAACATAAAATATCTTTAGAAATTAAAATTAAATTTTCATTTTTTTAATTAGAACTTATTTACAAAGTATAAGTCATGTTTAACTATCACTTATGAATTGCAATTTTAACTATTTCAAGATAAAAACATAAATTTATATTTTCTCTTTCTCTAAATATGGAAGGATTTATTGGCTCCATCTTTTATACATATTGAAGCCTATTTCTAATTAGACGACGTATTTTTTCCTTCATTTCATAGAATATTTTATATATAAATTGGGAAGAATAAATATTAAATGATTTTTTAAATATATTTTGTAAAGTCTTTGCATTACAAATAAAGGATATATTCATGTAGTTTCTTGTTATAAGGAAAACTTAAGATAAATTATTGATATGATAGATGTGATCTTGTATATAAATAATAAATCACAATGCAAAGGCATTCAAAATAATGAAAATCATTTCAAGAGGATGGCTTTTTACAATCCTTGATATTAAGAGATATAGTTGAACAAAGTGAAACATATAAGAGGAATGTAAATAATATTTAATATTTAATTATTTAAAGGCTCTATCTTAGATTATGTATACGTCAAAGGATATGGAATTTCACTTTTTGTTTTGTTTATATTGTTCTCATCTACATTGGTAGGGTAGAATATTGTATTTAAGAGTTTTATATTATTATTTTATTAATACTGTTAGTAGATTTATTTATTTAAATATTTGTGTTAATTGTGTTTCTTAAACCATTCCAGTGTTGCTTTGCTTTCCTAATTACTTGGATCATTCTAGTTGTTAGCGTTGTAGCATACCATCACCATTCCCCTACTTCCATACCATTCAGCCCCACCTTTCAATATCCATGAGGAGGTGTTAGCCTTAGGCATCCCATTATTTGGTGGGCCTACTCCCAAGATTCTTGGTATGTCAGTATCACTTTCATATCTTTTTCATATCTTGGAACAAGCAACTCTAAAGCTGCTTTCGCAAACAAAACATAAATCTTGGAATGAGCAGCTCTATAGCTACTCTACCAAACAAAATAGAATACCATTTGAATTCTTGGTGAAGGATAAGTTGCATCATTGTTACTCGGAAGCCATATAAAAAACACTATGGTCACAGATATCTATGTAGTTAAACTTTGGCAACTGATTCACTCTCTTGAGAAATTGTCTTAGTCATCAACTTGCCAAAGTCATCTACAAATACCTTCCTCCTACCCCAACATCGAATGGCTTAAACATCACACGCTAAGGCTTCATTCCTAGTGTAAAAGTGTTAAATAGTCAAAGTTTGACTTACTTTTCCAAGCTTAATTCCTTCCTTAGTGTGTGATGTTTAAGGTTGGCCCCCCAGCATAAGCAAGGATTAAAGCTACATGCAACTCTTGTTGATATAGTGCATATGTTCTTATTACAACTTTTTAATCAATTATTTCATGGAAGATAAAATTAAAAATTCAACAATAATCTAATCTAAAGGGCTACTGATATTTTGAATAATTTTGAAATTAATAATAAATTGTTTAATCTAAATTTTCCAATTGAAAAATGCTTGCATAGAATTTTGCTTTGGATCAATTTGAATTGAAAATCGAGAATAAAAATTGCGGGAATAAAGATTTTATATAATATGAAGTGACTCAATGGCAATTGTTTTAGCAAAGAGGGAGAAAGATCCCAATCATCCCCATTTTTCATACTAATCAAGCCGAGTATCTATAAAAGGGTATGCCCATCATTTTTTTATGTTTGTTCACTTTTTTCCAGTAATGTGGATTAATTGGCATGCAAAAAGCCATGTAATGGCTATATAATTCAGGACCTACACTGCATAGGCTGATCTAACCTGATAATTGTTGGTAAACAGATTTTATCTTTCAAATTATAACTCTTAAATGCCCAACTTGGAACAATATCTGATTACAAACAATTAGAAAAGCCACTTGTGGATAAATTGGCTTCTCTCTGAATTGGTAGGTACAACTCCCTACAATAGATTTGCAAGGAATTATGTTTTCTTCCTAAACTAATTCGGGGGTATTTTCTTGACCTAAGAACAGAAGAGGTATAACCAAGCTAGACCTAAATAGAATCTAACTCAGGTGAATATAATTTTTTAAATATCAAAACAAGTTTATGCATTCACATATCTTATGAATTCATAAAGCTTAACCAAATAATAACTAATACTGAACTAAGCTAGTTTGAATATGAACTATGATTAGTAAACTGAGAATGCTAAAGGGATTTCTCTTTGAATGAACAATAACAACACCTATCACATTCATTCATTGCTTCAAAACAGGGGAGGTGAAACTCTGTTCTTTCCTCGTTTCAACTCAAACAAAAGAGAAAACATAAGATTTGATCTAACAACAACTGAAACAGAAAATAATTGACATAAACTACCATTCAATTGTCTTTGCAACAAAAAGTACTTCACACCAAAAATTTGCTAACCTTTCATTAATCTTTCAATCTCATACATATACAGTTTCAAGATGACCGTTACAATGGAAGTTTAATTGGTTCATCTCCTCAAAAGTGACAAATGGCAAGGCACCAATTTTTCGTATTTCAATAATTACATAATAAAACAAAAAAGGAGGTAGAATGTGAATCACTTTGACTTCTTCCCCTTTTTTTACTTTTGGTCTATAGGCCTTGGTGGCAACTATGATCGGGATGAGCTCTTCATGCCTAGGCACGTGGATATTGGTATACATCAAGAGCCATTTAGAATGCTCTCTAGCCAACTCCTTTACAACATTCAATTGATTTGGCAGTTCCTCTTTAGCCACGTGTATACATCCACTGAGTGCCCATAGTTCAGTGATCCTATCTTGACTATGGAAGTTTATATCTGACAAACTCTCTAAAAATCTGGAAAAGTTCTCCTTCATGACATTGACTCCAATAAGTGTTTTTCCTTGGCCACTAGTTTGTGAGTTTGTATGTAATCCCCTCATAAGTTCAAATCCTTTGTCTTGTGTCTTCTTCACCTTATCCTCTATTTCTTTGAGCCCTTTCTCTACAGACTGGATCATCTCAGTTTTAAACTACATGCTTTGAAGCCACTCAAACAGAGGCTCATCTCCCTTTGGTAAGATTTTAGCTTCCACCCCTTCTTTGGCCTTCATTTGGATGATTATCTTCAAGAGGGAGATGCAATCATCACATTTCACCCTTTCTGCAGCCAGAGTATTGCTATTTGATATAATGTTATCTTTTTTTGTTTTCAATCTTAAGATAACATTACCAACCTGCTCCATAATTGTGGCTCCTTCTGATTTGAGCTCCTCGATCCATTCTTTACCAATCTGGCCATAATGCCTATCTTCTTGGAGTTGAGAGATGAGGGCTTGAACTTCAGCGGCAGTAGGATTTTTAGTCAGTGATACTCCAGAGATGGTTGTTAACGGAGTGATTAGCTATCTAATGAATTTGTTTAGTTCTTCTATCTTAGCCTTCATCTTAGTCTTAGACAACTTAAGACTCTCTAGCTGCCCTTCAATCACCTCATTGGTTGACTTCCATAAGCCAACCTTGGTATCATGCCTTGCTTCACCAAGATCCACAGAATGCAGAGTAAAATCTTCGGCCATCATGTTCTCAATCCACCCCCGCTTGTTGGGCTTGGCAATCTCCATTGTTAGATGACCTATTTCTGGATCTTCCTCAGGTATGGACAAGGTCTTCTTCTTCTTAACTCTGGTCAATGCAAATCCAGAACAAATAGCAAGATATATGATATCTTTATCAGAAGTGCTCTCATCCTTCCTTTTTCTCTTCCTCTCCAGAGTATCTTCTAACTAGGAGTCAATACCTATCACCTTGGAGGCTATTCCAAGTGATTCTATGTTGAACATCTTCCTCTTAGATGGGATAACTATCGCAACAATTGAAGAGAAAGGATTCTTTGGATCTTGGGAGATGAGCTTAGAGGAAATCTGACCTTTATCCACTTTTGCAGTCTTCTTTATTGCTTCATTCGACTCAGTGGACTCACTATTGCTACTCTTTCCATCTCTTAAGTCTACTATCTGTATTGAAGACCTACTTAGTTGCAGAAGTGTAGCACTTGCTGACGGAATAGTGCTATGATAAGGAGAGGGAATTGGAGTAGTGTGAGGAGAAGGAATTGGGGAAACATGAGGTGATGGAATTGGTCTGACATGGGGAGATGGAATTGAGGCGGTTGTGCTATCCTTTGGTTCTTCCACCTTCTTTTCCTCAGCACCAGTCTGGGTTCCTATGACTAGGGGGGAACCATCATGACAGGTGTTAGCTACAGGGACATTCTTGTCTGGAGGTTGATCCTCTCCACCTGAAGGTTGAGCTGACCCTTGAGTGGAAGCTATGTTCACGCCTGGTGTAGCACTTTGAGATGAGGTAGGGGTTGCAGCTGCTGGAGAAGCTTGAATGGCTACACCTTTACTTTGGCTTTTCTTGGTTGTCCACTCAACCCATTTCCCCGTTCTCTTGATGATCTGAGCCATCATGATATCAAGACTTTCCTCAACATTTACATATGACTCAGAACTTATAGGAATTCCCTTTAACTTAGTTAGATATGTATTGCTATACATATTCTGGCCATCATCCTCCAAGACTTCTACATCGAAATTGATACCGTATGTTTTGATTTGCTCTACTATGAGTCGAGAAAAAGTACAATCTCTACTTTCAAGCTCATCTCTACAGTCCGCCCAATAATCTTTGATAGTAGTAATATGCTTGATTATACTACCAATCTGCAACACCTCTCTTGCATATCCATTTGTATTGAACATAGGTTTTATGACCTCATATGCTTCTAATTGATACTTAGCCTCATACGCTTTAAGCATATTTTTAGCATCAGAGTGAGACTCACACCTGTAAGCCCCAACCTTCATAAGGAATTCATACCCTTTCTTTTTCAAGCTTGTGCTCAACACGTTCACCTAGATCGCTTGCCTCATGATCTCTATCAGCACAATTAGATCACTTGGGTATCAGGGTAGCTTCAAAGGGAATCCGTCAGAAGCTACAAGACGCAAATATGAAAATGATGAGAACTCAATAAAATAGCTACCAAACTAACTGATGGCTGCCATTGCCTCCAGGCTGAATCTCCTCTCCGGGCATCCTTGGAGTTCCTTGCAAATTCTCATTGTAAATGCCTCATTAACTCTGACATATTTTGCATAGCTATTCTGTAATTGCAAGCATGGATAAAATTCATAGCTTTTCACTGATGCAGAGCCACACCTTGAAAAGCTCAGGAGGAATACTCACTCAACTGAGTTACTTCAAGGGGCACGACATCAATCAGCCGGGATCAAACTCGAACCAAACTCAAGATTGGATTAATCAGAATATATAAATCTCCATAGTTTATCTTCACCCGCACACCAAGATCTTTAACCTGGAATGTCCTCAAAGAAAATATATTTGCACTTTTATAAGAGAGACCAAGATCGAATTGCTACCAAACTCCATAGTCGATTATCTATATCCTTTCTAAGGAAAAAACTGAAACTTTCTCTATTACCCAAATTCGAATGCCTCTCTTACATAGCCAACCGGCTTATTTAAAACTGACTCTCCTTTTCTAATAAAAGGATGAGAAACGTTTTTTCGTCTTCTATCTAAGAAAATGATAAGAATTCGAAACTGCCTACTACCTATTATTGGAATCTGACAATCATGCAGTAGGCCACATTTTAAATATCCACGTTTTTTTCATCTTCTATCCAAGAAAAGGATAAGAATCTGAAACTGCCTACTACCTATTATTGGAATCTGACAATCATGCAGTAGGCCACATTTTAAATATCCACGTTTTTTTCGTCTTCTATCCAAGAAAAGGATAAGAATCCGAAACTTCCTACTACCTATTATTGGAATCTAAAAATCATTAAACACTCCACCTACGAACTAAAAAAAACTATTCTAATTTAAGATCCACACACCTGGTCCTAGGTGGCTATATCTGGAGAGCTTATCGAACTGCTGCTCTAGGTATGCCACCACATGTAGGACGTTATTACAAACTTCAAAAACTAAAAGCATTTAAAACATAACATTAAATTCCCTATTACATTTTCAACAATGTTGCCTCCTATAGCATTTCTCTTCTCTGCCAGTGCAGCATTCACATCATCAGGGAAGTTCTCTATTCTAGGAAGGCCTAACCACAACTGCAGAGAAGCTAACATATAAATAAGGAAAGAAGACATGTAAAAGGTATTGTAAAACTTTGCCATGCTGAGGGCTTTGGACAGATGTTCACTTACCTCATAGGCCCAATCAACATAATGTGTATCTAAATAGATAATTTGTACCAAAAAGAAATATTGTTCAACAAAATTGAGTGCTTCTACCTCACCTTTCAATCTATGTAAGAGAACTAGAATGTCTATGATCTCGGGATTGAGATTAGTGCCGAATAGAGTCTTAGGAACCTTACTCTTAGTGCCTCGCGGGTTTTGGAACTAGGACCTCATAATCCCTTTTCTCCACACCATTTTCTTCAAGGAAAACTCAAACATGGCTCCTCCTAGTGTGAACTCAGAGAACTTTTCCCATTTTGGAACTCGGAGGCAATTTACCACCATTTTACTATCAATAGAGATTAAAATTATACAATCGAGCAACAAAATTTGTCTAGTATCCAAATTGTAATGATTTATACATTCAACAATTAACTCAGGAGCTTGAACTGCCACCGAAAATCCAATTGCCTCCACTAGCCCACTTCCTCAGAGCTTCTCAATTATAGGGTGAATTGGCTTCGACCTTAGCCTCCTTTGAAAATCTTGCATGTCAAAGAAGTGGAGCAAGGTGTCTGTGACACTCGGCAATGTAGATTTGATTCCATTTAGCCCATCAAACCCGACAAATCTAGTTGCCATTTTATCTGAGGTAGAAATGAATTGAAACCTTGAAATTGAAAGTAGTGCAGAGAGTAGAATTTGCAAGTATAAGAGCTTTAAAAATATTGTATAATTCAACAACATAACAGTTCAAGAAAAGCGACAATTTGAAAAACTGTTATATTTCTCTCTATATAGGAATCCTAATTCACCCGTTAATTTTCAAGATCCACACCACACGATTGAATTAGAGGATAAATCCATTGGATTAGTAAATGTGGGAGTTTATAATGGACTTTTCCATATCTTTTCACTATTTCCATTGGCCCAATGGTAACTTTCCTTTACTACACACTTACCTTCCCATTTTTCACCTAGTTTCGGATAATTAAGAACGGAGTACTCCGTAAAGATATATCCACGCAACCAGATTCTGCCCACTACACTTCTCCAACTTTGATTAGATTGTTCCCATTGTCATCTTAAGGTGTCTTATGTGCAATTTGTGTACCCAATTTGCTTTCAAAGTTGATTTCTTCATGAATGTGGGAAATCACCTTCACTAGGTGAAAACCCGCTGAGGAGAAAGCGATCTTCAATTTTTCGCTCAAGCTTTGTTTACCTTCTAACACTTGGGTTGGCCTTTTCTTTGAGTTTGGAAAATTACAAAAGGAATGCAAGAATCAAAAGAGGGCCCACTTCTTCATCTTTTCCCTTTATAAATGCCTTTGGTGGAAAATTGACTTCATGGGTCAAAAGCTAGCTGTGGAGAAGTCGTTTTAGAGTTTTCTACCTAAAGTGATTCTAAGCACCATGGTGAATTTTGGATGTTATCTAACGTAGAATACTATGATGAAAGTAAGGCTTATCCATACAAAGACTCACTCTCTTCTTGTTTTAATCTGCAAACCACATTTACTAACCTCTGCGAAAAATTACCTTCACAGGTTGAAAACCTGCCAAGGAGAAGGCAATGTTTGATTCTCCGCAAGCTTTATTTTCTTTATGTGTAAATCATGATAAGTCATGAACAAGTTCATCCTCGAAAATAACTTTGTGAAAATCATTATGAAACACAAGAATCTCCATCAAATTAGGTTCTAGACTACCCACAAACTCACGACAACAAGGAAAACCCACCCAGTTATGTAATGCGGGAGAAGGGAAAGGTGAAAAACCCGATGGAGAAACATTTCACCTGAGGGAAAAAAACTAGACTTGGACATACCCAGACCAGACTAAGACACAAGATCTTTTCCAATTTGCAAAATGGGTATAGGATGAAAAGTGGGGCAACAATAATGATAGCACAATCTAACATGCTTTGCAAACACTATGAGGGCTTAAATTAAATTGTAGAGGAGCATATCAAAAAATAATATGTAAAGAAGCGTAGCAATGCAAAATCACAATGTTATTAAAACAAAAATTCTTGTATTACACATTTTAACATAAAAATTCCTGTAATGATGTGATCACAAAATTGTTCAACATGAAATCCAAAAATACATTAAATTTTACTGAATCATATCAATAGAAATACCATAAAGTATATCGACAAAAAATTGCATTGTTGGCACTATGTAAAATTCATAAACTAGGTATATCAACATAAACTTGTCTGTCACGATTTCAACACAAACCTACATTGTTGTTGATGTGTAAATCTCTTAGATTCAACATAACAACACAAAAATAACCATCACTAGAGACTATAATTCTTAATATAGATTGCATAGAAGAATATCAATGCAAGATTGGATGTCGTGAAAGCTTAAAATGTATGAAAACATATCACATCATCGAGTACAACAGTGGCTGCATTAATGCAACTCAAACGCATAATGTGTTGTCTGTGGTAGCCCTTCAAATGGTTGATGTTAGCATCATAGCTTAGCACCTAGTAACATATGATGCCGACCTTGGCATGCTTGTGGCTCCCGTCCATTTCTGGACACATGCACGACACTCTCCTGGCCAAAAAATTCTCATAGGTGAGCTGCGGATCCCTCTTGTGGATCCTGCTAGCATCTCCTTCTTGGTAGCATCCGGTGATCGATGATTTTCCTCGAGTGAATTTTACACTTCTGGGAGTCTTAGGCTTTCGAGAGGGGCTAACAAGTCTTCACGAAAATTGGCAAAAGGCTCATCAAAATGCCAAGGAAAAATGTTAGTAGAGACATCAGGGAAGTATATAATGTTTTCTCAATCCTAATTTGTTGGGTCACCAGGTAAATCTGCCATGAGGTTCAAACATTGAACCTCACCAACTCAAAAAAGAAAAAAAGTTGTAGTTTTTTTTCCCTTTTGTATCTGTAGATGTTGCAGCTTTGATATTGTTCAATTTAAAATTGTTAGAGGATGAACACACAGGTTAGCTGTTAAGATTCATGGCATTGAAGGAATGGAGTCTTCAAAACTTACAATTTCCACTTCTTTCATTTCTGCTATGTTTTCTATAACAACTTCAAGCGCCTCAACTATATCCATGCTAGTGACAACCGCTTTTCCTTTCATGTGTTTTCTCGTCTTTTCAACTTACCTGCAAGCTAACTTTTAGCTTTCAAACAATGAAGGATGCTGATCTATTTCATGGTTGTTGAAGGCCTTTTAGCAAGACTTCATCATTGATTGGAAAAGTTAGCCTTCTTTCATACTAGAATGCCTATGACGTAATTACCGGCAATCACACCTTGGTGTGCAATAGGTACGTCAAACATATATATTAAAGATGGGTAGATAAAGATCAATGACATTAACAAGAATAACTCTATCTTACTGTCTCTAACTATCTCTTATACTCTTAATATAAAAAATTAAATAGCAAATGAATTCTATAATGAAATGATTTTTCATAAAATTGTATATTTATAAACATTTGAATTTTATAGATTATTTTTAAAAAGAATGATTTTTCAATGTATTTTCCAAGGCTTGTCTTATTTAAGTTTTATTTTGCTATATCTACCTCTCTATATTTTTCTAGACATATATCTCTATCTCTATCTACCTCTCTATATTTCTCTAAGCATATCTCTCTAACTTTATCTACCTCTCTATCTCTATATTAATGCATTTCAATATCCTCTTTCCCCGATGAATATGAGATGAGATGTCTAAAATGAGAGGTTTGGGCTTAAGTTTATAGTTCTCTCCTCATGCAACATACATAATTTTTCAAAAGAGCCTAACACATAGGAAAAAATTATATCCATGGGATATGCCCCACATGCATCTCTCTATCTAACTATTAATGTGATTCCCTCCCTCCTTTTTTGGTTACTCTATCTCTCCTATTGAATTTCTCTTTTAATTCTCCCATCTCTTTTCTCTCTATATATCTCTATCTATATTTCTTCCTCTCTCATTTGCTCCATCTATACTACTTTGTATATGTATCTCTATTTATACATGTATCAACCTTTCACTCTTCTTTATATTTGCTTCTATCCATAACTTTCTCTACATCTATTTTCTTATATTCATAGCTCTCTATAAATTTCTTATCATTTATTTCTTAGTTATTGATGTGATCCAATAGGATCATTATTAGTAGACTTCATTGCTACCAACACAATATTGGTTTCTTAAATACATTGGCTCCTTTGACTAACTAAATTTTTGTTATGTATTTTAACATTTAAAAATATTAATGTCATCAAATTTCCACAATCCATTAGAAATGAATAAGACAATTTTATGAAATTCTGATTGTGGTTAAATTTTTAACATCATCATTTGGGATCACACATAGTGATCCATTATTAGGATGACTTCTTTTACTATTCACTATGTGTGATCCAAAATGTTGATGTTGAAAAATCAAACACAATCAAAATTCAAGAAAATTGTCTTATACATTACTTCAAAATATTAACAATGAAATTGATTTTTATTTTTTTAATTCTACACATAAATAAAATTAAACTTAAAAGTATAACTATATGGAAAAAGGAGAGAACATTGCAAAGTTTGTACACATAACAAGAAAAAGATTAAAAGAAGACCTTTTTTAGCCTTAAAAAACTAGATAACTTTTAAGAGCCAAACTTACAAAGAGTTAACACATTCTCAAGTTACATGTTGATGATTTTCTTTATAGAACCACATAAAGCAATGACAAATCTATGAAATATATTTACCAAAATATGGTATTGTGCAAATGTTATGCTTAAAATTTTAAATTAATTCCAATACATTAGAAATGGTATATATATATATATATATATATATATATATATATATATATATATATATATATAGAAAATGTCAATATATTTTCACAAATGAACATTATAAACATTTTTTAGAACTAATTATGCGGTATCATTACAATAAATGGTACTAATATTATCTATGTTATCAATTGTGATTCTAGCATTTGCAATGTATTGATAAATAATTATTAATTAAATATACCATAATAAAAATTACTTATTCCATTCATCATGTAACATAAAATATCTTTAGAAATTATTATTATTATTTTTTCATTATTTCAAAGGAAAATATTTATAAATAAAAATAAAAATTTCATTTTTTTAATTAGAACTTATTTACAAAGTATAAGTCATGTTTAACTATCACTTATGAATTGCAATTTTAACTATTTCAAGATAAAAACAGAAATTTATATTTTCTCTTTCTCTAAATATGGATGGATTTATTGGCTCCATCTTTTATACATATTGAAGCCTATTTCTAATTAGACGATGTATTTTTTCCTTCATTTCATAAAATATTTTATTTATAAACTGGGAAGAATAAATATTAAATGATTTTTTAAATATATTTTGTAAAGTCTTTTCATTACAAATAAAGGATATATTCATATAGTTTCTTGTTATAAGGAAAACTTAAGATAAATTATTGATATGATAGATGTGATCTTGTATATAAATAATAAATCACAATGCAAAAGCATTCAAAATAATGAAAATCATTTCAAGAGGATGGCTTTTTACAATCCTTGATATTAAGAGATATAGTTGAACAAAGTGAAACATATAAGAGGAATGTAAATAATATTTAATATTTAATTATTTAAAGCTTCTATATTAGATTATGTATACTTCAAAGGATATGGAATTTCACTTTTTGTTTCGTTTATATTGTTCTCATCTACATTGGTAGGGTAGAATATTGTATTTAAGAGTTTTATATTATTATTTTATTAATATTGTTAGTAGATTTATTTATTTAAATATTTGTGTTAATTGTGTTTCTTAAACCATTCCAGTGTTGCTTTGCTTTCCTAATTACTTGGATCATTCTAGTTGTTAGCGTTGCAACATACCATCACCATTCCCCTACTTCCATACCATTCAGCCCCACCTTTCAATATCCATGAGGAGGTGTTAGCCTTAGGCATCCCATTATTTGGTGGACCTACTCCCAAGATTGTTGGTATGTCAGTATCACTTTCATATCTTTTTCATATCTTGGAACAAGCAGCTCTAAAGCTGCTTTCGCAAACAAAACATAAATCTTGGAATGAGCAGCTCTATAGCTACTCTACTAAACAAAATAGAATACCATTTGACTTCTTGGTGAAGGATAAGTTGCATCATTGTTACTCGGAAGCCATATCAAAAACGCTATGGTCACAAATATCTATGTAGTTAAACTTTGGCAACTGATTCACTCTCTTGAGAAATTGTCTTAGTCATCAACTTGCCAAAGTCATCTACAAATACCTTCCTCCTACCCCAGCATCGAATGGCTTAAACATCACATGCTAAGGCTTCATTCCTAGTGTAAAAGTGTTAAATAGTCAAAGTTTGACTTACTTTTCCAAGCTTAATTCCTTGCTTAGTGTGTCATGTTTAAGGTTGCCCCCCTAGCATAAGCAAGGACTAAAGCTACATGCAACTCTTGTTGATATAGTGCATATGTTCTTATTACAACTTTTTAATCAATTATTTCATGGAAGATAAAATTAGAAATTCAGCAATAATCTAATCTAAAGGGCTACTGATATTTTGAATAATTTTGAAATTAATAATAAATTGTTTAATCTAAATTTTCCAATTGAAAAATGCTTGCATAGAATTTTTCTTTGGATCAATTTGAATTGAAGATCGAGAATAAAAATTGTGAGAATAAAGATTTTATATAATATAAAGTGACCCAATGGCAACTATTGTAGAAAAGAGGGAGAAAGATCCCAATCATCCCCATTTTTCATACTAATCGAGCCGAGTATCTATAAAAGGGTATGCCCATCATTTTTTTATGTTTGTTCACTTTTTTCCAATAATGTGGATTAACTGGCATGCAAAAAGCCATGTAATGGCTATATAATTCATGACCTACACTGCATAGGCTGATCTAACCTGATAATTGTTGGTAAACAGATTGGTTCTTTCAAATTATAACTCTTAAATGCCCAACTTGGAACAATATCTGATTACAAATAGTTAGAAAAGCCACTTGTGGATAAATTGGCTTCTCTCTGAATTGGTAGGTACAACTCCCTACAATAGATTTGCAAGGAATTATGTTTTCTTCCTAAACTAATTCGGGGGTATGTTCTTGACCTAAGAACAGAAGAGGTATAACTAAGCTAGACCTAAATAGAATCTAACTGAGGTGAATAGAAGTTTCTGAATATCAAAACAAGTTTATGCATTCACATATCTAATGAATTCATAAAGCTTAACCAAATAATAACTAATACTGAACTAAGCTAGTTTGAATCTGAACTGTGATTAGTAAACTGAGAATGCTACAGGGATTTCTCTTTGAATGAACAATAACAACACCTATCACATTCATTCATTGCTTCAAAACAGGGGAGGTGAAACTATGTTCTTTCCTCGTTTCAACTCAAACAAAAGAGAAAACATAAGACTTGATCTAACAATGACTGGAACATAAAATAATTGACATAAAATACCATTCAATTGTCTTCGCAACAAAAATACTTCACACCAAAAATTTTCTGACCTTTCATTGATCTTTCAATCTCATACATATATAGTTTCAAGATGACCGTTACAATGGAAGTTTAATTGGTTCATCTCCTCAAAAGTGACAAATGGCAAGGCACCAATTTGTTGTATTACAATAATTACATAATAAAACAAAAAAGGAGGCAGAATGTGAATCACTTCGACTTCTTCCCCTTTTCTACTTTTTCTCTATAGGCCTTGGTGGCAACTATGATCAGGATGAGCTCTTCATGCCTAGGCAAGTGGATATTGGTATACCTGAAGAGCCATTTAGAATTCTCTCTAGCCAACTCCTTTACAACATTCAATTGATTTGGCAGTTTCTCTTCAGCCACGTGTATACATCCACTGAGTGCCCATAGTTCAGTGATCCTATCTTGACTATGGAAGTTTATATCTGACAAACTCTCTAAAAATCTAGAAAAGTTCTCCTTCATGACATTGACTCCAACAAGTGCTTTTCCTTAGCCACTAGTTTGTGAGTTTGTATGTAATCCCCTCATAAGTTCAAATCCTTTGTCCTATGTCTTCTTCACCTTATCCTCTATTTCTCTAAGCCCTTTCTCTACAGACTAGATCATCTCAGTTTTAAACTGCATGCTTTGAAGCCACTCAAACATAGGCTCATCTCCCTTTGGTAAGATTTTAGCTTCCACCGCTTCTTTGGCCTTCATTTGGATGATCATCTTCAAGAGGGAGATGCAATCATCACATTTCACCCTTTCTCCAGCTAGAGTATTGCTATTTGATATAATGTTATCTTTTTATGTTTCCAATCTTAAGATAACATTACCAATCTGCTCCACAATTGTGGCTCCTTCTGATTTGAGCTTCTCGATCCATTCTTTACCAATCTGGCCATAATGCCTATCTTCTTGGAGTTGAGAGATGAGAGCTTGAACTTCAGCAGCAGTAGGATTTTTAGTCACTGATACTCCAGAGATGGCTGCTAATAGAGTGACTAGTTGTCTAATGAATTTTTTTAGTTCTTCTATCTCAGCCTTCATCTTAGTCTTAGACAACTTAAGACTCTCTAGCTGCCCTTCGATCACCTCATTGGTTGACTTCCATAAGCGAACCTTGGTATCATGCCTTGCTTCACCAAGATCCATAAAATGCAGAGTAAAATCTTCGGCCATCATGTTCTCAATCCGCCCTCCCTTGTTGGGCTTGGCAATCTCCATTGTTAGATGACCTGTTTCTGGATCTTGCCTGAGTATGGACAAGGTCTTCGTCTTCTTAACTCTGGTCAATTTAGATCTAGAACAAATAGCAAGAGATATGGTATCTTTAGCAGAAGTGCTCTCATTCTTCCTTTTTCTCTTCCTCTCCAAAGTATCTTCCATCTAGGAGTCAGTACCTATCACCTTGGAGGCTATTCCAAGTGATTCTATGTTGAACATCTTCCTCTTAGCTGGGGTAATTGTCACAACAATTGAAGAGAAAGGATTCTTTGGATCTTGGGAGACGAGCTTAGAAGAACTTTGACCTTTATCCACTTCTGGAGTCTTCTTTACTACTTCATTCAACTCAATGGACTCACTATTGTTGCTCTTTCCATCTCCTAAGTCTACTATCTGTATTGAAGACCTACTTAGTTGCAGAAGTGTAGCACTTGCTGATGGAACAGGGCTATGATGAGGAGAGGGAATTGGAGTAGTGTGAGGAGAAGGAATTGGGGAAACATGAGGTGATGGAATTGGTGTAACATGGGGAGATGGAATTGAAGCGGCTGTGCTATCCTTTGGTTCTTCCACCTTCTTTTCCTTAGCACCAGTCTGGGTTCCTATGACTGGGGGGGAACCGTCATGGCAGGTCTTAGCTATAGGGACATTCTTGTCTGGAGGTTGATCCCCTCCACCAAAAGGTTGAGCTAGCCCTTGAGTGGAAGCTATGTTCATGCCTGGTGTAGCACTCTGAGATGAAGTAGGCGTTGTAGCTGCTGGAGAAGCTTGAATGGCTACACCTTTACTCTGGCTTTTCTTGGTTGTCCACTCAACCCATTTCCCCGTTCTCTTGATGATCTGAGCCATCATGATATCAAGACTTTCCTGAACATTTACATACAACTCAGAACTTATAGGAATTCCCTTTAACTTAGTTAGATATGTATTGCTATACATATTCTGGCCATCATCCTCCAAGCCTTCTACATCAAAATTGATACCGTATGTTTTGATTTGCTCTACTATGAGTCGAGAAAAAGTACAATCTCTGCTTTCAAGCTCATCTCTACAGTGCACCCAATAATCTTCAATAGTAGTAACATGCTTGATTATAGTACCAATCTGCAACACCTCTCTTGCATATCCATTTGTATTGAACATAGGTTTTATGACCTCATATGCTTCTAATTGATACTTAGCCTCAAACGCTTTAAGCATATTTTTAGCATCAGAGTGAGACTCACAACTGTAAGCCCCAACCTTCATAGGGAATTCATACCCTTTCTTTTTCAAGCTTGCGCTCAACACGTTCACCTGGATCGCTTGCCTCATGATCTCTATCAGCACAATCAGATCAATTGGGTATTAGGGCAGCTTCAAAGGGAATCCGTTAGAAGCTACAAGATGTAAATATGAAAATGATGAGAACTGAATAAAATAGCTACCAAACTAACTGATGGCCGCCATTCCCTCCGGGCTAAATCTCCTCTCCGGGCATCCTTGGAGTTTCTTGCAAATTCTCATTGTAAATGTGTCATTAACTTTGACATATTCTGCATAGCTATTCTGTAATTACAAGCATTGATAAAATTCATAGCTTTTGACACCATCAGAGAAGTTCTCTATTCTGGGAAGGCCTGACCACAATTGCAGAGAAGCTAACATATATATCAGGAAAGAAGACATTTAAGAGGTATTGTAAAACTTTGTTGTACTGAGGGCTCTGGCCAGATGTTCACTTACCTCATAGGCCCAATCAACATAATGTGTATCTGAACAGATAATTTGTACCAAAAAGAAATATTGTTCAACAAAATTGAGTGCTTCTACCTCACCTTTCAATCTATGTAAGAGAACTAGAATGTCTACGATCTCGGGATTGAGATCAATGCCGAATAGAGTCTTAGGAACCTTACTCTTAGTGGCTCGCGGCTTTTGGAACTAGGACCTCATAATCTCTTTTCTCCACACCATTTTCTTCAAGGAAAACTCAAGCATGGCTCCTCCTAGTGTAAACTTAGAGAACTCTTCCCATTCTGGAACTCAGAGGCAATTTACCACGTTTTTGTGTGCTAAAATGTTGTCACACTTCTATGAATCATTACATGTAAGAAAACTCAAGAATGAGCCCTCACAAATCGATCCATAGCTCTCTACTCATAGAGTGCAAGGGTTTGCAATGGAGGCCCTCAGTTTGACCTATTTTTGTGCCCATGCAAGTACACCATGAGATGAGAGATTCAAAAAGGAAAAGCAAGAATGCTAGTCTCCATGATCTTCAAATATGCATGAAAATAAGATCTAATCTATGAAAGCAATATCTAATCTATAAATGCAAGATCTAAGCTAAAAGCCCATGAGGGGTGCAAGAGAGAAAAAGAAAAGAAAATAGAAGTTCTCCACAAAAAGCTTTTGTATTCAAACTCCTTCAAAAATTGGTCTTCAAACCTGTAGCATAACGATAGCATAATCATGGGTCTCTAACATGAGGAGAGGGCTCTCCCTTATAAAGAAAATTATGGAGGTGAGAGGTTTCTCACAACCAATATGGGATAATAGAGCTTGATCCATGTGAGACAAAATTCCACCAATGAGAAAAGAGGAGTGGTTGAGAAGAAAGTGGTGATCCATGTGAGACAAGATTCCACCAATTAGAAAAGAGGAGTGGTTGAGGAGAAAGTGGAAAGATAAATCCCACTTAGATCACATTTTTAAGTGTAGAGAAATTAAATAAAAAGAATTTATTTTATTTCCTTTTTTCATCAAAAGAGATATTTAAGTGGGATTTTTATTTAATTAAAATGGAGCAAGTTCTTTTTAATTAAATAGAAGATATTTAATTAAATTAAAAGAGAGGTTTTTCTCTTAATTAATTAAATGTGGATGAACTGTTTAATTAAAAGAGAGGTTTTCTTTTAATTAAATGGGGATTTTATTTTATTTAATTAAAAGAGAAGATTTTCTTTTAATTAAATAAGACTTGGAATAAAATGATCAATCTTAGAAATGAAATAAATCGAATTTGATCAAGAAAATTGATTTGAATATATTACAAACTATTGATTCAGAAAATTTGATAAATTGATAAATTGAATAATGGGGGCCCATAGTCTAGGCGACCATTTTTGGGTGCGTACAGTTTTACTATCAGTAGAGATTAAAATTATATGATTGAGCAGCAAAATTTGTCTGGTATCCAAATTTTAATGATCTATACATTCAACAAATAACTTAGGAGCTTGAACCGCCATCGAAAATCCAGCTGCCTCCACTAGCCCACTTCCTCAGAGCTTCTCAATTATAGGGTGAATTGGCTCTGACCTTAGCCTCCTTTGAAAATCTTGCATGTCAAAGAAGTAGAGCGAGGTGTCTGTGAAACTCAACAATGTAGATTTGATTCCATTTAGTCCATCGAACCCAACGAATCTAGTTGTCATTTTATCTGAGGTAGAAATGAATTGAAACCTTGAAATTCAAAGTAGTGCAGAGAGTAGAATTTGAAATTATAAGAGCTTTAAAAATATTGTATAATTCAACAACATAACAGTTCAAGAAAAGCGACAATTTGAAAAACTGTTATGTTTCTCTCTATATAGGAATCCTAATTCACCCGTTAATTTTCAAGATCCGCACCACACGAGTGAATTAGAGGATAAATCCATTGGATTAGTAAATGTGGGAGTTTCTAATGGACTTTTCCATGTCTTTTCACTGTTTCCATTGGCCCAACGGTAACTTTCCCTTATTACACACTTACCTTCCCATTTTTCACCTAGGTCCGAAGAATTAAGAACAGAGTACTCCGTAAAGAAATATCCACTCAACCAGATTCTACCCACTACACTTCAACCCTAATTAGATTGTTCCCATTGTCATCTTAAGGTGTCTTATGTGCAATTTTTGTACCCAATTTTCTTGCAAAGTTGTCTTCATGAATGTGGGAAATCACCTTCACTAGGTGAAAACTCGCCAAGGAGAAAGCGATCTTCAGTTTTTCGCTCAAGCTCTGTTTACCTTCTAACTCTTGGGTTGGCCTTTTCTTTGAGTTTGGAAAATCACAAAAGGAATGTGGGAATCAAAAGAGGGCCCACTTCTTCATCTTTTCCCTTTACAAATGCCTTTGGTGGAAAATTGACTTCATGGGTCGAAAGCTAGTTGTGGAGAAGTCATTTTAGAGTTTTCTGCCTAAAGTGATTTTGAGCACCATGGTGAATTCTAGATGTTATCTAAGGTAGAATACTATGATGAAAGTAAGGCTTATCCATAGAAAGACTCACTCTCTTCTTGTTTTAATCTGCAAACCACATTTACTAACCTCTGCGGAAAATTACCTTCATAGGTTGAAAACTCGTCGAGGAGAAGGCAATATTTGATTTTCTGCAAGCTTCATTTTTTTTATGTGTAAATCATGATAAGTCATGAACAAGTTCATCCTCAAAAATAGCTTTGTGAAAATCATTATGAAACACAAGAATCTCCATCGAATTAGGTTCTAAACTACCCACAAACTCATGATAACAAGGAAAACCCACCCGGTTATGTAATGCGGGAGAAAGGAAAGGTGAAAAACCTGATGGAGAAACATTTCACCTGAGGAGAAAAAACTATACTTGGACATACCCAGACCAGACTAAGACACAAGATCTTTTCCAATTTGCAAAATGGGTATAGGATGAAAAGTGGGGCAACAATAATGATAGCACAATCTGACATGCTTTGTAAACACTATGAGGGCTTAAATTAAATTGTAGAGGAGCATATCAAAAAATAATATGTAAAGAAGCGTAGCAATGCAAAATCGCAATGTTATTAAAACAATAATTCTTATTTTACACATTTTAACATAAAAATTCCTGTAATGATGTGATCACAAAATTGTTCAACATGAAATCCAAAAATACATTAAATTTTACTGAATCATATCAATAGAAATACCATAAAGTATATCGACAAAAAAATGCATTGTTGGCACTATGTAAAATTCATAAACTAGGTATATCAACATAAACTTGTCTGTCACGATTTCAACACAAAACTGCACTGTTGTTGATGTGTAAATCTCTTAGATTCAACATAACAACACAAAAATAACCATCACTAGAGACTTTAATTCTTAATTTAGATTGCACAGAAGAATATCAATGCAAGATTGGATGTCGTGAAAGCTTAAAATGTATGAAAACATATCACATCATCGAGTACAACGGTGGCTACATTAATGCAACTCAAACACATAATGTTTCATCTGTGGTAGCCCTTCAAATGGCTGATGTCAGCATCACAGCTTAGCACCTAGTAACATACGATGCTGACCTTGGCATGCTTGTGGCTCTCGTCCATTTATGGACACACACACGACACTCTCCTGACGAAAAAATTCTCATAGGTGAGCCACGGATCCCTCTTGTGGATCTTGCTAACATCTCCTCCTTGGTAGCATTCGATGATTGATGATTCTCCTTGAGTGAATTTTGCACTTCTGGGAGTCTTAGGCTTTTAAGAGGGGCCAACAAGTCTTCACTAAAATTGGTAGAAGGCTCATCAAAATGCCAGGGAAAAATGTTAGTAGAAACATCAAGGAAGTATATAATGTTTTCTCAATCCTAATTTGGTGGGTCACCAAGTAAATCTACCATGAGGTTCGAACATTGAACCTCACCAGCTCAAAAAAGAAAAAAGTTGTAGTTTTGTTTCCCTTCTGTATCTGTAGATGTTGCAATTTTGATATTGTTCAATTTAAAATTGTTAGAGGACAAACACGCAGGTTAGCGTTAAGATTTGTGACATCGAAGGAATGGAATCTTCAAAACTTACAATTTCTACTTCTTTCACTTCTGCTATGTTTTCTATAATAGCTTCAAGCACCTCAGCTATATCCATGCTAGTGACAACCACTTTTCCTTTCATGTGTTTTCTCATCTTTTCAACTTACCTGCAAGCTAACTTTTAGCTTTCAAACAATGAAGGATGCTTATCTATTTCATGATTGTTGAAGGCCTTTTAGCAAGACTCCACCATTGATTGGAAAAGTTAGCCTTCTTTCATACCGAAATGCCTATGACGTAATTACTAGCAATCACACCTTGGTGTGTAATAGGTATGTCGAACATATATATTGAAGATGGGTAGATAAAGATCAATGACATTAACAAGAATAACTCTATCTTACTATCTCTAACTATCTCTTATACTCTTCATAATAAAAAATTAAATAGCAAATAAATTCTATAATGAAATGATTTTTCATAAAATCGTATATTTATAAACATTTGAATTTTATAGATTATTTTAAAAAACAATGATTTTTCAATGTATTTTCCAAGGCTTGTCTTATTTAAGTTTTATTTTGCTATATCTACCTCTCTATATTTTTCTAGATATATATCTCTATCTCTATCTACCTCTCTATATTTCTCTAAGCATATATCTCTAACTTTATCTACCTCTCTATCTCTATATTTATGCATTTCAATATTCTCTTTTCCCGATGAATATGAGATGAGATGTCTCAAATGAGAGGTTTGGGCTTAAGTTTATAGTTCTCTCCTCATGCAACATACATAATTTTTCAAAAGAGCCTAACACATAGGAAAAAATTATATCCACGGGATATGCCCCATATGCATCTCTCTATATATCTAACTATTAATGTGATTCCCTCCCTCCTTTTTTGGTCACTCTAGCTCTCATATTGTATTTCTCTTTTAATTCTCCCATCTCTTTTCTCTCTATATATCTCTATCTATATTTCTCCCTCTCTCATTTGCTCCATCTATACTACTTTGTATATGTATCTCTATTTATACATGTATCAACCTTTCACTCTTCTTTATATTTGCTTCTATCCATAACTTTCTCTACATTTATTTTCTTATATTCATAGCTCTCTATAAATTTCTTATCATTTATTTCTTAGTTATTGATGTGATCCAATAGGATCATTATTAGTAGACTTCATTGCTACCAACACAATATTGGTTTCTTAAATACATTGGCTCCTTTGACTGACTAAACTTTTGTTATGTATTTTAACATTTAAAAATATTAATGTCATCAAATTTCCACAATCCATTAGAAATGAATAAGACAATTTTATGAAATTATGATTGTGGTTAAATTTTTAACATCATTATTTCGGATCACACATAGTGATCCATTATCAAGATGACTTATTTTACTATTCACTATGTGTGATCCAAAATGTTGATGTTGAAAAATCAAACACAATCAAAACTGAAGAAAATTGTCTTATGCATTACTTCAAAATATTAACAATGAAATTGATTTTTTAAAATTGATTTTTATTTTTTTAATTCTACACATAAATAAAATTAAACTATAACTTATCTATAATAAATCAAATTTCAAATAAGATATATAATAACAAATTAAAGTAATTTTTTTATTATTAATAATTATATAAAAATAAATAAATAAGTTGCAATTTCAAAGAGTATAAGAACTTCTTTAAAACTAAACTAAATTTAAAAATTATCCAATAATTATTAATTTCACTCAAATATATAAAATGTGTTATTTACTTACCTTAATATTGCAATAAAGAACTGATGATAAATTATGATGATAAATTATCACTTTGAAACTATTATGGCCTCTAAAATAATATGTTTTCCCAAGTCTTTTTGCCATTTTCTTTTCTATATCTATCTATCTATCTTATCTTTTTTAGTTATATTCTTACGGTGTTAATTCATTTTTGCTCGGCTCTTACTTTGAATTGCAAGATTGCTTTCAAAGATGATGCTCGATGCCGGTATGAAGGTTTTAATTATGCAGAAATAGAATTGCCTCATGTTTGTCAATGGAAAACGATAGAGTCAAGACATGACTGCAGAAATAATATTAAATAATTTGGGCTGATAGAGAAATGTTCCCGGTGTAGGAATTAGAAAAGTGATCACATCTTGGTCAATATACTAAGGAAGAAATTAAGCTTTGAAACATAACTCAACTTTAAAATCAAATCTTAGTGTGTGATGTTCAAGCCTCAATATTTGAACATCTACATCTTCTTTAAAAAAAAGATGCTCAAAGGATGTTGGCCTTACTTTCCCAATGCGGCTGACCCACCATGCATCTTCAGCGTGGCTTTTGCCTACTCCTCATCATTTTATCTTCAGAGCTGACAAAAGAATGTGTTACAACGAATAACAAACCTTTGGCTTCGCACCACAGATGACTGTTGCAAAGGATTTAACGTATGATCACAAAATTTTCATAGGACTACATTACAATTTCATCTGGCAAGACCTTCAAAAGATTTGCAGAGTGGAGATCTTCACTGCCAGCAAAATCAATTCCTTCAAGCGCCTAAAACAGATCAACTTCCTGCTCTCATCAGTTCCCTGTTTGAGAGTTATTTAAAGCTGATAAACATGAAATCCAGCCTTCCTAATCTCACATCCAATATACATGTGTGCATGGTTGCCGACAAGAGAGTCTCCGGAGGACCTCATAATTCAGAGGATCGGAAAAAGGGCATGAGCTGAAGAAACATTTTAGTTGTATGGTGCATTTGCAGTCGGCGATTACCTGTCAGTAAGAAGGGAGAGAGAGTAGTAGAAAAATCAGACCTGCAAGACCTCAGTCAAACTCCGCCCAACTGTACGCTTATATCAGTTTTCATTAAATGGGGAGCTGAGGTGACTGACTTATAGGAAGAAAACATGTACGCACTCATGCTGAACCTCACAAAGGATGGACGAGATTGAATAGATGTAGCATGCATAAATCAGAAAGTCCCTCAAAAAAGTGACTTTGACAAGAAAAAGCAAAATAAACTAATCAGAGGGAACCGATATGTAACGCTTGAGATGAAAACAATGGTCATCCATCTCTCTTAAGCTCTTTACACCGTTGATGGCTTAATTTAGCTCTTCCATGTCATATGGAAACACAAATATGCTAGATTTCAGGGATCTTATAAGATTGTTTCAGATCTGGAGAAATCTGAAATATTGGACTGTATCAATTAATATGGTCAGTGGAGATAAAACCAATTCATGATATACAACTTATGATAAGTGGTTTTTCACGAACGGACAGGTTTTCTTTGAAATGCTCACCTATAATAGCCTACCGGCTAATAAATAAGGTTTGATTCTTTCAAGGGATAGGTCTGTGCATGAATGCCTAATCTCCCAACTTCTCCGCTGAAATATTTGATTGTAGATTTGTTCCCTTTTTGATACAGTTGTGCGCTTTTCCCTTGGAATATAGAGAATTACCCTTGATTGAGCAACTAGCAAACCATATTGGAATCTTCCTGATAAGGAGTTCCTTATGATCCTTCAAAGCCTATTTTGTTTATTGTTGGATATTTCCAAGAAAGTCCCCTCTCGATTTTTAATTTATGTCAATGGTAAATGGATTCAACATATACTAATGGAGAGAAAGGACAATACATGTTTCATTTTCCATTCTTTGCGACATTTCCATCCAGACCGTTGTCAAGATCAACAATAATCACAAACTTTTGTTTAGATAAACCTCATTTTTCTGAGACTCATACTATGCAAAACTCCTCACTTGTATATGACAAGTGAAACACAAACCAGCACTATGGGGAAAGAAGACATGAAGCTATTTTCAAAAATCTAATATCTAGGTATCTTTATTAAGGGGCCTCTTCAAAATATTGATGTTAACATTTTTTTTTTTTTTTTGTTGTTGCAAAGAATGCTCCTGGCCAATCGATCTGTAAGTATACATAATTATGAGTTTGGGAGGATGTAATGTTTTTCATCTTTGAGTTGCAAAAGATTTGATAGATCTAGTCTATCATTGGGTCTTAATACACTGATAATGGTATTTAGAGGACCTTGTTGTGTAGTTATTATGCTTTCTAGTGATCAATGATGAGTTTTGGCTCCATTTTGAGGAGCTACTATTTATAGTAAGTCAACAGATGGTTTCGATGAGCTCAAAGGAGTTGAGATGAGTTGAATGATGCTCTTTAGTTTTCATTTTTGGTTTCTAGTTTGTGTTCCAAGAATCTTGGAGAGAGTGTCTTTTTTTATTAAGTCACCTCGGCAAGTTTATTCATCATTTTTCTTCATTAAGATCACTCGTGTTGCAGATCTCAATTCTGATTGTTCTTTTGTCATTTTTGCAAGATGAGTGAATTATGATTATTATTTACTTAAATACACCGTTGTTGCTATTTTTGTTGGTATTGTATATTAGCCACCTTAGTGTCATAGCTTGTTGGAACTAGGTTGGAAAATTTTTAATCTTGGACATAGGGAAAATGAACTTCTATGTCAGAATATCATGATATTGATGAAAATGTCATTTTTGGAATCAACAGGAGTTAATAAATTATATTATTCAAACATGTACTTAAGTATAAAGCACAGGAGATATAAGTGAAACATGTATTCATGAAGACTCTTGGTGTTGAGTATAATGAAGAAGCCTTTGCATTAAATGTTATAAATATAATGCCTCGTAGGGATAGAATCATATCTCCATGTTTTGCATTTTCTTGAATTTGGAGAAGAGATTGAAACAAGAATTTCAACATTGTTGGAGAATTGTGAATTCTTCACCATTTCAACACTTTGAATATGTGAAACACTAGGTGAATTGTGCACTATTTATTGAGTATTAGTATGAGATTTATCTTAGGATTGAATGCTGATATTGTATATCATTCAATTAATTATTTGGTCAATGTTTTTTAATTAGAAAATGGAGGGTTTGTAGAAGAGTTATCATTGTTGTTGCTTCAATTTAGAGAAGGGAATAATATTTAACCTGGGTGACTATATATATTATTGTTAGACATTGGATTGGGAGTAGAAATAAACACCATGATTATAGTTGGACAAATGTTTGAAGAGGTGCATACTAAATTACATTGTTGGCATGGGTTTGACTATTACATTGGTTGCCTTTCATCTACAACAATGTCTCTACTATATGCCTAGTATGATTTGTGTTATTGGTTGGGAAAGCATCCATACAAGGAACATGATGTAGGGCTTTTAAACTTCTACAAATCAGGTTACATGTTGTAGAATATACAATGCCAAGTTGCATATCAAGTGCCCCAATATATTAAGTTTAAGGCTTATATGTTCATGTTTGTAATAAATGTAGATTAGACTAATTGCAATTGAAATAATGGTGCTGACATTTCATATTAGTTTTAATTTTGTGTTTAGTTTATGAGCATTTCTATATATCATAAAAAACAAAAAAAACAAAAAGAATTGCAAATTTCAAAAGCTCAAAACATACAAAAAAAGCCATTCCTTAGCATAGTTTGGAGTGAGCCAAAATGCCTCCTTACATAGGATAAGGAAACTAGAGCTCATGTCTCACAAGTCTCAAGCACATGTAAAAGATATGACCCTTCTTTTGCCTCAGAAGGCTCAACATATAGTAAAATTTCCACCTAATGTTGTAGCATATGAGTGCAATGATCAAACATCACCTATTAATGATCCTCTAAAAGCACTCATAGAGCCACACATTTTCAATATGATAAGAATACTTTATATACATCAAGTGTAGAAGAAAAAATAGTAATGAAGAGGGTTTTTCCAATTAAATCCATCCCCTTAGTATATCAATTTGATACACTTATAGCCGATTCAAAGTTATATGTGGATGAATTTCAAGAGATAGAATTTGATTATTGATTGACCCTTTCACTTTCTCAAACTACCTCTTCATACACTCCATCCAAACCCTCACAAAAAGAAAGGAAGTATAAATTGGTAAAACTAAATGTGGAAATTGATACATGAATACAATCTACTTTGGATGGGAAGTTATCAATATCCAAAAGGATGAGAACAGTGTGATGCTCTTCTCAAGGGTAATGAAGGTCCTATCGTGAAATGTCATAGGTAGTAATGCCTTCAACAAAAGAGCCCAAATAAAACTTCAAATTGACACATTTGGGGCTTGCATAATTCTGTTACAAGGAACTAATACATCTCAACAAGCCTTCGAATTCACAATTAGTAAACAACCAAAATGGAAAGCACTTCACACCCCTTATAAAAGAGCATCAAGTGGCCTCTATACATTGTGCAGCCCAAAACATATGACGATTGAAATGGACACTTCAAGTGTCAACTAGCAAGTGATGAAAGTTGAGAGTTTTGATCTCAATTTTAGAATTACCTATGTTTATGGACCTATAGTAACTTGTAAGAAGAAGAGGATATGGGTACAATTACAATATACATCAAATAGTCATCTAATCATCAAACCATCCTTGTTGGGGATTTTAATGTCATTGCTTTCCCACATGAGAAGAGAGGTAGGATATTATCACCATAGAAAATAATTGAAGACTTCCAACATTTTATCATCAATATTGCCTTAGAAGACATACTTGCTCTCGAATACCAATTCACATGGACAAATAAATGGAAATATTTTTTGCAAATAGCTAAAATGCTTGATTGATTCTTACTTTCACATAGTTGGATTATGGAAAACTTTACAATGAAATTAGAAATTCTACCATTAATTTGTTCAAATCTCTATGCCATAGATTTGCAACTCATGAAAGGTAGTAATGTATTTCCAACATTTTATCATGAATATTGTCTTAGAAGACATACTTCCTTTGGAATACCAATTCATGTGGACAAACAAATAAAAATATTTTTTGCAAATAGCTAAAAGGCTTGACTGATTCTTACTTTCACATAGTTGGATTATGGAAAACTTTACAATGAAATTAGAGAATTTGCCATTAATCTGTTTAGATCTCTATGTTATAGATTTACAACTCACAAAATGTTGTAATGTATTTCAGCATAAACCATCCTTCAAATTTGAGATTATGTGGTTTATACATTTGTATTTCCTATGGTTACCAAGATAATTGTGGATAAATGCCCTATTTCAAAAAGTTACAAAAATGTTCCAGTTTCAAAAGAAGTTACAATATGTCAAAACCAAATAAAATCTCGAATGCATTTGTATTTAAAAATAATTTTTTTGAAAAGGAACAAGTGACTAAGGAACTCTTGGAAGTCCATGAACAAATTATTCAACATGAGATGAATGCACATACTTATTCTAAATAGAAAAATCCAAGAGAAATGGGTGTAATTAAGTATGAAGAGGAAATATATTAGATACAAAAATCATGAAATATATTAGAAGCAAAAATCATGTGAACTTTGGCTTAAAGGAGGAGATTCAAATACAAAAAAAAATCTTGCTTCCACCAAGTTCAAGAGAGGAACCCAAACAATATATTATATTCAAGATACCAACACAAGTGCACTCTTGAAAAATGCTTTAGCAATTCAAGAAGGGGTTATGTTCTATAAAATATTCTAGCACCTCAAAAATTATATAATGCTCAATATCAACAACAATAAAATGAACTCATTGGAGGCATTGGGACTCAAAATTGATGCCTTGATTTTGAGTACGCTTCATAAATTTGAGCCTAGTCAGGCCCCTATAAGCGCTTTTCATGTATGTGTACCTGACTGTAATTTTGAGGCCTACGAAGTGTTTCATGTTTCTAACACTTTTCATTCAATATATGCATGCGTCCTGTAATGATAAAATGCTATTCTAAATCATTTCGTGAAGCATCTACATTTTTGTCTAAGTGTAAAAATAACAACATGAGGCCTAGCTTGCAATTGAATATTTTGTGCTCGGTTAAGTTTCATGGCTCACCACTTTGGGAGTGTCTAGTATGTGTTGTAGGTTCACAATGCACGCCCCATTTCTCCTACAAATGGGGACCCCCTAGTAAAATTTTAGTCTCCTAGACCCCTAGTCTGGGGCTTGGGTCATTTTGGAACTCTTCCTAAGTCTAGATCAAGTCCTAGTCTCTGACTAGACAAGTACGAGGTGTCAGGATTGAGAAAAAATTGGAAGATAAGTGTTATAGTGCATAAATGTGCACTTGTGCACATGTGCACCTATCCAAGGTGTGCAAGTGCACTAAATGCACAAGTGTGCACTTATCTCTGTTTGGAGATGCGCACCTATGCACATGTGCACATGCGCACCTCCAAAGGGTGTGTACTAGGTCCAAAACTAAGATACCTAAGGAAAGTTGTGCATGCATGCACCTCCCCAAGGTGTGCACATGCACACCTTTAAAAAACATTAAGGCAAGTTGCGCAACTTAAGTCCCCTCCCCATTTGCACTTGCCACATGCATGTGCACACCTCACCTAGGTGCCCAAGTGTGCAACTATGCTAAAATGACCTTAAAATGACCATTCAACGCACTTAGCACACCTGTCAAGATGCACTAGGTGCACTATTGTGCATTCTAGGGCTTTGTGGGGAGGGGATTGACTATTATGATTGTTTTCAAGTGTTTTGGGCTTGTTTTTTTGTCAGTTTGGGTTTGTTTCAAGTTTTCCAACATAAGATAACTAATGTTTGCTTCTTTGTGCAGATAAAAAGGCATCCTTAACTTGTCAGGGTCATAACTTTTGAGCTACAGCTCAGAATTCAAAACTATTTACATCGTTGGGAAGAAGAACTAAAAATCTAATTTCACTCTATAAAATAGTGAGTCTTTGGCTTCCCAATTTTAGAGATTGATGAAAGTTTCAACTTAAAATTTTGAGCGGAAGAGCTCCGAAAAAGCCAGTTTAAAACGCCTAGAAAAGCTTGTTAAAAAAATATATGAAAAAGTTTCAAACATTTGATTGTTTTGGATAATTTGGATCACCTAGTCTCTGACCGAGAAGGATAGGGCAGTCGAAGAGAAGAAAAAATCAAGGAATAGATTTCACAATGCACAAAGATGTGCATAAATACGAAGGTGTGGTGCATAATGCGCAAATGCATAAATCATCATAACATCTTCATTATCAATAGCAATAGAGATCGCACCTAAGCTAGTAACCTTCACCTTTCAAAGAAGTTACACATAAGTTTTTATTCATAAATTTACACTGAAGATCAAAGATAGAGAGGTTAGCCACATGAACTAGAGAAAATTCCTTATCTTATGAAACTATTAATGATAAGATTCAGCCCATGCACTTTGGGAGTTCAAAAAGAAGAAGCAAGAATTCAATTTTATGACAACGTTGGGCTATAAATCATCAAAAAAGAGAAAAATAAGTACACAAGCGTGCTTCCAGACCTCGTCTAAGAAAACCCATAAACTATTTTTCAAAACAGAGAATTTCAATTTTTTGGTGAATTGAACACCTTGCACAAATTCCCTGAAGGTGCACTACTCCAAAGGTGTGCTACTCCAAAGGTGCGCTACTTCAAAGTTGCACTAATTTTTTTGAAGAAGTTAGAGGCGTGCCGACAATTAACTACTAGTTCCAAATTTAGAGCTTTCCATGCACCAGAAACACATTCTGATGACAGTTTAACTCCTAGAATCATTTAGAGAAGGTCAAACTTCCATTTTTAGAGCTTCCAGTGACTCCCAAATCCTCTTACAACTTCCTTCTTCTTATCTACTACTTATTTCTTTGTTTTAAGACATGTAAAGGCTCATGCACCTATTAATTGATATAAATAAGGGTGAAGTCCAGCTTAGCACCATTTAGAGAGTCAGTTTGTACATAATTAGATTTGTTTTATTAGTTTAGAAGCATATGTTTGTATGAAGAGATCTCTCACTCTCAACACAAATTGAGGAGATAATTTCTTATAAATTCAAGAATTTAATATGTATTCTAGGCCATTATTTTGATGCAATAATATATGCTATTGGTGCTCTCATTCTGAGTGTAGTTATTCTTGCCGGAGTGTGTTATTTTTGTGAATTCTCATTCATGATAATAATGGAGCCAATAGTTTTTTGTGTTGATTTAATTGTGCAATATTTTAGTTCTAGTATTTGTTGTGCATTGACAAATTCTGCTAACGTACTGAGTTGGAGAAGAGATCACCCTATTGTTCCTACATAGCTTCTCGTCTCACATGAGTGCACTTTCTGTGGCCTTGCAATTTGATAAGAAGTGAAACATCTTTCACTTTTACTAAGTTTCCATTGACGATTGCATCAATAATTTGAGGAAGCATTGCTCATACTTTCATTGGTTTCCTACCCGATATTTTCAACAATTTAACTTGCATATGTATTGTTACTATGGTTTATGTCTGTTAGGAATTTCCCTTTCACAATGTTTTCTTTCATCTCTTGTTACCTCATCTTCATTATTTTCTTTACTAACAGTTGGTTAAATTAGGAATTCATATAGTTGCATTGTTAGATTGCATTCATTTAAAAACAAAAAATACCAAAAAATGTATCTCTTTTTGCGGTTAATTTTGAAATAGCAAGAAAATTGATCATCTTATCCAGAATTTGGTTCAAACCAGCAAAGGCCTCCCTATGAAGAAACACACTTATCTTCAACTAAGTAGATTCTAGTAGGTCGCAAGATCGCTCGAAACCTTGGAGTTGATCCCAAATTAGCTTTTCAAGAGAGGAGTTCGAAAGGATTCATGTCGTTAAGCATCATACAAAATGACAGCTCAACAATACACATATCAAAGAGCCTATGTTTTATATTTTAAGTCATTTAGATATGTTTTGACTAGGTTTTGAATCCCTCAAAGTTGGTTGTTTACTGTTGTCATGCTAATGCTTATTGTTCAAAATTTTGGGAAGTGATGTTTGACCTATTATAACTTTGACCCACTTGAACCTATTGAGAAATTTCCTTTTGTGTTGTATTTTAGGGGTTAGAGACATGCTATGTTCCAAATTTGAGCCCATGATGAATCCCTTTAACTACTTTTCAAACATGATTCCAAATGCAACTTCTAAAGTTTTACTGTGTCTAAAAATGTAGATCAATTGGTAGCTCTGTTTGGGATGTCATAACTTTGAATCCATGATAGATAAGACCAAATGGATTATACCAATGTGTTCTACTATGAAAATACTTCAAGTGTGCCAGTTTTCAAATCTTGGTGAATCTATTTGCACTCTTTCCTAAGTCCATTCCGTTTGTGAAAATCATTGTTCTACTAGTGTTCCTATTATGCAAATCCAAGTACCCAACTTTGCACGCTTGAAATTTTTTTTAATTTATTTTTCATGATCCCAAATCATAGATTTATACTCTCCACATGAAAATAAACTAATGCCCCAGTTTTTAGGCCCTAAAGTGATCTTTTGACATGTTTTCAAAGCCAAATCTGATAACATTTTATTGTTTTATGACATGTTTGTATGCAGGGCAATTCAAAGAAGGCAACTTTGACAGTTAATATCTTTTGACCCTAACATCATCATGAAATGAAATCTAACAGGAAAAAAAATGTGGACTAGAGAATATTATTGCAAGATTTCAGGGCCCAATTGTTTGATTCAGTCAGTTTTTAAAGCTAGCTCATAGGCCTTCCTGGAAAAAAGGAGGTAAAATGAATTTTAAATTATAATACAGTGATTGAATTGGAATCTAATTAGTGCCAGGTGATTAATTGATCAGATCAAAGGGTCATGTGTTTTAGTTTGAAATATTTTTAGCCGGACCCACTCTGGGGCCCAACTATTTTCAGCAAACCGAGAAGATGATTAGGGAGTAAAGGATGCCTTTCAAAGTTATAATGATTGCTATGGTCAAAACTATTCAATAGTCACATATCATCAATTGAAGGTTAATTGGCTATGTTGGATCATATACACATGATGAATAATAAGAAAGGAAATTGTAGTACATTTTTTAGTTGTTAATGCTCATAAATTATGTCATGCTTGCAACAAAATTCAATATCACCTTCAACAATATGAAACATCGGTGGTGCTTGTTATGTCTTAAAGATGTGATAGAGTGGATATCTCATTTATAAAATTAAATAATTCTAGAAGCAAGTCGAGTGGTAATTATATGTGATATATTTTTCCCACTACAAAAAAAGGGGTCTTCCAGCTGATTTGTAAAGATATGTGATGAAGCGTAGATGAAAATATATTTTCCTAACCCCATTGCAAGCCGAGATCAACTCTAACCATTTGGTATATGCATGAAGAGGAGTCAAACCTTCTTCTTCTTCTTTTTTTTGGCAAGATGCATGTATCCTTTATAACTTCAATTTGCTAATATTGGGAGCTTGATCACATGCAAACCCCTGTTAAATGATGGCAATGTCTTTCCTAAACTTGCTTACTAAAACATTTGACAGTAGATGGCTTGTTTTACTTCTCTGTGTTACTCCAACTCTGTCAATTGACGTGTGCCCACATTGAGAGTCTCAAACCACAAATGAAATATGATTGAGATCTTTTACCAACTCTGAAAATTGAGTCTCTTAAGCTCAAGGTGTGTATGAGGAATGGAGGACAACAAATAGTTTGACCTCTATGTATATGCTGAAGTGTGTCAACTTGTAAATAGAAGCCAAGGGTGACATGGTGGAGATTGGGGAAGAGTTTCCCATTTGTTAGTCCACATGGTTGCAAGGAGGCAATTAGGGTGTTTTGGGTGTTAGCTACATTAAAAATGATGAATATGTTAGTGAGTTTACTTTTTTATGTAGTAAGATTGGGGAGATCATTGGCAGAGTTTAGAGAGAGGGGAGCCCTATTAGTGTTTGAAATGTAGATTGAACTAATCAACAAGCATGCGATCTATTACATTTGCAATATATAAGATGGAATAGGTGATGTTGTTTGAAGGAGGAAACAACCCAAGAGTCAGTAAAACTCCATTGTTCAAATTGCTTCCCATGTCATTCCAAAAACACAACAAAGAAAATGAATTGGTTAATGTGCCTTTTGTTATGCAAGATGGAACAACTTCCTCAGTCTGATGGCGAGAATGAAGAGGCCTGATTTGAGGAAAATATATGTGATTTTTTCATAAATCCACTTTTCTTGAAGCATATAGTTTTTTGTTACAATAGAGCACGACTAAAAAGTGGTAATGAGACATGAAGGATGGCTTGAATCAAAGGATGAACATGAATGAATCCTCAAACAAGAGCATATTACCTATGAAAATTGCATCGAGTGGAGGTTTTGTTGTTCAAATCAAATTATGATTCCATTCCCAAAGGATGAGATGTAGTTCTAAGGTGTGGCGATCACAAAGAAAAGAGGAAAGATCAGGTGAGCTTGCAAAGAAATTAAAAGAAAAGGTCTTTTACATTTATCCCACATTGGTGGAGCAGTGAAATTACTTTGTGTTTTTATATGCAAACAGCTCCTATGTCAATTGTCTTAAAGACTGTAGCTTTTTCAAACACAAGCTTTCATGTGCCTTGGACCCCTTGAGCCAGTTGAATAGACATTGACCAATTTTTGACCAATTTCACACGAATATTGTTGTGACATGGTGATGACATGGCACTAGGTGGACAAATGGTAAGATGAAAAATGGTACACACTCCTAGACTTGGCACAAAAATCAAGGTAATGACGTGGAAAACATGGACAATTGGTGCAATGTCTCATTCTCACAAAATACATGGCAGATGGTGACTCAACATGTGAGAATGCGATTGGGCAACATGTGGCAAGGATACTGAGGTGGCACTGGTGGTGTGACACACACTTCAAGGCAGGTGAGTTGGCAAAAGACACGTGTCACGCTGTCGCACTGTAGTGATGACATGGGGAAATGCTGACTGTGTATGCAAAAATGTGACAGTGCAACACATGGCAAAGGCGTGATGTGGCGGCTCATAGATGGGCGTGCCAGATCATGTCATGTGGCAAAAATTGACGATTGTCATAACATCGCAAAATGAAGATGCTTGAACATTAACTAATAAAACAATGTAAGGACCAATCAGGTGGTGACACGTGATAGCGTGTCAAAGGTAGGAAAGCAGTTTGCAGGCGAATTAGGAGGTGCCACACGGCACCTATGTGGTAGAGGGTCCAAGTTGTGATGAAGTGGTGATTGACATGATGACAGGGAAGTACAGACCAGTCATAAGGTGAACATGGTGATGATGTATTTAAGGTATGTTGATGTGTTAGGATGACAATGCAAAAATGAACGAATTAGACATTGCCACGTGTCATAGGCTAGTCAAACCTAGGTTGACTTGGATTCAAAAAAGGAGGGAAAACCCATAGTTTAGAAAAATCAAAATTTTAATATTTTCCTCTATGAACATGCAAATACTTTGAATTAAAACAGGTTATATAATAAATTTTTGACTTTAGCATAAATATAAATTTTTGTAAGAAATTAAATGGCCTGTGAATCAATTCTATACCTTGAGTTTCAAGTGGTTGTTTAGGGCATTTTTCTTAAGCAAGTATATGACTATCATATATCGACAAAAAGCAATCAGAATATAGTTTCTAGATTTGCAATTTATTTTTGCATAGGTATCAGTGGGTAAAAGTTATACTAGGTTTTGTCTGAGTTTCTCCTTATGCAACTACATTCTAGTCTAGGTAGTTTAGATTTAGTTTATGGGAAAACAATTAAATGGGTAGGTGCCAAATTTGGAGAGGGTCTTAGCAGGGATATTGTCTTGCCTCCAAAGTTTTACAATGTGGATTTTGGAAACTTTTGGCATAAAATATGATAGTTTATCATAAAGGTCTTTTCTTTTCATTTAGGAAGATATTTTCAGAGTTTGTTAGGCAGAACGATGGGATTTGATTTGGTTTTCAACTCTAGAGAGATGAAAGATGTTTTGCAACAACATTGGAGGGAGATTTAAGTGGACAAGTGTCAATCCTAGATCAGATCCAAGATTCCTTCCTTCTTTTATAACTTTCTTTCTTCTATCATGGCATGGGGGTTCCATAGTTTTGGACAGGTTTCCATAGTTGTGATACCACCGAGTTGACTGTTGTTGGTTCTAGTCTACTGAGCAGAGCTCTAGCTATGATTCTACCATTCTCTTAGCATTTCTCTCTTGTATGAACAACAATAAAGAAATATAGAGCATAGTTATGGTCTGTTTGTGTGTTTTATGAGTCTTTCATGCATCTTGAATGTGCTTGTTTCATATACAAAGAAAATTAGATTACTTAGTGTCATTCCAATTCTTGTCTCCTTTTTCTATTGTTTACATTTTTTTGGTTCATGGATAAAGAACATAGATCCAATTGCATCTCATTTCGGGTTGTATGTCTTGATGTGATTGGCCTTTGATTCAAAGAATCATGTAAATGCTTGACACATTTTGACAGGGTTATGAGTTTCATGAGAAGGATGTCTGATAAGTATGAGGTTCAGTATTAATACTGATGTCTGATTCACAAAATGGTAGGATAGATCTAATATCATGATGTATGACATAGATCATTGATATCCTAGATGTGTGTTATGATTTATGGAATACCCAATGGATAGGGCACTGATAAACTATAGGATCAATTTAGTTTGTTGTTGCATATGTGGGGTTTTACTAATTCAAAATCAAATGATCAATTATTCATTTTCCCTTTCTATTTAGGAGCTGAAAGGATACCCTCACTTAGCTTGTGGATATCGTAGGTTTTGTAACTTTCTACTGCATACATTTGTTATTGCATAAGTATAGGAGAAATAAGGGCTTAATCTTCTTTGTATAGATTCAGATATATGCTTTGGCAACTGATACCATATGAGTGAATCTAAAGGTCTACCCACCTAGGTTTTGTAGAGCCTAAAGTAGAAGAAGGAGTTCAACCTTATGGTTGGCCTGGGTTCTTGACAAATTGTGTCTATCATAGGAGATAGTTGCCCTTAGATGCCATCTTGTCTTGCCTACCCAGTAGTTGAAATCATTGTTAAATTAGGAGCCAATAGGAGATTTTCCTCCAATAGATTAACATGTAAATGATAATCTAATGAGGCATTTCATTGTAGAAAAAGGTATGTTTTGTATTTTTTTTTCCATGGTACCCAATAAAACCCCAAGTCCAAATGGATTTACAGTCTTGATTTATCAAAAATTTTGGGGCACCATTGGATTGAGTTTCTGTTAGTTTTGGAAGAATAAAAAAAAGTGGATCATTATTGAAAACTTTCAATGTAACCAACATTGTTTCTTTACCCAAGACAAAATGATAGGGAGGCTCTCTAAATGAGCTACACAAAGATCTTCACAAGGTCAACTCTAGGACCTATTAGGTTTTCTACTATCCTAAAACCCTACACCCTTAGGAGGATTCAATTTACTTCCCCCTACTCAACTTGAGCTCTAGTATCAATTTAAAGTAGACTTCTCCTTTGAACTCACAAGGGTAAGTTCACACAACAAATACCTAGCTTTCTCACAATCTTTGTGCATAATATTTGGGCCTCTAAACCCATCTATTCCATCACCAAACATATCATCTTGGTGACTCTTTGCATCAATTTCTTACCAATCTCAAGGTTCAATGCTTTTATGCTTACTATCTCTATTAGGTCTTGATGAGCCCTCCAAATTAAGTGTTTGGCTTCTAACTCAAAATTACTCCACCTGACCCTATGAACAAACTCCTAGTATAGATACCCTTTTGGGAATACTCAAATATTTTTAGGGTTTTAGGTCTTTGACATGTTTGTATAGTACCAAAGCCCAGTTATGCTGATTAATAAAGGAATTGAACTAGTTTCAAACTTTCAAATTGTAAACCAACCAAATAAATTGAACGATTATTCAATTCTTGATTAAGGCTCTGTATGAACCCCTTTTTATATCTCCAAGGCATTAGATTGACCAAATCAATCAACTCCCACAAGTTTCAATAATTTCTTACTCTTTTCTTCTAACTAGACTATGGTAGAGCTCACCTAGGGAAAGAGCTTAAAATTAGCAAACAACATTTCCTAACCTCTATGAAAAAGGAAAATAAAGTACATTGACCCTAAACTTAGACCTAAAATGATCATGAAGATCCCATGATGAGGTTTCAACATAGGGCCATTTTATTTTCTTGAACTCTGATTAGAGCAGTAAATTGGGTTCAAGAGTTTGGATTTTATTTATACATTAAAAAATGCACAAGATTGAACTTTAAAGCACTCAAAGAAAGAACATGAAATAATCTAACTATTTACAAGGAAATATTTGAAGTTTAAATCCATTGCTTGATAAGGCAAGATGATTTTATTAATGTCCAACAAAAGACCACATTGGGTCTGTGGGACTAGACGCTTACAACCAAGAAGATAGCAGACAAACAAGTTGTGATAAGTTAATTAGAAAACTATCACTATATTGCTATTGTCCAAACTTCAAGAACCATCCAATATTTATACGTTTCCATGGAAGGTATTAAATATTTTCCCTCATTGTGATCCAACAATTTCTTTGGGTCCCTAACTATTTTTAGGCTGAAATGCAATTTCTTGCAAAATGTTGTCATGCAACATTGCAAAATTGCAAATGTTGTCACGATAACAATTTTACAACTTGTGCAATTTCTCATTTTTCCTTATAACCTTGACTCCTATTGATGTATAATGATATTAAA
Organism: Cupressus sempervirens; assembly: GCA_028749045.1. NCBI lineage: Eukaryota > Viridiplantae > Streptophyta > Pinopsida > Cupressales > Cupressaceae > Cupressus > Cupressus sempervirens. Next base: position 655,359,967 of record CM053788.1, read on the forward strand.
TCACTCCCTAAACATGCCTAACACAAAAATACAACATTATGGGCACTTTTGGTGCCATTTCCCATTCTATGCCAAATTTGGCCTATATGGAAACTTTTGGCCAATACATTGATACACTTTTGCCCAACTTTGGCAATGAAACAAAAATACTTTGAAACCTTTCTAAACAAACCTATTGGATTCTTGGATAGTCCTTATTCTTCAATTGAACCTTATAGGATCTCACAACCACAATTTGAGGGTTAACTATATAGAATCCCTAGGTGCTCTTGCATCAATCTCCCCCTATAGAAAAGAAGTTAAGTCACATCATGTGACATAAGTGCAAGATCAATCTCAAGCTTCTTAAAATCAATTTCAAAGACCCAAGTGGCTTCATCTTTAGGTAGAGTATTCTAGTTGATTAGGTGCTCCATGTAAGTTCCCTATTGTGTGTTTTTTGCATCCCTTGAATCTAGCACCTTCTTTTCTTTGTGCCTTGATTTGGAGCCAAGGTCAAATAAATGACCATCTCTACAAATTCAAGAACTCTTTTATATTCCTCTGTATTGGAAATTTTTTATTGCACCAAATATAATACATTAAAAATAGGAGAAAGAGCTATGTCCTCTGGTCGGTCTACCTCATAGGCATTATTTCCATATTTTGCCAGTATTTTACAAGGACTTATTCTTCATATTTGTAACCTGTTGGGCATGCCCTTTTGAAGTCTTTCATTATTCAAGTGAACCATTACTTCATATTGCATATCTTTCCTCTTGACATCAACTTTATCTTTTATTTTCTTGGTATTCTCTATCAGAGTTTGTTTGACCTTCTCATGTACTTCTTTCATGGATTGTGGCAAACTACTCAACATAAATACACTCCTTTCCATGTTTCCAAGGTCTCTAATTTCAAGGATACCTCTGGGATGAAGTCCATACACAATCTCAAATGGGATTTTTCCTATTGGTCTATCCATAGGGTCACTATAGGAAAATTCTACCTGGTGAATCACATGATCCCAAGCTTTTCCATACTCCTTTGTTAAGCACCTCAAGAGATTTCTAAGTGTCCCATTGACTAATTCTATCTACCCATCTATTTGAGGATTTTAAGAAGACCCAAATACATTTTAGTGCACAATCTCCTCCACAAGATTTCTAGAAGTGTTCCATGAACTTTGTGTCTCTATCATACACTATACTAACTAGTAAGCCTTGAGTTTTGATTACTTCTTTGAAAAAAAGTGAACTATGTAACTAGCATCATGACTCACCTTGCAAGAAATAAAGTGACACATTTTTCTTAACTTATCTACAATAACATAAATAATGTCAAATCCATTCCTTGTCTTGGGAAAACCAAGAATAAAATCTACACTTACACATTCCCATGTCCTATAAGGAATTGGAAAAGGTTGGTAAAATCCTACATTTGAATAAGTCCCCTTATCTTTCTAACATATAGTATACTTCTCTACATAGCAGAATCTCTATACCAACTCTAAGGTCTTATTAAATGTGATGTGTCCACTCAAGCATCCATTATGCTTTTCTTGGATCATATTTTCCCCCATTGATCCTCTTGGAATGAATAACTATCCACCCTTAAACAAGAGCCCTTGGAAGGTAAATTCAACATATTTACTATGGAAATGATTATTAAAATTTTGGCATACCTTATGATCTTCTGCAAAGTCTTCATCCTCCTTGTATACCTCCTTAAATATTTCAATCTCTATGATATTTAATTGCACTTCTTGGATTGTTAGTAGCCTTCTACTCAAGGCATCAACAAATTTATTGCATTTCCCTTTCTTATGATTAGTAGTGAATGTATATGTCTAGAAATATGTCATCCACTTGATGTTCCTATAACTTGAATTATCTTGAGAGTTAAGAAAACTAAGTGCTTGGTTATTAATTTAAACAACAAACTCTTTTATCAATAGATAACACCTTCACTTTCTTAATTATATAACACAATCATAAAGTTCCAAGTTGTAGGATGAATACCTCTTTTTAGCTTCATTGAGTTTCTCACTAAAAAATGCCACTAGTTTGTTGTCCTGGCTTAAGAGTGGCCCAACTACTATGTTTCTTGCATCACACTTTGGTGAAGAGTTTATCAGAACTTGGGAGTAGCAACATAAGTTGTGTGGCTACTTTTTTCTTCAAGAGTCCAAATCCTTTGTCTGATTTTTATGTCCATTTGAACTTGATCTTCATCCCTCCTTTGATGATGTTAAGAATTGGAGCACAAATCTCACTGGAATTCCTTATGAATTTCCTATAAAATTGAGCTAACCCATGGAAACATCTCACCTCACTTTCTGCCTTAGGAGTAGGTGAACTAAGGATGGATTCAACATTCGATACATCCATCTTCAAATTACCTTTCAATACTACAAATCCTAGGTAGACAAGTTCCTACTTCATGAACTCACATTTCTCCAAATTGATGGTTCATCATGCAATTTTCTTAATACAATCTCTATATGCTTAATATTCTCTTATTTAGTCCTACTAAAAATCAAGATTTCATCTAGATAAAAAACTACAAATTTATCAATGTAATCCTTGAGGACCTCATTCATGAGTCACGTGACTGTACTAGGGGAATTGATGACTCAAAATGGCATAAAAAGTCATTCATGGAGGCCTTTAGTAGTCTTGAATGTTGTCTTCCATTCATCTCCCTCCTTAATCCTAATTTGATGATATCCACTTTTAAGGTCTATCTTGGTGAAATATTATGCTACTCCTAGATAGTCCATTAGATCCTCAACCCTAGGTATTGGGAACCTATACCTGATCGTGATTTTTTTAAGCCCTTGAATCAATGCATAATCTCCATGTTTTCCCTTTATTTTGTGCCAAAATAGTGGGAACCACACATAGATTAATGATCTTTCTTATCAGACCATGTCTGACCACTTCTTTATGTTAGAGTAATAAGATATTGCCTTTAAATTAAATCATTTTGATTTAATTATTAAGTCACTTATTATTTCTAGTTTAATTAAGCTAAACTTTAGGCATATAATAATTAATTATTTTATTAATTATTATCATGCAACCTAGGTTTTACCCTGTTAGGGTTTTGATCTCCTTTTATAAGGATTGATCTCTTTGTAATTTATTCATTCACTTGTGATAATAGCATTCTCTCTTTTTTCTCATCAAGAATGTCTCATCTATGGATCTAGCAATTCCTGCCTCCATAGTTTTTTGCTTCTTTTTTTGTGATAGGTGTTTGCATGTAGGTGATTCTTGGGAGCTGTGGGGTTGATATTTCATAAACTTCAACATGGTATCAAAGCTATAGATCTTCATGCCCCTATTCTATTTATGATAATTTTGTCTTGGCTTTTAGATTTATGCTTTTTGTTCAAAGGGTTTCATTTTTTAGAGCTTTTTTTGTATTGAATCTAGGTAGTCACCTTTTTTGGTGCACTTTAAGCCCAAACGCACATCACCATTGAGCTCAGAGCGCCCAAAAACCCTTATTTTCATATAAAATTTGTCCAATTTGGACACAGTTGGAATTTGAGGCTAAAAATTTTGCTCCCAAATTGAGCACATTTCTCGAGGTGATGATTTTTAAATTTTACACATTTTCCAAGGTTTCAATTTTTAATTTTTAGGCACATAAATCAACATTTCTCAAAAAAATGGGATTATTGGCATGTTTCCCAAGGAGATGATTTTGTGATTTTTGATACAAAAATTGAGATTTTTAAATACAAATCAAGATCTTTAGGTACACAAATCGAGATAGTTTTGGTACATAACTAACACACTTCCTAATGCAATTTTGGTACTATTGGGCCCACTTTTTGAGGCATTTTGGCACGAATCCTAAGGCAATAAAACTTCTCCGCTTTTCCAATGCTTTTATGACCTACATGTGTTTTTTTGGCCATAACTTGCTCATCCAGACTTTGTTTTTCGATATAAAAGAAGTGTCAAAAAGCTCATTCCGAGCCCATCATGATGGTTTAGTTTATTTGGATTTTTGATGTTGTTTGGTGGCCTATTTTTGCTGTCAAAGTCAGAAGTTATATTTTTGCACTCTGAGAGACATATTTTGTGACATTCTATTTTCTAGATTCTACTCTAGGTGCATCCCATTCAATTTTTTGCTTTTCTACATTCTGATGGATATCTTGGTTGTTTCAAGTCTGGGGATTGATTTTATTGTTTGAGATAAATTTTCATGGGTTACTCTATCTAGTATATCAGCCTTATATCTCTTTTGATCTTTGTTGACATCCTTTTGTAGAATATTTGCAAACGCACTCAGATAAAGTTCCACTATATTGCATTTTAGGATCTTGGACATCTTTATGTTTTGTTGTACTTGCACTACATTATAAATTTTTATGATGGCCATATTCACCATCTTCTTTTGTCAAGTGAGTGTTCCTTCCATGACAGTAGCCTCCTGATGTGTCAATGACACATGCCAATATAGATGTTTGTACTTCTTTTGCACTCTTGATGTTCCTAGTTCTTCTTTCTACATGAGATATTGCATTTAATTTTAGTGTTCATTTCTTAACTCTCAGCATTAGAGGGGGATTGTGTTGGTTCTATTGTTTTCTTGGTTCGATGGAGTGAGCTATGTGTTCAGTATTTGATCCTATGTACTAGGTGATCACATGGGCTGGATACCTATGCATTTTGGTGAGATGGATCATTTACCATATAGACATTCTTTCATTCCTATTTTTGGAGGCCATGAAGATGCCTTCCATCTTTGATTGATTATCTCTTTAGACTTAGTCTTCTCTACCTTGTCATATTCTATAAAGTGGATGTTCTTCAAATCACCCATTTGGTAGTGTTTGTAGCTTCATGCTTCGGTGGTGTTCTTCATGATCATCTTTTGTTCCTATCCTCTAGAACATTCTTTCCATCTCTTTTTGGAGCAGGTTTTTTCCCATGTGATTTTATCTATTTCTCCTCTTTATAGAGATTTGATTGTGCTTGGGTACCTCATCAGGCCTTCTTGTTGGGACCCAAATTTTCTATTAGCAATAGTTTCTAGGTTTTTAGCTACTCCTTAAGTTTATCTTGAGGGGGGTGGTGGTGGTTAGAGTAATAAGATATTGCCTTTAAATTAAATCATTTTGATTTAATTATTAAATCACTTATTATCTCTAGTTTACTTAAGCTAAACTTTAGGCATATAATAATTAATTCTTTTATTAATTATTATCATGCAACCTAGGTTTTACCCTATTATGGTTTTGATCTCCTTTTATAAGGATTGATCTCTTTGTAATTTATTCATTCACTTTTGATAATAGCAATCTCTCTTTTTGCTCATCAAGAATGTCTCATCTATGGATCTGGCAATTCCTGCCTCCATAGCTTTTTGCTTCTCTTTCTATGATAGGTGTTTGCATGCAGGTGATTCTTGGGAGCTATGGGGTTGGTCTTTCATCAACTTCAGCACTTTATTCTTCTCTAGAGTCATCTCATAAGAAAAATTATTAGTTAAGGAAACCCCTGGAATGAAGTCAATTTGATGACTTATTGTCCTCTATGGTGGTAGGGTAGCAAGGGTCCCATTAATAATGATGTCTTTAAAATTGATCCAATATAGTTTACACTTAAATAAGATTGTCTACTTTGTTACCTTTCTTCTCTTCTTTGGAATTCACAACAATAGAAAACCAAATTCCTTCACCCTCTTTGAGAGTATTTAAAGACTACTTTTCACCTACCAATAAAAAATTAGGGCCAATAGACTTACCACCTTCTTCATCTTCTATAGATTAAATTTTGTATGCAACACCATCCTTTTAAAAAGAGTATGTGTTCTTCTCACCATTATGTATTTTTTTCTATCATATTGCCATGGCCTTCCCAATAATAGGTGACATGCATCCAATAGAAAAACATCACATAGTGTGTTGTCCTTATAACTTGACCTTATACTTATATCTTTTTCCTAGTGAAGTCAACTTGAACACACTTACAAATATTCAATATTCATCCCTTAAGTTAGTTAGACTTAACAAATAATTTCATCAAACTAAATATGTTGATTCAAGAAAATCCTTCGTTACTCGACCCACCTCGGTCAACTCTAACTCAGAAAAGACTTTCTTTAGATTTCCTTTGTTAACTGTGTGAACTTGGTTAACACTGCATCCTAAACTGAATTCCTTTGTTAATCGAGTGAGCTCGATTAACATTGGTTCTGTGTCAGCTTCTCTTTGGTACCTGAATGATTTTGGCAAACACTGTTTCCTTGCAAACTTACTTTGGTGCTTGAGTGAACTCAACAGACATTGTTTCCCTGCAAACTTCCTTTGGTGCCCGAGTGAAGCTCGACACATATTGTCTCTAGACTTGGTTTACTCTGGAATGCTAGGCAGACACTAGAAATTGTCTTCATTGCCCAAGTGAGCTTGGAAGACACTAACTAGTAAAGACTTGACATTTTGTGTAACATCAAAGATAATATATAATTGAAAAAAAAAAAAAAATCAACAATCTCCCTCTTTGGTATTGATAGCAATACAAAATGTTATAATACAATGAAATTCTAGAGCAAAATAAAAGTAAGGATAATATCCTTAGTTTTATTTTGATTCTCATCCATGAGATCTCCCTTTGTTAGTGTGAACTCCCTCTGACATCAATCTATGATTGTTGTGACTACAATATCAAACTCAAGTTCATTCTCCCTCTTTGACATCTCTGACATATATAAAAACTATCTCTAATATGTGACAGAAAAATCTCTCTATCAGACATATAATTTCTCTAATGTATGACAAAAATCCCCCTTTTTGACATCTCATGCCAAGGATAAAATTTAGTGAACTTCCATGTACCTAATGTATTGATTTATATGCAATCTTCCCTTTACAATACTTCATCAACTTGACTGATCTTCAACATGCTTGTTTGATGCATCACTAAATATGATTATTGAGCTTCAGATAGGGGAATGACCCCTAGCTTACCTCTTAGACACAAAAATGCATCCATAGGTAATGGCTTGGTGAATATGTTTGCAATCTGTTCTTTTGTATTCACATATTCCAATCTTACTTCCTTTTCTTGCACCAATTCTCTTAAGAAATGATACTTAATTGCAATGTGCTTGGTTTTGGTATGCATCACAGGATTCTTGGAAATGTTAATTCATTAGTGTTATCATAGAAAACAACAACTAGATTCTTGATCTCTTCTTTCATACTTGTCAATAGTTGTTTGAACCAAACAATATTTGAGCAATTGACTACTGCAACAACATATTCTACTTCTGTTGTTGACTGAGAGGTACAATTTTTCTTCTTTCTTATCCAAGATACTATCCTCTTTCCAAGAAAGAATGATCCACTGCCAGTACTCTTCCTATCATCAATGCTTCCTACCCAATCAATATCAATGGATGCTTTCAATTCAAAGTTGCCTTCTTTCTTATACCACAAAGCATAATCTTTAGTACCCTTTAGATAACTCATGATTATTTTGATTTCCATCATATGATTTTCTTTTGGATTAGTAGAGAATCTTTCCACCATTCCAACTGCTAATGCTATATCAAGTCTTGTATGCATCGCATACTGAAGTTTTCCAATCATTGAACTATATGTAGTCTGATCTGCCTCTTTTGAATAATCATCTTTGAAAAGCTTATGTCTAGTAGACATAGGTGTTCCAACTAGTCTATAATCCTCCATTCCAAACTTCTTTAGTATCTCCTTGATGTATTTTGATTGAGTAATATAGATACCATCCTTCTTCTGTTGAATGTGCAAGCCAACAAAGAGTTTGATCTCTCCAAACATTGACATTTCAAATTCCTTACTCATTTCCTCAAAAAAAGATTTGCACAAATCATCATTTTCAATAAACAATGTATCATCCACAAAGATTTCTTGCAACCCAATCTTCTTATCTGGTCCTTCTTTGATGTATAGGTTGTTGTTATCATTAGTTCTTTGAAAACCAGTCTGTATGAGATACTTGTGCAACCTCTCATACCAAGCTTTGGGGGCTTTTTTAACACCATACAAAGCTTTGTGTAGTCTGAAAACCATGTCCCTTTTGCTAGGATCAATGAAACCTTCAAGTTTCTTAATATAGACCTCCTCTTGTAAGACTTCATTTAGGAATGTTGAGTTCACATCCATGTGATACACTTTGAATCCTTTGTGTTCTGCATATGCAAGGATTTTTTTAACACCTTCAAGTCTTGCAATAGGAGCAAAAGTTTCTCCATAGTCAATACCTTCTTCTTGAGCATAGCCCTTACAAACTAGCCTTTCCTTGTTTCTTGAAACTTCTCCATTATCATTCAACTTATTTTTGAATACTCATTTTGTGCCAATTACATTCTTATCCTTAGGTCTAGGAACAAGAGTCCAAGTCTTATTCCTTTCAATCTAATCAATTTCTTTGTTCATAGCTTCAATCCAACTCTCATTCTCTAATGCATCTTTTACAGATCTAGGTTCAAATTCAGTAAGAAGAAATTTACCTTTCAGTTTGTTTCTTGTCATTGTACCAACTGAATGATCTCTAATGAATTTCTTAGGTGCATGATGCCTTCTAACATATCCAAAAATTCTAGGCTCCTTCCTTCTGAAATCGCTAGGTTCACCATGATCTTCTAAATCATGCTCAGGTCCCACTATCTGTGACTCAGGTTGATCAGACTATGACTTGGTTTCCCCTTGCTAAAACTTAGGTCCTTTTGATGACTCGGGTCCTTCTAATGACTTGGGTTGCACTTGTTGCAACTCAGGTTGAACTGGAGATTTTGGGGACTCGAGTGGTGAAGGCTACTAATTGCCACTTGCTTGAACAATAGGAACAATATCAGGCTCATAGTAAATAAATTTTATGTAGTCTTTAGGTTCCTTACTGCTTTTTTCTTCACCCTTTTCTGCAAACTCATCAATCTTCACATGTGCACTTTCTATAACTTTATGAGTATATAGATTTAGACATTTATATTCTCTGCTCTTATTTGAATATCTCATATATATGCCTTCATCACTTTTCACATCAATTTTTTTTTTTTAGACTCCTTCAAAATATAAGATTTACTACTAAATACTTTGAAGTAACACACATTAGGTTTATATCCATACCATAATTCAAAAGGTGTTTGATTTGAATCCTTCATCAATTGAACTCGATTCAAGGTATGAACTATAGTGTTGATTTCTTTTTTCCAGTATTTGATAGCAACATTCTTTTCTATAATAAGGGTCCTTTCACAATCCATGACTGATCTATTCCTTCTTTCGACAATGCCATTTTGTTGAGGTGTACCAAGTGTAGACACTTGTCTTTTGATTCCTCTCTCATTGCAAAATTCATTGAATTCATTAGAATTGAATTCTCCTCCTCTATCTGATCTTAAACATTTCAGTTTCTTTCCTATTTCTTTCTCTATTCTAGCCAGATACCATTTTAACTTTTGAAAAGGTTTTGATTTGTCTTTTAAATACATAACTGTCATCATCTTAGAATAATAATCAACAAATAAAATAAAGTACTTATCTCCTATGTAGCTTTCTATGCCAATAGGTCCACAAAGGTCTATATGTATTAGCTCCAACACTTCTTCAAAATGATAGTTTTTTCTTTTGAAACTTGTCTTGCCTACCTTACCAATTTGACAATTCTTTCAGATGCCCATGCGAGGATTCTTCAGGCTTGGAATGTCTCTAACCCTTTTGTTCTTGCTTATGTTTATTGGGTTATCAAAATTCACATGATATAACCACTTATGCCATAACTAGCTTTCTTCTACTTGAGCAATGAAACATGAAATTCTATTAAGACCTAGGTAGAATAGATTACCTTTTGTTTGCTTGCCAGTCCCAACTAGATTTCCTTTCCCATCCAATAGATTGGCCTTTCTATTAATGAATTCTACCTTGAATCCAATGTTATTCAATTGAGTCACACTAAGTAGATTATGCTTGAGTCCTTCAACCCAATAAGCATTATCACATTTAAGATCATTGTTTAGTGCAATACAACCTTTACCTTTCACATAACATGGTTCATCATTTCCAAATCTAACACTTCCACCATCATAGTGTACCAAGTTATCAAATTTAGAATTGTCACTAGTCATATGGTGAGAAAAATTAGTATCAATAATCCATGTATAATTCTTACTAATATCTGAAATAAGTTCCATCTTATCATTCTCATCATCTAATTCATCCTTAACAACAATGTAGACCATTTCATCTTCTTCTTCACTACTTTCAAAATCTTTAGCAATGTAAGATTTCTTACCTTTGTCCTTGTAGTCCTTGTAGTCCTTGTAGCTTTTGAAGTCATTCTTTCCCTTGTACTTGTCATTCTTCATTTCTTCTTTGCCTTCTCCATTTGGACACCTTGCAACAATTTGACCAACATCTTCACAAGAAAAGAAGATCAAAGAAATTTTGCCTTTGTACTTCCCTTTGACCTGGGGAAATATTCTTGCAAGTAATGCTTCAATAACTTCAATATCTTCATCCTCACTGTTAGATTGCCTTTTAGATTTTGTAGCTTTCTTCTCAAGTGATAGATTGGCTTGAAATGTAGACTCAAGGTTGCTAGTGTTAGGAACATAGTTGTCATAGTTATCTAACTCAAATGTTGTCAACCTTCCGTTAGGATTAAACTACAAACTGAAATAACAATTACATGCAAATATAACCAATAATAGAAAATAATAGATCACATAGAAAATAAGACAAGACACCAAGATTTAACATGGTTCATCCAATCCCTGGGCTACGTCCACCAAATAGCAAGTCCAATATTATTATGATCTAGTGATTACAGCCTAATTACAATCTGTAATCCCTTATAGCTCAATATCGCCACAAGAATCAATTTTTACATCACAACAATGAAACAATCCCTAACCCTAAGCCCTTTTATACAAGTAATTTTATGTCGCTTTAGGGTTACAACATGTTGGCCATATGTACAGTACTTCCCTAATGAGTCACCACAAACTAAAAATCTCCTACTTAGGGACTAATCAGACTCCACACTAGACAACAATCTCCCACTTGGAGACTAATCCTGTAGCAATACCACTACCACATGGGGCTCCGACTAGATCAAACCACCTTGGACTCTGTTGTTCTTTTATTCATGTTCAGCTGAGAAGACCAACCAAAGCTAAAGAGGAATTTAGCTTCTCCCTTGGCACTATCTTTGTAGACATATTTGCTGGATTGTCATCTGTATGTATCTTATCTAAATTTAACTATCCATCATGCAAAATTGACCAAATGAAATGGTACCATAACTATATGTGTTTTATCTTTGAATGCATAGTTGAATTCTTAGCAAGATGAATGGCACTCTGGCTATCTGTAAACAAATAATTATCCTTTTGAGGATGTCTCAATTCTTCTGAGAAGAATTGAATTCATATCATCTCCTTCACTGCCTCTGTACTAGAAACATACTCTACCTCTGTAGTGGATAAAGCATTAACCTTCTGTAACCTAGAAACGCAACTCATGAGTGCCCCACCAACAATAAATACATAACTTGTAGTACTCCACCTAGTATCAATATCCCCTACCAAATCTAAGTCAACATAGGCTAGTAAGTCAGTAGTAGAGCCCCCAAAGTGTAAACAATTATTGGATGTTCCTCCCAAATATCAGAGAATCTATTTGACTACATTCCAATGCTCAATTCTTGGATGACTCATATACCTGCTAACAACTCCCACTACATGTGCAATATCTAGCCTTGTACATACCATAGCATATATCAAGCTTCCTATAGTTGAAGCATAGGGTACCTTGGACATCTTATCCTCCTCTTCTTTTGTCTTGGGACACATCTCCTTAGTCAATTTCAAATGACCAGGTAAAGGTGTGCAGACAACTTTAGCATTCTCCATAGAGAAATGTTGCAACGCCTTCTCAACATAATCAACCTGAGATAGCATCAATTTCCTATTCTTCCTATACCTACAAATATTCATACCAATGATTTGTTTCACTGCCCCCAAATCCTTCATAGCAGATGCATGTGCTAATTGGCATTTCAGCCCCTTAATCTAATCCATGTTAGACCCAGCTATAAGCATATCATCAACATATAAATATAAAATAATGTAGTTGTCATCATCCAACCTCTTAAAATAAACACAATGATCTGAATGACATCTACTATATCCATGGTCATGCATAAAACTGTCAAATTTCAGATACCATTGTCGAGGTGCTTGCCTCAAGCCATATAAACTTTTCTTCAATCTGTACACTAAGTTCTCCTTACCTTTGACCCCAAAACCCTATGGCTGAGCCATATATATCTCTTCAACTAAATCACCATGAAGGAAGGTTGTTTTAACATCAAGTTGCTCCAAATGCAAATCTTCAGTAGCCACAATACTTAAAACAGTATGGATAGAAGTTGTCTTAACAACATGAGAAAATATCTCATCAAAATCAATGCCTTTTTTCTGTGCAAATCCTTTTACAACTAACCTGGCTTTAAATCTTGTCTTACCTCCATCCTCTTCTTTCAACCTGTAAACCCACTTATTCTATAAAGCCCTTTTTCTTCTGCAAGCAACTGGCATAAATCCCAAGTCTTATTTTTCAGCAAAGAGTCCATTTCATCTTTCATTGTAGACTCCCACTGAATCTTAGTATCCACCTACATAGCTTCGTCATAACATTCAGGTTCACTAGCATCAATAAGTAAAATAAAATACAAAGAGTGAGAAAATCTTTGTGGATGTCTAATTTGCCTTGTTGACTGTATAACATTCACTACTGTGTGTGGTATTTGTTGTTGCGGTTGTTGCACATCATGAAGAATTTCTAGAACATCATCTTTTGGAGTATCATCCAGCACTACATAATCATCTTCTTTCTTCTCATGTTGCTGCAATAGATTTTTGTACACTTTCTCATTGAATATGACATCCCTGTTTCTTACAATTTTATGATTTTCAAAATCCCAAAGCCTATAACCCAATTCATTAATGCCATATCCAACAAATACACATTTCTTTGACTTAGCTTCCAGCTTGATTCTATTTTCAGAATCTATATGACCAAAAGCTTCGCAACTGAAGGTTTTGAGAAAAGAATAACTTGCCTTCCTACCAGTCCATGCTTCCTCTGGAATACCACAACCCAAAAGAGTAGAGGAACCTTTATTAATGAAATATACAACAGTATTGATAACCTCTACCCACATGTGTAAGGGCAACCTAGCATGCAACCTCATGCTCCTTGCATGCTCCATGATAGTCTTATTCATGCGTTCAACCACTCCATTTTCTTGTGGAGTCCTTGGAACAATTTTTTGTCTATGAATGCCATTAGTGAAGCAATAATCTTCAAATTCATGACTGCAATACTCGCCACCATTATTAGATCTGAGACATTTTAATTTCTTACTAGTCTCATTTTCAACCAAGGATTTCCATTTCTTAAAAGTTTGAAATACATAAGATTTTTGTCTAATGAAATAAACCCACACTTTTCTAGTTGTGTAATCAATGAATATAACATAATAATGAAAGCCACCAAGGGAAGATGCCTGAGCTAGTCTCCATACATCGGTATGCACAAGCTCTAATTTCTCTCTTTTATTTTCCTTCCCAGTCTTCACAAAACTCACTCTCTCTTTTTTTCCATACACACAACTTTCATAGAAATCTATATTAACACATTTCAGACCTGGTAGAACTTTCTTTGAATGAAGTACTTTCATACCTTTCTCACTCATGTGCCCAAGTTTGTTGTGCCATAACACTGTATCAGAATTTATAGCAGTTATTTGTTCTCCTTGCTCAACTACAACAATTGTTCCTGAACATTCATTTTTCTTTGAAAAAATTAAAGTAGACGGAACAATATGACCTGTACAAAGATATAAGATGCCTACTTTCACACCCTTTTCTACTACAAGGGAACCTTTTGAAACCTTCCAATTTTTATCATTAAAAGTAACTACACAACCCTCATCATTAAGTTTCCCTACTGAAATTAAATTCCTACTCAGCCTTGGAACATGTCTTACCTCATGTAGTAGCCAATTATTTCCATTCTGCAACTTAATCTTAACTTTTCCCTTTCCAACAATCTGATAGGGTTCATTATCCCCCAAATAAACAAGCCTAAAATCCCCTTGGACATAATCAATGAAATAACCTCTATGAGGTGTAGCATGAAATGAAGCACCATAATCTAAAACCCATGAATCATCAACACTTTCTAAAGATAGAAGAAAAGCACCTTCTTCGGATTTGTTACTTACCACATTTGCCTCCTTGTCTCCATCTGGTTTATCTCCTTCATTTTTCTTTTAAATCCAACAATCTTTCTTTTTATGCCCTGGTTTCCCACAGTACTAGTAGTCATTTGGTCCTCTCGATTGAGACCTCCTCCCTTTTGACTTTCCTCTTGATTTTCCACAATTTCTAGAATTACTTCCTCTCTTGGTTGTTCTACCTCTACTTTGTGCATTCAAATAACGTACTGATGTAGATCCACCTAAAGTTTTCCTACAAGTTTCCTCACTCAAAATAACATTGATCACATCATCATATTTTATGGTACTAGATCCAGGAACAGAATTGCTCACAGCCATTACCAAGTCGTTCCAACTTTCAGGAAAAGAACACAAAATCAAGAGAGCCCTAATTTTTTCATCAAAATTGATATCCATAGAAGATAACTAACTAGTAATAGTATTAAACTCATGTAAATGATCCGTAACAGATCCACCTTATGCCATTTTCATATTAAATAAATGCTTCATGAGAAATACCTTGTTTGAAGCAGAGGGCTTTTCATATAGTTTTGCTAGGGTTTGCATCAACTCTTTCATAATCTTTTCTTTTGTAACATTAAATGCCATTGATGGTGCTAGGCATGATCGAATGCTTCCAAGTGTCTTTCTGTACAAAACATCCCGGTCATCATTTGACATAGATCCCTTATTCTTGGTTTTGCCTTCTAATGGCTTGAATAAATCCTTCTGATAAAGATAGTCTTCCATTTGCATCTTCCATAATTGAAAGTTTTTCCCATTAAACCTATCAACCCTCATCTTATCCTCATCTTCCATTGCTTCAACTCAACTATGAGACTTTCTAGCAAATGATAACTAAAAAAAAAGCTCACTCTAATACCACTTGTTAGGACTAAGCTACAAATAGAAATAACAATTACATGCAAATATAACCAATAATAGAAAATAATAGATCACACAGAAAAGAACACAAGAACCAAGATTTAACGTGGTTCACCCAATCCCTAGGCTACATCCACCAAACAACAAGTCCAATATTATTATGATCTAGTGATTACAACCTAATTACAATCTATATTCCCTTACAGCTCAATATCACCACAAGAATTAATTTTCACATCACAATAATGAAACAATCCCTAACCCTAACCCCTTTTATACAAGTAATTTTATGCCACTTTAGGGTTACAACATGTCAGCCATATGTTGGCCACAACATTGGCCATGGCCCAAAATAAAAATTTGGGTTGTTGCCCCAAATCCCAAAGAATTTATGAAGTATGTACAGTACTTCCCTGATCAGTCACCACAAACTAACAATCTCCCACTTGGGGATAGATTAGACTCCACATTAGACAACACATTCTACATGGCTACATAGGTAGATTCGTACTTCTTCTTCCCCTAGTCCCTTATAATTCCTTGACTAGTCTAAAAAACCTCCTTTCCTCTATATCATCGTCTTCATGCTTAGGTTGTTCATGTTCTTGCCTTGTTTCATATTCCTCTTCATTAGTCTGATCCACTTATCTCCTTGGTTCCTCTCTTTCTTTTTCTAAGGCCTTTATCCTTTCAATTTGTTGAAGCCTCTCCTTTCTACTTTGCATATCCTCTCTTTCCCTTGCATCTTCTAACTCCCTCTTCTCCCTTCTCTCCCTTTCCAAGGTTTGTTCTAGCTCATCTATCCTTCTTGTCATTTTTTTTTCTGGTGACATCTCTTTTGGACTCTTAACTTATCTTCCTCAAGGGCCTACTATATACTTTGAGACCACTTGATTCATAGGGTATGAGGATTTTAGGCTCTAAGTCCAATTTGTTGATAAAAAGCTAAAGTATTACTAAGTTTCCTTGCTTGTGACTATGGCACCATAAGACTACAAGAGGCAAAACTTCAAACTAACCCTTTTCGATGACTCCAAACACTTATTCCAACCTAATAAGGTGTGATATAAGTATTTTTAAAGTTATATCCTTTTGTCTTCCTGATAAACCCCATCTTGCTCCATTTAGGCCTAGTAGCCCAATTAAGCCTCCAATAGTAGTTTATGGTCATTTTATCCAAACCTTCCCAAAAAACTTAATAAACAAATTACCTTTTCATATTACTATAACATATCAAAAGTTCACCTGCTATTTTTTTGGATCACTTATAATGTACTCACACTCTAGACTGGTTTTAAAGGTAAAATGACCCATTTTTAAAGGAAGTACCAAAATTCTCAACCCCAATCCTTGTAACTCAGGAGAGAGTTGTACTATGATCCCAATTAAGGATTTCTCATGTCAATTTTGGTTTTATGGCTTCATTTACTATCAAAACCCCAAAACCCTCACCAAATTACTCCAAAACCTAGGGATTTCTAATTGGAAGCTTTCCAAAGACTTATATGATCAAGTAAATGACCCTACACCTTCTTATTGGTCATAGAAGACTAAACCATCATCAGAACATTATTTTTCTAAGGAAAATATCCCAATATTATAAGGTAGTCACCAAATCAATGTACCTTTTATCGACCAACTTAGAGGATATCCTTACAACACTTAGTTCTCCTACCTAATTTATGTTATCAACATATTTTATATGTCAGGAAGGGTCCATTCCATTATTATTGTGGGCTCATTCATAGAATGGATCTTGTTTTCATTGAATCTACCAAATTGTTATGGAAAATGCACTAAGATCCTTAAGTGCAATCAGCACAAATGATGGAACTAATTACAAACTGATCAAATAACCATATAATAACTTGAACAAGAATAAAAATAAGATGTGTGAATAATCTACAATACAAAAAAATCACAAAGATCTTCAAATCATTCACTTTGCAATAAATAAGTATCCTTTTATTGTCAATCTTGTGATCAGTTTGTACAGTCACGTGCTTTTATTCTTCTCTGGTCACCAAATTTGGATAGGCTTGAATAAGGTGTAAGCCAACCTCCACAACTAACTCCAATCATTTGGAGTTCATTAAACATTAAAAAAAACTTAAAATATAGTTTCCCTCCAAAATGCAACTAATTTTTACAATTCAAAATTTGAAGTTGTAACTTTATTTTAACTAACTACTATTTCCTTCTAACCTATCATTACATGGGATTTCATCCTTCAAGGGTCATTTAACATTGGTATTCATGTTATACATCAAATTTGACACTTTGGGTCGCGATTGGCCTATATTACATCAAATTTAGTCCTAGGATCCAAGACCATTAGGACAATTAACCTTTAAATGTTTATCATTGCTTCCAAAGGCTATCAATAGGTCCCAATTGACCTTTATACCTTCAATATTCCATCCATTTTCCTATTATGCCTTAATGTTCGAAATTGATGGCTTGGGTGCTCCTGCACCAACATCCTACTTGCTAGGTATGTCTTGAAGCTACTTATTTAGGCAAACAATCGCATTCTAAGTGCATGTTACTAAATTTTTACACATGTTAAAATTTAATTTCACTAGTGCATCATGTTCCACGTAATGTATACATTCCTTTGTTCTCTAAATTAAATTAGTATTTATTGTAAATCATTTTCATTATGTACAGAAATTAAAGCCAAAATGTTTATTGTATTAATCATCAAATGATATCTACAATTTATGTACAATTGACGAAAATGAAATTAACATGATGAATATAAATGTATCTCCTACACAAGGCTATGAAAATAGCCTCTAATAATAATACTTTATATTCTATAAATATGTAAAGAACATTAAAAGAAAATAAAATAAATATGCAAAGGTTCAAAGGGAACTAGTCACTGCCAATAATGTCTGGTTGTGTCCCTTGCCTTGATCTTGTCGTAATGTCCACTATTTTGAGTTATGGATCCAAGTCCACTAGTTTTGATATTTCAAGCATAAAAAAAATGAGTTAGATGTAATGGATCTAAGAAATGTTGGTATCTCATCTCATGCATATGCATGCTACTCTAAAAGGCATGTTTTACATTTGCATAGAGCTGAGAGAAATATTAGTAAAAGGTCAAACATAAATGTGCCAAATCAAAAACCACATCAAGATAATCTACAAAGTATTAACTATATATGAGCATCAGAGGGATATATAACCTACATAAAACCTTTTGTTTGTATTACACTATTATCATGATCATCAAAGCATCATTCATAATAATAGAGCATTAAAGTGGACAAACTTTAATATTGTTTGAAACCTTTTGTTTCATGTTGTCATAATAAACAAAGTATTGAATGTATGAAGAAGGCATAATCTAGAGGTATGAATAATCAAGAATTAATCAAAATGATGCTAAAACTATGAAATGAATAATATTCCATGTGCAGATAGAGGTGAACATCTACCATGTGTGAAAATAATGTTACTTTTAGCAAACTTCCAAATGATTAAAACACAATATATGATATTATTGCTTGCAAGAGCTCTTCGCATTATTCAAGCATAATAGATGTTCATGTTGGTATGCTTCTCAAATAATGTTCCTTAATGAAAAGAAGTATTTGAGAATCAACTTTCCATTCACTTTAAGTATTTACTACAAAAAATTGTAAGAAGAAAGGGCACATAATGCAACAAGGGAAATCATCACAGTGTGGATGAATGGACTAAGTGCTCACAAATTTTCATCAGCAATAAATTGGAAATATTATGATAAGTATGTTGGTATATACAAATATCTTTTCAAAAGGATGATGTGAAGTCCTACAAGAAAAAAATGTTGAAAACTACAATTGGAACAATTGTTATATTTTCATTGATGTCAAATCTTATTAGTGAAACAATTTGTTATTTGACTTGTGTGTCATATCTAGATGAATGATGAAGAGGATTTGAGAAGTTAGACACAAAAATAACACCTAGAGGAAATGTTTGTTAATCTCATATTGGTTTTGACAAGTGAGTTTCTATACACTTAAGTCATTTACTTAGTTTATGTTGAACAAGTAACATATGTCGAGCATAACATATAAATTAGAGCATGCCAAGTAAATAGTGAGGACCGAATCACTCATGTACCGAGTCACTTATATTTTGAGACACTAAGTGTCGAGAAGACAATATGTGCCAAGCGATTCAAGAAC
Source organism: Cupressus sempervirens (assembly GCA_028749045.1). NCBI lineage: Eukaryota > Viridiplantae > Streptophyta > Pinopsida > Cupressales > Cupressaceae > Cupressus > Cupressus sempervirens. The sequence continues at coordinate 655,379,306 of CM053788.1, forward strand.
CGAGCAATCAGTACATGCTAAGTCATTCAAATGCCAAGTGACATCATTAAAGTCACAGTATGTGTCAAGCACAAGGACTTCAAATGTCAAGTAACACAATTTTGTCATAGTTGTTTGTATTGGCACAAACTACTATGTAAACCATTTTTGGGCTGACTTAAGGATTGAATTAGGATATTTTGTTGATAAGGACAAATATTAAGTGGGAATCCCTATGTATTTCATGCATCCAATCAGGTAAAAGGAAGGTTAAAGCGACAATATGGATGAATCGTAGTCGTTGATTCATACCTAACCCTAAGTCACCTAGGTCTTCTTAAGGAGGACAAACCCTAAACTTCTTATGTGTGAAAAGAATGAATGAATGATCAAGGAGAGTTTTGCAAGTGCAAACTAGGACATTCATGGTGACCAAGCCATTGTGATCTCAATTGAATTGTAGAATCAATTAAAAGGAGAACAAAGGAAGGAAATATTGAATAGTAGAGAGACATCTAATCAAGAAGGATCAAGTACATCATAGAATAGAGGTGATTTATCATCAAGCATCAAAGTGCTAATTGTAGGATCATTGCTAAGACATTCTAACAGGTGAATCAGTTAAATCTCTTAACAGAGAAGTCCTAGCATGCTATATTGAAATCCTCTAACAAAGTGTTTACTTAATTGTGAGTTCAAGTCCTTTAATTAGGCACACTTCTAATAGGGTGTTGAAATCCTCTAATAGGGTGAGACCTAATAGTCATTGTAAGCTTTTAAAAAGGTAGACCTTTCAGAGGAGATCATGTTTCATGATCAAACATTGAAACCTTCATTGGATACAATTTATTGTTGTAGTAATGAAGGTTTATGGGTGTCATCCCAACCCCAATTTTACCTTCTCATTGGAGGGTTTCTGGGTAATCATATCTTGTTTCATATATGTGTGAAAGCTTACTTGTTTACATGCTTTAGATGTATATGCTTTAAATGGTATTTTAGTTTACTTATTGAATATGTGAGATGGATGTGTGGTGAATATTCTTATGGGTTAAAAGTTGCACTAATTCACCCCCCTCCCCCCCCCCCCTCTCTTCCTTGAGTTTACCTTTCCTATTTGTTATTCCAACAATTGGTATCAAAGCATAATTCTCTGAAAGTGAATCCTATCAATTTTGAGGAAAGATCTTAGAAATGGAAGTCTACAAGTTGGGAAAAGTTATTGCGAACTAGAAGATTAAAATACAACTCATTCTACATTAGTTGAATGAAGCAAGAGATGATCTAAAGAAATCATTGAGAAGAAGGAAGGAAATTTCTATTGAGGAGAAAGACACACAATACTGAGAGATGGATGCTACTAAGCTATTTGCAAATGGAAACTCTAATGAATTTGATGTAGCAGTTGCAGATCTAATAGAAAAGCATAGAACCCTAGTCAAAGAGATCAAAAATATTAAGATAGAGCAAGAATCATAAGCCATATTACTATGTGAGGTGACCAAACAGAAAAAGAAAGCTATGTAAGACAAAATCATGATTGAAGATGACAAAAAGTTTTGACCAGTAGACTGGAAGAGAAATCATCAAAGGTAACTAGCATTGCTAACATGCAATTAGAAACTTTGGGTCAAATGATGATTGCAAATCATGAACTGAAGGCCAAGGTTATTGAAATAACAAAACTAAAGTTGAAAAATGAATAGTTGAGCAATGATCTGAAAAGGAAAAAGGAGTTTGTTGAAAGTTTCAATAAACCAAATGAAGCTACCAAGTACTTTGAACAATTGATGAGATCTCCTAGATCTGACAATGATAAATTTGGATTGGAATACACAAGTACTGAAGAAGGAGAATTATCCAAAAGTGTTGAAGAAAGAAGCAACAAAGGTAAGAATTCAAAACCTACTTGTCATAATTGTGGTAAGAAAGGACATATTGCTAATGTGTGCAGGAGGAAGACTGTAAATTAGAATGTTAAGCAAAAGAGCATAGATCGCAACCATAAGTGTAACAAAAAAGGTCATCAAGCACATGAATGCATAACCAAGACCATACACACTCAAAGATTTGAAGGATATTGTTATAACTATCAGAAGTATGGACATAGAGCTTTTGAGTGCAGATCCAAACCCAAGTGGTCATCAAACAAGTAGACAAAGGTAAAGTACAATGGAAACTCTAATAATTGGGATTATAACTCAAGGTATAGTTGTCACTGCTATCAAGAGTATGGGCATGTTCCAGAGAATTGTATTAGAACACACTTCAGGAGTGACTACAAAAGATGGTTGATTTACACCACATATTTTAATTGTTTGAAGACTAGTCACATCAGTTGATATTGTCCAACAAGGTCAAAGGCACCAAGTTGTGAGTTCAACAAAGGAAAAGGAAAGGCATATATTGAAAATGTCAGAGATGAGATGAACAAGACATGGAAGAAAAAGGAGGATTGCAGTACATAAAGTGTAGATGAGATCACTTCACCCAATGGGTCAGGTGATCACACCTCATCAAACTAAGAAATCAAGAGATATGTGGGACTAATATTTAAAAGATATACCACACATTAGTTCCAAGGATTTAGTTTTGAAAAGATTATATATGCATGAATAAAGATGCAAAGTGTTATTAGAAATCAAGGAAAAATCTTTAAGTTTTGTCAGTTTTTCATGTTACTATCAAGCATCAAAGGTTTCTTATGGTTGCCGAGTAAAATTTTAGTGGATGCCAAGCTAACAAAATTGATTAGTTGAGGTCGAGCTCATAATGGTTGTTGAGTGAATGGAAAGACATGTGGATTATGAGTAAGCTAGAAATCAATTGATGTCGAGCTTATAGTTGTGTAAGCACTTAGCATTAATTGTAGTGTTTTAAGGGCTATTTGATCAATTTATGCTCATTTAACATCATTTAAATTTGAGAAATAAGATGAAGAGCTAAAGATGATCTTGATAATTTCATCTAAGCATTTGCAAGAGATTTGAACAACTATTTGACACCATTTCATCAGGATTTGTAAGGTATTTACTGAGTACCAAGCTACGTAGTTTCAAATTTTGCAAACCCTAGATATATGTGATCGCATCTAGTTCTTCTAAATAATTAAAGGTGTAGAGGGACAAGAGATTCTAAATGTTCACTTAATTCACAATGAGATCAAACAACCTATTTTTAAGGCTACTCTAGATACAGCGTATAAGCAAGATCCCTCTGGTGCATTGTCTATGATACCACTGCAAGTCTTGATAATTCAAGATGTCAGGAATTGTGACAGTTGCAAGATTGGAAGAATAGGTGATATGGAAATTGGAGAAAAATATGGAAGACTATGTGAAAATGGATCATTGAAGGAAGAATGCAATATTGTCGAGAAGAAGGAGTTAACTCGTGCCCTAGATTTTCCAGATGTCTTCAAAGCTAAGTGGATTAAGATTTTCTTAAGCAGAATTCATGATAGCTCGATATGGTTACAAAATGGGCCAGTTAAAATTACAAAGAAAATTGTTTATAGGGTAACAAGGTATCCAACCCTAGATTGGCCAAAGACTATGAGAAGTAACTCAAAGGAAGTCATTAAAAAGAACACAAGGGTTGTATGGAACAAAAGGGAAATGGCAATTGACACAATCACAGACCCCCTGATAGCTTTTGCAGTAAGGGTAATAGCACACAAGTTATATCAATCAAGTAGATTAAGTAGTGCACCTTGAAGTGCAATGGATATGGGCTACAAAATTGTGAAGAAAGATCATACTTATGATCTTGTCAAGTTGTAGTTGCAACAATTGATTGAAAATTTGGGAGCAATAAGGAAAACAAATAGTGCTCAATATAAATTCAGATCTATTCTGGTATGTATTTTCTTCTATGTTTAGAATACATTTCCTACATTTGGTAAGGTTGCATGGAAGACAAATAGATTAATTGTAGTACATAGAGGATAATTCATTGAACAATTAGGTGATAACTTTGAGTCAGTCATGACTAGTTATTTTAAATATTGTAAACAATCTATGAATAAGAGATTAAGGATTTTGGTATCATTAGTGGAGAAACATTATAATGATGTTTGCTTCCTAGTTGATACTGATCACACATATGTTCAAGCAACAATTCTTATAGTGAGATGGCTAAGGCCATTAGGTTATGATATCAATGTTGATGAGGCCTCTGTAGCAATCACATCATTACTTGTAGAAGAAGTGGAAAAAGAAGCCAAAGAATTTGGTAATTATGATTTGGCCAAATAAAAAATCACCATGCCTCTATGATCAGGAAGAAGAACAAACAGGTAAAGAAACTAAAAGAAAATTTTGGTGAAGGAGTCGAGGAAGATGATGAAGAAGAAGAAGACACACAAGCTTAAGTACCACTGGTACTAACACAAGGTCAAGGAGAGGATCAACAAGAAGAGGAAATAGAAACTACAGAAGGTGTCGAGGGAGAAGAAGCCAAGGAAGCACCTATTCTTACTAACAAAAAGAAAAGAAAGGTAAAGACACAAGCAATGACAAAACCAAAGAAGGTTGCAAAACCAAGCTAGCCTAAAACAACAACACCTACCACAAGGGCTAGTACAAGAGTCACTGCACAGAAGGCTAAAGAGGTAGCCAAGCCTAAAGAGTAGCAAGGTGGAGCACATAAAAGACCAAGAAGAAAATATATTGCTCAGGTTGTATCTAATGAGGAGAAGACTGAATTTGATGACAACAGCCAATTCCAAGTGGTGAGTCACAGTCCCTCCTCAAAACTAGATATTTTATGTGAGAACATTAGAAACAATGTTGATTTTCTAGGTTTCTCTCACATTGAATTTGATAATCTTGGAAAGATTGAGAAGAACCAAGTAGAGGAGGCAATATATGCCATGATGGATACTTTCAAGAAAGCTCCTCTAGAAATGTCCAACTCCGTACCTAAGAGTTTATATGACAGAGTTGAGAAGAAATGGCACTATTGTTTAGACACGTAGAAGAAAATTAGGGAGATAGCCTTTGCTCAAGTTATGTCAAAACTTAGCAAGGCAAAAATGTCTAAAGCCATAAAGAAACATGTTGTGATATTTTTACCTAAGTATAGGGAATTTAGCATATTACAGAAAAACATAGAGGATGTTGTACTAAAGTTCAAACAAATGTGGAAAATTACACATGGACTAGCTACAACCAAAGATGATGAACAAGAACCTATTGAGGTAGAAGATTCCTATGAACAAGGAATAGTTGAGGGAGGCACTGATATGAATATTGATGATCAAGCAATAGCTAAGGAAAAGTAGCAACCAGAACATAGTGTACAAGATACACAAATGTCGAGTGCCAGCCCTCCATAGGTGATAGGTACAAACACTAAAACTATCAAATTAAAGGATGTTTCTAGTTCTATTGATCATAAGATCAATCCCCTAATAGAGGAATATTTTTAAAGGATACTTATCCAATCTACACTACAAGACAAATTATGTGACAACCCTATATTGATAAGTGTAGATAAAATTAAGAAGTCAGAGACTATGACTATAGGGGAGGAAGTGAAAATACAAGAAACATCTACAATCACTCCTCAAGTCACAAGTGTACAACCTTCACAACCCTTAGTTGTATATCAAAGGAAGGAGACAATAGGTTGCACTGTGAATACACTCATGGAAGGCACTCTAATCTCAAAAAATGCACAAGAACTTGAAAAAGACAAGGTTGAGATAGTTGAAGAAGATAAGGTGGAAACACAAGTAAATGATGGGACACAAAGCCAAATAGGTCAAGTAGATGCACCTGCACCTCCAGCACAAGATCAAGGTGCAGCTAAAATCAAAGAGGTAGAAAAGAACAAGTCTAAAGAGACAAATTTGACACCCATTCCAAAGGATCTAGTAGCAATTCAGGCCCTGGTGACATTACCAGAATCAAGAACTCCTTCCAATCAAACTCTTTAGAGGCCGAGCACAGATGCTACACCATTGCAATTCTCAGTGTCGAGTCCTAGCTCATCTAAGGTAGAAGAGGTAATTACTTATTGAGATGTTAGTCTAGATGAAGAAATTGTATTGCCCAAGTTTTATTATGCAACAATAACAATTGAGCAGATGGGTATACTACAAGAGGCCCTAGCAAGGAAGAAACATCAAGAACTACTCAAAAGGGAGCATAGGCACAAGCAAGCTTTGATTGAGATTAAAGACATTTTCTTAGATGCATTTAGTCTCCCTACACCAGATGAAACAAATCCTATCATTGAATAATTGACCAACATATTGGAAAGAGTAAGTGACCAAGACCTAGATACTAATGTCAAATTATTAGAATGATCTGAGAAGAAGTTTCAAAACAAAGTAAATGAGAAGATATCTAGTGATATTGCACTAACACAGGTTGCATTGGCAACTAAGATAGATAGTGTGAAGAAGGTACTAGAGAACATTTTCTCTTTATACACCAAATTGTGTAATCTAAACTCTTCACATAGGAGATAAGGAATCACATCCTGAGCTTGGAGAGTCAAATGCAGTCATCTGGTGCAAAATTGTGCATGACTCTAGCTTAAAGTGATAAACACTTTCGAACCCTTTTGTAATCCCAAAGTTAGTTAGCATCATTACAAGCAGATGAAGCCAACATAAGGGCTAAACTTATTAGCATTCAATCTACGTTGACTCCTCACATGGAGATTTTACACAAGGAGCTAGGCTATGCAGAACCACTTATGAAGAAATACCCCAATCTTTCTACATTAGATGGCTTAGTACGCCTTGCTGTTGAGTTGGCCATCCAAATTAAGTCTTTGGAGTTAGCATGTGATAATTGGATGCAGCTCTTAAAATTATACTTGAGGTCCACAAATCCTTTTTGGACAAATACATTATTAGTGCATAACCCATTGACATCAATGTCAAAAAGGGGGAGTAAGAGCAAGTGGGAGAGCAAGCAAGTAGAAAATAGAGAAAGAGTATCAGTTGAGGTAAATCTACTCAGTATGAGAAAGCTTTTAATATAGAGTATAGTATAGTATAGAATAGATCAAACAACTCAGGAGGATTTATAAGATTCTAAGGTATAGGTGATGTTGCAAAATTTTGATATATTGAAATTTTGTATAGAAGTCGAGTAGTCATTTATGTTATGCTCGTAAGAATAAGAGTATTAATGTATGACCTAGTATTTTTGAGACTCATGTCAAAGGGGGAGATTCTTAATCTTAGATTGGTCTTGACAAGAGAGTTTCTATACATTTAAGGCATTTACTTAGTTCATGCCAAAAAAGTAACATATTTCGAGCACAACATGTAAATTAGAGCATGCTGAGTCACTAACATATGCTAAGTCACTCAAATGTCAAGCAAACAGTATGTACTGAGTGATTTAGGAATCAAGCAAGCAATGCATGCCAAGTCATTCATATGTTGATTGACAACATTGAAGTTACAGTATGTACCAAGCACCAAGGACTTCAAATACTGAGTAACACAATTTTGTCACAGTTGCTTGTATTGGCACAAACTACTATGTAAACCATTTTTGGCCAACTTAAGGATTGAATTACTATATTTTGTTGATAAGGATAAATCTTAAGTGGGAATCCCTATGTATTACATGCATCCAATTAGGTAAATGGAAGGTTTAAGTGGCAATATGGATGAATCACAATTGTTGATTCATACTTAACCCTAAGTTACCTAGGTCTTCTTAAGGAGGACAAACCTAAACTTCTTGTGTGTGAAAAGAACGAATGAATGAATGATCAAGGAGATTTTTGAAAGTGCAAACTAGGACATTCATTGTGACCAAGGCATTATGATATGAATTAAATTGCAAAATTAGTTAAAAGGAGAACAGAGGAAGGAAATAGTGAATAATAGAGAGACATCTAATCAAGAAGGATAAAGTCCACAACATAATAGAGGTGATCTATCATCAAGAATCATAGTGCTAATCGTGGGAACATTGTTGAGACATTCTAATAGGTGAATCAATTAAATCTCTTAATAGAGTAGTCCTAACAGGCTATATTGAAATCCTCTAACAAGGTGCTTACTTAATTGTGAGTTGAAGTCCTTTAATCAAGCACACTTATAATAGGGTGTTGAAACCCTCTAACAGGGTGAGACCTAACCGTCTTTGTAAGCTTTTAATAGGGCAAACCTTTCACAAGGTAGATCATGTTTCATGATCAAACATTGTAACCTTCATTAGATAAACTTTATTACTATAGTAGTGAAGATTTTGGGTGTCATCCCCACCTAGTTTTACCTTCTCATTGGAGGGTTTATGGATAATCATATCTTGTGTCATATATGTGTGAATTCTTACTTGTTTACATGCTTTACCTTTCCTATTTGTTATTCCAACAAGGTTGAGTTATGAGAAGAAACTAAAACGGGCACTTGATTAGTTAGACTTTGATAGGATAAAGTGATTGTTCAATCATACTACAAGCGAAGAAAATAGTAGTACTTCAGCCTTTAAGAAGTGATCGAGTATTGACCAAATGCATAGGCTTGACTGAAAAATAAAGCAAAAGATAAAGGAAATCACAATATATGTTGAGTGATGCTACTATCGACTGAGTGCTAGTATAAGATGAGAAAAAGTATTGTCGACTGAGTATCAGTATCGATTGAGTGTTAGTATACACATCAAATAAGAATGTTAGTAGTAATTGAGTAACCCAGTGATGACTGAGTGTTAAAAAATACTATTGTCCAAGGGACAACATTTTTACAATTGATGTAAGAATATCCCTAGTTGGCTTGCAATCCTACATGTTGGAGGGATTTTGGCTTGAAGATGTGGACTTGATCACCAAAGGAGTGGTGCTCAATCATTACTAGGCATAGTTTTGACCTAGGAGCTCGATAAACACTAGGAGCTCGAAATACTCTTTGGAACTCAGCATGCTTTGGGAGCTTGACATGCTCTAGGAGCTTGGCATACTCTTTGGAGCTTGGCATGCTCTAGGAGCTTTGCATTATCTGGGAGCTCAGTATTGCTTATCGTTTGGTTGATGCTCAACTTAGTTTTCTCTGGCACTTGGCTTGGTCTTGGTTCCTTTCAGTGCCCAGTTGTCTGTGAGCCAACTTTTGACATTTAATTTATGTATGGATATTTAATTGGTGTTGTAGTTGACTTGTGGTTCAACATAAATTTAATGTGAGGGATTTAATTTAAATTGTAATGAACTGGGATGACTAGTGGTTTGGTTGAGTATAAGTAAGGGGTTTTGTGGAGTCTTTAGGCATGCTGAGGATTAAGATCATCTAGCTTGGAGAAGGGGATGAAGGGTAGATGTGAACTTTGAAGAGCTAGTAGCTATGGCTTTAGAACTAGAGGATTGATTGGTGGACTTGAGGGTACAAGTGTGGATTCTTCTTGGTGTTCTTATCCAGTTGTGGTTTTGGACTAGTTGGGATTGGGATTGCAAGTTGGATCTTTTTGGATCTTGCAAAATTGTTATTATAATTGCTATTGTCTTTGTCCCTAATCTGGAAGGCCTTACAACTAGGCATATTGCATGTAAATAGTTATATCTATGAATAAAGAGTTGTGATTTGGTATCTGATCTTGCATTATTGTTGCTTGTTGTTGTGTTTTTGTTTGTGGTTATTTGCTGAAAGTTTGGACATCTCCTTTGGGGATTCTCCTACCTTGTACTACATCAGGTGGTATCAAAGATAGGTTGTTCTTGAGTGTGTGAACCGATCACTGAAGTTGAGGCAGTTTGCACTAGAATCTTGGGTTGGAAGTGAAGGTTGATCTAGTGGAGCTGATTGACCTTCTAGATTTGCGGATCTATTGCTTTGGGTTTGCAAAAATTTTGGAAGATGCCTCCAAGAAGATGGACCCTAGGGAAATTTATGATCTCAGTGATGTTGTGGAAGAAAGGATCTCTGAGAAGATTAGACTAGAATTCAAATCTAAGATTGCATTGATGAAGGGTGACGTGATTACTAAAATTGTGAGTGCTTTAGGTGGTATAATTAGGCATGCGGGTCCAAAAGATGGCTATGAGGAAGTTGTTGAAGGCTTTGAAGTTATTGGATCTAGTGGTGAGGACAAAACTGGTCATGTGGAGAGACCTATTGGAACTAGGGTTGGTTAGTTTGCTAGCTTGGGATCTCAATTGAAGATGAAGCATAAGATGGAGGTTTCTAATTTCTTAGGTACTTTGACTCCTGAAGACCTGATTGATTGGATTGGTAAATTAGAAGACTAATTTGAGCTTAAGGATGTTGAGAATCCACTCAGAGTGAGGTTGCCACAAAACTAAGTTGAAAGTGTAGACACCTAAAAATCCTTTAGAAAATAAAGTATTTTTATTTTCTGAAAAATTCCTGATGACATCATCATTTATTAATTAATTAATTAATTATTTATTTAATTAATTAATTTTTATGCCATTAAATCCTTTTATCTTAATTAAAAATATTTAATTAAGGAATCCCTCCCAAAAATGTTTAAATCTTATTTAAACATTATTTCCTTATTTATTAATTATTTAATTAATAAATTGACCAAAAATCCTAAAATAAATAAAAAATTTATTTTTTTCCCAAAAGTTGGCCAATTTCCTTATGACCAATAACCTCTTCCAAAATCTTCTAATCCTTCTTTAATTTTGATTAAAGGCTAATCCCATCATTTCTTACCCCTAATCCCAACTCAAAATATTTAATTAAAGTTAAATATTATTCCTCATGTTTATTAAAAAAGTTTTAATAAATATCTCCTCAACCCAAACCCTTGAAATAAATAAAACTTTATTTATTTCCTAAAAATCTAATTTATCCTCATCCTAAGAAGTTCTAGACTCTTCTAGAAAGTCTTTATCCTCATCCTAGGAAATTCTAGACTATTCTAGAAAGTCTTTATCCTCATCCAAAGTCTAGACTCTTCTAGAAGATGTCTTTAAACCTAATCCTAATCCCTTCCTAACCTTGTCACATTCCCTAAACATGGGTTAAGACTTACTAACCCAAGCCAAAGTTAACAAATATCTCCTCCTTCACCCACCCTCATTAAATGCCATCCACTTGCCTATCCCTAAGCTAATCCTAAACCATCCTAATCCATCCTCTAATCATTTGCACAAGCCTAAGCAAACTTAAAACCTTCCTAATCAAGTCCAAGTCGAATTTGCTCTCATCACCCTCAAAATATCTCCACCATAAAACTTTATGAAGTCCACTAGGTCATAAATGACTCTTACAAGCCCTTTTATTGCTCTTACAAGTCATTATGAGGGTCTTTATGAAGATTTTATCCCTTGAGCCTCCTTTGTTGACTCATCCTTCCCTTTTTCTCCATCCTCTCACCATGTGACATGTGTCACTCCTTGATTGGTTGTAAGGAAGCACAATCCATGTGCTCTCCTCTCATGCAATCTAAGCCCTCCATGAGCTTTTTCCCATCCTTGCATCTTAGCCCTCAATCCCTCAAGCCTCTTGCCTATAAATTGGATCCTTCCCCTTTGCAAAATAACACAATCCATGAAGTAAAGTTATAATGCTATTTTGAGAGCCAAATCCATACTAAAGCCATCTATCCACACCAAAAATCCACAATCATCCATTGAAGCCTTTGGAAGCATATTGAGCATACATCCTATCCATTTAGATAAAGCTACTCAACAAGAGAGCTTCTTATTGAGAGAGTCCATTAATGGCTCATATTCTCAATTGAGAGCTCATCTTAGTCTATCTTGAAGTTTATGAATTTTGTTTAGTTTGTAGAAGCTTTATTTAAATTTGGTTTCTATTAGCATACTAACATTGCTCATATACATTTTGGCACGCCCGGTGGGACCCCGCATGGGTCATCTTCATTAGCTTTTTTTAGTCAAGTTTTGTATGTCATTTGCTGATTTTGGCTAATTTTTCTTGTTTTTGTGATTGGTAGGATTGTATAAATTGGTTTTGTAGGTCCACATGAGCATGAAGAAGACAAAGGAACTCATAATCTATCTCATAGTGTTTGCAGATTTTTCAAGCTTATAGGTGGACAAAGAACTTGAAATTCTTCTTCTTCTTCTTGTCTATATTCTTCTTATTCCATCTACTTCTTCTTCTTCTTCTTGTGGGAGATCTTGGCCATTTTTTTTTAAGGAAGCAAAATCATACACACTTCTTTTTAGTGCTTAAAATGAACCCCCAAATCATACTTAAATCCATTGAAAAATTAAAAATTTGCAAAAAAGAAAAAATCTTTTAACAAGTGAAACTAAACCAATCTAATCATTTGCATCCTTGCAACATCAAGGTTTTAGATACATTCATGCAAAATTAGGAACACTTCATTTTTGGGAATTTAAAAAGAACTTCAAGTTTCCATTTCAAAAGGTTCAAAATCAACACTAAGTGCACACTAAAGTTCTTTTAAAAAATCTCATGAAAACTAAGAGTCCTAAATGGTTGCCAAAAATTGTCCTAAAAGCTTTGTTATTTGTTCCAAACAAATGTCTTATCGCAAAATCTTGAATGTTTCTTAGGATTTTCATGCATCAAAACAATCTAGGAATATCATTTTTGGGCTTAAAATATGCAAACTAGAACACAAAATCTTGAATGAAAACCAAAGTCCAAAGAGTCATTTTCACTTTTGAGTCCAAAACAATCTTGAATGATCTAAGGTTAAAACAAAGCACTTCAAAGTTCTTAAAACAACACACAAAATCTCAATCTTGAATGCTCAAAAGAAAACACTTGAATGTTTAACCACTTTTCTTTGAATGCATGTTGCTAAAATCACTCTTGAATGCCATGGATTAAAATCAAATTTTCCTTGAATGCATGGTTAAAACAACAAATCCAATCTTGAATTCTAAGGATCAATTAACTATTGCAATATCAAACACTTCATTTGGAGCTTCTAAAAATTGAACAAAACAAATCTCTTTTCCACATGCAATCTAGGTAAAGTTTGATTTTTGGACATTTAAGAAACCTTGTTAAGTTAAAATACAAATTTGCAAAAATCAATTTGAGTAGTTCCTTGGACTCACCTCTTTTCTAATCACCCATCAAATATTAACCATTGGTTGCAATCTCAGCGCCATTTATGGGGATGGGTCTACTTGAAAAAGGTGTTAAATGTTCCACAATCTAACTCACTCACTTGGTCTTTGAATTTTTGCTTTAACTTTATCAAAATTCTTAAATGATCAAAACTTTAGATTAAATCGATCACACTTCAAGTTTGGGCACTAAAATTGAACAACAACTGACGTGGAGAGCCTCTGGGTGCGCGCTTGAAATCGAATCTCACACACTTTTGTTTTGGGCTTAAAACAAACTCACACTCAATCTTGAATGCCTTAAAGAAAATTAATCGATACTTGACATGGAGGGCCTCTGGGTGCGCGAGTTTTCTTTTGTTGACCCTAACTCTTCTTATTGTTTGCATTCTTCGATCGATTTACTTTTGTTGGCGCTTCAAGTTGGAATAAACATTGTATCTTAAACATGAGTGCTTGCAAAGTCTAGATCAGAAAACTTAAGCGTCAGTTGGTAAAAGAACAAGCGTGTTTTTTAGCCCAAGGTCATCCAAGTCTTCTCTCCCCTTGTCATCTTTCGAGGCCATCTTGGGTGCATAAGATTAGGATCCAAAACCTTGTTCCTTTTTAGGAGGCCTACTTGGGGATTTCATCACCCCTTGGACGACCTCAACTCCAGCGTTCTGGCGGAGTATAAGAATCGGAAGGTGAATCGAAAGACACCTCTCTTGGGATCAAGATTTTGTCACTCGGGCTAAGCCTCAAGGAACTTTATACCCTTGAGAAGTGAAAGAGGAGAAGTGGGTTACCGCTCCTCTCGGCTGTGTGACATCTTTTTGGTCTCATCTACGGATTTGGGCCTCACGTACCTTGGGTATATCGAGGACTCCTTAGCTAAACCAACTGTCAGCCTTGTAGACAACCATCTAGGATGTTAATGTGTTTGAGGTGACTGATTGAAACATTTGTAGAACATACACACTCCTTGGCGCAAGTATCACTTTCTGAGAATCAAAAACTTCTATCTGGTTGTTTCTATCTATTGCTTGATCTTTTATTTGTTGAATGAATGTTTGCCAAACTTGGTCAATCCTTGCTTAGGGCATACTTAGCGTAGTCACTGCCTATTCTAGAAGTTGAACTAGTTGAAGCAAAACAACCAAGATCTCTCAAAGCCAAGCAGATTCAGAAATTGATGTCAAAGCAACCCAAACCCAAACAGAAGTTCCACAAAGTTAAACTCAAACCATCTCTAGCATACCAAGAACTTTCAGCCAAGAGAAAAGAAATAACACCAAGCCCACGAATTGCCAAACTCTACAAAGTAGAGGACAAAGCTACCGACAAAGCACTTCAAGAGGCCTGGTTAGAGCGCACCATCAAATTTAGCCAACATCCAGGAGTTAATCCTGCTTATGCCTTACCAACTAGGCATGATTTCTATGATTAGACACCCTTGTTTCTCCACATCTTCTTGGATAAGCTTCACTTTAGAGTCATTTTTGTAGAAAAGCCAGCCATCTTAGGTTATCCCCTTAAGCATTATTAGCTCATCCATCTCATTTAGAATCAAACCATCTAGCCAGCAATCAAAACCTCACATCCAAGCCTTAAAAATTGTTGTCACTTTTGCCAAAAGTTTGTCACTCCTAAAATCTTCCAAATCCATCAATCTCACCAAGGTTATCCCTTTGACAGAGCTTTGTCTAGGGTGATCCAGCTTTGTCACTTTTTATCCCTCATCACCTTGAGCTAAAGGTTGGGATCCACAAGTGGTCAATCTCGTGTTCTTCCTAAAGGATCATCAGTCTATCCTTAAGTTGACACAATCACCACCAAGCTTACACATAGGAAAGCAGACCTTTCGTGCTTTGGCAACATATCTTTGAAGTTAGAATCTCCAACCCAATCCTCCTTAGGTTTTGTCATATAGCTTTGCCTTAACCTAGGAAATCATTTGCATAGAGAAGCCTTCTCCCTTTTGCATCCATCAGCATTATTGCATCTCATCCCTAGGAGCATTTTTCATGCCACCTGTCACTCGCTTAGCCAAGAAGAAAGAAACAATGGAGCCCTATCATTTGGATCGAACAGCCTCACTCCCCTTGAGCACTCAGCCATCCTTCAGCCCAGAGAAAGCTATGCCATCATGTACTGACATTGAAGCTTTCATGAACCAACCAGGAAATGCAGTGTTGGTAAATGCCATTATAGACAAGAACAAAGAGACAATCATGGCTAATTTTCGAAGGGAAAATGTAGGAACCTTTGACTTTGGAAGACCCCCTCCATTATCAGATCCATCTCACCCATTGTTTGGGCAGCTACCACCACCCATAGGCTCTTATGATCCAAATTATCCTCAATATATGCCAAAAGAAGAGCCTCCAGCCAATCCATATGATCCAACAGACCCAAACATACCATCATCCACCCAAGTTGAAATCTCCATGCCGCAAGCCAACCCAGCCACCACCACTCCATCCTTGGTTCATACCTCTCCGCTCCAAACCCCCTTTACCCAAAATAGCTCACCGTTCACCCCCTTCACTATTGCTGCTGCTGCTCCCCAACCCAGCCTTCCAAATCCACCCATCTACCAAATCAGTGCTAGCATCTTTGGCCAACCTCAGCAATATACAACAGGGATGCCACCCATGGGGCCAAGTAATCAACCTTTCATCACCCCCAGCTTGTTCACTGCAGCCCAACACACAATCCCATCATTTCCATTAGGTCTTGGGAGCTCAATACCATTAGCCACAAATCTACAAGCTACTACCCTCACTCCACAAAGCTATCAAATCCCACAAGCTACTACCAATTTTCTACCAAGCTCTCAAGTGACCCCAGCCCCTGCCACCACTCTACCAAGCTTCCAAATCCAACCACAAAGCTATCAAACCCCATCAGTTCCATTCCCAAGCTTTCAATTCCCACCACCTCCACCACCAACTAATCCATTACCTCCAATTACCAACTACTTTTCAATGCCACTTCTAGGAGGTAATCCACCACCCCAGCCAACCACCAATTATTTGTAGATACCATCCCAAATGGGGGCACAACCCACATATATTGGTCAAACCCCACAAGCCCCCCGATCCTTTCCCCAAGCCTCTCAACCATCTTATACCTTACCTCCACAAAGCAATCCATTTATCCCACAGCCAGCTTATGTTCCTCAATCCCAACCTCAAATCCCATATCAACAGCAAGCCTCGCAGCACATGCAGCAATATGCGCCACCTCCCCCTCAGCAACCTATCATCCACCATGCAGCTGCCCAAACAATGTACAATCCCTATCAGCAAATCCCTCATAGCCATCCATATTCAGTGGCCCCATCCAGCACATACCTACCTCAAGGCACTCCTACATTGGGGGCACCCCAGCCATCACCTATCAATTCAGAATGGGAGCAAATGAAGATAGCTCTGAAAGCCATCCAAGAAGGGAATGATCCGAAGACATTCAAGTTTGAGAATGTGTGTCCTTACCCATTTGACAGAGCCATTACCATGACACCATTTCCCAAACACTTTGAGGTACCCAAATTTGACAAATTCAGAGGAAAAGGAGACCCTGTCACACATATCAAAGAATTTTACATGCACTGTCAGGACGTAGCATACAATGATGTCTTCCTCTTGCACCTTTTTCCCAAAAGCTTAGCTGGACCAGCTCTTGAATGGTTTTATAGAATCCCCTATGGTACAATTATAAACTTTTCTGAATTATCTGAGGCATTTGTAGCCCAATATGCCCATCTTGTTGAAACAGAGCTATCAATATTTGATCTTGTCCACACCAAGCAAAAAGGTGGAGAAAGCCTTGCCGAATACCTGCAAAGATGGCAAACCCTTACCACCCGCATATCCTGCACCTTGCCAGAACGCCATGTTGTGAAAATGTTTATTGATAATGCCCATCCTAGCTTGGCTCACCACATGACCATGAACTGTTTGCAAACCTACAAAGATATCAAAGAGAAAGGAATGATCCTTGAGCAAGGACTCATTAAAGATGGTGTGGTCAAGCTTTACAAGGAAGCCAACCAAAATCAATCACATTCCAATGACAAGTCTAGGTATTGGAACAAAAACAAGCACGTTGCAACAGATGGCGTCACTGACACCAGACATGTGAATATTGTTGGTCCTTCTCACAACCAGTCCAACCCACCATATCAACCAAAAAATCAACAAGCTATCAACTACCAACAACAGAATAACCAAAGCTATCAAAACCACACTCCAAGACCCAACTTTCAAGGGTCTAGCAATCAAGCTAATGCCATCAATGTAGCTGCAAGACAAAAGCCTAGATTCCAACCTACACCTAGAAGCTATACACCCCTTGGTGAGCCATTGGATGTCATTTTTGAGAAATTAGTCAAAGAAAACCTCATCAAATTTCCTCCTACCCAGCAAATTGACCCAAGCCAATCCAAAGCTGCATGGTACAAAGATAATGAGTATTGCAAATTTCATAGGGTAAAAGGTCACACTACCCTCAGATGCATGAAACTGAAAGACTATGTGCAGGACCTCATTGATCGGAAGGAAATCACTGTTGGTGCCCAAACCTCTCCCAATGCAGGCTTACAGATCTATCAAAATGCTTTTCTTCCACACCACAACCATAATCCTGGAAAAGCACCTATCCAAACCAACAACAACAACACCAACAACTATCAGCCAAACCAACAGCATGGGAAGAACAATGACCACACTTCATCCTATATAGACTATGGTAGCCTTATAGGTTGTATATCTGAGAAAGAGCCTTCCGTCAATGTTATCAATATCCAAGGACCAAACAATGAGTGTGCAGTCACCACTCGAAGAGCGCGATTTAACATCGCAGGCCCACCTGTTACACCAACACCATCAGCTCCATCAAAAAGCCAGTACAATATCTTGGAACACCTTGGGAACATGCCAGCCCAAATCTCCATTTTAGACCTTCTTCGCACTAGTCCTGTGTACAAGAACATCCTTGACAGTGCTCTCATAGAATCTCGTGTCCCTTCTAATATCAATGCTACTGATTTTCATAATCTTGTTGGACACCTCTCATCCTCATGTGCCCTATCGTTCAAATCCACCGACATACCCGTGGTCGACCCAGATCACACCCTTCCGCTTCGCATAGCCATCATGGTATCCAACTTTGCTGTAAAAAGAGTAATGATAGATAATGGATCAGCCTTGAATATTTGCACCCTAAAATTCATAAAACAAGCTGGGTATATTGAGGCAGATATCATCAGTGAGGTTATCACCATCAAAGCTTATGACAACTTGGAAAGAACCACAGAAGGAACTATTTTGCTGCCAATCAAGGTTGGGCCAGTCATCCAAGAGACACTCTGCCATGTTATTGATCTAAACCTACCATTTAACATCCTCCTTGGTCGCCCATGGATTTATGCCATGAAAGCCGTTCCATCCACTTACCATCAGTGCATCAAATTTCCGCATCAAGGCACTGAGATAACCATCCATGCCGATCCAGAACCCTTTGCTTACTGCAATGCAGTTGAAGCTTCATATACAAACCATTGCCCTGGAATTGATATCGGCACATCCATCGCCAGCTCATCCCACACTTATAATGACCCAGAAACCATCCTTGCCTCTACCCTGTCTACCGTGAAGATCAATAACAAAGGTTGTGGAGAGTATAGTCTGTCAGATGCATTTGCTGTCGGGGCACTCCCACTTGATCCACATGCCCATGGACGACCGACATATCACAAAGCTAAGGAAATTCCACCTCCTCGATACAAACAGTTTGGCCCAACAACCTTTGTATCCTCGAAAATCCCTCTTCATGAGGAGCTCACTCCAGATATCAACAAATGGTTACATAAGGATGCACCTCAAAGAAATCAAGCATGCCTTGATCACTTCAGCCAAAAGTATCCCCAAGAACATAAGCTCATCACTGACAAATGGAACTATCAAGGTGGTGGTCTAGGACCAGAAGAAAGAGGCATGCAGTGCCCCATCGACGCACACAAGTGGGAATCGAAGTCAGGTCTTGGCTTTGGCATACCCACAACTGGGGGCACCAATGAGAACAGTCACGCTTTTTCGAACATTCACCGCAACCTTGTCGAAATCGAAGACATTCCTGAGGAAGTTGAAAAGAGAGCCTACGACGATATCCTAGACCAAATCTCCCTCGGAGACTCTGTTCTCCAAGAACTATCCATCCACCTCATTGACCTACCACTCGCCCATCCACAACTCATAGATTGGGACCAACCAAGTGTCATTCACATCGATGAGTTCACATCAGAGGAGGCACTTCTAAGATTCATGGGAGCTGAAACTCCTCACAAGAAAACAAGGCCAGATTCTGCCTATATCTACAAGCTAGATCCCAAGGGGTATTTTGGAGAAAATCCCCAACCTAGTTCCGATACACCCAAAACTGGAACTAAGGTGAATCTGAGACTAGCTAAGGCAATGAAGAGAACCCCTCAGCAAGAAAATCCAGAGCCACAAGAAGAACATGAGGATTTAGCATTGCCTCCTCAAGATAATCGACCAGAGGTGTCTTCTATTCTAATTGAGGATACTCGAGAAGTCAACATTGGTTCTTCAGAGATCCCCAGACTTGTTCACATTGCTGCATCCCTATCACAAGACCAAGCTGACCTCCTCTTTGAGGTCTTAAGAGAGAATATTGGCCGATTTGCATGGTCATATCAGGACATGCCAGGACTTGATCCAAAGCTTGTAGTTCATCATCTTGCAGTTGATCCAAAGATCAAGCCCGTCAGACAAAAGCTTAGAAAAATGCACCCCAAGGTGGCATTATTGGTCAAAGCTGAATTAGAAAGAATGTTAGCTACTAAGGTTATCCGACCTATCGACTACTCAGAGTGGATCTCCAACATGGTCCCTGTCACTAAACCTTCTGGTGACATCAGAATCTGCATTGATTTTAGAGATCTTAACAAAGCTTGTCCAAAAGATGATTTTCCCTTGCCCAACATAGATATGATTGTAGATCTTACAGCTGGACATGAAATTTTGTCCCTCATGGATGGATTTTCTGGGTATAATCAAATCAAGATTGCAGAAGAGGATCAACATAAGACATCATTCACTACCCCTTGGGGAACCTTTTGCTACAACATGATGCCTTTTGGCCTAAAGAATGCTGGGGCTACCTATCAAAGAGCTATGACAGCCATTTTTCATGATCTCATCCATAGCATTTTGGAGGATTATGTGGATGATATCTTGGTCAAGTCTCATACCTTCATGGATCATCTTGCTGACTTGGAGAAAGTCTTTGATAGGTTAGCCAAATATCATCTCATGCTGAATCCCAAGAAATGTGTCTTTGGGGTCACATCTGGCAAGCTTCTAGGCTTCATAGTTTCTAAACAAGGTATAGAGATCGACCCCAAGAAGGTCAAGGCTATCTTAGACATGCCTCCTCCCCAGACACTGCGACAACTTCGCTCTCTTCAAAGAAAGCTCCAATCTGTTCGGCGCTTCATCTCCCAGCTTGCAGATAAGTGTACACCATTTTCACATTTACTAAAGAAGGATGAGAACTTCAAGTGGGATCCTTTATGTCAGCGCAGCTTCGACCATCTCAAGCAGTATCTCATCAATCCCCTTATCTTGGTTCCACCAATTCCTAGTCGTCCCCTAATTTTGTACATATCAGCAACACCTACTGCTCTAGGGGCACTTCTAGCACAGCTTGATGACTACAAAAGAGAAAGAGCCATCTACTACATTAGTAGAACCCTAGTTGGTTATGAACTCAATTACACTCCTATGGAAAAAGCTTGTTTGGCAGTTGTCTTCTCAACTCAAAAGCTTTGCCATTACATGCTAAGTCATACCATCCAACTAGTCTCCAAGATTGACCCTCTCAAGTATATGCTCTCTAGAACAGCACTTACAGGCCGTTTGGCCAAATGGGTTATGCTCCTTAGTGAATTTGACATCCAGTATGTGGATAGAAAGGCAATCAAAGGGCAAGCTATAGCAGATCACCTAGCTGATGCACCTCTAATAGATGCTTATCCGTTGATCACAGAATTTCCAGATGAGCATATCTGTCTAATTGAAGAACAACCCCCATGGAAACTTTACTTTGATGGCTCATACACATCTCATGGATCAGGGGCAAGAATATTGTTGGTCACACCTCAAGGAGATTACATTCCAAAAGCCTTCAAGCTACAATTCCCTAGCACCAACAATATAGCTGAATATGAGGCCCTCATAGCAGGATTAAAGATAGCTGTAGAATGGAACATTTTTGAGCTACAAATCTTTGGCGATTCTCAGCTCATCATCAAGCAAGCCCTAAATGAATATCAAACCAAAGATGAAAAGCTATTACCCTACAAAGAGCTAGTTGATCAGCTAACCCAACATTTTACAAAGCTTTAGTTTACACAAGTGCCTCAAATACAGAACAAAGCAGCAGATGCTATGGCTACTATAGGCTCGCTCTTGGAAATTCCCCAAGCAACTACACAGTATGAGTTTTTAGTGGAGCAGCTCCTCACACCCGCTTATGCGAATGAGGATTCAAACCGTGTTTGTATCTTGGTTGGTCCCCAATCCCCTTGGTACCATGAGATTCATGCTTACCTTAACGATGGTATCATATCCCCTCACCTCACACGTACCCAACGCCAGAACCTCATCCGAAAATCATCCCGCTATGTTATCATAGCCAATACCCTATATCGTCGGGGTTATCACGATACTCTCTCTCGATGTTTAGACCAAAATGAGGCTGCGATGGTGTTAAAGGAAGTACACTCTGGACTTTGTGGTGATCACACGAGTGGTATTGTCCTAGCGCGAAAAATCCTTAGAACAGGCTACTATTGGCCTACCATTGAAGAAGACTCCTGTGACTTTGTCAGAAAGTGTCTCCCATGTCAGCAGCATGCAAATCTTGTGCACGCTCCAGCACAGGATCTACAGCCTATTGCACCACCTTGGCCTTTCGCTTGTTGGGGCCTTGATCTAGTTGGAACTATCACACCCCTCTCATCTGATGGACATAAATGGATAATAACAGCTACAGACTATTTCACTAAATGGGTTGAAGCAGTCCCCCTAGTCTCAGCTACAGGAGTTCAGGTCTCCAAGTTCATCTTGTACCACATTGTTTGCCGCTTTGGCATCCCATCCACCATCTTCACTGACCACGGAGGTAACTTTGAAAATCTCAACATGGAAGAATTATGCACTTCCCTCCGCATCCATCACCGCTTTTCTAGCCCATATTTCCCACAAGGTAACGGCCAGGCAGAGGCAACTAACAAAACCCTCCTCAAAATTCTAAAGAAAGTTGTCAATGATTCCGGCCGTGATTGGCACCTACAAATAAATCCAGCCCTATGGGCCTATCGAACTTCCTTCCGTACATCCATAGGCACAACTCCATACTCCCTAGTCTATGGTGCCGAAGCAGTACTACCTATAGAGGTTGAACTTCCCTCCTTGCGCATATCTTTGCAAGGGCAAATATCAGATGAAGAATATAGAGTAGCTCGGCTCACCCAACTAGATCTCTTAGACGAGAAGCGACAACAAGCCTATGATCATCTCACAGTCTATCAAACTCGTCTCAAAAGGAATTTCAACAAGAAGGTGCTTCCACGACACTTTCAGCCAGGTGACATGGTCCTTAAAGAAAACATGAAAGTCCAAGCAGATCGAGAAAAGAAAGGCAAGTTTGAACCTACATGGCTTGGTCCTTATGTTGTCACTACTTCCTTTGGCTCCGGAGCTTATCAGCTATCTACACCAGAAGGAGAACTCTTGAATGATCCTACCAACATCATTCATCTCAAGAAGTTCTATGCTTGAAGATCCTTGGTATACCCAGCTTTTGAAAAATACAAAAAAAAAAAAAAAAAAATAGTAAAGAGAAATAAGCGTCCAATGGTGAAGACTTGGCAATTCAAGCGCCTTGGATAGGTACCTTGGTGAAAACCTGGTAATTCAGGCACCTTGTGTACTAAAGACTAATCCATTATCTATCACTATCTTATCCCTCATCCATTCACCCACCATCCCATTAGACACACTTGCTTGTTCCCTTGATGTTCCAACCAAATATCCAAAATCTGATGAAGCTTGTAAATACCTCCTGTACAGCTTGTAAAATCTTGTACCAAAGCTTGTATTATACCTTGTAAATCTCGTACCATACCTTGTATATCCAAATCTTGTCCAAAGCTTGTACCATACTCCAAATTGTAGATAATCTTGTATCCTAGCTTGTATCCTATCACATGCACCCAAAGAATTCCATTTTCCTTAAGCTTTTCACAAACCATCTACCTATCCACCTATCAACAATTATAGACATCCCATCCTTCACAAAACATTTCCATCTCACAAAAAACCAAAACATGAACAAACTTGTACATTTGTAACATATCTTGGTCGGTCAACCTGTACATCCTCTTTAACTTAGTACCATTGTATCTATCCAGCTTTCGTGTCATTTCATCCTTGATCAACATCTTGTACACACCACACAGCTTGTTTAGCTATTTCAATGCATCCTTTAGCTAGATCTCCTGTCACCAAAGTGTTATCCTTCTTAGTTCAGCTTGCCAGACGCACCACTCATCCCGATCCACCAACTTAGGTGCTCTCCGATAGGTCCTTGCAGGATATAGCTTTCCTCAAGTCTAATCTTGGTCCGTTAGTACCTCGTCCTACCCATCTTGTTGGCAAACGGCTCTCTTTTGGATTTTCACTTTCTTTTGATTTGGAATCTCCCCTTTTGGGTCTTGAAGTATCTTTTCCAAGCAATCTCCTTGTTCCCTCCTCAAGGTTGCCACGATCTTCCATATCATGGTATGCTGCGAATGGGGAAATTAGAGTGTAAGGTCTTGATCAAGTCTTTCTTTTGTTTTTCTTTTCTGCTTGTGGGTTACCTAGTGTCGGTTCCGCACTGCTTCCTCTGGGATTCATGTGTGATGCTTGGGCAACCCTTGCGTGTTTGTTTTGAGTCAGTTTGTCAGTCCTCTGGACAGTTGGTGAATAGGCCTTGATGTTCTTGGTAACCTTGGCAATTAACCAATAGTCCTATAGCAAATCTAGTGCTCAACTACATGGTGGTACTTCTCTTTGAAGTATCCCCTTGCTCAAAAAGCTTCA
Organism: Cupressus sempervirens; assembly: GCA_028749045.1. Lineage (NCBI taxonomy): Eukaryota > Viridiplantae > Streptophyta > Pinopsida > Cupressales > Cupressaceae > Cupressus > Cupressus sempervirens. The sequence goes on from CM053788.1 coordinate 655,403,452, forward strand.
ATGGAATCCCTTCATCTCCATTATCCCCCATCCATATCCAACATCCATCTCTCCTACCCCAGCTGATGCATCAGTATCTCTTTGAATCACTCCTCACTCTTAGCTTTAGGGATCCACAATCCTAGTCTTAGGGATCCACCAATCCAAATCAACCCACCAAGCCTCATCTTTCGAGATCCACAATCCTAGTCCTAGGGATCTCCGAAACCCATCTTCCACCAATCTAACTCTTTGAAATCCTGTTGCATCAGCTTTATAATCCCCTTATCCATCTCCCTATCCTGGATTCTTTTTTATAGCGCTCCGCTCCTTCATCCTCTGCAATCCCTGAGATCTTAAGCTTGCTTCCTCTTGTGCCTCTGATTCTCCCTTTATCATTCTCCCATAGTAAGAGTTTGAGCTAATTCAGCCCCTTCTCTTTGCCAATCTGAGTTTCCTTGTTCATCCGAGATTATTATACTTTTTAAGAAGCCATCGAGCCTCGCTTTCTCTCCCCGCCGCCTTCTTGAGGGGGCAACTCGCAGTCCATTCTCTCCTCTTCTACTCTAGCCTTGGGCATCTTATTTTCTTATCTTTGATGTCATGCCACTTGCGGCATCACATCAAAGAGGGGCAAAATGTAGACACCTAAAAATCCTTTAGAAAATAAAGTATTTTTATTTTCTAAAAAATTCCTGATGACATCATCATTTATTAATTAATTAATTATTTAATTATTTAATTAATTAATTTTTATGCCATTAAATCCTTTTATCTTAATTAAAAATATTTAATTAAGGAATCCCTCCCAAAAATGTTTAAATCTTATTTAAACATTATTTCCTTATTTATTAATTATTTAATTAATAAATTGACCAAAAATCCTAAAATAAATAAAAAATTTATTTTTTTCTCAAAAGTTGGCCAATTTCCTTATGACCAATAACCTCTTCCAAAATCTTCTAATCCTTCTTTAATTTTGATTAAAGGTTAATCCCATCATTTCTTACCCCTAATCCCAACTCAAAATATTTAATTAAAGTTAAATATTAATCCTCATGTTTATTAAAAAAGTTTTAATAAATATCTCCTCAACCCAAACCCTTGAAATAAATAAAATTTTATTTATTTCCTAAAAATCTAATTTATCCTCATCCTAAGAAGTTCTAGACTGTTCTAGAAAGTCTTTATCCTCATCCTAGGAAATTCTAGACTATTCTAGAAAGTCTTTATCCTCATCCAAAGTCTAGACTCTTCTAGAAGATGTCTTTAAACCTAATCCTAATCCCTTCCTAACCTTGTCACATTCCCTAAACATGGGTTAAGACTTACTAACCCAAGCCAAAGTTAACAAATATCTCCTCCTTCACCCACCCTCATTAAATGCCATCCACTTGCCTATCCCTAAGCTAATCCTAAACCATCCTAATCCATCTTCTAATCATTTGCACAAGCCTAAGCAAGCTTAAAACCTTCCTAATCAAGTCCAAGTCGAATTTGCTCTCATCACCCTCAAAATATCTCAACCATAAAACTTTATGAAGTCCACTAGGTCATAAATGACTCTTACAAGCCCTTTTATTGCTCTTACAAGTCATTATGAGGGTCTTTATGAAGATTTTATCTCTTGAGCCTCCTTTGTTGACTCATCCTTCCCTTTTTCTCCATCCTCTCACCATGTGACATGTGTCACTCCTTGATTGGTTGTAAGGAAGCACAATCCATGTGCTCTCCTCTCATGCAATCTAAGCCCTCCATGAGCTTTTTCCCATCCTTGCATCTTAGCCCTCAATCCCTCAAGCCTCTTGCCTATAAATTGGATCCTTCCCCTTTGCAAAATAACACAATCCATGAAGTAAAGTTATAATGCTATTTTGAGAGCCAAATCCATACTAAAGCCATCTATCCACACCAAAAATCCACAATCATCCATTGAAGCGTTTGGAAGCATATTGAGCATACATCCTATCCATTTAGATAAAGCTACTCAACAAGAGAGCTTCTTATTGAGAGAGTCCATTAATGGCTCATATTCTCAATTGAGAGCTCATCTTAGTCTATCTTGAAGTTTATGAATTTTGTTTAGTTTGTAGAAGCTTTATTTAAATTTGGTTTCTATTAGCATACTAACATTGCTCATATACAGAAAGGACATGTTGCTCTTTGGTGGAAAGAACTATAAAGAGGAGGAAGGTGATATGAAGATCACTAGATGGAGGTTGATGGTGACTAAATTAAAGGCTAAGTTCATTCTTGGTGAATATGAACTTGAGTTGTTTAAGAGGTTGCAAAATCTAAAGCCAAAAGATATGATTGTGAAGGATTATATCGAGGAGTTCTACAAGTTGAAGATTTGATCTAGGTGTATAGAATTGTCAAAGGAAAAGGTAGCTTGGTACAATAATGGTTTGAGATTCAATATTGGGGATGAGGTTGGTATGTTGAATATTTTTTCAGTTGAGGATGCTTATATGTATGCTCTAAAGGTAGAAGATAAGTTGAAGAGGAAAATTCAAGGTAATGCTAGCGGGAAGGAGAAGTAGGATAACTTGGCAAAGGCTAAAGTAAGTGTTGAAGGTGAAACAAAATCTTCTAATTAAAAGAGAAGGATAGATAGAGGTGGGTTTAGTGGTAATTGTTTCAGATATGGTGAAGAGGGGCATAGATCTTTTGAATGTCCTTGTGGTAGGAATGTTTCTATTGTGGATGAGGTTGTAGTCCAAGATAGTCAACTTGAGCAAGGAGAGAGTTTGCTAGCTCGGTGAGTACTGGTTGGTTTGAGGACATTGGATTCTTGTTAGAGAACTAGTTTGTTTAGGACTTGTTGTAAGTATGGTGGTAAAGTCTACAAAGAGTTGTGATTTGGTATTCGATCTTGCATTATTGTTGCTTGTTGTTGTATTTTTGATGTGTGGTTATTTTTTGGGGTTTGGACATCTCCTTTGGGGATTCTCCTACCTTGTACTACATTAGGTGGTATCAGAGCCTACAAAGTGATTGTGCATGGTGGTAGTACTGACAACCTTGTTGTTGAGGAGATGGTTTAGAAACTTGGTTAGAAGAGAGTGAGACACCCTTATCCTTATAGGATTGGTTGGTTGCAAGGTGAGCATGCTTTGGAAGTGAGGGAATAATACCTTGTTGATTTCTAGATTAGGTAGTGTAAGGATCAAGTATTGTGTGATATTGTGGACATGAATAGTTGTCATGTGTTGTTTGGTAAAGTTTGGCAATGTGATTGCAGGGTTGTGCATGATTGTGTCAAGAATGTGTTTACCATTGAGAAAGGTGGAAGTATTCCCTAATTTCTTTGCAGAATGAAGAGCTTGGTAGGAGGAACCTGAGTACTGGTAGTTGAGTTGAGTTGAGAGATTCTAAAAAGATTGAAGATCAACATGGAAAATAGACCTATAGCACACTGAGGATAGATGTGAAGAAGTAGAAGAAGAACAAGGAAAGAGAGTACAAGTTGAAGACTTGGATGATATGTATGTGAAGAACCAATTTGGGATTTATGTGTTGAATACCAAAAGATGTTTTTCCAGCTATTGAGAACATCTTTCCAAACTTGGGGTGTCTAATGCAGGAGCATCCCTGGTTGGCTAACAATCTTGCATGTTGGAGGGATTTTGGCTTGAAGATGTGGACTCGGTCAACAAAGGAGTGGTGCTTGGTCATTATTGGGCATAGTTTTAGCCTAGGAGCTTGGCAGAAACTAGGCACTTGGCATACTCTATGGAGCTTGACAAACACTAGGAGCTTGCCATACTCTTTGGAGCTCAACATGCTCTGGGAGCTCGATGTGCTCTGGAAGCTTGGCATACTCTTTGGAGCTCGACGTGCTCTAGAAGCTTGGCATACTCTTTGGAGCTCGACATGCTCTGAGAGCTTGGAATTTCTTATGGTTTAGCTGATGCTTGGCTTGGTTTTCTTTGGCACTCAAATTGGTCTTGGTTCTTGTTGGTGTCGAGTTGTTTGTGAGCTAACTTTTTGCATTTAATTTATGTATGGGTATTTAATTTGTGTTGTAGCTAACTTGTGGTTTGATATATATTTAATGTGAGGGATTGGATTTAATTTGTAATGAATTGGGAAAACTTGTGGCTTGGTTGGGTATAAGTAAGGGGTTGTGTAGATTCTTTAGGCATGATGAGGATTAAGATCATCCATCTTGGAGAATGGGATGAACGGTAGATGCAAACTTTGGAGAGCTAGTAGATGGGGCTTCAGAACCAAAGGATTGCTTGGTGGACCCAAGGTACAAGTGTGGATTCTTCTTGGTGTTCTTATCTAGTAGTGGTTCTAGACTATCTGAGATTGGGACTGTAAGTTGGATCTTGTTAGATCTTGTAGAATTGTTATTGTAATTGTTGTTGTATTTGACCCTAACTTGGAAGGCCTTATAGCCAGGCATATTGCATGTAAATAGTTATATATATGAATGAAGAGTTTTGATTTGGTATCTAATCTTGCATTATTGTTTCTTGTTGTTTTGTTTCCATTATGTGGTTATTTGTTGTGGGTTTGGACATCTCCTTTAGGGATTCTGCTACCTTGAACTGCATCAACAGTTTATGAGAAAATCATGATTTCTAGCCGATATAGTTGATTTCTTAGAATATGTAAAGTGTGTTAAAGATAAGGATCGATGATGTAGAATATTTAATGCAAGGAAAGAATTAGGTAAGTGATCAATGGATTAATTTGAAAGAGAAGTTTCTAGAAAAGGAAAGGATGAAAAACAAGGTGGACAAATTTATTGAATGTGTTGAATCTAATCAAAATTGTAAGATCTATGATGGTGTTTATGCAGAAATAGATCAAGGCACAAGAGCTAAGCTCATGTTTGTGTGAGTGGGTGTGAAGACCTAGCCAGTTTGGAGAAATTGTTGATGTTATTGACTGGTGAATCTAAGCAAGAGGCTGAATAAAGTTATGAAGGGTGATTGCTTGAAGGCTTGGCAAGAAAATCAGAGATAGAGATCGACATGAAGGCTAGTTAGTGGACTAGCTTATGAATAGAACTGTGATTTCTATTTGTAAAATGAGTTGTGCTTATTTAGATCAAAATATCTTGTTACTTTCTAACCATTGTATCAATATTGAATCCTTTAATCAAGGTTGACCTAACAGTCATATATAAATCCTTTAGTCAAGGTGGCATTCTAATGGAATGTTCTAAAGTCCTCTAACAAGGCCATTCCTAATAGGGTGATTAAATCCTTTAACAAGGTCATATTTAATAGTGAGTTTTGTAACCATTAACAGGGTTGGCTCCTAACATAACTCAATTTAGAAGAGTGAAAAGATTGGTAACATGTTAGTGGTGGTTTTTTTTTCCAAATTGGGTTTCCACATTAAATCCTAGTGTCAAACTTGTGTCGATGTTATTTGTGATGAGTTATTGTTAATGTTTTTAGATTCTAGATAGTGGAGTACTAGTTGATATTACTAATATTATGCTATAGAGACCAAGCTAATAGGTGTTGAGAGTTGAAGTAGTTTATGTGTTTGTTTGTTCAATTGGTACATCTGGACCTTGGATAACTGATTCAGCCCCTCCCCCCTCCCCCATTAATTTTAAATATTCTAACAATTGGTATCAGAACATTGGTGGTTGTAGATAAAATTTTGAAGTTACTTAAAGCTAAAGATCAAGATGTACAAGAAGGAGGTGCCAAGATTGAATAAAGAGAACTTACCTGCATGGAAAAGTTTGATGAGGCTAATTCTAGCAGGAATTGGTGATGGTGCAATACATTTTGTGGACAATGCATATGTAGCGATAACAATTATTGCTCTAACAGCTCAATAACTAAAAGAGAAGCAAGAACACAACCAAGCTATGCCTAATTTGATGACATAAAAGATTTCAAGATTGCTAAGGAAATGTGAGACATGTTATAGACCATCTATGGAGGAGACAAGAATATTCTGAGAGAAAAATCAAAGAGTTTGAGAGGAAAGTTTGGTGAAATGATAATGATGGAAGGTGAAATTATAGTTCAGTATTGTGGAAGAATAAAAGAGGTTGTAAAGGTTATAAGAGGATCCAATTGAAAGATTGAGGATGAACTGTGATCAGCAAGGTATTGAGAACTCTACTTCCTATTTATGTTATTAGGGTTTATGCAATACAAGTATTGAGATGTACTCCTAGTAATAACCTAACTCTAGAAGGCATGTTTGGTAGGCTTACTTCTTTTGAGATGTCAAATTTTGATAACTTCACCCCTACCACTATTGAATGCACTTTTAAATCACACCCAGTTCTTAGTAAGAAAAGAAAAGGAAAATGTGTGAAAAGTGATAGTTATGTTTTTTATGACGAACTTGATGAGCTTGAAGCAATGATGGCTAGAAGACTTCCAAGAGGTAGAGGGAAATTCAAAGGTAAACTTCCAATAATATATTTTTCATGTAATAAAGTTGATCATATTGTTGCAAGATGTCTTGGTAGAGAAGACAAGGATGAAAGAAAGGAAAGCAAGTACAAAGGAAGAAGAGATGGTCGAGCAATAGGAGAAAATGAACTACAAAGAAAAATGTAAGAAATCTTGTTATATTGTTGAAGAAGAAACTGATAATGAATCTGAAAGTAATGATGAAAGAAGATTATGATGAAGATGAGAAAACTACACTAATATCTTATGTGAATAAAAGTGATAGATGGATAATTGATAGTGGTTGTTCAAACCAAATGATTGGTGATAAAAGTAAATTTGAAACTATTGGACCATACAAGGGTAGTTGTGTTAAGTTTGGTAAATGATGTACCATGTCTTATAAAAGGTAAAGGATAAATATAATTGACTGACAAGATCAAGTGTGAAATTTTTTATTGGGTTGAAGAACTTAACTATAATCTTTTGAGTGTTTCATAGTTGAAGAAATTAGGATACAGAGTTGAATTCCATCGTACAAAGTTGAAGATATTTGGTACTGATGGTAAACTGATTGGAAGTGGTGATCAAACAAGAGGTAACTTGTTCTATCTAGATTTATTTGACAAGACATGTTTGTTTTCACAGTACAAAGATATATGGTTATGGCATAAGAGGTTATGTCATGTGAATTTTAACAATTTTGTGAGCATTAGTAAGATGAAGAGAGTGAGAGGTTTTCAAAAAATGAAGAAACTTGACAATACAATGTCAATTGGGAAAAATGACAAAGTCTAATTTCAAGAGCAAGACATATTCATGTAATGATATTTTGGAATTGGTTTATATTGATCTTTGTTGACCTATTGGTGTTCAAAGATATTTTGGAGACAAATATTTCATTCAATTTGTTGATGACTATTCTAGGATGATGACGATGATGTTTCTTAAAGAAAAATCTAATGCTTTTTAGTTGTTTAAGTGGTATTTGACCAAAGTTGAAAATGAAATAAGAAAGAGTTTTAAGTGCTTGAGATCTGATAGAGGTGGAGAATTTATCTCTAATGAATTCAACACATTCTAGAATGATAGAGGAATCAATAGGTAGATGTCAACAACTAGGACCCCTCCACAAAATGGAATAGCTAAAAGGGGAAATAGATCAATCATGGACTATGCTAGAACACTAATGATGGAGAAGAATGTATCAAAGAAGTATTGGAGAGAAGTTGTAAGTATAATAGTTTATACTTTGAACAAAGTACAAATCAAGAAAGGCACAATGTTACACCCTTTGAATTGTGGTATGGATATGCACCTAATGTGAAGCATTTTAAAGTTTTTTGGAGAAAATGTTATATACTAAAGGATAATAAAAATGAAAAACTTGATGCTAAAAGTAATGAAGGCATATTCCTAAGCTATTCCACTAAGAGCAAAACTTATAAGTGTTTGAACTCTAACACTAACAAAGTTGTGGAAAGTGCAAATGTGAAAGTTGATGAATATGCAGAAAAGCATGAAGTTGAATGCAAGACAAAACCTGAAGACTATAGTACATTCATATATGTGAATGAAGGTGCTCCCTGCACCCTACCTAAACAAGAGAACAAAGCTACAAAACAAAAATAAAATGGGAATGCTAAGCTACAATATCCAAATGTTGAGCAATAAAATATGGGTGCCAAGCAATAGAAAAATGATTTTGAGGTACATGTTGAAGGAGTAAAAAATTAGAAGGTAATGACAATCAAGTAAAACCTGAAACAGAGGGAGTAATGAACTTGAAATCATTTTTCAAGATGAACCTGTAGAAGAAGAAAGAAGGAAAGAACCTATACTAGAAAAATATGTGAGAAGACATCATGCACCTGAGAAAATCTTTAGAGATAAAGAATTTGAATTCATGACAAGGAAAAGACTCAAAAAAGAGGCATGTTTACTTTGTGATTTTGAGCCCAAATCAGTAAAATATTATTTGGAGAATGAGGACTAGATTCAAGCAATGAATGAAGAAATTGAGTAGATAGAAAATAACAAAATATGGACACTGGTACCTAGACCTAAGGAAAAAAATGTTATTGGAACAAAGTGGGTATTCAAGGATAAATTCAATGAAAAAGATGAAGTCACATAGATCAAGGAAAGATTGGTATGCAAAGGATATTCACAAGAAGATGGAATTGACTATGAGCAAAAATTTGTCCCCTATTGCAAGATTAGAAGGAGTAAGAACACTACTTGCATATTCTTCTTATAAAGTATTTAAGGTATATCAAATGGATGTCAAATCTACATTTATAAATGGAATACTTGATAAAAAGTCTACATTGAGAAAATAGAAGGATTTGTAGATCCTAGCAAGAAGAATATGATATGCAAACTACACAAGGCTCTATATGATTTGAAACAAGCCTGTAGAGCATGGTATGAAAGGTTACACAATTACTTGGTGAAGACTGGATTTGCAAGAACTAATGACAACATTAATCTATACTTGAAGATTGGTAATAATAATGAGGTATTGTTATCTAAGATCTTTGTTGATGATATAATATTTGGAGGAAAGGAAACATTATTCAAATCATTTGCTAAAGAGATAAAGAAGGAAGTTTAAATATTTATGTTTGGTGAGATCAACTTATTTGTTGGTTTACAAGTCTATCAAATGAAGCAAGGTATCTTTATCACTCAATCAAAAAACATTAAGGAGATAATACAAACATTTGGTATGGAAGACTCAAGACCAGTTAGTACACCTATGGCTACAAGACACAAGTTATCTAAGAATGATGATTCTATTGATGTCAACCAGACACTATATAGATCAATGATTAGAAAACTACAATATGTTGCTTATAACAGACTTGATATTGCATTGGTAGTTGGGATAGCTGCAAAATATTCTATAAGATCTAAAGAGAATCACATGATGAATATAAAAATGATACTGAGATATCTGAAAGGAACAGAAGACTATGGATTGTATTACAAGAAGAATAACAAGTTCGAGCTGAAGTTTTTTAGTGATTATGATTGGGCATAAAATGTTGATGATAGAAAAATTACAATTGGAGGAGAATTATTTCTAAGAAAGAGACTAGTTTCATGGACAAGAAAGAAGTAGAACTACATTTCTGAATCAATAGTTGAAGCTGAATATGTGGCAGCAGCAGTGAATTATTCAAGTATCATATGGATCAAGAAATTATTGAAAGGAATAAAGGAAAGAGATCATTGATCGAGTTGTTATCTATTGTGATAACACTAGTGCTATAACCATATTAAAGAATCTTGTAATGCACACATATACTAAACATATTGCTATCGAGTATCATTACTTGAGAGAGCTAGTTCAAGACAAAGAAGTAAGATTGTAATATGTAAACACTAAGGAGCAAATTGTTGATATTTTTACTAAAGATTTACTTAAGGATGCCCATAAATATCTAAGAGGTAAATTTTTTTGAAATTAACAATGGGAAAGTAAGTTTTGAGAGGGTAGGGTGAATTAACACTTAAAACTTTTACCTCTAAAACATTTCACCATACATCCATCTCATAACTTCATGTAAACTAAAATATGTAAGCATTCATCACATCCAAAGCATGAAATAAATCAACACATAACACATAAGATTTTGGTTACCTAGAAACCCTCCAAGGCGAAGGTAAAATTGGGGTGGGGATGACACCCACAAATATTCACTACTGTAGTTGTAATGTGTGGCCTATTATGGATACAAAGTTTTGATCATAAACTATGATCTACCTTGTTAAAGGTCTTCCCTGTTAAAGGATTACTAAGACCGTTAGGTCTCACCTTGCTAAAGGATTTAAACTCACAATGAAGTAAGCACTCAGTTAAGGGATTTTCAAAAGCCTGTTAAGACTACTCTATTAAGAGATGTACTCTATATCACCTATTAGAATTACTCAAAACCTTATCCTTCAATTATCACCTTACTACTTGATGTCAGATCTCCTCTTTACTGGTTATCTCTTGATCCTCTTGTTCAGATCTATCTTCTCTAACCTTTCACTACTTGTCTATGTTCTTCTTATACTGATTCTTCATTGTATACCTTTTTCCTAGTCATCTTCTCCATGTTTCTTTCACACTGGATACTCTGCTTAGTATCCTCCTTCACAATATATGTTACCCTTAGGGTTTACTTCTTTTATAAACATCATGGAGACAAAATTAGGTTAGAATCAATGGTTGTGGTTGATGCATATTGCCACCTAATGCTTTCCTCAATCTGATTGGTTGCATGCATAACATAGGGATGTGTAACATGACTCCCTCCTTATTTCTTATAATCAAAAATTCATGTTCATGTCAGCCAAAAATTATTTACATATAAGTTTGTTCCATTACAAACATCATGACATAGACTATTCACTCGGTATCAATATGCTCCGATGTTCGACCTTCACTACGCTCTATATATTGATACTCAACTTTTGAATGGCTTAACACTCACTCTTGCTTGGCCCCTAAATCAATCAATGCACTTTGTTTTCTCAGCTCCTTCTATTTGCTCAGCACCTAAGTGACTTGGAACACACTGACTACGCAGCACATACTCATGCTCGACACTAACTATCATATTACTCGGCATGTATTGTCTAGAGACTTATGCTCGACATGCTCTATTTACTTAGCTACTGATCACTTGGCTCACTCTATTCACTTGGCATACACTATGCATTCGGCTTGCACTATTCTTTGCTAGATAATGACTAAGTGTTTTGTCACTACAATATCAAAACCACAATGAGATTAACAATCTCCCCCTTTGACATGAGTGGAAAAAGCACTTCGTCATGGTATATGCATTCCTTCATGCATAAGTCAGATAATGTATCTTCTCTGCTAGACTTGTATGCAAAATCTTCAAAATTTCAAATTTTGCAAAAAAATGTTGAAGTTACCTTATTAATTTTACTCCCCTTGAGTAAATGTTTCACTTATGTTCTATAACTCCCTCTAAGTAGATATTGACCTTGAAAAAATCTTCAAAATTTTCAAAAATTGATATAATCCCCCTTTTTTGACACTTATGTCATTTGGGTGGTACACTTAAAGTGTATTTGTCTAAAATTGGCTTATGTATCTCCATAATGATTTTGAACGTTGAATCCCAATTATCAGTGGTTATATATAGAGATTGAATTTGAATTTCTAGTTGTGTTGCTAGATCAACTAAGCCTTCAGGAGTAGAAAGATGGGAATATTTTTTTTATCAATATCTCAGCATAGGCTAGTTCCTTCTACAAAACTTCCATGTAAGGGGTCAGATGGACTATTTATTGATCAATGTCCATCTTATGTTTGCATACTTGGCTTGTAACTCGGCAAGCCTACTCTATGTCATCAATAACCTCTAAAAATGTACTTGACTAGCTCCAAGAGATTGTTTCAATGTAGTACCTATCAATTGTAAATCTCCTTGCAGTTGGTCAATAGAATGTTGAGTTTCATTGGTCAATATATCAACGTTGAATAACTTAGTATGTAGAGAGAAAATATTGTTTAATACTATTTTCACACTATCCATTTTGGTTGACAAGTTAACCTATCTCAATGCAATGGCACTGGATATCTGATCGAGGACCTTTGTGTGGAATTTTCTCTTAGACCATTCCAATAATTCAAATTTGGTCTCAAGGTCCTCATCCTTTATCTTGTCAACTATGTGGAAAAGTTTCTCTATAATAGGCTTATTAGATAATGAATTTGAGAGACTAAAAGCATCAATGAAAATGTCTTTGATTTCATACAAAGCTTTATTTTCCTGGTGCTCTCTCCTTAAAATTCTTGTCTTTTCTTCCTTTGTAGAGCCTCTTGAAGAACATTAATTTCTTCAAGTGTGATTCTTGTTAGATTAAACATTGGTAATACAATCACCTCATCTAAACTTACATCCTCAAATGATGTAGCTTCAACACTCTTAGGTATACTAGTACATAGCCTTAATATCTACAATGGTGTAGCTTGAGTACTTGGCCTTTGAAGAGTCTAGTTGTTGGGAGGAGGTGTACTGACTGATAAAGTTACCAGTGTCTATATAGCTACATGTTCCTCAGTCTCAATAGTCATCTTATCATGTTCCTGTTGTTCAACCTCTATCTAATCTACATTAGGTTTCTGTGAGGTGAATGTAGGATTCTTTTCCTTATCCTTTTTCCCCTCATTCCCCTCATTGTCAATTATGACAAGTGCTAGCAACCTTGAGCTTTGTTGACTCAAAAGTAATGTAGCTTGGGTATCTGACTTCTTCTCCTTCATCTCAATAACAACAGTAGGCATTGAAAATGGTTCTTGATTAAGCTCATCTTGTTTTTCCAAGGATACAATTTGAACAATTACTTGTTCATGAGGTTCCTTCTCTTTAACATCTACAACATGTGAGGGCTCAAAAGATGTGCCTTGTTATATCTTAGTGGATGCAATATCAACCTTTTGAGATTCATCAATCCATACCAATACAAGATTTGTGCATGGTAGAAGAATATTGATGGATTCCTGTTGCAGTGATTTTATGTCCTCTTCACTCAATGGATTTACATTCTGAGTGGACTTATTAGGTATGTCTTCAATGGTTACAAACTCTTTCTCTACATTTAGGGACTGGTGCTCGACACTTGAGCATCCTATACATCTTGTGCATTTTCCTCAGTTGTTTCATCCTTTTCTTTTGTTGTATCCTCCTTTTCTCCTCTTACTATTGTGTTTTCCTTTTCTTGGTCTCCCTTCTCTTCCACAGCTTTGGTGGATAACTCATAGATAACTTTCCACAGTAACTTGCTTTGGGTTACCACCTCTTCTACTTTATTCCTCAAAATGTTAAATGCTTAGTACTTGGGAGCAAATCACCCTTTGTATTTCTCTACAACCTTTATAATCATTATTTTTTCAAGTTCAGGCATAAGGTTAAAGTAGCCTATCTAATTTTTTTTCAGTCTCCAAACTGAACTTCCACTTCTCAACTCTCTCATATAGGCTTTTAGGAATAGAGTTAGCAATCTCTAATGGAGTGCTCTTAAATTTGATCATCATATCATAAATAGCCTTTTCATGACTTTTTTATCCTCACTCCCTAACTTATCAGAATCAATCTACATTGGTCTTTACATTTTCACTTAAATTGTCAATGTCAGATGAGAGATTGTTTAAGTCATCAGATTCTGTCTTCTCTATTAGAGAAAAAGGTTTATTTTATTTTATTAATTAAATTACCTTTTCTCCCTTCTTAATATTTCACTTTATGCACCTTTTACATTCTCATTTAATAATTAATTAGTAATTATTAAATAACATTTACCTTTTAGGTTACCCTTTTTGGGTTTTGATCTCCTACTATAAGGATAGATCATTTGTAATTATATTACATCTTTTTCATTTTTGAGAATACAATTTGCATATTTTCAGAGCAAAACCCTTGCCTCCTCTTGTCTTTTTCTTCTCTGTGACATGTTTCTACATGCAAGTATTATTCTGGCTTTGTGGATTTGTATTACTCAAATCCTTCATGGTATCAAAGCTAGATCTATTGTAGCTTGTGTAGCATTTGGATAAATGAGAAAACAAGGGTTTGACAGAACAAATTTGACATTTTTTTGGCATTTTTCTTTGATTTTTGGAGGTGCAATGACAACAATTCAAAAAAAAATAATTACAGAGGTGATTTTCAAATAGCAATATCTCCCTCATACATAATCCTTTTTCCAAGTAATATTTTTTGTTTTGGGGTAGAATTTTGTGATTTACATATTGGTGCAAGTTGTTTGTGATCTCTATTTCTAAATTTTTCTTAAAACATAGAAATCTTGATTTTTACAACGTCAAAGGCTTTATTTAGGTTCATATGGACACATATTTCGGTGCTATTTTTTAAAAAAGTGCATGATTTATTGTCTACTTTCTAGATCTAGTATTAGTTTGGAGTAATATTGAGTGGAAATAGTACTTTCAACATTTGGTCAATTTTTGGCCTACAAAAAATAGTTATTTGTGATTCATATCTGAAGCTTTTTTGCTCTTCTCTCATTTATGCATTCCTTCTAGCAGTTGGGTTTTGGTTTTTGTATTGTGAGGGGAGTTTTGTATTATTGTTTCTATTATTTACATCAGTAAACCAGAAATTTTTTCAAAAACAATTCAACACCTTCAAAAACAATGATCGAGACCTCTTCTTCTCTAGAACTTTTGACCCCTCATAATTATCACACATGGAAGACCTTGATGACACTGCTTCTCTGATCAAAAGGCTTGTGGTCTTATTTAGATGTAGTGTAGCCAATTTTATAGAGGCCTTTTGAGGTCATGCAACACAGAAACAAGATGGATGAGGCAATAGGATTGATTGCCTTACAGGTCTCCGACAATCTACAGTTTCATCTTGATGGGTGCAATACCCCTCTAGTTATGTGGACCAAGCTTGAAGTCTTGTTTGGTATAGTGAATGAGTTTAGGGCACTTTAGATTGAGACATAGCTTACCTCGTTTATACTAGATTATTTTCCCTCCATTAAGAAATTTTTGATGAAATTCAAACAACTAAGATCTTTATTGCAGGGTTGTAGGAAGATGAAGACTAACACTGAGTGTATCTACCTGATTTTCTAAGCTTCGGGGAAACTTTCAAATTTTTTCTTCTACCTTCTATTCCACCAAAGATGCTTTGGGTAATAGACTTGCCATGCCAGCCTTTGAGGTTTTTGGTGATCGGTTGACTTGAGAGAAAGCTAAGCTCTCTCAGTTGGATTCTCTCACAGGCTCACAAAATCATGCATTGGTAGCTTGGCCATCTCCATGGATGAAGGAGAAGATTCATAAATCTCATTATATAGAGTCTCAGATTGATTCTAGCACTCACAGTTCATCAGGGCTACCTCCTCCTAAATGGGGTATATCAAATCCAAAAAGAACGAAATGTGCTTATTGTAATAAGCCTAATCATGATGAGTCACATTGCTATCATAAGAAGTTAGATGGCTATGCCAAACATGTTTAAGATTTGACAGCTCTCCTTCAGAAGAGCAACATTGATATCCCTTCTAATCCTCACAAACCTTCTTCATCATCATCATTTTAGTCAGATGGTAAAGATACAAGAAAGGGTTAAGCACCATGTGCAACCACTATTCTTCATTCTTCTAGATGGTTTCTCGATTCAAGTGCTTCACACCATATGGCATCTTCTTAGGATTTGTTCTCTTCTTTTGAGGCTTCTCCTACTTCACACATTTTGATGGGGAACAACACTGTTACGAGTGTATGTGGGAAAGGTTCAAATGACATTGATGATGGTATATTTCATGATGTACTTTGTATTCCATCTTTGTCCTCTAACCTTCTCTCTATTTATTAGATTACACATAGTGGGACAAGGAAGACGGTTGAATTTGCACAAGATCCAATGCACATTAGAGATGGTGAGACAAGCAATATTATTGCTACAGGGACTGTTGATCATGCTTCCCGCCTATATTCTTTCTCACATTTTGGTCCACCATCTCCACTATCAGAGACTTACTCTTTTTTTTTTATGAGAGTCTACGGAGGTGAAGTTAGGTCGCTTGAACTTATGTGGTCTTCCTAAGACTAGTGTTGTGACTTCTACACCTCCACCTCCTATTTAGATTCCATCTCTTGCATTGGATTACTCTTCAACATTGCCTACTATTGTAGCTCTAGTCATCGAGCCACCTACTGCAGTTGTTGAGGATATATTAGAGGACACACATCTCCTCTTAGATGACAGATTCAACACACCTATTATCTCACCTCCATTGAAGATTCCATTTTAGGATTCTCATGATTTCTCCTTTGAGCATCAACTAGGATTTCCAACTACACCTTACATACATGGGTTTTATCATCCTTGTCCATTGCCTTTATTTCCTTCACATTGGAGCCACATCGGTATGTTCATTGACACAAGAGTTCTTCCATTCTGGGGGGGCTATGGAGTCTCAAGCTTCTATCATGGAGGAAATAGAGTTTTTCCCACTGGATTTTCTCTATTTCTTTGTTTCATGGAGATTTAATTTTGATTGGGTACCTCATCAGGCCTTGTTACCAGGACCCAAGTTTGTTTTCAACATTGTAGTTTCCTTGTATTATTTGTAGCTGCATTATTGCTCATCTTAAGGGGGGGTGTTAGAGAAAAAGGTTAATTTAATTTAATTAATTAAATTACCTTTTCTCCTTTCTTAAGATTTCACTTTATGCACCTTTTACATTCTCATTTAATAATTAATTATTAATTATTAAATAACACTCACCTTTAAGGTTACTGTTTTTGGGTTTCAATCTCCTACTATAAGAATAGATTGTTTGTAATTATCTTACATCTTTTTCATTTCTCAGAATACAATTTGCATATTTTTAGAGCAAGCCCTCGCTTCTTCTTGTCTTTTTCTTCTCTATGATAGGTTTTTACATGCAAGTATTCGAGGACTTCATGGATTTGTTTTGTGTATTTCTCAAATCCTTCATTCTTATCATCTTAGTCACCTTGTGGATTGTAGTTTCTTCTCAGCTTCTTAGCAAATTGACTCAGATCTATTGTGGCACTTTCTCTTTTTTCCTTTTGCCTTTGTCTCTTTGGCTTTTGTAGTGGCAGCCCTTATGCTTGACCTTGTCAAAGGTGCAACTGGCTTCTTTATAGTTTCCTTTTTTTGTTTTCTTTGGTTTCTACACTGCCTTCTATTGTGCTTTCCTCTTCTTTCCAGTTTCTTTAGTTTCTTGCTTGAAATCATCTTTGTCCTCACCTAATCCTTGAGTCAATTCCAATAGTGCTTGGCCTTCTTCTTCTTCTTCTTCTCCTTCACCAAATTTTTCTTTTAACTTCTTCACCATCTGTTCTTCTTCCTTATAACTGTGGCAATTTGTAAGTTAAATCCTTGATTTTTCTTCCTCATTATTCCCAAAGGATGTAGCATCCTTGTCAATCTCTTATGCCAGCAATGTAGTAATAGCTATTGAAGTTTCATCAACATTAATTTCATATGCTAAAGGTCTTAACCATCTTACCCTTGGAATTGTTCCCTATACATATGTGTTGTCATCATCAACTACAAAACATATATCATTATAATGTTGTTCAACTAGTGACACATGAATTCTTGACCTCTACTTTATAGACTTCTTAAAGTATTCAAAATAACTGGTCATTACTAATTCAAAATTATCAATTATTTCTCAATGAGTTCTCCTATCTGTTGAGTAACAAATCTGTTTGTCTTCCATGTAACCTTGTCAAATGTAGGAAATGTATTTTGTACATAAAAGAATGTGCAAACAATGAGTGAGGCAAACTTACATCAAGAACTCTTTTCCTTTTGGATAGCTTCCAAATTTTTGATAGTTGTTGAAGTTGTAGCTCGGATAAGTCATAGTTGTGATCTCTCTTCATAATCTTATAACCTAGGTCAATGACAATGCATGAGACACTATTGAGTTAGCTAGACTAATAGAACTTGTGAGTAGTCACTCTTACTACAAACACTATAATAGGGTCTATGATGGTGTCAATTGACATTCCATGTTTGTTACACACAGCTCTAGTATTCTTTTCAATAATGTCTTTTGCATTGCTTCTAAATGTCTTCGACCTATCTAGGGTAGGATACCTTGTCACTCTATGAATGATCCTCTTAGATATTCTAATTGGTCCACCTTCTAACCATATCTGATTATCACAAATCTATCTCAACACTATCTTTATCCATTCAGTCTTAAAAACTTGGGGAAAATCTAGGGCACATGTCAACCCTTTTCTCTCTACAATATTGTTTTCTTCCCTCAACACACCATTCTCACACAACTTCTAATAAGTTTCTCTTATTTCTAAATCTCTAACCTCACCTATCTTGCAAGTATAACAACATTGTATATCTTGGATCATTAAAACCTTTGGTGGTATTGTTGATAGCACACTAGATGGATCTCCTTTATATGCAATCTCAGGAATGATACAGAATGAAGGTTGTCTCACATCATCGTTAAACAACTAGACATTAAAAACTTCCTTCCCCTCTTTCCTAGGTGTTTATGAAGAAATTACTATCATCTTGACTTTCTAGGGTTTGCAAAACATAAAACAATGTAACTCGACACAAGTTAAATACCTTTCAAATCTGTTGTATGATGTCGAGTTGCAATTGAATCTAGTTTGCAAATGCTTAAATCTCCTTTCACAAATCACCTTCATGCTCTTCAAACTCTGGTAAGTGAAAATGACTCAAAAAATTGAGTATATAGCCTTCAAAACCTTGCATTTAATGATTAGTGCATATCCAACTATTCACTCCATCACTATAGGGTTGTCTAGTATGCTCGACTATCATAGTGAGCTTGGTTATCACTACCATACCTTCATTACTCGACAGTAACTAAAAAACTTTCAATGCTCAACAACAACAAAGAAAGTAACAAAACAATAGATTTTCTCTTTTTTCTAATCACTTAATTGCATCTTTTCAATTATCCTTTTCATTACTTGAATGCTTGGAGCTAATGCATACAACTAAAGCATACAACCTCATTCAACCATCTAATGTAATTATCTTTGAAATGTGTCTTAATGCAATTAAACATGACCATACTTACCACAATAATGACAATTGTACCTTGTATTGTAGTCCCAATCATAAGTATTCCCATGATGATGTACCTTGGTTTGCTTGTTCGATGTTCACTTTGGTCTAGATCTAAATTCATATCCCTTATGTCCATGCTTCTAACAGTTGTAATAGTATCCTTCAAATCTCTAAGTGTTGATGGTCTTTGTCTTACATTCATGTGCCTGATGTCCTTGCTTTTTGTAGTTATGGAAATGTTCCTTGAATTTTTGCTTAGGATTTTGATTTCCAGTATTGCTTTTGCAGGAATTTGTTGTGTGACCCAATTTCCATAGTGATAACAAGTGGGCTTGTTGATCCTTCCATTATAGTTCCCTTTTTAACCACTTATAGATGATTCTCCTTTCTCAGTGATAGAATATTCCAATCCAACAGTGTCATTGTTTGACCTTGGTGTTTCCATCAGTATTTCAAAGTACTTTATGGCTTCATTAAGTTTGTTAAGATTTTCCTTTTCTATCTTCAACATTTTGTAGTAGGGTATTTTGTGTTTCAAAAGTTATAATCTTAATGTCTTTCCAATTTAGTTCTTGATTTGTAATCATCAACTAATTCATCATATCCAATTGAATGCTTGATAACTTTTGCACATATGATGACTTCTCTTCAAGTCTATTAGCTAGTAGTATTTTGTCTTTTTCAATCATGACTCTATCTTGTTTAGCTTTCTTTTTCAGTTCAGTTATCTCACATAACAATATTGGCTGAGTTTCTTATCCCCTCTTCAGATTCCTGACTTCATCATTTAGGTTTCCATCAAATCTACAATAGTTGCATCAAATCCATTTGATTTTTGGTCCTCAAACAATCCAGTAGTGTCTTCTTCTTGATATTGAGTGTCATTTTGTTGAATGGACAATTCTTTTCTTTTCTTCAATGACTGTTGCAGTTCATCTCTTGCCTCCTTGAGTTGATGTAGGGAAAGCTCTATTTCAATCTTCTGGTTCTCAATAGTCTTTCCCAATTTGTAGACTTACATCTTCAAGATCTTACCTCTAGATTTGTCAAACTTTCTTTTCTAGAGAACAAATCTCTGATACCAATTGTGCAATTAACAGTGGGAAAGTAAGTACTAAGAGGTAGGGGGAGTGAATCAGAACTTAAAACTTTTACCTCTAAAACATTTCACCATACATCCATCTCATAACTTAACATGTAAACTAAAATATGTAAGCATTCATCACATCCAAATCATGAAATAAATCAACACATAACACAAGATTTTGGTTACCTAGAAACCCTCCAAGGAGAAGGTAAAACTGGTGTGGGGATGACACCCACAAATCTTCACTACTGCAGTTGTAAAGTGTGGCCTATTGTGGCTACAATTTTTTTTATCATAAACTATGATCTAACCTATTAAAGGCTTACAAAGACTATTAGGTCTCACCTTGCTAAAGAAGTTAAACTCATAATGAAGTCAACACTTGGTTAAGAGATTTACAAAATTCTATTAAGACTACTTTGTTAAGAGATTTACTCTATATCACCTATTAGAATGATTCAACACCTGATCCCTTGGTTAGCACCTTATTGCTTGATGTTAGATCTCCTCTTTACTGGTTATCTCTTGATCCTCTTGATTAGATATATCTTCTCTAACCTTTCATTGCTTGTCTCTATTCTTCTCAAATTGATTCTTCATTGCTTAACTCTATCTTAGCCATCTTCTCCATGTTTCTTTCACACTAGATACTCTTCTTAGTATTCTCCTTTGCAATATATGTTACCCTTAGGGTTTACTTCTTTTATAAACATCATGGAGACGAAATTAGGTTAGAACCAAGGGTTGTGGTTGATCTATATTGTTGCCTAATGCTTCCCTCAATCTAATTGGTTGCATGCATAGCATAGGGATGTGTAAAATGACTCCTCCTTATTTCTTATAATCAAAAATTCATGTTCATGTTGGCCAAAAATGGTTTACATATAAGTTTGTACCGTTATAAATATCTATGACATAGATTGTTCACTCGACATCAATAGATTGTTTTTGAAATATCTATGGCATCTTTATATACAACCAACTACAAAGACTTTTGAAAAACATCTTTATCAGGAGCATTTTTCAAGAAGAAATATAAAAGGAAGTTACTTTACTCATATGTTTCCATAAACATGGTACAAAACAATGATGAAAATACTAGACAAGCTACACATGTTTCATTTAGACAGTGTATCATTCATAAGAACAATAGTATTAAAGGATAGTAGGGTTTGTTATTTACTGAGTTTAAAACAAAAAATAGATGCAAGAAGAAATGTATTAAGTGTTGCATGAGCTCCTAAGGTACGAATTATAAGAAACTGCATGAATAAATATTTGAAGAGATGTGGTCTCTATCACTCTTAACATTTTAAAAAGTGGTATGAGCTTAGAGGTGTAACAAAATACTAATCAGAATGATGCCATCGAATGAGTTGATTACCATTGCATTTTAGTTATTTTCTATGTGGTGTGACAATGATAGAAAAACATTAATATTAAACAGATTATTAGTAGATACTTTCCAAGACAATAGCAACATGTTTTCATCTAAGATACAACAATGAAATTCTAGAGTGATCATTTAAAATATTATCATTATAGAGAGTGGATGTAAATATAATGTACCACATAAATGAGAAACTTTCAACATGTGATACAAGGTGTGTGAGAATGTCATTGACAAAAAAGTTAAAAGAGACAAATGATTGTGAAATTCAAAATACTTGAAAATGAACCTATGACTAGTGAAGATTTTGTACTATAACTTCTATGAGAGCATAGGAGATTAAATTACATTGAAATATTTCAAGGAAAATAGGGGATACAAACATTTAGTAGAGAATAGAAAAATATAAATATATGTAAAAAAAACAACAAAAAATAAGTGTTAGAGGCATCTAGTGATCACAATGGTGTCATTTCAAAAGACAAAATGAGTTTTGTATCAAATATAGTCAAGTTCATGAATTATTAATTTCTAATAGTAGAGTGGATATTACTAGTTCAAGAAAACATGGCATCATGCAAAGGAAACAAGATCTAAAATCAATATTCCATTAATATCGTGATATTAAGAGGAAATTTATGCAAAAAGAACAAAGAAGATGCAATAATGAATTTTGAGTGGGCATTTCATGATGTATTTGTACAAAAATTAAGGTTCATGAAGAGAAAGTAACAACACTCACTACTTCCTAGTGAAACCTATGTTTTCTCCAACCCTTATGCAAATAAAATGAGGATATTGTATATAGTGGCTTTGGACATTTATACACATCACAAACATAATAAATATATAACAAACAACATGTTCCTTAATATTGAATCATTATGAAAATAATGAATGGAGAAAAAGAATAAAGAAAGCTATAGAAATGAAAAAAGAAAGAGCCCTAAATTCCTCTTTTAAAAATTTCTCATAGACCTATGGCCTTTATCCATCTACAATAGAAAAGTTTGCCTTTGGTTTTGACAGAAACAATTTATGTGGATTCTATTGGAAAATAATGGCAAACCCTTTATGAGAGAACTTCAACTTTAGCCTTCTCATTTCTTGCTACAAATAAGAGTCATTTTTATGGGAGGAAACAATTTTGCTTTTAAAGAAAATACCTATATTTTAGAGGAGAGTGACATCATACCAATACAAGTTCTTGCCTCATACAAAGACCCTAGAGGAAAAGGGAAGAACCAAACCCTTGTAGCTACACCAAAGGAACTCAACCGCTAGAAAGAGAATTCATAAACAAAAATAGGAAAATGAGATGGAACTTAAGTCGTTGTGTCAAACTCTATAGTGCAGCATGTAACTATGACCTATAAATATTTGTAGAAAAAAAACCCTGTTTGAAAATCTCACAAGCCTATGATAGTTGTGGCGGTCTTAAAAAACAAAAGGAAAGTTGATGTTATCATTTTTGTGACCCAAGATCTTTGAAACCGACAAGAGTTTTAAATGGGAGACAAAGAAAATTGCTAATGAGTGAGATGTTAACAAATATTATTTGCGAAAACCCCATTTCTCTATTTGAAAGGAGTAAAAACTTATCTTCATGGTAGTGATTCCTGTCATCAAAAACAAAAAAAAATGCTATACCGAGCTCTGTTGAAATCCAACTGAACTAACGAAAGGGGAAAATAATTTCACCTAGATATCATAATGAAAAGTGATCAGAAAAATAAATATAAAAGCTTACATATTTAAAAGGATGTTCAAGCCACAACTAGTATTTTTGTGTGAATACTTATTAGAGACTCCAAGAAATGTCGAAAGAGGGAAAGAGTACATAGTATAAGAACCCCATAAGTTGATCATCAAGCAAGTCATGGAAAAGAATATGGTCAAAAACCCTAGGCATAGGAAATTTCAAATGACTTTTAGGGTTACCTTTTGCCCTTATCTTCCCAAAAAAAAAATTGTTTAAAAGTCTTTAGGAGTCCGATCATGCTTGGATATGAATAATGTGTGTTAGGTATTATAGTAGTATATTTTTATGAATTATTCTAGACAATGTATTGATACAATACTTAGTATGTTGAATTTTTTATTGTTATTGCATTTAATTTCTCATTGTAAATAATCTTAATGAAATTGGCGTGTTCTAAATCAATTTATTAATATTAAAATCAAGAATACAATATTAATAAATATGAATTGTGACTTGAAGCATAAGGGGGAGATGTCTCTTCCAAATAATTTGCATTGAAGGTAGAAGTTAAGTCACGGTGCAATGGTATTGAGTGGTCATTACCATGTGTCAAAGGGTAGATGTGGACTTTCAATTGAAGTTGGAGACTTTTTGAGTCATTTTAGGAGGGTTCATAAAGTCTATTTGACTTGTCATCATTGTTAATCCCTAAGTTATGTTGTCTATTAGTGCCATACACTTAGTGACTCAGAAGGCAGGATTATCTAGTTGTCACTGCAACTGAGTCATCCTATATAGGTCAAGAAAAGGAATGAAGACTTGTAAATATTATAAGTCAAGTATCGAGCAATAGTTATTGTCAAGCATGCTAATGGTTGCTAAGTACTCACATGATTGTCGAGCTAATCAAAGATAACAATGGATGTTGAGTTAGGCAGAGTTTAGTAGAAGTTGTGTTTAATATAGACCAAGTTATTTAGTTTGTGCCAAGCATAGTTGAGGCCGAGGGATAGCATGAAAAATAGTTTATGCCGAGTGCCAGTATGTTGTAAGTGTCAAGTAACATAATTTTACATTTTTGTTTGGAATGGCACTAAATTTAATGTTAACCATTTTTGTTGATCTAGAAGCATGTTTTGAAGGATGAGGAGTTAATGAAGGAGGTAATTTCACATTTTGTTGAGGATCATTAGTCCCTAGGCAAGGGATTCCACCGATCAGAGAAATTCAAGGTCAAAGCAGAAAAATGATTGATTCTAGATCATTGATTTGGATCTAGAAGGTTCACCCAATCATCTATTTAAGAAGGTTCTATGATAAGTAGGAGATAATTTCTATAGCAAGTCAAATTGTGATATTGCTATCAGGATTTAACTGTGATATTTTCAGTCAAACTCATTGACCCATGTTTCATGAGTAGTGATTCGACATGAATCCATCTCTCATGAGAATAAATGGAACACTTACCACTCATTGGATCTAGGTGATGCTCACTGGGGTGAAGCACTGAGACTTCCTAGGAGGTCACCCATCCCAGTACTACTCCATCCTAAGCGTGCTTAACTACAAAGTTTCCTCCATGGTTAAACCCAAAGCTTGCAACCCCATTTACAAAACCTTCACCAAGTGTCATGCCTTATGAACCATTCATTAGAAAGCCCCTTAAGCTCATCAATTGATAAGTAGGAGATAATTTCCACAGCAAGTCAAATTGATAACCTCACGAAGGCAAAATGGAATGGCCAAGGTATGTCAATCAAAATTATTGAGGATCCAATGAATGAGTTTTCAGATCATGTGATTGGTCACAAGTTTTATCAGTTGAGCCGACTGAATAGTGTGTAATGTGTAGCTATTGACATGGGCTATAAATAGGGAAAGAAGGACCACAACTATGACTTGGCCAAGTTACAATTGATATATCTTGTAGAGAACCTTGGAGCAATTAGAAAGGCCAAGAATACTTCATGTAAGTTTTGTTCCCTCATCTTACGTATATTTTTCTATGTACATAACTCTTTTCCCACAATTGGAGATGTTGTTTGGGATAAGACCAAGTTTGTGATTGAGCAAATAAATGAATTTATTACTTAGATAGGTGAGAATTTTGAGACCATTATGGATGGTTATTTTGAAGACTTCAAGAGGAAGATGAGGAATAGGTTTAGAATACCTAAGTCAGTTGTTGATCATTATTATGATAACATATGTTTTCTTGTAGATACAAATTACACTTATGTATAGGTTGTTATACCTAGGGTGGCATGGCTAAGGCCTATGCATTATGAAGTCAATATTGATGACGTGTCAATTGTCATCACAACTTTGTTAGCTAAAGAGATTGACAAGAATGTCAAGCCATTTGGCACATATGAGACTACAAAAATAAAGATGATGATGTAGACCAGAGTCCCTAAGCTGGATAGAAAGAGAAAGAAGATGATCCAAGACTTGGAAGGTAAGCTTGGAGAAACACCACTATAGATTACTGAGGGTAAAGGTGAAGATCTTATAAGTGATGAAGATGATGGAGAAGATGAAGAAAAAGGAAAGGAACTTCTTGTTGTCGAGCCCAAAGAAACTAAAGGAAAAGTTGCAGTAGTTGAGCCTAAGGTGAAGAAGAGCTTAAAGAAAGTGGCAACTATACCCACTTCCA
This sequence comes from Cupressus sempervirens, assembly GCA_028749045.1. Lineage (NCBI taxonomy): Eukaryota > Viridiplantae > Streptophyta > Pinopsida > Cupressales > Cupressaceae > Cupressus > Cupressus sempervirens. Next base: position 655,429,264 of record CM053788.1, read on the forward strand.
CACCATAGAGAGTCACCAGGAAGAAGTCTAAGGCACACAAATCTTGTAGCAACCGAGCCGGTAAGAAAAAGACTAGTAAAGATCACAAGGCCAGTCAAGGGAAAATAATCCTAGGAAGAGGACATCTGAAGCTAAAGGGGATGAGCAAGGCCAACAAAAGAAACCCAGAAGAAAGCTAGTTGTGAAACTAGATGATGATGAAGCTAAGAGGATTGAGTCAGATGACTTGAGCCAATTTTAGATTGTACCAAGGAAGGAGCCTCAAGACATTGATAAGGTTTGTGATAATGTGAGGAGTTCAACAGGACTACTTGGGTTTAACCATATCAAGTATACAACTTTAGAAAAAGTTGATAAAGAGAAAATAAAATAGATAGTTATAGATATGATGGTGAATTTTAAATATACACCAACAGAGCTAGGTAAAGAATTACTAGAAGACTTGTACAATAATATTGACGTAAAATAGAAATGGGAATCTACCATAGAAAGATAAATGAGAGAGGCTACATTAGCCCAAGTTATGCCTGATTTAGGAAAGCAACATATGTCAATAGCCATGAGAGATTATACAAATAAATTTATGTCAAAGACAAGGGCATACAAAAATTTGAGAAATAAATTTGAGGATAGGGTGGAAGAAAGTTTTTGGACTAATGCTTGCAGATGTAGAGGGAGAAGAAAAGGAAGAGAAGTATGTGAAATGAAAATTGAAAATGACTTTTAGGGTTTTCATTTGCCCTTATCTTCCCAAAATTTATTTTGTTTAAAAGTATTTAGGAGTCCAATCATGCTCGGATATGTATAATGTGTGTTAGCTATTATAGTAATATGTTGTTATGAATGATTCTAAATAATGTATTGATACAATACTTAGTATGTTGATTTTTTTATTAATATTGCATTTATTTTCTCATTGTAATTAATATTAATGAAATTGATGTTTTATAAATCAATTTATTAATATTGAAATCAAGAATGCAGTATTAATAAATATGAATTGTGACTTGAAGCATAAGGGGGAGATGTGGCATCTCAATAATTTGCATTGAAGTTAGAAGTTAAGTCATGGTGCAATGGTGTTGAGTGGTCATTACCATGTGTCAAAGGGTAGATGTGGACTTTCAATTGTAGTTGGAGATTTTTTGAGTCTTTTCAGGAGGGTTCATAAAGCCTATTTGACTTGTCATCATTGTTAATCTCTAAGTCATGTTGTCTATTAGTGCCAGACACTTAGTCATTCACAAGGAAAGATTATTCGGTCATCACTGTGACTGAGTCATCTTATAGAGGCCGAGAAAATGTACGAAGACTTGTAAATATTCTAAGTCAAGTGCTAAGCAGTAGTTACTACCAAGCATGCTAATGGTTGCCAAGTACTCACATGATTGTCAAGCTAATAAGAGATAACAATGGATGCAAAGTTAGTTGGAGTTCAGTAGAAGCTGAGTGTTATATAGACTGAGTTATTTAGTTCATGCCAATCATAGTTGAGGCCGAGGGACAACATGAAGAAACATTTTATGTTGAGCGCTAGCATGTTGTAAGTGTCAAGTAACAGAGTTTTACATTTTTGTTTAGAATGGCACTTAATTCAATGTTAACCATTTTTGTTGAGCTAGAAGCATATTTTGAAGAACGAGGAGTTAATCAAGGAGGTGATTGCACATTTTTTTGAGGATCATTAATTCCTCGAAAAGGGATTCCACCAATCAAAAAATGCAAGGTCTAAGCGGTAAAAGGATTGATTCTAGATCGTGATTTGGATCTAGAAGGTTCACCCAATCATTTATTTAAGAAAGGTCTATGACCTAATTCGTAAGGTTGTCATGTGCATGAGAAGTTTGAAGGGTTGGATGCATGCAAGTTTGAAGGTGGATCAAACAGTGTAGAGACCAAGCAATATAGTGAAGTGCAAATATAGAGACATATCAGATTAGAGAGGTGATCGATTAATGAACAAAAGAGATTTGTTATCCACATATTAGTGCAAATCGAAGGATCAGGTATTGATACATTTTAATAGGTCTCTTGGGGTTTAAATATCTTGACAGAGTGATCCTAATAGACCTTTGTAAATCTCTTAACAAAATACTTAATTAATTGTAAGGTTAAATCCTTTAGTCAAGGTACACTGTATAAGTCTTGTAAGCTCTTAACATGGTGAACTTATAGCCCTAAAAAGAAAACTTTACTACTGCGATAGTGAAGATTTGTGGGTGTAATTCCCGCCGCAGTTTTACCATAAGCTTGGAGGGTTTTTGCATAACCAAATCTTTGTGTTTATGTGTTATGAGTTACTTTACATGTTTGTGAGTTATTCATGCTATTAGATGCTAGATTTGATTAAGCATTTTAGTAAATGTTCATTTAACTTATGGTATTGTTGCGATAAGGCTTAGTGGTGAAGATATCATATTAGATACTTGTTAAGTGTTAAAGTTTTCATAGATCTTGATTCACTCCCCCCCACCCTCTCAATATCTTACATTGTATGTTATATTTCCAACAATCATGTGGGCATAATGGAGGGATAGTTTGGCATTTATTTGGCATCTTTTGGAGCATCTAGAAGGTCTATATTCTGGGCTTTTAGTTTCTATTCGACCTAGGAGGTTCCACTTTTGGAGGTAGCAGTTACGAGCAGTTGGGAGTGGTGATTTAATATAGCCATTCATTTGTACTTGTTGATTATTTAGTTTTGGGCAAAGTCTTTTTATTTTCTGAGCATTGTGCTTCTTCATTTTTAGAATTGTGTTAGGTTGGAGGATGTATTTTCAGAGCCATTAAGAGCAATAATACACCATTTTTGGGTCTATCTTGTGATATATTATTGTATGCAATTCAATGATTGATGTTAAGTGTTCATTGTATTTCATTTTCTAAAATCTTTAGCATTTTTTATGTTTCATTCTCCATCTTGGAGTTATAGTGAGTTATATTCGTAGGTCATACGTTGTGTAGAGTTATTTGAAAATATCATTTGTAATTTGTATTCTTCTGATGTTTTCTTGCAAAGTCTATTTATGAAATACTTATATGAACATGGTATCCATCAAGATTGTACTTCTTGAGATAATTGTATATTCTCGAGTTGTGTTAAGAAAATTATAGTTTTCATTCTAGTATTGTTGGTGTATCACCTTATTTGTTTGTGAAAGTTTAAATGATCATAATCTTCTTTTCCCTTTCCCATCAATTTGTTTAAGTTAGTATAGGTGAAATACCAGTTGAAAACTAAGGAACCAACCTAGAATTTGGAGGTTCAACCATTCAAATATTTTATCGACAAGCTCATGGTTGTTCCCATGTTCTTCAACAATGCTAGGATTGCTAAGTGTCAGGTGCATTTTTAGGAGTCAATAGTGCACAAACAACCAAGGATCCGAGAGAGCACTTAAGAGCACTAGAGAGTTTCTCCTATGAGGTTGGGATGTAGGTAAACACCACCAAGGCTAAGATCATGTTTTTCTATTCAAAGAGGAAGAAGAAACAAGTTAATGTCCTCCTTGAAGGAAGTATGCTTGAGATTGTGGAAGAATACAAATACGTAGGAATTAACTTTCACAATATGCTCAGTTGGGAACTTGTAGAGCTAAGCATGCACAAGGAGGATGGAGAACTTCATTATTGCTATAGAATAGGCATAGCCAAACAAAACTATGGGATTGGAAAGCCAAGAAAACTCTTTTTGACTTTTGGTTGCCCCTGTTATGTTATATGGATGTGAGGTTTGGGGGAGTAACCTATCTAATCACAAATGGAAACAAATTGAAAGAATACGAAAAACATCTTATCACTACTAGCCTTCAAGTCAAATCAACAATTCCATATGAGACTCTCTTGGTTAAAAAAAGTATGTTCCTGATGGAAGCTTCAATGATTATTTGTTTATTAAGCTATTTACACAAATTTGAAAATATGGATAAACATCGTTGGCCCAAGTTAGTGGTCAATTAGAGATTAGTCCATAGAAAGAAGAGGTTGATGCTATAGAACAAGAAATGGTTGTGTAAATGGGATATTGACACAAAAAATGTTCTACCACCAATTAAGAGATAGAAAGATTTGTCCTAGAAGAATGTAGGGGCTACCACGTGTAAATATCAGATGGGTAGGAAATACCTCCACAATGGAAAGAGTGCAATCCCACTTAGGGTCATATGACGATAACAACTACTTAGTGGAAATTAATGTTAAAATTAGATTGTTAGTGGCATCGTTGAGAACCATATCTTATCATTTGTGGTGTGAGATATGTAGATGGACGGTTCCCAAGGATGATTGGCAATAAATAATTTGTATTTTCTACAATAAAAAGATCTGTTTAAACATAATGTATTTTCTGCAAGAACATTTATTTTTAGATGTGTTGCTTACGAACACCCGTGAGTAAGGTGAGAACAACTTAAAGAAGAGTTGTCTACATCAACTTTTTGACAAAGCAAAGATTGTACAAAACCAAGAAAGCATTCATAACAAGAGTGCTAACAATTAAAATAGGTTAGATTTATGACACATGGTCGATTTATTAATTATTATTATGTGTAATCGATACATAGTCCCTTAGGTCTCTTAGACATGAGTGAGATACCTTCCCTCATGAAGGCATTTGTTTATGCCCACGTCGACCAAGCCAAAAATACAAGCCAAAATTTAGGGCACTCCCTCGTCTGATTAACACTTGGCAAGGTTTTATCCCGATTATTTTAATATCCGATATGTTCGTTGATGCGATCAAACAAGGAAATATTAAAATAAAAATAATATTAATGAACATACAGGCGGAGTTCGACTGAGTGGCGTCGTCTCGTGCTTCTTTCTGAATGCAACGTGACAGAGCTCTTTAATTTGAAAACAAATTTTGTTAGATCACGTTAAATATGATTGCGATCTGAGAAATAACAGAATGGCGTTAAAACTTATGTTCTGCTTGGCATTGCTATTTATGGTAGGCCTTTATTGCAGTGTCGAAGGCGAGAACAGAATTGATCCCCAGTGGCAGCTGCTCACTCGCAAGAATTTCTCTGCTCAGATCGACCAGCACGAATTTGTGCTGCTTATGGTTACCGTTCCATGTAAGTTTGTTTTATTGTGATTCTTGTTTACAGCTACTCAAATATTTTCGGTTTAGAATTAACTTGCAAGCTGCCTGCATTTAGTTGACTCTTGTATTTATTGAAACACCGTTTTCGTTTACTATAGTCTTTTGTTTACTACCGTTATCGCCATTTGGTATTAGAAACAACTTACAAGCTTCAATTTAATTCATATATGAAATTTAGTAAACCAAGGGTTTGTTCTGCTATTTATTTGTCGATCTCTAAAATTCCCTCGGGACTCCGTCAGTTTAGTAACCATGATTGAATTGAATCTCCATTGTCACATGTACGTCACATCTACAATTGGATGTGGTAGATTATGCAATTCCAAATATCAATAATTATAAATATTGCTATACAATTTGATTGTGGGGATTTAAACACGAAACTCCACTATGAAAGTCTTGATGATTCTGATGTAGGAGTATCCTTGGGTAGTTGGCACTCCTGTATGTTGGAGTGGTTTTGACCTTGGAGTTAGAATGAATGAATGAATGAATTGAATGAAAGATTTTTAATGACATTCACGAGGCCATAAGGCTACGGGACACATAAAATTCCTAGTCAGCCTGATGTGATTTTTCCAGACTCTCTTTTGTTGTGAATCTGCATAAGTAAAATAGCCCCCTTGAGGACTTCGTTGAAAAAGGTGATACTTGGTCACTATTAGGTTGTTCCTGGTTGTAGTTTTGCGCGAGGAGCTCGGTGACCAAAGGAATTTGGTGATGCTTGTAGGAGCTCGGTGGGCGTGCTTGCTTGGTGATGCTTGGCTTGCTTGGTGGTTGTTGCTGATGCTCGGTGGTTTGGCTCATCGAATGATGTTCTTGGGAGTTTGATCGACCCACTTGGTGTATTTAGTTCGTGTTGCGCATGATTGTGACGTGGATCAGTCGTGGGATGTGTGAGGACCTATTTGGATCTTGGTTATTTATCCTATGTGGATTTAATGATTTTTGTAAGCCGACTAAGGCATATTATGTTTGTTTGGGTTCTAGATGATTCTATTTGCAATAGGGTGACTTGTGGCTGTGCAAGTGTATAAGGAGGGGTTGGGGTAGTGTTTAGAGAATTAGTTAGAGAATAGCAAAAATTCGAGGAAGGAATCTGGAGTTGCGAATTTGTATAGCCGAGTTGGTAGCTGAGTGTGGGCTTAGGAAACAAGAAGATTGTTTGGTGGCTTGCGAGCACAAGTTTTGATCTTGCTTGGTGTTTCTACCAGATTGTTGTGCTGTTACAGATCTAGGCTAGCTAGGGTTTATTGGATCTTGTGAAATATTGCAGAATTATTACTTTGTATTTGGCCGTAACCGGGGAGACTTTACAGCCTAACACATTGCATGTAATCAGTTGATTTATGAATAAAGAGTTGAATTTGGTATTAGATCTTGTGTCTTGTGTTGTATTTCCGCTGTGTGGTTATTGCTGGGGACTAGATCACCTCCATTGGGGGTGCATCTAGTCTTTCACTGCATTAGATTCACTTCCTGGGCTCATTTCATTTAATTGGGCTCATTTCAACTCTAGTCTTTATTTACTATCATCCTTTTCAATTGGGATTATGAGCATTTTAGATTTTGTGGATTCAGTTACTGTTGTAATTACTAAAAACTGGTTTGGAAAAACAATAATGCAGAGTTGGGATTGGATGCCATTTTATTTTCTTGTATGCTATTTTGTTTTCTGGGTAAATTTTGGTTGAGGTTGTGGGTTTGCTTCAGTCCAGATTAAGTTGGAATTCTTGTTGTCGTTTTTACTATACAGTGCACCAAAGTTGTGTTTGAATTTCACTCTGACTTTTTAAGGTGGATAATTGGACCTGGTTTGTGATTTTTATAGTTCTGCCTATTACAGCTAGATGTTTTATTTATTGGGTAGATCTTGGTTGAAACTATGGCTTGCCTTCATTATGATCAAGTTGGAATCAATACCTTGATTGTTGTATTACAATTATGTCTCATTTCTGTTAGAGTTACTTTCTGCCTTTTTTCAATGGGGATTTAAACATAGGTCACAGTTTAAGAGCTGTCCTATTACCATCAGACTAAGTCTGCAGCCCCTGAAATGCACTTAACAAAAGTTCCACCATTACCTCCCGTTTTTGCTGCAGTTGCCAAGAATCAAATAAGAAGTTCTATTGTTAATGGGTAGGAAGTTGAAAATATTAAGAATTGTGATATTGCTATCAGGATTTAACTGTGTGATTTTGAGTCAAACTCATTGACCCATGTTTCATGAGTAGTGATTCAGCATGAATCCATCTCTCATGAGAATAAATGGAACACTTAGCACTCATTGGATCTAGGTGATGCTCACAGGTTTTGCAAATGGGGTTGCAAGCTTTGGGTTTAACCATGAAGGATTCTCCGTAGTTAAGTGTGCTCAGGCTGGAGTAGTACTGGGATGGGTGACCTCCTAGAAGTCCTGGTGTTTCACCCCTGTTAGCATCACCTAGATCCAATGAGTGCTAAGTGTTCCATTTATTCTCATGAGAGATGGATTCATGTTGAATCACTACTCATGAAACATGGGTCAATGAGTTTGACTCAAAATCACACAGTTAAATCCTGATAGCAATATCACAATTTGACTTGCTGTGGAAATTATCTCCTACTTATCAGTATTAAGAATGATTGGAGCAGCAAGGTGAAGAGTCAAGCTTATACTTTTGATAGGTTCTAGAAATCAATTGATCTGTGGCTTTCATCATCATCACTGTATTGTATTTGGGAAGTTTGGAACTAGATAAAGCACTTGCAAGTGCACTATTGGAAAAACAATAGTGCAGAGTTGGGATTGGATGCCATTTTATTTTCTTGTATGCTATTTTGTTTTCTGGGTAAATTTTGGTTGAGGTTGTGGGTTTGCTTCAATCCAGATTAAGTTGGAATTCTCATTGTCATTTTTACTATACAGTGCGCCAAAGTTGTGTTGGAATTTCACTCTGATTTCATAAGGTGGATAATTGGACCTGGTTTGTGGTTTTTATAGTTCTTCCTATTACAACTAGATGTTTTATTTATTGGGTAGATCTTGGTTGAAACCATGGCTTGCCTTCAATTATGATCAAGTTGGAATCAGTACCTTGATTGTTGTATTACAATTATGTCTCATTTCTGTTGGAGTTACATTCTTCCTTTTTTCAATGGGTTATTTAAACATAGGTCACAGTTTAAGAGCTGTCCTATTACCATCAGACTAAGTCTGCAGCCCCTGAAATGCACTTAACAATAGTTCCACCACAACCTTCTGTTTTTGCTGCATTTGCCAAGAGTCAAATAACAAGTTCTATTGTTAATGGGTAGGAAGTTGAAAATATTAAGAATGATTGGAGCAGCAATTTGAAGAGTCTAACTTATACTTTTGATAGGTTCTAGAAATCAATTGATTTGTGGCCTTGGACATGTCAATCGGGTTCTTTACAACGCACACAATATTTTTATTTTGATGATTTTAAAAATTTAAAATAACAAGGTTTTGCAGAAAAAAAGAAGGCAACTTCCAATCTGAATGCTACTATCAAAATTGTTTTCTCTTTATATTTAATTCTTGCGGATTTTGAAATTGCTTCTTGTTAGTCTTTTAAAAAATCTTGAAAATTTAACCAAAACTTGTGGTCGACGGAGTTTTGGGTATGGAGACGATACGGTGTGTTTTTGGTATGGGTACTTGTTAGGGTCAATTTTGAGGGGATGGTAGAGTAAAGCTATTAAAAATTAGGGGAGTTTTGATATAGATAAAGAAATTTCAAATATACATATCATAAAATTGATAAAGCTTTCATCCAGTTAGCTTGTGGTAGCTGATCAGGTAAGTATTGTACACTTGCCATGTATGCTTGTCGGGGTTCGGGGGTGGTAGCCCCTGAGAAAACATTTTTTGGAGCTGACATGTTTTAACCTATTCTAGCCCTAATTTTGTAAGCTACAAAATGCTTGTATAAAATGGCTTAGGGTTAGGGATTTGAGGTGTGATGGTGATTTAGTAGCTTGTTGTAGCAGTATTGAATTGTAAGGGATTGCAAATTGTAATAAGGAAGAAATCACTGGATAATAAAAATATTGGACTCACTATTTGGTGGACGTAGCCCAGAGATTGGGCAAACCACGTTAAATCTTTGTGTCTTGTGTTCTCTTCTTGTGTGCTTCATTCTTTTATGATATTGGCTATATTTGCATGTAATTGTTATTTCTGTCTCTCCTATCCTAACACATCCTAGACATTTAAGAAGCTTAATATATAGCATCAGAGTTGGGTTAAGATTCCACATGTGGATCGATAAGCAAATGAACAAAATTCAAACGCTTTCATTGTCAATATATGACATACAGATAGCAAAATCGCCCAAAGGCCCCACGTTTCAAGCATGAAATCACATAAAATATTAAAATGTAAATACTATAAATAAACTTCTAAATAGTAAACATAGAAGTCCATAACAATATATAATTAACCATAATCAGTAGATGGTAGGTGTAAGAGTCTTAATCAAGTAGATGTGATACCCTAATCTCCTCTATCAATTGTTGTTCACTTGACCAATTGCTTCTTCTCTTGCTGATCTTCTCCTCTGGGAATGTGAAAATGGATTTCTTTTTCTTCTTTTTGGTTATCGTATGCTTAGATTAGGTTTTGGTATTGTTAGATGTGGTTTGGGTGTCCTTGTGGGCTAGCTAGCCTTTAATCTGATTCCTCACTTTAATCCCTTGAGGGCAAAATTCTTGAAGTCTTCAAATGTAGTCTTGCTTCTTCCAAACAATGAATAATGCAACATCAAAACCTCTTCTACTTTTATCCGATACTGACCAAGGTCTATTTTTGTGAATAAAATCTCATTTTGTTCTCCATATTCTGTGATCATCAATTTTATTCTTTACATGCTATCTACTCTAATCTGATTTGGAACTCCTCTCCAAGGCAACCACATGTGCGAGAAGTCTGTAGCCATGTATCTGTTCGATCTTCTCGACCAGTTCCTTCCTTGAAGCATGTCATATCCATCTGGTATGTCCACCATAGAAACACCAATGAATTGCGCAATTCTTGGATCAGCCACTAACTACTTGTGGATATTATTCAACTCTTCGATTACTGGGACCTTAGTCTTATCCAGTTGAGTGACTTTTTTGTTTGTGCTATTGGGGATCAAACCAAATCTTCCACATACATTTAATGCCATCACATTGCTTGTTGACCAAATATACCAATAAGTTCTGTAAAAGTTTCCCAGTTGTCCTTAGGGAGAGAAGAAACAGGGCTGGCTGATATTTTTCTTGGTATAAAACAATTGTATCTTGCTTGAAGTCTTTCTTCTCAAAGCTTCCTCCAACTATTGAATTTTCACTTTTAATGGTAGCCTGATTCCGATCAGTGTCTTCATTCCTTGTAACATCTTGAGTTGTGGTGGTACTTGCAAGTTTCTAATTTTCATTTCCCATTGCTTGTTGAATTACGCGCTGGGAGCTTCGTGTGGCATAAATAGAGCTGATCTATCTTGAATGTTGTTGCATGCCCCTTGACCACCATATTGCGCATTTTGAGCAAGGTTTGACTTTTGAATTGTGTTGGGTGCCCTTTGGATATTCAATATGTTTTGTGTGGCATTCAATGCAATTTGAGCAACATTTTCAGGAATAGCATTATCATCCAACTCACTCAGTTCCCCTAATCTTTGGGCATACTGTAGGGGCAAACTCAGTTTAACTTTCTTCACCTATTCAGTCACACATTGATTCAACCTCTTCAATTCATCTCCATTAGTAGTGTTTTTTGCACTTTGCTTGCATATGGACGAGTCTTTTGGATGATTTTGAACTTTGCTTTGCATTTGGTTGTTTAATGTGCTAGGATTCCTCTGACACTCCTTAGTCCTGAATTCCTCGGTATTGTTGGAGTGGTACTTGCCTTGTTCCCTTTACTAAAACACTATTTTTTAATGGACGGAAAAACATAACCTTGTTCCTCACTTGTTTCAGTTGCTGATGAAAATGGAAACTTAAAGTCTGGCATCTCTACTAGACCATTAGCTAACACTGGCTAGAACTTCCCATTTTGCTGTTCATAATTTTAAATAACGGTGTAAATGAGAACTACTCATAGTTTAAAACATGATCATGTCTTACGGTTGGCACAATCTCTTATCCAGTTACAGTAAGTGTCTCTTGATCATCTGTGTTCTTCTTATCTTCTTGGATAATATTAGCAACTACTTGGAAGTCATGACATTGCATCTCAAAATGTTGATTCATATTGTGCAATCTACACCAATTAGGTAATGTTGTTTTTGTTACGAGCGCCCTGCCAGAATTTGGTAGATTGTCCAATGGCAACACCATCTTTCTGTTGTTAGGTGTTGTGTTCCATGTCTTCTTCTGATAAGCTTGGTTGTTTCCTTGCATGTTGCCTTGATTTTCTCTCTGATTGTTTCCTTGATAAGTATTTTGCAGAGCTTGTTGAGTCTTTAACATGCTTTGCATATGATTGCTTTGATTCCTCAAATCGGTGATTTTGGTTGACAACTTTTTCATTTGCTCAACAATTTCTTTGATCTCATCCTTCTTGTTGATGTGAGTTTTATTCCACTACAACATGCAAAATCTAAAACTTAATGTTTTTGAATTAAACAATAGATACTCAATCCTCTCTTGATATAAGGTCACTTGTTAGGCTAAGCTTGCAAAGCGCGATCACAAAATGACTTTAAGGTTCTTTAAATTGTGGATGATCATTTAGTGAAATAATATGATTTTCTGGTAATGAGTTAGGGGACTTATGCTGTTCATTCAATGGATATCAACTGCTTACACTTTTAAAGATTTAGCTTCACAATGTGCAATGAAAATATGGTTGAATTTTCCAAAATTTTCACTTCAATTGAAACATGACGTCTACTACTACTTGTACTCCTAACCATAGTTGGAAAACTCGCCAAAGGAAAAAACTCGCCAAGCCCCCCAAAAGTTTAATCTGAAAAAACTCGGCAATTTTAAAAAAAAACTCGAGAACCTAAAAAACCGCTGAAATTTAATTAAAAATACATTTATTTTGCAAAATTTACTGAATGAGAAGATGCATCTAATAAGTTAATTAAAGACAATACAAAAGAAACAAGCATAGTTTAGATATATATAAATGCATAGTGCATACAAAATTGCATTCTCATGCCGAATGCTCATGACAGGAAGCAAAATAGTAAATAGTTTCAATCTGTCAAACTAGAAGTAAATACTAAAAGTCTAAATACATCAATGATCAATACAATCACATCTTCCTCTTTCCACTTGCACTAGTAGGAAAGCGAGGGGGTCTAGTCCTAGAAGAAGTGCCCCGCATTGGGATAGGGCGTGAGCTGCGTGATTGTGAACTCTATGGTTGTGCCCCCTCGCTCAACTGGCTCGGGGTCCTGGAAGAGGATGCATCTCCTCCTAATGGTAATGCCTCATCCTTTGAGCCTGAATCATCATCTTCCTCGTCCTCATCCTCAATGTCATCCATTGTGAACTGAAAATCAGTTTCAACATCCCCCTCCGTGGCTTGCCTCTCCAAATCAGCGATCTCATCCGGTGTAAACAATGGACCTGGCTCCTGTGCTGTTCAATTAGAATAAGGATCTATCTCATCTAGATCAAGTGGACTAGGTAGTTCTGAGATCTGTGCCTTTTTTATGCGCAACTTAAGATTATAGTGCACATAAACAAAGTCATTAAGCCGTTTTTGAGTCATTCTGTTTCTTTTCTTTGTGTGGATGGACTCAAATAAGCTCCAATTGCCCTCACAATGGAATGAGCTACAAGGTTGAGATAGGACTCTGAGAGCAAATTTCTTTAAATTGGGGGTATTGCCACCCCAACTTGCCCACCAAGAATCTGTAAAACAAAATATAAAAAGTTATAAAGCAATAAAAAAAGATGATAAAAAACACAACTTATCAATCAGCAAAAGTTTTAAAGTTTGACGCTTTACCTGGTGCTTGAGTAGATCTTGCTCTCTTTGCTAGCATAGAAGAGAACAAAGGACCCCTCGATTCCACATAGATTTGTTGTTCGGTCACAATAAGGTCTCGCTCCGCTTCACTGGATATCATTCTCTCAATGCATTTAGAGAGACCTTCCATGACCTCTCCATTAGGATTTGAGTAGGAATCATCAACCCTAAAACAAATAGAAAATGATATCAAGTCTTACTACAAAACCTTAAAAAGTAGAGTAAAATAAAGTCTTAGTAAAATCCCAACTTCAAGGATAATCATAGTACCTGAATTTGGGGTTGAGGAAGTAGCCTGCTGCATGAATGGGTTAGTGGAGCATATTGTACCACCTCCTATCAATTGTTTCCCAAATGGGGTCAAATCTGAGACTGTCCCCATGATAGTAACTTCTAACAGCCTCTTTCGCCTATCCATGGCCTCATAAAGACCTCCCATTGGGGATTGCTGCCCATCACATATGCGCAAGACTAGAACCAGGGGCAAAGACATCTACATTTGAAATTGAAAAATACAAATTAGTTAATAACATAGTAAGTTATGAAATAATAATGAAACTTGAATAAACTAAAAATATAATGTTTTGATTCTTGAAGTTGAAGTTACCTCCACAATCTCCTTAGCCTTTGCAAAAAAATTATCATCAAAGACTATCCGTGCCACAGCCTCTCCTTCGGGCTTCTTTGAATAAGGTGAAGCAACCCAATCAGCACACACAAACAACCCAATCAGCACACACAAACATTTGTTTCAAAGCCAATATGTGGTCAAGAATACTTTGCAACGTCAAGAAGACCGTTGCAAACCTTGTCATAGTAGGTCTCATCAAATCTTTGCCTTTAGTGGCCTTTCTCATCAAACTGAGAACCCATGGGTGATTATAGATATATTTGGTGACCCGCCTAGCATCTTCCACAACTGGACTCACCCAATCAAGTTTTTCTATGTCCTCCAAAAGGGACGTGCTGCACAAGGTGACCAAAAAAGTGTGGGATGCCTCTCTTGGAGGTTTCTACCTAAGAGATTAGCAAAAAATCAATAATTAGTTACAAATACAAACTTTCCATATTTAGTATTTACAAATTACATCAAATCTAAATTGAATACCATAGCATTACATTCATGATTCATATTGATTCGAACATAAAAATTAAATTTACCTGCTGCCACATATGCTGCTGCATTATCTGTGATTATTTGCACCACATTCTCTATTCCCACCTCCATGACAACATTCTCCAACATTAAAGCCAATATGGCTGCATTTTTCACTTTGTTGGAGGCATCAACAGATTTCTAAAACACCACATCATCTTTGCAAGCAACCAAGAAATTAATGATGGTTCTACTTCTTCCATCTGTCCACCCATCAGATAAAATGGTGCAGCCATACTTCTTCCACTCTTTCTTTTGGTCTTCTATCAATATTGTTGCCCTGCCAACCGCTTTGTCAAGCAACCTACAAAATTTAGGTGTAATATAAAAATAAAGTGTTAGTAAAAAATAGGAAATAAGTTATAACAATTAAGATTTAAAATATAACAATGAACTAAAGTGAATCACAATTATTTACAATAACTAAATAGTAAAATACTAACCTTCCACTCATATCCTCGCGATTAGGCGGCTTTTACCCTTGGCCCGATATTGTCATTGCATTCACCATATTGACCCAATAGGGACTATCAACTGCATTCATTGGGATATTGTTGAAAAACCAAAAATCAGATGCTGCAATATCAGTTTGCTCATGCACCTCCTTGAACCATGCAGTGCCCTCTAATGATGGCTGTGCTCCAGGTGTGTATCCCTGATGTGGATGGTGATGAAGAAGTAGGAGATGTAAAAGAAGTGGAACTAGTAAAAGAGATATTTTGTTTGCGGATCCGTGGGCACGAAGAGATCTTGGTATGTTCTCAAGTGCTTCTTCTTCTTCTTGCATATCAAAAGGAGCTCCTTCGGATTCAGCTATGGCTGCCCTCATAGCTAATTTCGCCCTCTCCCTATTCAATTTTTTCTCTTCAACAGCTGCAAGTAGGGCATTGATGAATCTTTTTTCTTCATCAGTTACCTTGAGACAAGGATTTGAGTCATGTCTCTTTATGCCTGCAAGGTGGTATTTGAGCTGGTTTATGCCTCCAGAAATAATTCTCTCACATGGAATGCATATCACCTTCCCAACATCATTTGGAGCTTCATAGGCATACCGCCATGCCTTATCTCTTGCATTTTTAGACCGAGTTCCTATATATCCAGATGGGCATGGTGTTTGTGGTCACTCTTCTTGCAGGTTTGTCATGTTTTCTTAATGCTTGACCACTACCCTACACATAAATTTATAGAAAAATGAATAAACAAAGTTAGAACTTACTCAACTTAGAAGTTAGAAGTTAGAAGTTTAGAACAACTAGGGTTTCAACTTTCAAATGATTCAAAGTTCAAGCATAGAGTTAAAATGATTTTAAATGATTTGAAATCATTTACAAACAATAACAAAAACAATAGGAACTTTGCTTAAAACTATAAAAAGTTTTCAAACAATGATAAGATGAACATACTTGGAAAGAAATTTTTCTTCTAGATCCGGTTGGAATCCTCTAAAATCCACTCAAATCTGCCTTGAATCACTTGCAATCAGCTAAAACCTTCTTCCCTCCACACAAATGAAAGAAACAATGAATTTTAACCTATTTAGCTATCACTGGGCGCGGGTTTCCTGAACCGCGAGTTTTAAATGAAAAGTCGCCGAGTTTTTTGTTAAAACTCACCGATTAATCGGTGAGCTTTTGGACTGTAGCCGAGTTTTCCCTTGGGCGAGTTTTTGGGCGATTTACTCGCCATGCCAAAATACTCGGTGAGTGTTTAAAACTTGCCGAGTAATCGGCGACTTTTCCATCTATGCTCCTAACTATGAATGTAAGGAATCATAGATGAACTTGGACTCTTCTAAATGTATTAATCAGCGACTCCACCCACCTAATGCAAACTTCTAAGAATATACTCAAATGGTTTTCAAATCAATATCCACCCTCTTCAATCCCATCAATGGATGCAAACTAAAGATTGGATATCAATTGAAGCTAAGTACTTTCACTAGCTCACCACAGAAGGCACTCCTACCATAAGCAAGAGGGTGGTTGCCTAGTTTATATTCGAGTCAAGCAAGTAAATATCCACAATTCTTTCATCCTAAGCTAAGTGAGGAAATATGAATTCCATCCAAGCCTTGATTGATTTTCCTTGCCTTGCATGGATGGAGATGAAGTTTGGATATGGTTTTAAGTCAATACAATCCCGACATGGATCATTTTTCCTGTGAGAGCATTATATTTCTATTTAATTTAAATAAAGGGGAAAATTAATGAAGCCAAAATTAGAAGCTTCTAGAAAGGGGACTTTCTTTTATCAAGGCATCTGCTTAAGGGAGGCAATAAGAGGCAAAAACTAAGTATAAAAGGAAGTGCGCTGCTCTTGTGAAAATAAATATTTCTGGAAGACAAAGGCAAGACAAGCTGAAATCTGAACCAAGACTCCATAAAAGGCACTTTCTTCCTTGAATTGTTCCACTTCCTCCAACTTCTCCTTCCACCCATGGCAGATTGCAGGAATTAGGGCACATTTCTCTAAAGCATTAGAAGCCTTTAGAAGGCTGTAGGCAAGGTATTTTCAGACCAAAATTGTGAAACCCTTCTTATGAAGCAATTTTCTTTGAAAATTTGTGGAAATTTACTTGCAAGGAATTTCATCCATGCATTATTACAGGACATTTGGACTCCATTTTTCTGAGTTTTGGAGGCGAGAGGAGGCTAAAAATCCATGATAGCAGACACAAATCTGCATACTTCCTAAACAGGGGCAGTTTTTGGAAAAATTCATATAAAATAATTCACCGCCCAAATCCACCAATTCTTGATTGCTGAGTCTTCCTTGGTCAAATGCTCATCATTTGCAACCAATTTCAGGCATTGGAGGATGAGGTAAATGAGTTATGAATGAAAGCCTGAAGACAACCTCTGGAAATTGATTTTTATAAACTAAAATCTGGGTTTGTTCTTTGACCACAAGCTGATCATGAATGTGTTGCAGACCGTTTTGGCATGGTTTTGAGGCTTATCTTAGGCCATTAAAGGTATGAAAATCCTAAGTTGCAGAGCCAGGTCTGCAGACATCTGCAACAGGGGAGATTTTGTTTGAAAATTCATGGAAAATTTTAAATAATTTAAGTGTCTATTCTGTCCAGACTTAATTGCCGAGTCTTCCCTTGCCACTTGCTCATCATTTGTGACCATTTTCAGGCATCAAGGAGGCGTGTTAAGGCTGCCATGAATGAAAGTCTGAAAATTATGCCCTTAAATCGGATTATGTTTACTTTACTTGGGTTTGTTTTGAGATTGCACTCTGATTGGGGATTGATTGCAGGTCTGTTGGGGGTGATTTGAGGCCCATTCTAGAGCCATTCAAAGTCTGAAACTCATGTCTTTAAACCCAAATCTGAAGCATCCATGTACAGGGGCAGATTCTGAGAAATTTCTAGAAAATTCATAACCCCCTTAAACTGATTCGGATTGAATTGGTGAGTGCTGGCAAGGTAAAAGGGGGGGCATTTTGGACTGATTTGATGCATTAAATTGGCAGATTGGATGGGCTTTTCAGACCCAAATTTGAAAATTCATTTATATGGTGTGATTTTTCTAGAAAAATCATAGATTCTTTTTAGCATGTCAAGCTTTTTTTTAATTCATTGCAGGCCATGATTGGAGGCTTATTCCCAGGCCATTAGAGGCCTGAAAACCTAAGTTACAGACCAAATCTGAAGCATCCTTACACAGGCATTTTTGAGAAAAATCTTACAACTTACCAAATTGTTAAATCACTATAAGGATTGTTGCTGAGTGTTCGTGGGTCTTTTGTGCAAAGAAAACCAGGTTTGGGGACCAATATCATCCAAAGAAGATAAGTTTCAGATGTCTGAATTTCATCATAATGATAGGGCAAGTTTTTTGTCTTGGTGGCTTTTTAATCTGATTCCTAGTCTAAATGGGGGCCTAAGTCCTGATTTGGAGTTAGTTTGACAAGTTAATAAGACAAATTTGAGGATGTTATCATGACTAGTTAGAAAATCAGAATTCAGAAGTTTGTCTAAGTATTGAGGTTCCTTGATGTCTTGATGTTCTTGCTTGCACATTGCTTATTCCTTTAACCCGCCCTACTATTATTAACCCCAGCGCCCTACAATATAGAAGGTCTGTTTGGGGGCATATCCAGTTATGTATACAGATCCAGATCCCCATAGATAGTAGGGGCAGCACCACTAGATTCATTGGATTAGTTCATTAAAACTAAGTGTGAAATTGATTATCTAATCCATAAATAAAATCAAGAACTTTAATGATCTATAACTAATTATTTCTTTAATCCTTACTAACTTCGAGCTTCGTAAAGGAATGGCAGTGCTGAAAGGATTCACAGCGAGGACAGTGCTAGTCAAAAAGCTATCCAAGGGCTTTCATCCAGAGCCCTCAATAGGTAAGGAAGGGTCACATGCACAAACATGGAACACCTTGATTAGAAGAAGTTAAAGAGGATAATGAATGTGCAAAGAGATTGCTTACCTTCACAGCTACCAGTGAAGGTAGTAAGGGCCTGTTTGGTGAGCGGAATAGGAATACGTATTCCAAAAATTGTGAATTCCTTGTTTGGATGCACCAAAATGGGATTGAAATACGAAGCAAAAATGGAATATGTATTCCATTTTTGGCCCAAAAATGGGGTTTTGCAATTCCACCAAAATAGGTGGTATTGGAATACGTATTCCTATTCCATTTTTTTTAATTTTAGAAAACATAAATTTTCGGGTCTGCGAATTCCCATCAAATATTGGCTGAACCAAACGGAGAATAGGACTACGTTCTATTCCAGAATACGTATTCCTATTCCGCTCACCAAATGAGCCCTAAAGAATGGACTTTACTAGGCAATTGGGTTTCTTCCAACCATCGATTTTAGCGAGCTCATTGTCAAACATGGAAGGAACTATGATCCAAACACTAGAACAATCCGGGCTTAAGGAAGGGTACTTGCATTCCTGAGCGAAGAGGCAATAAGAGAGACTTTTGGAATCCCCTATCACTCTGGATGTGGATCAGGACTAAGGAAGAGCCCAAGAGGCTATTTGAAGAAAGGCCACATACCTGCAAGGATATCATAAATGGGAAATGGTTCAGTGAACCAAAGAAGCATCATTCCAAACTACCAAAGAAGTTGGTGAGTGAAGATTTCAAAGATGAATACAAGGATATGGTGTTCATGCTAAACATATTTATGGGATCACCACGGGGAGCTTTCTTTGATACCTAGATGTCCTACTTCATAGAGGAGATAACAGTAAGTGAAGTAATGATAAATTGGGCCAGGGTAATAAGTGACAACATATATGCACCATTAAAGGACTTAAGGAAAACAAAGCAGTTCTACATGAGTTCTTACATAGTCTACTTATTGGCAAAGAATATAAAGTATCCAACCCTTATATGTTGGGGCAAGGTTGAGAATGGAAAAGGTCAATTCAAAATCTATGACTGCCATCCTAAGTTATAGTTACATGGAGGAGTGAGTTATAGAAGGATAAATGTCATCTTCAGTATGAATGTCATTCGCACCCTTCAAGGAGAAACACATACGAAATTATCTAAGGAGGCAATTGAATTGATTTTGCAGTGTGGAAATTGTTATACCAATTCCCTACCTTAACCTATATTAGGATCCAAGGATTTTCCTGTGAACCATACTGGCTCTTCAGGTACCCTACCAACAAAATAGTCTTGTTGGAGGTGGTAAGGCAACTTTCATAATTCAATCTTATGTAGAAGGGAAGGCACAGATAGAGGGTACTCTCAACTATCACTTTGGGAAAAAATGCTTGAGTCCTGCCCTTCATTATAGGCAATAGGGACATCAAGTGCGAATCTATAGTTTTATTAGTTGGGAACATATCATGCAAGGAAGGATTTTGATTTGTTCCAAAAGATACAAACCTACAAAGAATTGACATATAAGTAAAAGGTAGATAGGATTATTGGATGAATCTTATGGATGAAGAGATTGTGAGGAGGAAGAGGTGGTGTAGAATGTTAGCTGATTTTGTGAGGAAATTTGGGGTTTTTCCCATGCTAGAGCAACTTAAAGATGATGGTAACATACTTCATCCTAGCTATGAATATGAAAAATTCAAAAAAGCAAAGCAATTGAGCCACTTAATTGGTCACAAAGAGACGAACCCTCAGATTTGAGGATCTTGACGAGAGAAGGAATTAATAAATCAATGGCATGGGTAGACAAACAAGAAAGAAGGTTGATGAGATAGGATATCACCTCCACTTATGCAAATATGCAGAATGAGTACTCTTCTTCCAAAGGCAATGAGGGAACTGGTAGCCCTTCAAGATTATGTATTCAAGAGGCAAGACAAGTTTTAAAGTTATAGAGGGAGAGGCATCACAAGCATCGAGTTACAGAACCATTAGGGAATCCAGGAGCCACATGCACAAGACCACCATGCCTACTCCTATTCCTAGTTCTTCATCAACTAGGAAGATAAAGGCACACGTTTTGGTTGGCGATTCAAGGCAAGGCAAAGATACATAGATATTACCTTAGGGGAGTTAGGATGCAACTTCATACGCGCATTCAGTTTAGCAAGATACATAGATATTGCCATCCTCCCCTATAGTGCAGTTAGTAGTAGATTTGGGTAATGACATGAGGCTGCCTAATCTTAGCATGCAAGAGGTGAACGATGAGGTAATCTCAACATTAAAAGGATTCAATGAGACTAAGCAGAGGAATGACAATATGCACTTATTCAAGGTTTCTCAGTGGCTAAAGGAAGGCATAAAGAAAAGAAGGGAAGAAAAGGTTCCTCGTATTGAAGATATTGACACGTATTTGAGCAAAATTGGGAAAGCAAGGGAGCTTGAACTAGGAAAGAAGATTCATGGGATCTCCAGAGATGAGCAGGGTCTTGCATTGTGCATTTGGCTGTTTCTATAGGAAACAAAATGGGGATGAGATCACTCCAAATGATTACCATAACTCCCCATTCAATGTTGGACCAACGATTACAGAGCAAGAGTTTGAGGAATTGAGGGGCAATGCAGATCCTATAGAAGAAAGAGTACCTAAACTGATAAAAGAAAATGATGAGCTGGTGACAAAAATTCGATGTTGAAAGAAATCATAATCAGATATGTGAATCCAATGAGACATGAAGATACAATACTTGTCCCATATGTTCTCACTCTGTAGGGTTCTTGTTGTGCTTACAACATAATAAAGAAATAGGTAGGAGATATTAGAGGGCAAGCAAAGGATTTTCCTTTGAGTGTGTTAGCGAACAGATTGTCTTCCAAAGAAAAACATACAAATTAACCCCAAAGCCTAGATAGGAAGACTGAATATGTACTAACAGTTGGGTCACTTTGCTATTGAAAAGCGTAAGCACCCTCTAAATTTATTCGGGTACAGCTCCCTGTATATGATTTACAACGAATCAACTACACTATGATTGACAATGCTTTTAACCTGAAAGCAAGAAAGGTTTACAAACATCTATTCATAAACACAATATAGATGGGGAAAAACTAAGTAGCTAAAAGGAAATAAATGACACAAAGTCCATTTACCCAGATTTTACATAACGAAGAGAACGAAAACTAGGGATGAACTTTCCATCTTCTTGAGCAAGTGAAGAATCAAAGCTTCAAAACCTTGAAATTGAACGTATTAAGAAAATAGTGATACTAAAATGCATCTAGAGAACACTGAAAATTATACAAAGATCATAATTAGTGGGAAGATAACTGCCCAAACTCTAAGTTTTGATGTGCAATTATCTCTCAAATCTCCCTTTACTAAATTGTAAAAGATTAGACAGATCTTATTACATATTTGCATCAGAATCACTACCTAGAAGAAACATAAATTCCCTCCCTTACATTACACTTAAAATCAAGATTTCCTGCTTTTCCCAACACAAAGTTCAGAAAAAGAACAAGAGCTCTGCTCTTCCATAGCCCACAGTCTGCTTTCTTTCCCCCTTCGAAGAACTAGAAGCCCCGCACCCTTAAATCTCAAAAAGTTTATATCATCTCCCTCAATCCCAATGAGGTCAATCAGTTTTGATAACTGTGTTGGTTCCCAATACCGTAGATTCGAATACTAAGAGTCTTGCCAACTCGATGTTGGGATATCCAACTTGACGGGATTGATCCATGTGATCCAAATCCCTTGCACTTTTGGCTCTGCAAACCAAGGCAGGTGTACCTAATCCTGAAAAAACCACTTGAGCCCAAGATGCTTATTGCTTAGAATGCAAAAGTAATGAAAGCTTCCAAAATGGCAAGAACTATCAAAAGCTTTTAAGTTGAAAATTATGAACTGAGAACAAAAGTAAATGATTGTATAAATGTTTTTGAAATAAGGACAAGTATGAATTAATGCAACAAATGAATATATTAACTCTTTAGAGGAAAAGGTATGAAATAATTGCCAGCATATGGATTACGAATTATGGAAAATATAAAGACCAGTGTCGAAGGGCAATAGAGTCAGTATTATAAGTTTAAAACATACAACTTTATAAAATTCTACGCACATTAATTATAAACAATTTATTAATCAAGATGCGATAGATCAAATATATGGATGCAATTTTAAAACAGTCTGGAATGTATTTTAACTCCTGTGGTTTGGAGACAAACCAAACATAGATTCAGAAACAATTAAATATTTCTCAATATCTATGATGTTCGATTTTAAAATGCTATAACTGATCCTGTTCGCTTATCTATCATATAAGTTATTTATAAAATAAAAATAATAATTATAAAGGATGAAACTATATAATATTTTAACTCTAAAGCTTTGTGCAAATAAAATAAAATAAGTGTTTCTTACTGATCATACCAGAAATAAAATTGAACTGGAGACACTCCTTATAGGTGATCTATCCAATACAGTTTGACTTCAGAATCACATAAAAATATATTCAATAATCCATAATCCACGAGCTTTGCTTAATCGCTTATTCCTTTACCAATGCAAAATATAATATATGAAAGTGTGCATAGGATATGTAAATTTTTAAAAATATGAATATGAATTGTATTTTGGCCAATTATGGCTCATATATTTATAGGAAGCCAAAAGGCGTTGGTTGCTTCTCAAGCACCACACCTTTTCATAACAAATAACTGATCACGAAATAATTATAGAAAAAGTAATCGGTGGTTTGATAACCATATTGCCTTTTACTCCCAATAATGAAATGTTTGATCAAATATGTGGAGTCGTTTTAAAGCTTTAATCTGTGCGGGCTCCTCTCCTTATGTTTGCTTTTCTTCAACTTCATTCTGAACAATATCAAGGTGCAGGTGTTTTGATGCCGTGAATGACATTGAATCATGATGGTGGAACTTTTCTTCATGTAGGTCTTTCTCTATCACGCAAGGCTTCTTGATTGTAATTTACTTCTTATTGTCGGCACATCCTTCACGCTTGGTGACTCTTGTTTCGATTGGCGCTTCATATTTGTGATGCTCCTTCCAATCCCAATTGCTCATCTCATAGTCCAAAATCCTCATGATTGCTATGTCCTTCAAGGGCACTGGAATTTTGTTCTGTATCTACCCATTGACTTGAGTTTGGTATCACTACTGCCACATAGGGCTTTTCCTTGTAGATAACCGTATTGGAGCAGAAGCTTCTAACGCTGGGGATGTTCTATTGACTCCATGCTCAAACCTGCGATACACAAAATGTTGTTAGATTTTGTATTATTGAAACTATTATTTCCAATGCATAAATATGGTTCGTGGATCCCTTTGCCATCGTATTACTATTGATATAATCCTCATGCACACATGGTAATGAAAATCTTGGTGCCGTCACTAATATGCCATCACATATCCTCATTTCTTGCCATAGATGAGAACTCTTCTGAAGCAAAATGTCTGTTCTGGAATCTGCACATCAAGCCGTATTCTCTAGTTCTTGGTAATTTGTTCATGGGAATTGAGTTCGTACATATTAAGGACTCCAAACAGTATTGTCACTCATTCCACAATGTATATACATGCTGCTACTTCAGTATATTCATACTGTAGCTATTTGCATCAATGCATAACATCATTCGTTCCTTCAATAATAATTTTGCGTTACTACCTCTCCATTGTTCTTCTAATATAGACTTCAAGTTACTTTGCATGATTTTATTACTGAATGAGCACTAAACAGAGACAGCAAGCCCAGGTATGTTGAATGGACAATATGTGTAATTATCTCAGATATCAGTAATATTTTGTCATGACTGCATCCTCTGTCTGGCAAGTTCTTTACGTGAACTTCAATTTCTGAATCCCTTCTTGCTCTTGATTTCATATTTACTCACTCTTCAAGATAAAAAATGGAGACTAGAATTTTGGGCTCCATCAGTAGCTCTTGCTTGGGAACATATGCCCCCTGTGGGCATAGTGAGAATTCTAGTTGTCTCTAGAGGAGCAGACCAAACATCCATGCTTAACGTGATGCAAGGTGAAACTGGGTGTCCACAAGCCCCCCAAAAAAGTGAACAATACTTATTTCCTCTATCAAACACCCATTTCTGATTGTGTAACATTTTGAACCTGCTGAATGTGGTATTATATTGTTCCTTAATAAAATCTGATCCATTAACAAGTGCTAGAAAACAATCATTACATAACATGTGGATTTCATTCATCACTTGTCTTAACTTAAATCTTACCATTGCTTTATCAACAAGATTACTTGAAAAGAAATAAATTTCAGTGTCATTTAATCCTACCATCTGATCTATTGCTTCATTGATTTGATTAGTATACACAAAAGAAAAATCCTCAAAAGAAGGATGATGAAAACTTGAAAGCAATTCCTTAGGCATATTATTAACAAATGTTATCATAGTCTTCAGGGATACTTACCTCGGTATGCTACTCATCCTTTATACCTGTATCAAATACATCATCCTTATGAGCAATACTTACCAACTCTTCTTCATCAATGCAATCCTTGGCATATGACACTTGTTTAACCTTTGAGAGATCCAGATGTACACTATGTTGCTTACTATACAGAAAATCCCTTCAATTGTGCTCTTGATCAGTCATACAAGCATCCAGGTTAGTTTTTCTGCACAACTTGGTTGATCTCCATGCTCTAGATGTTGTTCTTCATAACAAAAAGGCTTTGAGGACTGCTCACAATCAGCAACTATTATTCCTCTTTTATCAAAAATCTGATCATACATGACAGTTGGAGAATTTTTAGAATCACTCTCATATGTTTTTACTTGCTGATCATAAGATGAACCTATACATATTTCATCTTCTACTTGCACATAATGAGTTTTATCCACTTCAAAACTGTCATCAAGCCTGCTATCTTCATTATAATGCTGATATACTAAAGTCCATAGGAAATAACTTTCAGAAAATGGATTCAGGAACATAGAAAACTCGAGTATACTTCCAGGAGAAATTTCATTTGATTCCTTAAGGGTGTCATTACATATGATATTAGTAAATAGCCTATGCTCACTAAATTGATCCTTTTGATGATCATCATTTGTTTTGTCTAGATAACATGATTCATATTTGGAGGAAATTTTTTGATGTTGTTCAATAACTTGTCCATCAAATGTGTCATCCCTCGACGGTTGATTTGGAACTTCATCAAAATTTGGAAGCACATATATCAAGTCACTTGTTCGTTTGCTTTGATAAGAAAAGAAATTTCTTTGAACATGTTTCTCAATGCACTTTTGATATTCTATTTCAAGTAAATCAGAGATCTCTTCCACACTAAGAAGATCATCTTCTCTATGATTATCGACATCATCTTCTTCCATGCAGACTTCATTATTGATGGGTTCTTTCTTCGACTGTTGAAAGATTTCTTCTTCATTCGAATCCGAAACATCATTATATTCTTGTGTTTCTTTGGTATCCTTCTCTTCATCTTTAATAGCTTCATCCCATAACTGAAGAAGAAGCTTTACATCAGGGTCCTTTGGCGAGATTCTCAACTTAACAATTTTGTTTAGAAATTCCATGCAACGAGGTTTGAGGTTTGATGAAATCTCATGATAAGTGTTCATCACCCCAAAAAACAAATGTGCTGAAGTCTCACTCTCATACCTTTCCAAATTGAAAAAGGCATCAAGTGGAGACATGCTAGGATCCTCTTCCATGTTGCAACGTTGATTTTCATCTTGTTCATAACACACGTCATCTGCCTCGCTTGTATCATGAAATTCATATAGGAACCATTGTTCGAATTGTTTCCAAGATGAGATGCATTCTGTGGGTAATGATTCATATGATTGTCTTGCATTGTCCTTCAAAGTCCTGGCAAACAATTTCATTACCTAATCTTCCACACAAATCTCATAATCTTTTATAAATGTATAGAATGCATCCAAATGTCAAATTGTCGATTCATCCCATTCTCCATGGAACTTTGGTAATTGTCGATTCATCCCATTCTCCATTCTCCATGGAAATTTTGCGGATAACCTGCTAGGTTCGTAATCAAAATTGCTGAAATCCAATGGCTTGATGCCATCTGGAATAAAAGGCTTTCTCTGAAATGATCGATGCATTTGAAAAAACTGTATAGCACTTCCTTTTGAGCCTTCTCCCTCAGCAAAATCACTAATGATTTAGACACTTCTTTTGTTAAAGTACCAATCAAAATACAATAGAGTCGCCACCTCCAAATGGAGGAAATGAATAATCAAGAATATGAGTTCTTCCTTCCAACAGAGTAGACTTTACCAAAGATTGAATCTGCAAAAAAACAAAAACTTAAAGAAAATCATACAATGCATCTACAAGATCAAATCTTCATAAAGCAATTTAAAATTTATAAAATAATTCTAAGAGTTTGAAATCTTCAAGGAAATTAAATGCATTGTAAAAAACTTATCAATTTAGAATTTTAAATATATCAAACTGTTTAAAAAATTAAATAGAATCTAACTCTTACTAGTCTACAATCATAAACTCTTAGAGTTTATTTTGCAACATTCCCCAGTAGAGTCGCCAATCTTTTGGTTCACAAAATCGCAGATTGGAATCCTACGAGTCTTGCCAACTCGATGTTGGGATATCCAACTAGTTATGGCCAACTTGACGAGATTGATTCATGGGATCCAAATCCTTGCACTTCTGGCTCTGCAAAATTATGAACAAAACACTTGAGCCGAGGATGCTTATAGCAGATTGGTTAGAATGCAAAAGTAATGAAAGCTTCCAAAATGGCAAGAATTATCGAAAGCTTTTAAGTTGAAAATTATGAACTGAGAACAAAAGTAAATGATTGTATAAATGTTTTTGAAAGAAGGATAAGTATGAATTAATGCAACAAACGAATATATTAACTCTTCAGAGGGAAAGATATGAAATAATTGCTAGCATATGAATTACAAATTATGGAAAATATAAAGACCAGTGCCGAAGGACGATAGAGTTAGTATTATAAGTTTAAAACATACAACTTTATAAAATTCTACACACATTAATTATAAACAATTTAGTAATCAAGATGCGATAGATCAAATATATGGATGCAATTTTAAAACAGTCTGGAATGTATTTTAACTCCTGTGGTTCGGAGACAAACCAAACATAGATTCATAAAAAATTAAATATTTCTCAATATCTATGCTGTTTGATTTTAAAATGCTATAATTGATTCTGTCCACTTATCTATCATATAAAATTAAACATAAAATTAAAATAATAATTATAAAGGACAAAACTATATAATATTTTAACTCTAAAGCTTCACGCAAATAAAATAGAATAAGTGTTTCTTACTGATCATGCCGGAAATAAAATTGAACTGGAGACACTCCTTACGGATGATCTATCCAATATAGTTTGACTCCAGAATCGCATAAAAATACATTCAATAATTCACAATCCATGAGCTTTGCTCAATCGCTCATTCCTTTAGCAATGAAAAATATAATATATGAAAGTGTGCACAAGATATGTACAATTTTAAAAATATGAATATGAATTGTATTTTTGCCGATTATGGCTCATATATTTATAAGAAGCGAAAAGATGTCGGTTGCTTCTCAAGTACCACACCTTTTCATAACAAATAATTGATCACAAAATAATTATAGAAAAAGTAATCGGTGGTTTGATAACTATATTGCCTTTTACTCTCAACAATGAAATATTCAATCAAATATGTGGATTTGTTTTAAATCTTTAATCTGTGCGGGCTCCTCTCCTTACATTTGCTTTTCTTCAACTTTAGTTTGAACAATATCAAGGTGCAAGTGTTTTGATTCCGTGAATGACACTGAATCATGATGGTGGAACTTTTCTTCATGCGGGTCTTTCTCTATCATGTGAGCCTTCCTGATTGTAATTTACTTCTTATTGTCGACACATCCTTCACACTTGGTGACACTTGTTTTGATTGGCGCTTCATATTTGTGATGCTCCTTCCAATCCCAATTGCTCATCTCATAGTCCAAAATGCTCATGATTGCTACGCCCTTCAAGGGCATTGGAATTTTGTTATGCATCTACCCATTGACTTGAGGTTGGTATCACTATTGCCATATATGGCTTTTCCTTGCAGATAACCGTATTGGAGCAGAAACTTCTAACGCTGGGGATGTTCTATTGACTTCATGCTCAAACCTGCGATACACAAAATGTTGTTAGATTTTGTATCATTGAAACTATTATTTCCAACTCATAAATATGGTTTGTAGATCTTTGCCATCGTATTATTGCTGATATAATCCTCATGCACACATGGTAATGAAAATCTTGGTGCCATCACTAATATGCCATCACATGTCCTTATTTCCTGCCATAGAGGAGAACTCTTCTCCTGATGCAAAACTTATGTTCTGGAATCTGCACATCAAGTCGTATTCTTTAGTTCTTGGTAATGTGTTCACCGACTTGAGTTCGTACATATTAAGGACTCCAAACATTACTGTTACTCATTCCACAGTGTATATACATGCTGCTACTTCAATATGTTCATATTGTAGCTATTCACATCAATGCATAATATCATTGTTTCCATCAATAATAATTTTGTGTTACTACCTCTCCATTGTTCTTCTGATGTAAACTTCAAGTTACTTTGCATGATTTTATTACTGAATGAGCACTGAACAGAGACAAGAAGCCCAGGTATGTTGAATGGACAATATGTGTAATTATCTCAGATATCAGTAATATTTTGTCATGACTGCATCCCCTGTCCAGCAAGTTCTGTATGTGAACTTAAATTTCTGAATCCCTTCTTGCTCCAGATTTCATATTTACTCACTCTTCAAGATAAAAAATGGAGACTAGAATATTGGGCTCCATCAAATTGCTTCTTGGAGATTCTTTCCCCTGAAATCTCTTTCAACCTTTTATAATTCTTTCTTGATGATGAACATCTATCTATAAGGTTTGTGAAGTTTATTTTAAATCATCATAAAGATGTGTATATAATGCAATGCGTTGTTCCTTCAAATCAAACATTATTTAGAGTTCTTGGGACCCCATGCATGAAATGTGCTACCTCGTTATAGGTGAGAAATGTAGAGATTCTGACACATGGAAGTTTTTTTTTTTTTGACACAATTTGGATATATAATCAACATGTTATTCTTTTCAGAGCCAAACCCGCTCAATACCACTCTTGCAACTTCACACATTTTGTTTTCCTCCACAATTCTTTATTTCAAAGCTCTCACATTCATTATGTGTTAATTTGTGGAGTAAGGGATTTCGGATCATTCTCCCTATTATTCTTTCCTCGAATGTCTTCATTTGGTGATGAAATGACCTCCCTACGATTACACTTTGTGCTATTGTTAGGTGTGAAGAAGAATTTAGTTTTTAGTCATCCACAATCTTGCTCCTTACATACTGGTCACACTTGATGGTTGTGCCCAAAAGCTTAAAACTGAAAAGCAGGATTGAAACTGCAAACTGCTATAAGAGGGAAACCTGATAGGTGTTCATCACTCCTCTCTATAATTGAGCATTATGTCAAGCCTTAATCGTGTCACTGTAAAGTTTTAATATGCTGAGGTCTTGATTGGTGTAAATCTCAATTTCAATATGTCTTGATAATGCAGAAGTTGAATTACAGTGGTACTGTAATTCTTATTTCTTGGTGTTTATTGATGAATGAAATAATGTACTGAAGGAAGAAAACTGAATATATCTTAGACTGATATGTATGATGATCTGCAATGTGAGAGTATGATTTCCACACTTACTGATCTACTCCACACCGTAGATAATCATATATATATATGTGTGTGTGTGTGTGTGTGCATAAAGGGAATAGACACGGTGAAGGGTTACGCTCCAATACCACCTGACAGTCACAATGCATACCAACAGTTGAGTCACGATGGTTGGTAAATAATGCAAATGCCGAAAGCAACATTAGTTAATATGATTAGTACGTGAGCAGATAAACATCTGCCTTTAACAAAGCTTCCACTCACGGTGGTAAGCATACATTGCATATTATATATCTGCCGCAATATAAGGATAAAGTCTTTTACGTGAGCATCATATGCTATCGGCAGTACAAACTGATTACATTATATAGATGCTTAATATGATATATATATATATATATATATATATATATATAGACAATTAATGGATCAGTTATGTAAGATTAATTTGAGGATAGACATAAAGATATAGATTCAGTTTCACACAAGCTAACATTCTTAACACTCCCTCTTTAGCAAGGGAAATTGAAATAAGTTTAACTTGCACAATAAGGTGTAATCATCATTATGTTTTATACTAAAAGAAAGAAAGAAGAAAGAAAACATAATGGATTTCCATGGTGTCTGGCTATCGCCCAAAAGACCCATGAAGGTTATCAATGTGTTCGGCGGAATTCGGCCCAAAGAACAAAGATAACCCAAACTTTCAAAACAATGGGTTTTCATGGTGTCCGGCTATCGCCCAAAAGACCCATGAAGGTTATCAATGTGTCTGGCAAAATCCAACTCAAAGAACAAAGATAACACCAAAATCAACCATTGGTTGAAGACAAATCAACTAAAATAAAGTCGTCACTTTATAAGAGGATCTAAACACACGAAAGGTCGTCACCTTTCACAAGAAAAGTCTTCACTTTTCACAATACAAGCTTGCAAGCAAAAAT
The DNA here is from genome assembly GCA_028749045.1 of Cupressus sempervirens. Lineage (NCBI taxonomy): Eukaryota > Viridiplantae > Streptophyta > Pinopsida > Cupressales > Cupressaceae > Cupressus > Cupressus sempervirens. The sequence continues at coordinate 655,460,593 of CM053788.1, forward strand.
AATTTGTATTCATGAATATTAGATAATAAATGCATTTACAATAATGTCATACCAAGTTTTCCTCGGAAGTACACAATTTTCAACTTCGCAAGAGGTTTGGTGAAAATATCAGCATTCTGTTCATTTGTACTGATATAACTCAATTTAATGATATCTTTGCCGACCATTTCTCTTATGTAGTGATAGGGAGTCTCAATATGCTTTGATCGATTGTGGAAAACTGGATTTTTTGACAGCTTGATACAACTTTGATTATCACAATGAATCACTGTTGTTTTTAGAGGTTTTCCAAATAGCCCAAATAGTAGTTTCCTTAACCAAATTGCTTCATGTGCTCCCATGGAAGTAGCTACATACTCAGCTTCAGTAGAACTCAAGGCAACAACTGGTTGTTTTCTGCTGAACCAAGATATCATTGCTGACCCAAGACTGAAGCAACAACCTATAGTGCTTTTGCGGTTAGAGGAACAACTTGCCCAATCTGAGTCAGTATATCCTTCCAAATTTATCTCAACATTTTCATACTTTAATTCAAAGACAATAGAACCTCGTAAATATCTTAATATATGTTTTGCAGCCATAAGATGAATCTTATTAGGTTTACACATAAAATGACTAAGGACATTTGTAGCATAGCATATGTCGGGTCTGGAATTCACAAGATACATAAGAGATCCAGTTATTTGTCTGAAGAGAGGAGGATCAATGTCCTCAGATTTTGATGCTTCTTCTTTTAGCTTGTGTAAGTTTGTTTCCATCGGAGTAGATAAGGGCTTACTATCCATCATTCCAAATCTAGTTAGAATATCTTGAGTGTACTTTCCTTGATGTAAGAAAATGTAGTCTTTCTTCTAATTAACTTCTAATCCCAAGAAGTAGTGTAATAACCCTAAATCTTTCATTTCAAATTCCGCTATCAGATCTTGTTTACATTTTTCAATTAATTTATCATCACCTGTTATTAGCAAGTCGTCAACATATATAACAAGTATTACCATTTCATCATTTGTGGTTTTGAAGTATATGTTAGAGTTGGCTTCATTTTTTGAGTATCCAAGTTTGGATAAGTAGTCATCTATCCTTTCATACCAAGCTCAAGGAGCCTGTTTGAGACCATAGAGTGCTTTCTTGAGTTTACATACATATAATTTTTTATCTTTTATGGTGAACCCTTCAAGTTGTTCTATGTAGACTTCTTCATTAATGACCCCACTTAGGAATGCAGTTTTTACATCCATTTGATGAATCATCCATCCTTTTGATGCTGCAATTGCAATAATTGTTCTTATAGAAGTGTAACGAGCTACTGGACCAAAAGTTTCTTCATAGTCAATGCCAACTTTTTGAGAAAATCCTCGAGCAATAAATCTAGCTTTGTGTTTTTCAATACTTCCATCAGCGGTGTATTTGATTTTGTATAACCATTTTGAAGATACAATTGTTTTGTCTTTAAGCCTAGTTACAATATCCCAAACATCGTTCTGAATTATGGAATTGTATTCTTCTAACATGGCATCTTTCCACTCTTGTGACTTTAGGGCTTCTTCAGCTGTTGATGGTTCAGTTTTGTTTAGCTTAGTTATAAGAGCAGTGTAACATGATTGATTTCGAGTTCTCTTGTTTTCTTTTGAGATCTCATCTGGTTCCACATTGTTTTCTTCAAGCATCTTCCTTGCCCATAATGGTCTTTTCTTCCCATTGGTTATATTTGGTTCTCTCTCTTCAGGTGTGTGCTCCCTCTGATTTTCAGTTTTTCTAATTTCCTCATCATCTGAGATTGGTTCATCTTCTGTGCTGGTTGAAAGTTTTAAGGCAGAATCCTCTTAAAAAATTACATCTCTACTTATTTCAACTGATCTTTGTCCAGGAATATAAATTCTATAACCCTTGGAATTTTCTTCTATATCCTATAAATATACCTATCTTCCTAGAAGGTTCAAGTTTAGTCCTCTTTTCTTTGGGTATGTGAATATATACTGGACATTCGAATATTCTAAGATGACCTAGATCTGGTTTGGTCCCTGAGAAGACTTCTTCAGGTGTGGTATTCTTTAAAAATGAATGTGGACCTCTGTTTTGAATGTATATTGCAGTCTTAGAAGCTTCTGCCCAAAATGAGGCATGCATATTTTGATCATGTAACATAGCTTTTGCAGCTTCAATGATGGTTCTATTTTTCCTTTCTGCAACTCCATTTTGTTGAGGATTATAAGGTACTGTATACTCCCTCTTAATCCCAACAGTATTACAAAAACTTTTGAAGATATCAGATGTATATTCTCCTCCATTGTCTGATCTTAATTTTTTAATCCTTTTATTTGTCTAATTTTCTACTAATGCTCTGAAGGTTTTGAATTTTGATAAAACTTCATTTGATTCTTTGACTTTCAAGAAATAGATCTAGGCCTTCCTAGAAAAATCATCAATGAAGGATATGTAATAAAGGAAACTCCTAGAGAAGGTGTGGGCATGGGTCCACAAAGGTCTGAGTGGACTAGTTCCAAGACTGATTTTGATTTATGTTCACTAGAGGGAAAGGGTTTTTTTATGATTTTCCCTAGAGCACACCCTTTGCAAGTTCCTATATGAGATGAGTCTAGTTTAGGAGTACCAGAAGTTATCTTATCTAAATTAGGAAGTGAATTAAACCCAATGTGCCCAAGTCGTCTATGCCATAATTCATTAACATTGGATTTTTCGAGACTAAGGGCTTGAGTTTGAATATTGCTTAATCTATATAATGTTCCAAATTTGGACCCTATGATAATAGCACTTTTCATATTTGAGTTATTAGGCCAATATAGTACTTTGTCTTTGTTGAAGGTGACATGATATCCATTGTTGGTTAGACTTGAGATAGGAATTAGGTTTCTTTTTATGCTTGGTACAAATAAAACATCTTTAAGATTAAGTGTAGTTCCATCTTTTAATTTGATAGAATATGTCCCAATACCTTTTACAGGATAGGTAGAATTGTCTCCAATTGTAATTCCTTTAGTGATATAAGTTCCAAATGTATCAAACATATCTTTGAATCTAGAGATGTGACGGGATGCACCACTGTCTATGATCCAAGCTTCTTTATTTGAATTTACTTCACTTGAAAGTGCGGAATAGTATAGTTGATTTTCATCTTCCTTTGTTTCAGCAAGGGAGGCTAGAATTTTCTCTTTTTTTGGACAATTTCTGAAGGTGTGTCCTATCTTCTCACACTTATAACATTTAACATGAGAATGATCTTTATTAAAATTCTTTTTATTATTATTGAATTTTCTCTTTTGTTTATTCGAGACAGTGTGAAGAGCTTGATTCTCTCCCTCTTGATTTGAAGTGATCCCTCTAGAGATTAACCTTGATTCTTTTGCTATGCATTCATTTTTCAACTGATCAAACGTAGGAATTGAAGGTCTACTTACTACTTGTATGAAGGTATCCCAAGACATTGGAAGCCCTCTCAGAGCTATTAATGAAAGTTCTTGATCTTCTATTCTGTTTCCAATGGAAGATAATTGTTTCTTTGTTTCAGAATTTTTCTCAAAGTAAGAATGAATAGAATCTCCTTTTTCCACTTTAGTATTCGGTAATTGAGATTTTAAGGTGATTAGTCTACTTGAGTTATTTATCTCAAATGTATTTTTTATGGTTTTGAATACTTCATATACACTTTTGATCTCTGATATAGAAGGAAGGATGTGATCTTTAACTGAATCAACAATGATTTTCCTTGCTTTATTATTATGTCTTTTCCAGGTGAGTTTTTCGGTTTCATCTTGAGGTATTGGGATATCTTTTTCAATGTAGTCTTCAAGTTCCAGTTCTTCCAGAATCGTAATGATACGAGTTTTCCAAGAGAAGAAATTTGATGCACCTTCAAGTCTGTCTTCCACTCTGACGTTATTTGCCATTATTTCTTCCTTCAATTCAAAATTTGAGATTTCTCTACCAATTTGGCTTTGATACCATGTAAAGTTTTAACATGCTGAGGTCTTGATTGGTGTAAATCTCAATTTCAATATGTCTTGATAATGCAGAAGTTGAATTACAGTGGTACTGTAATTCTTATTTCTTGGTGTTTATTGATGAATGAAATAATACACTGAAGGAAGAAAGCTGAATATATCTTAGACTGATATGTATGATGATCTGCAATGTGAGTATGATTTCCACTGTTATTGGTCTACTCCACACCGCAGATCATCATATATATATATATATATATATATGTGCGTATAAAGGGAATAGACATGGTGAAGGGTTACAGTCCAATACAACTCGACAGTCACAATGCACACCAACAGTCGGGTCACGATGGTTGGTAAATAATGCAAATGCCGAAAGCAACATTAGTTAATATGATTAGTACGTGAGTAGAGAAACACCTGCCTTTAACAAAGCTTCCACTCACGGTGGTAAGCATACATTGCATATTATATATCTGCCGCAATATAAGGATAAAGTCTTTTACATGAGCATCATGTGCTATCGGCAGTACAAACTTATTACATTGTATAGATGCTTAATATGACATATATATATATATATATATATATATATAGAGAGAGAGAGAGAGAGAGAGAGAGAGAGAGAGAGAGAGAGAGAATATTATGTGTATATATAAAATTAATGGATCAATTATGTAAGATTAATTTGAGGATAGATATGAAAATATAGATTCAATTTCACACAAGCTAACATTCTTAACAGTCACGAGATCACTATGAAGTGATCGACAAACATTATGATCATCTTCTTTCCTGGTAGGCCACATGTTGAGTCAAAGTCTAATTTATGATTTGTTTGAACCACATGAACCGGATTTTCTCCTTCACATTATGTTGAGTTCGTAATATGATGAATTTTGTACAGCGGCTTTGGCTAGTGGATAGGATTGCACATCTTCATCTTCCAAACCACACCTCACAGTTTGCTTCCTTATTGTCACTACACAGGACAAAGGCGATATTTCCATGCATAGAGAGTTTCGTTTATCATATCTCATTCCTGCAATGGATATCGTATTCGGCTGAGGATGATATGAACCAAAGGCTTGAGGCTTGATTATATAATCAATTATTTCATTGAGTGCTCTTACTCACATGTTTCTCTCCACCATTGTGGCATTCCGTCAAAAAATTCACCTACATTCTCCAATCTGAACATGCCACACTTTATGACTGAAGCCTTTCTTAATTTGCGGGTATCATGAATTATTGGGATTGTGATGGCGACATCATTGCTGAATTTTTTAACCTGATATTGTGGAATAAAACCATCATCATCTTGTCACTCAGTTGAAGAGAGCTTCACATTGAAAACGTTTGCCGAAAATGCCACGAGGTTGCATTCGAAGTTATTGGCTCGGTCAACTGTCGTGCAATTTTTATTAGAGATTGCTTTGCTTTACTCCTCCATCGAGTTTTGAAAATAAAACTTCAATATGGGGGAATCAAGGCACACTGAGTCTCACACCAGGCTCACAATTTGTGGTTTGAGCTTGTTACTCTTCTTTTTAGCTCGGGCTTTGTCAGAGTCAATGTATCTTTAAACATTCAGATTTATACATGCGCCTTTAGTTGGCCAATTGACCGGTAGTGTATGTAACATGTGCATAATCGGTTTGGAAACAAATTGGTGTCATACCCGGTAAGCCCGTTTATAAAGAGCCTTTGAAGGCTCATTTTCTTTACACTAGATATTCCTTAAGTTTTAGGCATATCTAAAATACACTATTCATGATGAGAAATGCTTTGGTTCATCGTTGAACCCATTATAATTACCAATGTCAAGCACTTATTAATGATACTCAAGGTATCAAGATGGCTTATATCAAGATACTCCTTTTGAACCAATGTCTTCCTCCTAAACTATTCCAAAATACTCCAAATGGGAATTTGAACCTTGGATTTTCAATTAAAATGATGACTTTGAAACAGGATCTTTGAACTGAGGTTTATGCTGTCTAAAATCTTTGGAGTACATTCTTAAAGTTTGAATCTCATGATCTTGTTTTTTGAAATTCGAATTGTTGAACCACCTGAATCTCTGAGCCATTAAACTTGTACCCATGATCATGTCTCTAAACTGAAATATGAATCCGAAGTCAAATTTCAAATTAGGGTAGTTGAAACTTTTGGATCTGCATTCCAAATCTGACAAGCCGGAACTCCAAACCTGAACTTTGGACTTGAACCTGCTTTTTCAATTTTAACCACTTCGAACTACTTCGAACCATTGTTCAAAGGAGTTCAAGATCATAAATTGAAAATTTTAAATATGGGGTCTATATTGGGTACTAGCAGAGTGCATGAACAAACTACCATAATTATAGAAAAGCCCGGGGATTAGAAGAAATATGGAAGGAATTTGAGCCCATTACACAAAAGGTCATTCTCATTGCAAAGCATTAAGAGCTATGCCCACATCGATAGGCAGAGCACCTATAACTTTGGCTATTGGTATCTTTCATCAGTTACCAAGAAGACTACATATGAGTAGGGCATTGATGATATTGAAGATCCTGTCTTGGGGGTACGTTCGAAGGTCCTTATTGCAATTAAGGAGTTGCTTGATCTTGATTTTGATGTTGCTAGTGAGTTAGATTCAAAAAAGTTAGTGGAGAGGGTGGAATCACTTAATTTTAGAGGCATGGATTCTCTTGAGGAGAGTCACTTGAATGGCTTCTTGTCACTCATGCTCCATATTAATGATCTATAGTGGCATTCTTCAGATTGGGATAACATACTAGATGCGTACATGGAATAGTTGGAGGTTATGGAGATACAACATGACGACCTTCATAGTATTGACATGGAGGAACTTAGTAAAATTTTGCTTAAGTTTCTTGGTTTTGCTAGAAGGGAGAAGGGGAAGGAAGTCTATATCTTGGATGATGACATGTATTATGATTAGGCAACTTCTTTGCTTCTTATTGGTCCTCAAGCGAGCCTCTAGATTTTTTCATTGGCTTATTTTGTGGTGCTTCATTTCTATTGGCTACTTTTGGTTGCCCTAATTAGGGTGTGTAATGGATTAATTTGGGCCCTTGATTTTAAATCAATCTTGGCTGTTCATTATAATTGGGGCTCCTATATAAACCCCCACCCCCTCTCATTTCTGAAGGCGGTTGTTTGAGAATTTTTGCCAATATAATGCTAAATTTGCTGTACTTTTTATTGTTGTGTCTTGCATGGTGAATTGTTGAAATCAAGTTTGCATTATTGCATGGTTATCTACATCTCTCATTTAGAATAGAATTTCATTTCAAGTTGTTAGAGTAGATTTTGCTTTGAGTAGTTTAATTTGTGTTAATGAAAGGAATTGTGAATGTTCACTTGTTAGACTTGGACAATGCGAGCCACTAGCTTCTTACTGATATTAAGAATTACTTTGTGTGATAAGCTGATCATTGAAACACATAACCTTGATTGATATGGAATCTTTAGTTTGCATTCACTTGATGGAACTAATGGTGAAACATTAATTTGAAAATCTTTAGTATCTACTATAGAAGCCTGTACTAGGTGGGGGGAGTTGCTAGCAAGATTACACCTGGTAGAGTCCAAGTCCATCAATATTTCCTGGCATTCATTGTTAGAGGTAAAAAGTAGTAGCAGAATTTAAGTTTAAGTTAGAATCCAAGAGTTCAAAATTGATGTAGGGGCATCCTTGGTTCTTGAACTTTCCTACTCTTTTCAGTCAGTGGTTGTCAAGTGCCAATAAAAGTCACTTTGTAGTATCGACCAAGCAATCTTTCAAATGCTGAGTTGGTCGGTTTTGTCTGTTGGCCGAGTAGAAGCCTTGACCGAGTTCAAGTATCAACCAAGTCACATTATTCTAGTGTTCGCCGAGTTCATGTGTTTGCCAAGTTGCTAGTTTTGACTAAGTTGTAGATGATGCCGAGTTTCTTTGTTGACCGAGTTAGAATTCCAGTATCGACCGAGTTGCTGTTGGTGCCAAGTTCCAATTTCGACCGAGTTCTATGTTGATCGAGTTTCTTTGGTAACTGAGCTCTTTCATGTGCTGAGTAGGCTGGTGATCCTTTTGATGGTCGGTCGTGTCTTGGTCCTTCTTTGATCGAGTTATCTGTGTTCAGTTTCTAGTTGGAGCCGACCTTTGCATTTAATTCTATGATAGGTATTTAATATTTGTTGAGAGCTGACTTGTCACTTGGTTATGCATTTAATGTAAGGGTTTATTTAGTTGGTAATTTGTAACAAGTCGACTTGTGGCCATGCAAGTATTTAAGGGGGTCTTGGGTAGAGTCTTAGGATTATTGTTTGATGATGGAGATGTAGTGAAGCATAGAGAAGTCATTTAGTTGAGGGTCTTAGCATGGAGTAGCTTGGAGTGGATTTTTGCATTTGAGTTTGGAGATTTGTTCTTCTTTGAAGATGTATTCTTCTTTGTAATGGCTATAACCCAGAAGGCTGTACGAGGCATATTAGATGTAAACTTCTTGATTTGAATATATGAAATATTGACTCTTTGGATTTGAATCTCGTTCCTCTTGTTCATTTTCCGCTATGTTTGTTCGCTGGGATCCATATTACCTCCGATAGGGGTATATGTGGATTTATCTTTCATTAGGATCAAAGCTCAGTATTCCTAAGTGTGCAAACAAATCATCGAAGTGTGAGGCAGTTTGTACTAGGACCTTGGGTTGGGTGAATTCTGTTAGAGAAGAGTTTGATTTCGGAAGTACTAGCTAGTTGGTAAATTTGGTGTAGGTGGTAGATTTGTGGATTTGGCTTGCACTTGCAGAGGACCCGCCGTTCGATCATTTTTGGTATGTGTAAAGATGGTTCGTGGAAGGAGAGATGTTGATCCAAAGTTATTTGACATGTTGAGGATAGTTGTAGGCGGAGTTGAAGCTATTGAATCAGAGGAAAATGAAGGAAGATATCTTGATGATGCTGAGAGCAATGAGTATGATTCTTTTTGGGATGAATTACATGAAAGGATTGATGATCTGGAAGAGTTTGACTTGAGTTGGCAACCGAGGATTAGAAAGAAGGTTGTTTGGTCGGTTAAAGACATTATGAAGAGAAGAAGACAAATCATGGAAGTCCATGATGATTTTGTTGAAATTGATGAGGTATCTTTTGGTTTTCATGAGCAGATGGATAGATCTAATGTGGAAATTGCAGGGCATCTTGTTCTGCGCAATGAGATTACTGAGGAGAATTTCACTTATGTTGGTGAGGAATTGGAAGTTTGTCATGTCTCGAAATTTTAATGTAATTTTTTAAATTAAATTAACTAATTAATTGGTCCTAGAATTTAAATAATATAAGGAGCTTCAATTAGTTACTTTAATTGATTAATATGTGGCCCAAGATAATATTTGTATGTGTGGTTTTGATTGATTTAGTATATCTCAGACCCATTTTTATATTAGTGTTTGTTGGTAAGTGTTGCCGTCGGCTATCTTTGTACATCCTCAGAAACGTTTTCCCTGATAGGTATTTAAGTACGGCTTGTAGGTAGTCGTAGGTATGTAATTTTGGATTATTTACCCAGTACTGCAAATTCCTATTGGGTTTTTTTGTTGTTCGCCATTTCAGAAGTGAAAGATCTTCACTATTTGGTCATCTTGGTTGTGGTGGGATTCAACCCTTACCCTATTCCATTGCTTGTAATACTTTGCTTGGATCTGGCAAATCAGAGCACCATCTTTTGGCATATATTGAAGGAATTATTCCTATTCAAGTTTCTAATCTTGTATTTGATCTACTTGTGTTGTGTATGAATGAATTTGCATTCATTGTTGTACCATGTGGCATTTGGACATTTCCATACGGCTCCCTCTCGTTCGTACGACCTTCACTCTCCCACACATCTTCCACCACATCCCTGTATGACTTTCAAAAACATTTTGTACTACATTTCATTCACCATACAGCCAGCTATCTAATACTGTACGTCCAAATTGAAGACACCTCACCACTGTACGGACTGTCCTCCAGTCTACTGTATGGCCAAGACTTGGCCGCCGTACTTCCCCTCCTTTAACACCATACGGTCTCTTCATACCACTGTACAACCCCTCTCTTGCTCACTTGTACAGTATATTAGGCGACCAACAACATACAGTACAACCTTCATTCTGACCATACATCTCTATTTGGCCTTCGTACAAGTGTTTTTTCCTATTGGGTTTCTTTGTTGTTCGCCATTTCGGAAGTGAAAGATCTTCACTATTTGGTCATCTTGGTTTTGGTGGGATTCAACCCTTACCCTATTCCGTTGCTTGTAATACTTTGCTCGGATCTGGCAAATCAGAGTACCATCTTTTGGCATATATTGAAAGAATTATTCGTATTCAAGTTTCTAATCTTGTATTTGATCTACTTGTGTTGTGTATGAATGAATTTGCATTCATTGTTGTACCATGTGGCATCTGGACATTTCCATACGGCTCCCTCTCGGCCGTACGATCTTCACTTGCCCACACATCTTCCACCACATCCCCGTATGACTTTCAAAAACATTCCGTACTACATTTCATTCACCATACAGCCAGCTATCTAATACTGTATGTCCAAATTGAAGACACCTCACCACCGTATGGACTATCCTCCAGTCTACCGTATGGCCAAGACTTGGCTGCCGTACTTCCCCTCCTTTAACACCATACGGTCTCTTCATACCACTGTACAACCCCTCTCTTGCTCACCTGTACAGTATATTAGGCGACCAACAACATATAGTACAGCCTTCATTCTGACCATACATCACTATTTGGCCTCTGTACAAGTGTTTTTTCTGCACTTGGTTTGCTGTACGACGTCATCTCAAGGTTTGTAAATCGATTTAAAGAAGAGTTGTAGGTACGGGTCATTATAGTGGTATCAGAGTAGAAACTAGTTGGGAGCATCTCCGAAACTTTCGGGAACATTACCAAAACCGTTCAGGAACATTACACTGGTACCAAAGCTGGTGATCTTGCTAGCCTACTGGAATGATTGAGAGATTTTGGTACTTGGATCACACTATGGCCCTGAACAACGATGGAGAGTGGTGGTTGAAGGCACTACAAAGGATTGTCAAAGGGCTTAGTGAGGGTGTTGATCTTCCATTAGATATATTGGAACTATGTTTGTGTCAGGTGGACCAATTACCTTGAAGATTTATATAGAGAATCCTCTTGCCGATTAAGGAGGCCTTAAGTCAACCCAGGCTTTTGAGACACCATGACAAGGATAAAAGATTGACAGTTGCAGCATGTCTCAGTGAGGTCTTGAGAATTTTGGCTCCTAAAGCACTGTATGATAATAACACCATGATAGAGATATTGCAATTGATAGTTGACAGCTTTCAGAGTCTTAATGACTTCAGTAGCGACCCTTTTGGTAGGAGATCTACAATATTGAAGAATTGTGCAAATGTCAAAGTAACTAACCTTCTCTTAGATCTTGAATTGCAAAATTTGGTCCATGATATGTTTCATCACTTCTTGGTCACCATCAAGGACGATCATGATACTAAGATTTTAGTTGCTATGGAGAGTCTTATGATTTCGTGCATTGAAGATATGGATGAAATATCACAACCCATCACATCTATGCTATGGGTTGTTTGTAATCTAGAATGTATTCCCTCTATAGCACCATATAGATTGGTTAGTAATGTTTTCAAGTATTGTGAAGAAAAACTAATATCTCATTTGCACAAGTGGGAGAGATTGACTGACAGCGATAAGGGTGATACTTTACGTGAGCAGAATGAACGCATGATTATAGGGCCGCACCAAGAGGATTTTCTAAATCTTCCTACTACACCAACATGGGGAGAACACCAAAAAAATAAGAGGTTGCTTGCACGGTTCCGTACGGCTTTCAATCAACACATCTTCCACCACATCTCCGTATGGCTTTCAAATCAACACAGTGATTCATTCCCCTTCACCGTATGACCTACTAACCATACCGTATGGCCAAGTTGGTAGCCATTTGCACTGTACGAACTGACTTCCTGCTTGCTGCATTGCTATAAGTCTTCCCGTACGGCCACACTCTCCATTGCACATGTCCACCGTACAACACTTATACATGCCCACCATACACCTCTTCCACTAACCGTACGACCTCAACATAGATACTGTACACCCACCACTGCACCTTTCGTATAGCTACTTTGTACCATACGACCCTTTCCAAGGTAGTGTACGGCTGTCAGAGACACTTACCCTCTCCGTACCACACCATTTGACCACTTGATTGCAATGGGATTAGTATACAACAAAAGTTTGCGATTCTTTGGGATTGGAACATTATAGTGGTATCAGAGTAGAAACTGTTCGAGAGCATCTTTGAAACTTTCGGGAACATTACCAAAACTGTTCGGGAACATTACAAAGTTTCTATTATTTAGGATGATGTTAATGTGATTGAGGATTTATATGTTGATTTGGAGTTACGTGTTCCTCCTGTTATGGATGTTATTGATCTAGATGTTACTTGTGATGAGAAGATGAATTTATTTGCTGGTAATGTGGTTGAGGGTTTTAGAGATGTTATTGATTTGGATTTACATGGATTTACATGATGCTATTGTTGCTGATATGGATCTGAACTTATATGTTGCTATCGAGATGCTGAAGGATATGGATGTTGCTACTGATGTGGATTTTGATGATGTTGCTGATTTACATGTTGCTGGAGAAATAAGTATATGTACTATTGCTTTTATGGATTTATATGTTGTTGCTATGGATCTAAGTTCATATGTTGTTGCTGATCTAATTTTCATGTACATGAGAATGTTATTATGGATGATGGTGATGAGTAGTTGTAGATGGAGCATTGTGATTTTCAGTTGAGTGAGTATGTTGATTGGTTGGATGAGATTCTGATTTTTGGATGGACGAAGCACAGATGGTTGATTATTGATTTGATCTTTTATCCTTGATGGAGTAGAAACCTTTAGTGAAGATGAAGCTAATTGCAGAATTTTCTTTTGGAATCAAAGTGTGGGACACACTTTTCTATTTATCTGGGGAGTTTGATGCAGGAGCATCTGAAGTCTTTTCTATTTACCCTGGTAGTCTGATGCAGGGGCATCCTTGGTTCCTTAACTTTCCTAGTCTTTTCAGTCAGTGGTTGCCGAGTGCTAGTAAAAGTCACTATATTCAGTATCGACCGAGCGATCTTTCATATGCCAAGTTGGTTGTGAAGCCTTGACCAAGTTCAAGTATAAACCGAGTTCATGTGTTTTCCGAGTTGCTAGTTCTGGCCGAGTTGCAGATGATGCCGAGTTCCTTTGTCGACCGAGTTGCTGTTGGTGTCGTGTTCTAGTTTCGATCGAGTTGTGGTTCCGACCAAGTTCTATGTTAATTGAGTTTCTTTGGTAACCGAGCTCTTTCATGTGGCGAGTAGTCTGGTGAACCTTTTGATGGTTGGTCGTGTCTTGGTCCTTTGACCGAGTTATCTGAGTTTGGTTTCTAGTTGGAGTCGACCTTTGCATTTAATTCTGTGATAGGTATTTAATATTTGTTGAGAGCTGACTTGTGGCTTGGTTATGCATTTAATGTAAGGGTTTATTTAGTTGGTAATTTGTAATAGGTCGACTTGTGGCCGTGCAAGTATTTAAAGTGGTCTTAAGTAGAGTTGTAGGATTACTGTTCGATGATGGAGATGTAGTAAAACATGGAGAAGTCATTTAGTTTAGGGAGTCCTAACATGGACTAGCTTGGAGATAGAAGTTCGCAATTGAGTTTGGACCTCTGTTCTTCTTTGAAAGATGTATTCTTCTTTGTAATGGCCATAACCCGGAAGGCCGTACAACCAGACATGTTGGATGTAAACTTCTTGATTTGAATATATGAAATATTGTCTCTCTAGATCTGAATCTTGTTCCTCTTGTTCATTTTCTGTTGTGTGTTTGTTCGTTGGGATTTGGATTACCTTCGATGGGGGTATATGTGGGTTTTTCTTTCATAAAAAATCAAAGCATATTTCCATTGCACATCATAAAGCCAAATCATTAGAGTCAAGTTAACAAGTTTTTGAATGAATTAGTGCAAGTCCCCTTGACGATCCAACAAATCACATCATTTCCACTGAGCAAGTATCCACAGTAAAAGAACCTTGAAGTCACCTCAAGATCTTACTTTGCAAGCTTAGCATAAGAAGTGACTTTATATCAAGAGAGAGTTGAATATTTGGTGTTTCACTCCGAAACATTGAGTGTTTGATTCAACAGTTGCAGTGGATGAAAACTCACATCAACAAGACCTATCTTGCATTGCGAGTTTATGTGCATTCCCCTGAGTTGCACTTGGGGGGGGGGGGGGGGGGGGGGTGTTCATGTAATTAAATATTCACTAAGTACTCTTGACTTGATCATAGGATAATGCATTACTATAAGAGAAATTCTACTTTAGGTGGTGATAGTTGTTATCACATTCCACTTTATGTGTGAGTTCCACCTATCACATTATCATCCTCATCATATGGCACATACTTTATTGCATAATGGAATATGATCCACTTCCTGTGAACATGTGGCTTTTCCTTGTGCAGATGATAACTTACCTACTCCTTGTCATCTCTTATTGTCTTGCCTATATAAGTAAGCCTATTATGTACATTTTTATGTCGTCCATTGATTGATATCATTCTTTCATCTTAATGCAATTGTCTCTCCATTCTCTTGTGGAAGTTATCTTGATCTTTCTTCTAATCCTAAAACTCACCTAAAATTTTAACAAGAACTAATCAACTAGGGTGGATCATTCATGACTGAACCAATAATCTGAATGAGGTATTTTTGTTGGTTGTCATTGCAATTAAGCCATGTCATTAGTCCCCAAGGAGGTGCTGACCATCAAGTCAACAATCTCCCCCTCAACATCGACTAGGCCTTTAGCACCCACTAAAGGAAGGCTCAAACCCATGACCCAAGGGTTAGATACCAACTGTTAGCTCATTTGCCATTGCACCAAAAGCTTAAACTATCAATCCCTGATACAAGTGCCAGATATAGCCCAACCCAAGAAAGGTGGTTAAGCCATGTCACAAGTCTCCAAGGAGGTCAATACCAAGTCAACAATTACATCCTCAATTGGTCAAGATATGAACTCTTGAATTATTCGAGCAGCATATCAATAACATACTAGTTTAGTATAACCCAAATGAGAACTCAAAACGTGAATATATAGAGTGAAAAGGAAATGAGGGCAAACTTTTTCTATTTGAAACCACTACCCTCCAAAACTGATTTGAAAGTTCACACCCGTTTGAGTTCTCAAATAAGATTTATATTTTGCTTTGTCTTATTATTCCTTGTAGATGCCCCCTTTCATTATTCCTCTTAGATGCTCTCAATAGAATAAATATTTCTCCTCTTCTTCTGGGGTCCATTCTAGATGTCAAATGACCCCACTTTTACAAACAACTTGACATTGCTTGGTCGGGGGATATTTTAAAAATCACTTTATAGAGGTGAATAATAAAACCCCAAAGGAAAGCAAATAGAATGAAAAAAAAATGAAATAAGGTCATCTAGATACAAAAATTAAATAAAGTATATTTGATTGATTTAAATGCAAATTGGGTACTGTTGTGAGGTTTTCACACATCGCCCCAAATCTTGGGGACCCCCTTTTTTTTAATTGCCTCGGCAAATTTTGGATTGCCCAAATTTTGAGTTTTGAAAATTTCACGCCTTGGCACCTTCAGGACAAATGTGGGGAGGCTTAGCTTATTTTCACCTGGTTTCAACTTGATTTTCCAGAGCTATCAATTCTATCTCTAGGCTAAATAATTTTCTAAGTTAATTTCAACTTGGTAGGATAAAATTGTGAATTTTGTACTTAGGCGATTTCTTTTGAAAATTTGGTTTTAATTATGTAAATTTGGATGATTTTCAAAAGGAAAATTTTAATTAGACTTAAGTTTTTGGAAAATCTTATTTTTTTTGGTGAAAAAGGGGATTTAACTTTGTAGGATGAAGTTAAATTGCAAAATTGATTTTTGACTCTAGGGGGGCAATTTTATTGTCATAAAATTTTAAATAGCTTGGCAAAATCGATTTGGTAGAAAGGCGCAAAAAATTGGCTTTAATTGGATTAATTTGCCTTGAAAACTTTTTAGTTTTTAATGAATTTGGTAATTTAATATTGAAAAAATGGCTTTTGGTTAGCCAAAATCCAAATTTAATGATGTACTAATTACTAAACCCTCATTAAATGGAAATATTTAACACCCTCAAGGCATTATTTAATTTCTTTTTGCAATTTGGAGTTAATTGGTGAATTTAAAATGCAATTTTCTTTTGGCAGAATTAAATTTTTGAGCTAAGTACTTAATTATGGGCCATGACTTGGAGTTAATTTTGGTTTTTTCTCTCCTCTAGGACCAGGTTGGCCAGCTTAGAGGGAAAAGAAATTGGGTATAAAAGAGACCTCTTTCCCATTTCTTTTTCACAATTTATTTCTTCCTCTCCTTTATTGGGCGAATTTCCTTGAGGAGCAGATTTTTCCAGACTTGGCGATTTTTTTTTTTGGAAAGCAGTTTTCTTGCATTTGTTGGGCAATTTTGCTTGCATTTAGCCATTTTCAGGCTTGGGCGATTTCCTTTGAGGGCAGATTTTTGCAGAAATTGATTTTTGACTCTAGGGGGGCAATTTTATTGTCATAAAATTTTAAATAGCTTGGCAAAATCGATTTGGTAGAAAGGCGCAAAAAATTGGCTTTAATTGGATTAATTTGCCTTGAAAACTTTTTAGTTTTTAATGAATTTGGTAATTTAATATTGAAAAAATGGCTTTTGGTTAGCCAAAATCCAAATTTAATGATGTACTAATTACTAAACCCTCATTAAATGGAAATATTTAACACCCTCAAGGCATTATTTAATTTCTTTTTGCAATTTGGAGTTAATTGGTGAATTTAAAATGCAATTTTCTTTTGGCAGAATTAAATTTTTGAGCTAAGTACTTAATTATGGGCCATGACTTGGAGTAAATTTTGGTTTTTTCTCTCCTCTAGGACCAGGTTGGCCAGCTTAGAGGGAAAAGAAATTGGGTATAAAAGAGACCTCTTTCCCATTTCTTTTTCACAATTTATTTCTTCCTCTCTTTTATTGGGCGAATTTCCTTGAGGAGCAGATTTTTCCAGACTTGGCGATTTTTTTTTTGGAAAGCAGTTTTCTTGCATTTGTTGGGCAATTTTGCTTGCATTTAGCCATTTTCAGGCTTGGGCGATTTCCTTTGAGGGCAGATTTTTGCAGACTTTAGAGATTTGTTCTCCTTTTGTGGGCTGCGATTTGTGCCCTAGGTGACATTTTTGAGCAAATTGAGGACATCCATGCTTGGGAAAATTAAGACAAGGGCAGAACCTTCCACTCTTGGCATTTTCTTGAGGCAGATCTGATTTTGTGACATGGACAATTCATGGTGAAGGTCTGATTTTTCCCTATTTAGGACTGCATTTTTTATATCAGACTTGGTGATTTTGTTAGGAGAAGGGATGCATATGAAAGTTTGATTTTTGTTTGATTGAGCAAGTGTTGGATAGTTTTAGAGGTTTAAATTTCTAATTTACAAAGGGATTTGGAGTTCTTGAGGTCTTGTCCTAGGTTCCGAAAAGTCGCTGAAAGATTATTGGTTAAGGTGAATTTTCATCATCTAGAGTTGCAAGGGGTCCTTAAGCTGACATCCATCTTTCGTTCTAGTCTAAGGATTGCTCCTCTTGGTTCTTCTTGCCTTTTGGTCCACCACTCTACCATCCCGTAATAAGGCGACGAGCATGGAGGATGGTAGTGCAAGTAAGAATCCCAATCGGGCAAACACTAAGAAAGACAAAGGATATGATGCCCAAAACTCCCTTTTCAAAAATGAAGAGAATAATCAACACCAATATCGGTACAGTGGACATGATACAGATGAGGGACAAACTAAAGGAAGGACAATCCCCCTTGGCAAAAAGGATATACAAGAGCGGAATTGTACATGCGGCGGCTTTTCCTCCCACATTGCCTTGTCCGGAATTGATTGTGGAATGTGCATCCAAATTTGATCTAAACAGTAAGTCCATCATTTTTGATGAAGGGAAGAGAGTGTTGGCCAACATTGGCGAACAAGCAATCAAGGAAACATTCAACATTCCCCAATACAAGGGCATGACGGTTGTGATGATGGACCAAGCAACTAAATCATTTCAAGATAACCAAGAGGCCTATTACATGCATCTAAAGCAGAATTGGATACGCGAGGGAAAGAAAGGAGTTAACAAATCATCGAGGCTCACAATGGTAGATTTCAAACTAGAATATGGTGATCTTGTTGTTCTGCTCAGCTGGATCATGGGCCTAGCTCAAGGGATGCAATTTGAAAACTGGATGTACTTCTTCATTGATGAGATCGAGAAAGGGAAAAGAAGGTTTGATTGGGCCAAGATCATAAGCAAGAACTTAGAATTGCAACTCAGAACCGTGCAAAACCAAAGGCAATTCTACATGGGCTCCTATCTGTTCTACCTAATTGCTAGATTGTACAAGAGTTCGAGACTTAAGGCCTTAGGAGAAGTTGGTAGCGGACCGGGACAATATTTGATACATGAATGCTATCCGCAGCTCCATTTGCACAACAACAAGGATTACAAGATATTTTGTGATGCCTTCGCTATGAAGATATTAAGGGTACTACAAGGGACACCTACTAAGAGACTTTCACCGGAAGTAGAAGCAAGAATTAAAAAGTATGGGAGTTGGTTCATCCAATTTTCGCAGTTTACATACATTAGAGTGTCAGGAAGTACAATTTGTCCTAAGAGGCTTCCAAGGTACCCACCCGACAAGGTAGTTTTGTTAGAATTGGCTACGCAACTTGAGCACTATGATAGAATAATGAGAAACAAAGGGAAAACGGGCATTTCGTTCTCAATCGTAATTGGTAATGATAGTTGCCCAAATCGGGCCTCCTTTGAAGCCACAGAGAAGGAATTGGAATGGTATCATCTAGGATGGTACAAAGTAGGGCAAGGATTCGATCCTAATGGTCTTATCAAGGTATTTCATGGAAATGAATTGAAGCATGTTCCCACTATAGAAGACTTCTGGGCCAACGCCAAAGATGACTTTCATGTGAGAAAGCTAGCTTTCTTAAGGCTGTCGGTGAACATGATGAGGGCTATTAGATGGAAAGGCCTTGATATTTCGAATCAACTGGAGGATGATGGAAATGTGTTGAGAAAAGACTATGATACAGTAGAAGGAACATAATTGAATCTAGTAGATTGGGATGACCATCAGGATCCTTCCTTGGAGGCAGTCACAAGGGCAGTGGATTTACATACCGAGTCGTGGTATAATGAGGGACTAAGGAAGCTACAAAGACAAAGGATTCCCCTTACCTATGAGATGATGAAGCCAAAAGAGAGACAAACGAAATCTGTCGGACAAAGGAATGAAGGAAATAGCCGGCAACAGGAAATGATTAGAAATAGCAAGAAAAAAGTTTTGGAGGTAGAGAAGGGCAAAGAAATTCCAGAGCCTTCAGCCAAGAGATAGCATGCAATGCCATCAAGAGAGAGTATAATTGAGGCTAGAAGCGAAGAGGTCAATTCAAATGATAAAGGGGCCGTGGTGGAGGTGAGCTCTAATTCGGAATCAAGTGGCTATAGTGAAAGCACCTAGTACTCCCCTCTCTCAGAGAACCAACAAGGAAATGATATGGAAGAAACTAGTAGAGAAGAAGATGGACCAATTGACATCGAGGTAATAAGTCAGGAACCCGAGGTTGTTGGTGATGCTTTGTTAGTCGAACCAAATCCAGATTTGGGGAGATGCACTACACCACTATGGTTAAGACAAATGCTTATGTCAAGAGGCGAGGTGGTAACGGCCCATACAACTGAGGACATCCAAGGGTTAATGGAAAAGGGTGATAGCGAGAACCAAAAACAAATGGCAAGAACGGTGGCAAGGGTAATCAGGAGCGACAATGATGGTCACTGAAAGGTTTAGATTGCTATTCCAAGGCAGTGAATGAGATTGTGGCCCAAGAATATGAGATAGTGGAACATAACTTGGGAAGGAATACAGATGATATGGAGTGTGAGGAGGTCCAGGAAGGTATAACATCAATCAGAGAAAGGTTAAGGAAGGCAAATGAAAGGATAGTAAAGTTGGAGGCCGAGAACAAATATTGGAGAGATAGCCAGCCCATCCAATAGCTGCACCAGGCAGCCCTTCCTCAAGACAGCGGGAGCAATTTAGGAGAGATATCAGCTCAGCTACACGAAGTCAGGGATTGGATCCATGATACAATCCAAGATGGGCGAAATTTCTTGCCTTCCTTCATCTCGACATTCCAGTCATTAGTGGCTGTTAGAGACAAGTTCAGATTATTCGAAGAAGAGTGGAAAGGTTTCCTTCCCATCAGAGATTTGGCTATTCCTAGGCTACAGGCGTTCATTGGTCTACCAGAGGCATATTTGCAAAGGGCCAGGTTGGTTGATGAGAGAGGATTGAGTATAGTTGAATCTTGGTTTGTTGCATTAACTACCAGATTTAGAACACTTGAGAAAATACACAATGAGATTGCATGACACACTCCAAGTTTCGACACTTCTATTTCAACCATGATGAGCGACATTGGGGTGGCACTTGATTTTGAGGATATTAGAGAAGAGGATATTAATGAGACAGATTTTGGATCGAGGTTGGATGAGTTGGGAAAGGTTGCCATCAGGAAAAAGCATTTGGGCACCCTTTCCTCTCTCAATACTTTTATTGGATTCGTGAAAGAATATGAGAAGGATCACGAAAAGACACTACAAGCAGCAAGCAACATGGTGAAGTCAACAGAACTTAGGGCGAAGCACACACCTTGTCCTCCTATGGAAGAAGTTAATGAAAGGCTAGCTAAGTTCAGTGCCTTAGCTAAGAAAATGAAAGAAAGGGGAAGATTTATGTTAGAAGATCATTTGATGTAAGCCCAAGTGGCAAATTTCCCCTTTCTTCTAGAATAGGACAAGTGTCTATTTCTGATTGGCCACTATTTTGGTGCCTTCTCATTGGTTGCCACTTTTTGCACTTTTTTCATTGGTCCATTGACGAGGTGGCAGCTTCTCATTGGCCGATGGGGTGGCAACCCCAATTAGGGTTTTGAGGATCCAATCTGGATCGTTGATCTTGTTTTGATCTCCACCGTCTGTTGTATTTTTGGACCCTATAAAAGGCCATTTGCTCTCATTTGTAAAGGGTTGGAGAAATTGTTGCGAAGATAATACCAAAATTACTCTCTTTTTCATTGTTATGATTTGCATGTTGGTTAAGAACATTGGGTATTATTGCATGTTTTCTACTTCCACATAGTTAGATTTTCTTTCAAGTTGTTTTAAGTTGGTTGCATTTGAAGTTAAAGTAGATGGATAGTTGTATGGTAGCATTGGTAAATGTTTGATAGGGATCAATACTAGGCCACTAGCATCCTAGCGGCTGGTTGGGAAGCTTTGTGTGGTAAACTAGTTTATTGTTCCTTTGAATCATTGCACCTGTGGAAGTGAGGCCGCTGGTCAGCTCTCATTAGGTTTGATCCCCATCCATTTGCTAACCTTCCATTCATAGGAGTAGGAGTAGAATAGTGAGTAGCTGGGTAGTCGAAGCTTAGAGAAGCAAGTTAGAGGAGTAAGTTAAGTATCAAAGCACATCCATTCACCTTCCACAACCATCGCTTTCCTATCAACATCATCACTGGCAGACACATCCTTCATCACCACCACCAACATTGTCTGCCACCCACACATTTCACAAACCAAGCCACCATCACCTTCATCCCACCAAAGTCCAAGTCATCCTCGAAAGAATAGCGTAAGGCCGCCTACGTGATTATCAACAAATCACATTGATAAAACTGAGCAAGTATCCACAAGAGTAAGAAACATTGGAGTTATTCTCATATCCCATGAGCAATAACTTTTCAAGAGAGGAATTGTATGTTTGATACTTAGTATCAAATGTTCAATTGCTAATATGTTATGTAAGTGATACAAAACTCGCATCAACAGGTATGAAATGGCATCCTCATGTGGAGTGCTGATGGTGGGTAGCCTGATAGTTTGATGCAAAATTAAAATAACAAATTGTTTTCATAAAATTGCAAGTAAATACACCATCAAAATAGTCTACATCTTTCTCTTCTTAGATCTAGTAAAAATGAAGGGGGAGGTAGAGGATCCAATCCTAGGAGTCTGTTGTGGTTGTGCTTCCTTGGTGGACACAATTGTTTGTGGCTTGGCCTTTATCTTGGATGTTGATGCTACTGGCATTAGTAGTGACGTATCAACACCCTCAACCTCGTCATCCTCAATGTCATTGAGTGCGAATTTAAACCTACCTCCCTCCTTTGTAGGTTGCCTCTCCAAATTGTAGATCTCATCCTCAATAAACAATCAAGGCTACTCTTGTGATGTCCATTCATTGTAAATATCATCCAAATCTATTGGACTGGCTAGGGTTTTCTCTACCTTCCTTGTGTCCAATGAAAGATCATATTGCAAAAAGATAAGGTTATTGATGCACTTTTGAGCTAACTTGTTGCTCTTCTTCATGTGGGTAGCTTCAAACAAGCTCCAATTAGGCTTACACTTGGATGAACTACAAGGCTGACATAAGATTCAAAGGGCAATTTTTTGGAAATTTGGGATATTTCTGCCCCAATTTCACCACCAAGAATTTGCAAATTAAAATATTGAAGAGTTATAAAGAAAAGCGAGAACATATTTTAATTATTATCTACTCATCATGCGTGTGAAAGACTCCAAATATTAGATGTGGGGTTCGAGTGGTTCTTTTGCTCTTGGCCATGTTTCAAAAGAATAGCTTACCACTTGCTTCCTTGTAAATTTCTAATTCCTCCACAAAGGGGTCTCTCACTTAAAGCTTGGATATCATCCTTTAAATGCATACAATTTCACCCTCCATGACCTCTCCATTGGGATCCAAGTAGGAATCCAAGAAGAGATATAAGGGTTGAGGAAGTGTCCTACTGTTTGAATGGGACAGTGGAGCCGTTTGTTCCACCTATCATGATTTTCCATATGAGATCAAATTTGAGACTGCTCCCCTTGCTGTAATTATTGATAGACTCCGTGGCCTTATCCATGACCTCATAACGATACCCATTGGGGTTTGATCCCCATCTACCAAGCGGTGAACTCTAACCAAGGGATGTGACACCTACAATTGATAAATAAAAAAAAAATCAATATTTGAAGTTACAATTTAATAATGAAAGACTTGAATACAGACAAAAACAATATTCTTGTTTAGCAGTTACCGTCATAATCTCTATAGCTCTTTGTGCAAATAAGTTTTTGAAGAGAATGCATGCAACATCATTTCCTACAGTTTTCTTTAAATAACTTGAGACTAGCCATGCTTGACTTATGAGCATTTTTTTCAAAGCTGCCAATGAACTAATAATGTTTTGCAATGTTAAGAAAATTGTTGCAAACCTTGTGACATTTGATCTTAATAGCTCTTTCCCTTGGGCAGTTTTCTCATCAAGCGAAGAATGGTGATTGTAGATGTATTTAATGATCCTCCTTGCATTCTCTACAACTGCTATCACCCAATCTAGTTTGCCAATGTCCTCCAAAAGAAGGTCGAGGACATTTGCTGCAAAAGGTGTCCCAAAAATTATTCTTTGTTTCTCTTGAAGGATTCGACTAGCTGCCACATATGCTTCTACATTATTGGTTATTATTTGCACCACATTTGCAATTCCCACCTCCACGACAATTTGCTCCAACATTAAAGCCAAAGTATCAACATTTTTCATCTTGTTGGAGACATCCACTGATTCATGAACACCACATTAATCTTGGAAGCATTATAAAAACTAATGAGAGTTGTCTTCATTGTTCTACCACTTGTCTTGCATTAGTAAACAACCTATAAGTACAAAGTGATATTTTTTTTTAAAAGAGGGGTAAACGCTTTGACCTGGAGCTATGAACCAGTGAGGCCACAAACGGGGGACCTCATCTCCATTAGATTTGAACCTTGATGGCAAGGATAACAACTCAACCACTTAACCATCACAACATGCCACTATTTGCATAATTACAAAGTGATGTTAACTTAAGTACACAATTTTGATTTAAAACAATAGCTAAATTCAACAAAAAATTGTAATCACCATAAGCACAATAGAAAAAACAAAAATTTAGTCTAAAAATCAAAACTCCACGTAAAACATTGGAAAATTAAAACAACTAGACTAACCTCGTAGTCTAAACGAGAAGGTGCATTGTAGTCTTTTCTTTAAATTGTAAATTCGATAACCAAATTAAGCCAGTATGGATTGTCCACAACATTGAAAGAGACTTCGTTGAAGTCTTAAAAATCAGCTCAAGCAATGTTTGTATGTTCACGCGCCTCCGCATTCCACCTAGTTGCTTCCAATTATGTTGTGCTTTGGATGTGTTTTTGTGGACAAAATAAAATCACCTATACACTACGACACTAATGATGGTACTCTGCTAGAAGTAGCAGAATTGGTGATCAAGGTGATGGTAGATTTTTGGATATGTGGGCCATGAAGAGATCCCATTATACCCTCAAGTGCTCCTTCAATCAACGTTGTGTGGAACATCTTGGTAATCAGCTCTAAGATGCTCTCATGGCTAGTTTTTCCTTATCCCTTTGTTTATTTTTCTCTTCGTGGGCAACAAGTAAGGCATTAATTTCTCTTTTTATTTCCTTCGTGGCCCTGGGACAACCCCTAGCATTATGCTTGTTGATGCCTACAAAGTGGTTTTCGAGGTAGCTTATGCCTCCATGAAATAGTTATTCACATTTCATACAAACTATTGACCTAGGTTCCGATCCTTTAAAGGCATACTTCCAAGCCTTGTCTTTAGCACCTTTAGATCAAGTGCCTATATTACCAAATGTGTGTCTTCTGAGTCAAACCCTAAAGCTGAACCAGTTATAGAGGCTTTGCTATTTGCCCTTATAAATCAACCTACACATACAAAGTGAAAACCACATGTTAATATATTGATTAAAAAATTTAACAAGCAAGCTAAATTAGTTTAATTAAGTCTAGATATAGTTGAAACTTGGAGAAAGGTGAAAAAATAAAGAGTGAGGTTTTGAAACATTTTGGAAAAGTTGAGACTCTTGAGAAAAATGTGAAAAAATAATTTAAAATTGTCAAAAAATGGTGTTAAATCTTGATTAGGACTCGAGCAATTTAGATTTCTTAGGACAGACAGTATTGAGTTTCTTTAAGTATAAACCTATATGCAAGAAAAAGAAAAAAAATCGGAAACCTACTTGGGAATCCAATTTTGCTTCGAAATCCCTTTCAATGCCTTTCACTTCCATTTCTGATCAACTAAAACTGTTGCAAATGATGCTAGAGAACCTTGGAGGCTGCCTTTTTCTTGAGCAGCAAAAGACTGCTCAAAAAATGAATTACTACTCACCTTTTTGTATACTGGACCTTTTATTCTTCCATTGCAGAACAAAGTTGTCAAGTTCTTGTGAAAAACCTTCAAAAAACTATCTCATTCTTCTATTTCAAAAACCTTGTTTGTCATGGGTATTAACTCAGTTGTTGTATCTAAAACAAAATATATCATTGGCAAATAGTACCACTCTTGGAGAACACTGGAAAGTGTGCGTAGCTGTATATCTTATCTTTTAGTTTTACGGCAATTTGATCGAGGTTTTAGTTAGTTTAGGTCTTGAGGGTCTTCCTTTCGAAAGTTGAAGAGAGGTTTTACCTTGCATATTGTTTCTATTTTAAGTTGTCTTCTCAAGACAAATTAAAATGCCAATAGGTACTATGGATCTGTTTTTGTGTTGGGACCTTCTGAGATACAAGCCCATGTTTGGAAGGCACGTGAAGTTTCCTTGTTTCTTTGCAATTGGGAGTTCCTTAGCTTCGAAGGTTCGGAAAGGTTCTAGGGAGTACTCTAATTCCTTATAGGATTGTTCAACCGTGTCTCTTTAGCCTGGACATTTTATGATTATTAGGTCTTTCATTGTGGTTGATAAAGATGCTATTTATTTTTCTGGCCCAGATATTGTTTAAAAAATGTGACAATGTTCCCTTTTCATTCCTGGTCACTCATTTTGATATCTTTAGCTCTATTCTTCATTTGGGGTTCCTTTTCTTCCTTGGTTCACCATACTTAGATGTTGTGGTTTTGGAGTTATTGATCTTTTTTGATGTTACCTTTCTTTGATTCTTTGCTTTTGCTTTTGCGTTTACTTATTTTTATAGCCCAAGCTTATTTTTCTTTAGTTCTTTGTTATGGTTTGTTTAATTTTTGTGTCTGTTGACTTTATTTCATATAATTTTTTCATTCTATTTGCTTTCCTTTGGGTTTTACCATTTGTCATTCCTTTGTAGGCATATTGGAAACCAAGCTATTGATTAGGGGATAGCTAATAGATATAAAATAAAGAAAACCCTCATTGTGGGTTTTATTCTGAGAAGAATCTAATGAAAGTAAAAGGGTTAATCTAACCCTAATCAAAAACCAAATATGTTAAATTGGTCTTTGTTCTGTATCTTTCTAGTATTAAAATGAGCTAAAAATATATAAAAGAAAATCAAAACCTTTTTATGAATAACTTGGGAAATGCCATGGTGAATTCTGTGGGTTGTGATTACTGTGGTCTTTTCAAGTGTATTGATACTATGTTATATATGTGTGTGGACATGTGTAATATGATATATGCATGTACACAGTGTACACATACATATGTATGTCTATATACATGTATGTATGTTTTTCTTGTATTTATTTATGTATATCTATTTCTTAGGCCAATTACTGATATTTTGCATTCATAAACTGATGCAGGGTCTGGAGAATCCAGAGCTTTAAGGAATGAACTAGTGCAACTCATGAAATATCCGAATGCACAATTTGAAAGCCTAAGATTGATGCTGATCTACAGAAATGTTGAAAAACTTCTTGGAGATGTACTGGTTGGGAACAGAGCAGTAAATTTGTTATTCTATCGACAAGGCGAGCCATATAAATATAGTGGGAAACTAAGTGCTCAAAATATATTAGCTTCTGTTTGGCATGCTATGACAATTCCTTCTTGTGATTTACCTCTCAAACAATTGGCCATTTTAGAAGATGTGGAATCCTTTGTGCAGTCAACAGACAAAGGAGTGCTTCTACTAGACAACTGTGGATGGGCTCAAAATATATCAGGTAATGAAAAAACAAAAAAGAGATTCTCTGCCATAAAACAAACTAATTTTAAAAAATCAAACAAAGGTATTGGTAGCTTTTGGCATCCTTCTTAAAAATGAATATATGTTCATGTTTCATATTATTTTTATTTGGCAGTAAGCCAGTTTGTAGTCTATACAGGAAACTGCTTATGGGGATGTCTGAAAATGGAATGCAAATGAGTATCATTTTAGGTTACCTGCGTAAATATGATGTCCCATGTCAAGCAGAATCATGAATGAGAAATAGAAAGTGTTCATCTCTTTATTGCATTGATGTGAAGCTAGGATATTGATCAAATTAATGCACTTTCTGTTTCAGAGGAGAGTTTCAGAAGCAATAACCCTGGAACTGTTTCCAAGAAGTCAGCTCTTGCAAACCAGGTGACGCTTGGGAGTGATGACACATTTAAGTCCATGACAGTGAATAATCTAGGGAGAAACAAGCATATAGAAATGTCTCCTAAATCATTACCAATGATTGCAAAGGAGCATGAGTTTGTGACAGAACAAGAATCTTGTATGATTGCTGAAAGCAGTTTCTCAACTCCCTCAAAATATGGTTTATGTCTTGCAGATCATGACAAAGATTCAGCAAAGACAGAAATAAGTAGCTACTCTTCAAATGAATACAAGGACATCCTCTTCAATAAGTCATCTTGCACTTTAGAAGAATATAATTATTTTGAAATTCTGTATGCTAATCTGTCTAGGTTTGCAAGGGATCACATGCTTCCACCAGAGCGACAAAAGTTTGGGATTATTTCTAATAGGACAGTCATTTCTGCTCTGAGCCTCCCATTTCAGGACAGATCATCAATTATTCTACAATTTCCAGATTGTCCAAATTGCTCTAAAAGTTTTAATAAGGGAACTGATCTTGAGGAATTTGTGATGACATCTCATCCTCTTGTTACTGAGGTAGACCTCTATTTATGTTTTCATGCAGACCTTTTTGTTTTTCTTGAATTATACAGCCAGTATGTCTACTTCAAATTTTACAATATTTCACCATACATTTACATAATTTTAGAATTTCAGACTCTGAATGTAATATATTTGTAGCTGCATATAGATTTGTAGAAACCATGGATCTGCCCATTATCCTTTTAGAT
The DNA here is from genome assembly GCA_028749045.1 of Cupressus sempervirens. NCBI lineage: Eukaryota > Viridiplantae > Streptophyta > Pinopsida > Cupressales > Cupressaceae > Cupressus > Cupressus sempervirens. The sequence goes on from CM053788.1 coordinate 655,488,921, forward strand.
TTGTCAATAATTCTGAATTTTGGTTAATAACCATCCTTTATTGTGTTTTGACGAACACTTCTTTGAATTAATCACATTCCTTCATATAAGTGTCTACCAATTTTCGTTTGGCAGTTTCTTAGAGTTTCTGAAAAAGTAAAATAAATGCATGCACTTCAATGAAAATAATTCATTTCATAAGCCTATTAGTTCCTTATAGCTTGGAAACTATTGATTACTAGAAATATCTATTGCATGCACTTCAATGAAAATATGCCATCTCATAAGCCTTATAATTCTCATTTCAGATCCAATTCTACCTATTGATAGTAAAAATGAGAATATCGACAACCAAGAATTGGGATTTACAACTTAGTTATATTCCACAATTCTCCAGAAATAAAAGTTGCATTTTCAACAAATTCTTCAAAAGATACTTGATAATTGTAGTTCAAGTTTACAGAAGAGTTTATGCTGCTTCTTGTATGACCAAATTCCCAAGTTTAAATAAATTAAGCGAATTGATCTTAGGAAAAGGAGGAACCTCTGTAATTGAATGAATACGATACTCAACCCTAAGAAAGCAGAAATTGACACAGCTGACAAATAATAAGCATTGCAATTAAGGTCAATAAAAAAGGGATACTAGCTCTACATGTCTATTCAAATGCATTGGTTCACTGATGGCGAAAGTGGGAGGTGTTGGTTTCCAAAACCACAGATCAAAATCCTATGGGTCTTGCCAACTCAATGCTGGGATTTCAACTAGTTATGGCCAACTTTACAGGACTGATTGATCTGATCAAAGTCCTCTGCACTTCTGGCTTTGTAAGGCCAAGGCGGGTGTGCCTACTCCTGAACCAATCTCTTAAGCCCAAGGAATTTTTATAGCAGATAAGATAATCACAAATGCAACACAAAAATCTTCCTAATGGAAAGAAATTAAGAAGACTTTTAGTTTGCACCAATGTAAATGAATCTGAAAATGCTGAAAGCAAATTCACTTCAAAATTTCATCAATCTCTTCAAAATGTAAATACTTTGAACATGCTTTAAACATCAATGTTCTGAAAAAAAAAAGTATGATCACTTGGAAATAAAGGTGCTTACAAAAAGAGCACGTGTAAATGAATAAGTTAATTCTTTGAAAGGAAAGAGTAAAAAGCAATTGCGAATATCCAGGTTATGAATCAAATGAATACAATATGAAAATTGTAAAGACCAGTGCTTTATTTATGTGGGCAATAGAGTCAATATTATGGAAGTTTTTACATACAACTTTATAGGACAGTACGTCTTACTACCATCAGCAATCTAATCATCAAAATGCAAAGGATTAATTGTATATGCAATTTCAAGTTAGTCCAAATCAGGTTTTAACTTCTATGGTGGGAAGACCAAACAGCCAAAGACAAGGAAACAATCAAATATTTCTCTGCATCTCTGTTAATCAAACTTGAAATGCTGCAATCGATCTATATTACGATTTTGATATTACACTTTCTCACAATAAATTTAAATGACTACAAAGGATGAACTTATTCATATATTGCCTTTTTGCATTGTATAAAGAAAAACAATAAATTCTTACAGATCATATGCCAGAAATATTATATCATCTGGAATTCAGATGCCTGAAAAATGTCTCCTTTCTGACAAAAGGTTTCAATTGAATAATGCTGTATATATAGAACAACTTCTATGTAAATCTCATCGTCCCTTTTTGCACTTTGGCACCTATATATATATATATATATATATGTATATATATGCGTTTGAAAAGGTGTGAAAACTAATTATGAACCATCACACCTCTTTCGATATATCTAATTTTAGTTTAACAATTGCAACTGACATTAGTATAATCCTCAATAACGTCAAATGCCATTGATTCAAACTTCGATCAATTCAGAAATCATTATTGTTGGACCAATGGAGATGAGCGGTTGAGGAAAATTCTTTGGCTGGAGGAATTTTAACCACATTAATTTCCTATAAATTGTAAGGTAATATCACCGCTATTACACCCAATCTCTTATAATTTTGAAATCCATATCACTCCCTGGAACTGTTCCCTATTCAATAATCAAACAAACCATTCAACTCAACAACATCCGAGACATCGTCTATGTGAATTACGTCTTCAGACATGGGAGGCCTGCCAAGACAAACTGATGCTCCTTTAAACACAAACAATTCCTTGCTTTAGAAGGTGATATACATCGCAATTTTGTTGTAGCACGTGATAACTCAGTTTGTGAAATGATAAGCGTGTTTCTGTAAATCCATCACACAGTATCCAATCAAGTTTCTTTGTTTCCGACTCTTCTATCATGGTCGAGAAACCATTCTTCAGGCACTCAAGACTTCTATTTCTGACAGTTTTCGATAACTTAGTTGATTTTTTTGTCTTCCATGCCTTCCTTTTATGATGTTTCTGCCTTTTATTATTGACGTGCAATTGTTCTTTGGAGATATTTATCTACATCCAGATTTCCTGACAGCTCTGATTTGTATGCTGACAACACTTTTCAAACGCACTGCATCAGATGTTGGAGTGTCACATCTACCACTTGCTGATTGCACTGTTGAATTTGAGTGTGTAAAGTAGAACCCATTTTGGGAATCACAAAAGGAATGTCGTCGCCATTCTGGAGAAGGTGCTTGAATGTTCTAGGCCTTGTCTATCATAGCCATGAGGAAGAAGAACAATCAGCCCAGATTGACGATACCATTTTGACTCACTGCTGCTTATGAGTTGACTGAAACTTGTACATATGGTCTGTGTTGTTACAGTTAGAGGAGATTCTCTACCAAGATAAAATCGTACCCCCTGAACATGTAAGATGGGGTTGGATTTGCTGTTCACTTTGGCTACAAGACAGACAATTGTTACTTAAGACAAAATCACAATCTCCAGTCAGATTCTACGCACATTTTTATAGGACCCTTCCTATTAATACCATAAAATTAAGCCAGTGTTCAATATGCAAAATGACAGGAAGATGCATCATGTAGGGTGCAAATATTCAGTTTATGTAGGAATACCATCCAACTTCACATATTCTATTTGAATCTGTTCAGAAGATGTCTTCATCCAGAATCTGGTAATAAAGACTTAGTCGCCAATTTTATTCACAACCACGTCCGCTGGGAAAATTTTCCAGTTTGAATCCCAATCATTTTTCAAACTGACTTCTGGTCAACAATATGATTCTCCTTATAAAGTTCCAATTACTTGGCTTGATCACATCATGGTAGTCTGGCACACTTCTGCAAATCCCACATATTTTGAATACAAATAAGTCATGTTCTTATTACGAAGTAATTGATAAATATTTGCTTGATATTAACAAAGACTGAGAGGTCAATATATACAAAAGAACAAAACGATGTTTCCTTAGGAAATGATTGTAAAGAATAGAAACATTCTATTCTAGCTGACAGAATAGAAAAAATATCGTCTTCAAGAGTATGCATTAATTTGAGCACATAAGAGAATAAACATTGAAAGTACCATTAGGAGTATCTGTAGGATCCCTTACTATTGTTTCATCTGAAAAATCTTCAATAATATGTACATTAACCTGCTGCTCAGAATGCACACTTAGGCTAAGCACATCCTCTATTTGAGAAATACTCACTGGTTTTATTTTATCAATAGAACCATTAAATTTTTCTTCCATAGGCTGATTTCCCTTTTGCTCACACATTATGTGCATTTCTATTGCATCTTCAGATTATTGGGGTTAATTTCACAAAATGATTGATATCCAAAAAATAATTCTTCATGCATTGTAGCGGATAAATCTGAAAAACTCTGAAGACCAATTCTAGGTTCATCAAATGTTTTATTTTCTTGGGGTTTATCGAACATCTTTTGAATGTAAGTTGATCCACTATTCTATTCTAAGAAAAAGTCTGGGCCATTTTTCTTAACACATTTTTTATATTCTATGTCTAATAAGACAGATTTCTTCTGAGCTGAGAAAATTTTCCTCCTGATCATGATGCTCATTTATTTCCATATAAGTTTCATGATTCATTGTGGTTGGATTCCTCCTTAGACTGTCCAAAAATTTCTTCTCCGTTCAAATCTAAAACATCATTATGTTCTTGTCTCACTTTGGTATGTTTTTCCTCGTCTTCATCACCACCTTCTAATATATGAAAAAGAACCTTCAAATCAGGGTCATTTGGCGAGATTCCCAACTCATATTTTTTTAAGAAATTCCTTGCATGGAGGCATGATGTTTGATGTTATTTCATGATAAATGCTTGTCATCCTAATGAACAAATTTGCTGAAGATTCACCTTCATATCTTCTAGATTGAAAAATGCATCTAATTGTCTTTAATTGTTTAAAGACCTCTCATCTTCACTTCACATTTCGGGCCCAGGAGATTGAGATTACTTCATCCTATTTGTATCTAGGTGTTATGTTTTCCGGACCGCGTTTTAGCATGAGACCTGCTATTCAGCCCAGAGTGAATAAGGGCATGGGTTCTCTTGCTTTGCTTGAGAAACAGTGCTTCAGACATCATTTTCAGGATACCTCATCTAAGCTATCTCTCCTAGATTCTCTTGTTCAACCGACTGTTCGTTATGGTTTTGTGGTTTGGGGTCCTTCTCTCCTTAGCTCTGATTGGGCCTCGATTGAGCGGGTCCAAACATTGTTCTTTCGGCGCATTATCAGATGTCATAGATCTACTCCTCATGGTATCATTCTTGTTGAGTTTGGGGCTCATCCTTTTAGACTTGCGGCCATTTTTGATTTAGTTTGGTTTCTTCATCGCCTTCGTGGGTTTGCTGATATGGTTGGAGATCATGATCGTTACTCCTATTAAGCTTATTGCTCTTCGGTTTCCATGGCGGCTGTTGAGTCTGGTGCTCGTGCGCGGTGTTGGTATGCACAAATCTCTTCTTTGCTGAGTTCGATTGGGATTGATATTGATCGTCTCCCCCTTTTTCAGTTTTCTTTGGATGCCCCTGCTCATCTTCTCCCTTCTCGGCAGGAGTTGAATGAGCATGTTCGTCTTGATATTTATAGATGTTACATTACTGCTACCTGGGTTAACCCTCCTGGTGGATTACGCCCATGGATGTTGTTTTATGCGACACACTTTTTGGAGATCTCAGATGGGATTATTGCCCGACCTAGCTATCTTTCACAGTGTTGGTCTCATGCCTTGCGGATCTCTTTAGGTTCGTTCAGAGTTGGTTCCCACGGTCTTCGGGCTCAATTGGATCATCATATTGACAGGGAGGAGCGGACTTGATTGTTCTATTCTTTAGGGGAGGTGGAGGATGAGACTCACTTTCTTTTTCAGTGCCCTATTTATTATGAGATCAGAGGGAGGTTCTTTTGTTTGTTCAGAGAGTGCTTCTCTCTCTATGATTTCTTCAGCTATTATGATCAGAGATGCCTTGCACTGTATCTGCGTGAGGCCACTATGCTCCAGGATAATATGATTCAGACTCTACTTCCACACCGACACTCATCTACTCAGCTCATTATTGCCTTTTTTACACCTTTATCCCCCTTGTGTGGTGTGAAAAGGCCCTCTAGCTCTATTCGGCCTAGTGATCTTTCTAGATGCGTCAGATCCTGTTCTGCTTATAGGCACCAGCGACACTCTTCTGGGACAGGTCGGAGACAGTGTAGTACCTCTACGCATCGACACGTGTATCATTCTGTGACTGATTTCTTCTCACCCAAGAAAGACTCCTAGTGCTTTCAGTTGCTTGTATTTGTTTGTTGTTGTTGCTTTTCTTCAAGCACCATTGTGTGCTCCTGCTGGCTTCAGCCCTGCTTTGTTGTAATTTTTCAGTCCCATAGACCTCTTTTTGGTCTTTTGTTGGACATTAATATCATTATCTTATCTTATCTAGTGGAGACATGTTAGGATCTTCTTCCATGTTGCAATTTTGATTTTTGTCTTGTTTATTACACATGTTATCTTCCTCACTTGCATCATGAAATTCATAAAAGAACCATTGTTCAAATTCTTTCCAAAATGAGATACTTTGTGTAGGTAATGATTCATATACTTGTCTAGCATTGTCTTTTAATGTCCTGACAAATAGCTTCATCACCTAATCTTTCGCACAAATTTCATAATCTTCTATAGATGTATAAAACACATCTAAATGTTGAAGTGCTGATTCATCCCACTCTCCATGGAATTTTGGTACAAGTTGTGAAAGTTTTGGGAACAACTTGTTAGGTTTACAATCAAATCTTTTGAGATCCGACGATATGATGTTGTCTGGAATAAAAGGTTTTTAGATGCATGAAGATTTCTATGCTTCTTTGCTCTACTTAATATCTGAAAAATGTCTCCTTTCTGACAAAAGGTTTCAATTGAATAATGCTGTATATATAAAACAACTATGTAAATCTCATCGCCCCTTTTCGCACTTTGACACCCATATATATATATGCATTCGAAAAGGTGTGAAAGCTAATTATGCACCATCACATCCCTTTTGATATACCTAATTTTAGTTTAATAATTGTAACTGACATTAGTATAATCCTCAGTAACATCAAATGACGTTGGTTCAAACTTCAATCAATTCAGAAATCATTATCGTTGGAGCAATGGAGATGAGTGGTTGAGGGAGATGCTTTGGTGGGAGGAATTTTAACCACATTAATCTCCTTATATAAATGGCAAGGTAATATCACCGCTATTAGACCCAAACTCTTATAATTTTGAAATCCATATCGCTCATTGGATTTGTTCCCTATTCAACATTCTAACAAACCATCCAACTCAGCAACATCCAAGACATTGTCTATGTCAATTACATCTTCAGCTAATTTATTATAATACTATAATTTCAGATACTTTTAAATTCTTTCTTTGATGTCTGCTTTCCTGCAGTAACATTCAATGGCTAAATATGAATAACTATATATATTTTTTTCTATATACTACTATATGATATGATATGATATGATAGATTTTAATGACGTCCACGAGACTAAAGTAGTCTATGGGACCCATGCAAACACCCTCCCGAGTCAGGAGCGGAACTAGTCAGTTGTAAATTTTTGGATAACTTGTCTCTCCTTCTCTGAAGTTTGGTAATCAAATCCGCTGCTCTCTTCACTTGATCTTCCTCAAATAAATAGTTGAAGTCCTTGTTCTGCAATATTTTTGTATAACCAGATCTGATGTCATTGTAAGCCAGGCAGTCCTTGACAAAGTGCTGCTCTATCTCAACTATTCCCATATTACAAAATAAACATGTTCTGTCTGCCCACTCTTCCTTTGGAACTTGCCACCTACCAGTTTCACATCGTAGCTGATGTGAACTAGTTCTAAGTTGTGCCATCAACATTTTTGCTTTCCAGTTAATAGGTGCTCTTATATAGGCCTTTTAATCATGACTATAAGTGGGATTAAATTCTTTAATGTAATAGGATTTTTTCCGCCCTATGCGTCTTGTCTACAGAATATTGTGAAATTTTTCATTGACAAACTTTTTTATTTCTGTAATGTTATCCGGGCAAGTTTGGATGTTGATATCCCATTTTCGCATCCATTTGTCATTTTGCTTCATCCATGTGCTTTTCCGCCTCACAAGTTTTTCCTCTATGATCAACTTGGGCCAACGATGTGTTTCCAGACCTTGGGTTTTCTTTAAGTAGCTTATCATTCGGACCAAAGCAACGGCTTCTAATGGATAATAATATCATATTAATATGATATAATAACAATATATTAGTATTTTTTTTTGATTGGTGAAAGTGGGATTTTGGCTTGGCCTCCAACCAGATGAGGTCACGATTGGTAGGTGAGCTACACAACATACACATGCAGTTGGCATCCGATCTGAGGATGGAACACATGGTAGATATTTCAGTGGTAGATGTGGCCGACACTTATGAATTGATCCTAGGTAGAGATTGAGCCAGAAGGTTGAATGGATACATGGCAACTGACTTTTCTCACATGTGGCTCCCATGGAGAGGACTGGCCAACCAAATCAGAATCAATAGCACCCCAAGGTTGAGATTGACAGTTATTGAGTATGGGGAATCAAATGAAATATTGTTTGCGGAAACAAGTATGAACACCTATAGACCTAAGAAGAGAGAAGTGTTGACAATGAATATCATAAGTGAAGGAAGAGATTCCATTGAGATCCTGATCGAGTCGGATTCAGACACTTCATCTGATGATGGTGAAGGTATGTTCAAGAATTTTAAAAACTTTGTGATTAGAATTGTACAACAAGGAGTAGAATTGGGTAACCGAACATCAGTGAGATTTATTATTGCCCAACTGGTGCAAAATCCACAATGCATTCCATTTAGAATTATCTTGATCCTTGTGCACAGTTTCCTTAGAACAAGTAGAGAAGAGAATCCCAAGGGCACTAAAACAAGATGATCAACATGGAAAACAAAAAGTTGAAACTTTACAAGTTGATGAAGCAGAAAGTAGCATGATGGGTGAAACAAAGAACCAAATTACACCATCTAACTTGGAAATGAAGAAAATTGACGAATCAGACAAGTCCAGGGGTTCCCAAAAGGAGTATTAGGGAAGTGATGGAGTATGGACTTTAAGGTTTGATGGTTCCAAGACTAAGCAAGGAGCTGGAGCCGGATTTGAGTTGGTTAGCCCGACAGGGGTAACATATTTGGAGGCACATAGATTGCAATTCCCGTGCACCAACAATATAGCAAAATATGAAGCTTTGATTTTAGGCTTGTTGTGTACCATCAAGAAAGGTGCCAAGATACTTCATGTACTTGGAGATTCATATTTAGTAATTGAGCAAGTAAAGCAGAAGTTCGCTTGCCATAACAAGAGATTGAAGAGATATAGAAACAAAGTTTGGGATTTGATAGAGGACTTTGATGCCTTCAATGTCAAGTTTAGTTATAGAGTAGACAATTAGGTGGGTAATGCCCTCGCACAAGTTGCAAGCTCACTAGCATCAATTAAGTTGGACGGCTTGAAGAAATTTAGAGTTGAGTTAGCATCGGTCCCATCGACACCAGATAATGTCAAGAACATCCAAGTGTTTGAAGATGATAGACATATCCTCAAATTCTTGGCCAATTCGGATGTCTTCAGAGCACAAATCATTGATGGTGAAGTGGATGAGGAAGCAGAGATTGATTTAGAAGGAATTATGAGCTTGAAGACAAATACTATCCCAAAGGGAATGATTGAGTTGGAAAGCATATTCGACATGGACCAATTCAACAAGGTGCCATATCAACCCACAGGGGGTGATGAATGCGAAAAGGTAAATTTGGAAATAGAGGATTGTCCCAAAATAGTTCATATTGGGAAAGTTTGCACACCTAAGGAGAAGGCGGATATATTGAGTTTGATGAAGGAATTTCTAGATGTAATTGTTGAGGATATGAAGATTTCAAAACATACGATCCTTCCATCATCACACATACAATTCCACTAAAGGAAGGAAGTAAGCCATTCAGGTACCGACAAAGGCCAATCACTCCTTTGTTAGAACCATTGATATTCCAAGAAGTAAAGAAGCTGCTAAATGCGCAGATCATCTTCCCAGTGAGGCATTCAATGTGGGTCGCTAATCTCGTCCTAGTTAGGAAGAAAAAAGGAGAAATAAGGTTATGTGTCGATTTCAGGAATTTGAACAAAGCATCAGAAAAGGATAATTATCCATTGCCATCACTAGATGAGGTCTTGCAAACTGTAAATGGAGCACATATGATGTCATTTATGGATGGATATTCGGGCTACAATCAAGTGATTGTTGAAGAAGATAGATTGAAGACAACTTTCACCACGAAGTGTGGAACATTTGCATACAGGGGGATGCCTTTTGGCTTGATCAATACAGGTGCAACATTTCAAAAAGCCATGGATTATGCTTTCAAGGACTTAAAAGATAAAGTGCATTATCATTTACATGGACGACATAACAGTATTTTCAAAGAATAGAGAAGATCACATTCTGGATTTGAGGAAAGTTTTCATGAGATGTAGAAGGTTCAAAGTTTCTTTGAATCTGAATAAATGTATGTTTGGAGTCACCGAGGGGAAACTTTTGGGACATGTAATTTCAGAAAAGGGTACCATGATAGATCCAGAGAGAGTGGAGGCAATTTCCAAACTTGGCGTGCCAGCTAGCAAGAAAGAACTCAAATCATTCTTTGGAAAGATCAACTTCATGAGAAAGTTCATATCCACATTTGTTGAGATTGTAAAGCCAATGAATGACATGTTAAAGAAAGATGCAAAGATGGATTGGACTCCAGTAGCAAAGAAGGCATTTGAATAAATAAAGCAAGCTATCATCAACGCACTAGTTCTAGTAAGCCCAGATTATGAGAGGCCATTCAATATATATTCTTTCGCCTTTGATCACGCATGTGCGGCCATTTTAGCACAAAAGAATGAGGTAGATGAAGAGCACCCGATAGCGTTCATGAGTGCACCTTTCAGGGAGGCCGAATTGAATTATCCAAATGTGGAGAAACAAGCTTATGCCTTGGTGAAGGCGATGAAGAAGTTCAAGCATTACATCTTGAGAAGCAAAGTACATGCAATTGTGCTTGACATAGCAATGAAGACTCTTTTAATACAAAACAAACTTGGAGAAAGAAGAGGAAAGTGGTCGCCACTATCTAGGAATATGACATAGAAATTCAACCGATGAAATTGGTTAGAGGACAACAGTTAGCGCAGACCATGGCATCAGAGGGACTTGGACTTGTGCAACAAGTTTACGAATTGGAGAATGTGCACCCCGAGGAATGGTATCAAGACAATCAATTATTCATTAAATCATCGGTGCCCTTCACATTTGAATCCAGTACAGAAGCGAGCATTGAGATTCAAGAGCAAAAGATACATCTTGCAAGGAGTATTGTTATACAAGTAGAATCATGAGGGGATATATTTGAGATGTGTTGGAAAAGAAGAAGCTAGAAACATTTTCTTGATAAATGGGGAACAGGACATGGATCATATTTGGCTACGACACATTGGATACTAAGGGTCGAATACTATTGGCCAGCCTTGTTCAAAGACACTCACGAGCATGCAAAGACTTGTCATGTTTGCCAGACATCGACAAAGAGAGAAAGGAATCCAACAATGCCTTTGCGGCCGATTATTGAGGTGAGACCTTTCATGATGTGGGGACTTAACTTCATTGGTCCTATCAATAAACCTTCCTTGGCACAACATAGGTATATTCCAACCGTAACTGACTACTGTATTCGGTGATCAGAAGCTCAAGCTTTCAAGAATTGCACTGTTGGGATTGTCATCACATTTTTTGAGGAAAGAATTACTACTAGGTTTGGGTGTCATGTTTTTGTATGTGATAATTGTTATGCTTTCATTTCTGGCATTTGACCATGGGATCATTTTAAAATTTTCATCCGGTTACTATCCCCAAGGGAATGGCCTAGCAGAATCCACAAACAAGAACCTTTTGACTATGATCGGAAAACTTTTAGACAGGAACCCAAGAGATTGGCACACATAGTTGAGATACGCTTTGTGGGCCGATGGAACAAGAGTTAAAGAGTCCATAGGAATAACTCCTTATCATTTGGTTTATGGACAAGACCCTGTATTCTCGATTCAATTGAAAATCCCAACTTTAAGGTTCATACGGGAATACTATGATGAGAACAAAGACAGAGTCTAAGTTAGGTTGGCTCAATTGATGCAGTTAGATGAAAAAAGAGACGAAGCCCTAGAAAAATTTGCAAAACATTAAGACCCCGTTTGTTTGCTGGAATTAACCTGGAATAGGAAAACGGGAATAGGAAAATTGGAATAAATCTATTCCAATTTTGGCCCAAAATGAGAATAAATCGAATTCTAATTTTTTTTTGGAATTCGATTTATTCTCATTTTGAGCCAAAATTGGAATAGATTTATTCCAATTTTCCTATTCCCGTTTCCCTATTCCAGGTTAATTCCAGCAAACAAACGGGGCCTAAGGGATAGTAAAATGTTGGTTTGACAGAAAAGTGCAAAACAAGGCCTTCGGGATCTCTGATTTGGTCTTATATTGGGACAAAACCTATGAAAAGAAAGCAGAACGCGATAAATTTGACAAACTTTGGAAGGGTCCTTTCTAGATTTTAGAAATTATCGGGGATAATGCATTTAGACTTAAGACACTCATTGGTGAGGATGTCCCATTGCCTGTCAATGGGCAATTCCTCAAGCATTATTTCCAAGCCTAGGACTTTGTCCAGAGCCCCTTTTGTACAAAGTTAGTTTAGGTTTTCTTTCGGTTAGTAGTTAGTTTGCTTCCCGTTCTTTAGACTAGAGTTTGTTTTCGACCATTTGGCCCAAAGGCTAAAGTAGTTTCCCTTTCAGTTGGTTAGAGTAGTTTTCTTTTAGTTGTTTAGTTTAGGTGTTGTGAGGGAGCTCGATTTGATTTGCACCAAGTCATTTGACTTGGGATTTTTTTAGTTTCCCTTAGTTGGAGAGCAGTTTTGATTTTGGGCCTTTGCAAGTACAAAGGGGTTCCATGTTATCACTCGTGGGCGAAGTGTGTAGATTTTACATTTTTGGTGACAAAACGGAGTTTGTCTTGTTCATTTCTCGAATACATTTGGAAAGGTTAAGAGATTAAGTGGTATGCTTAGTCGTTAATCTATGGTAGGACTTGTACTAAATTTGGGTCAAACCTAATAGAGGTTCCTAAGTTATCTTTGACATGGTTACAACATTCTACTCACACTTAATTGCTTTGAGTTCTTGGTGTTTTGAAGTGAAGTTGGACTTAGTAAAAATCTTACACCTGTTTCAGCGCCACTGTGGTCTTCCAAACCCTCCGCAAGCTTCATTGCGTGCAAGCCAAACAAAAGATTGAGAAAAAGGAGAAATATCATGAGAAAAGAAACAAAAGAATTTATGAAAGAGAAAAGGCAGTATCAAAGTGAAAATAAAGATGAAATTTGGTTCAAGGGTGTGCAATCATCTCTACCGGTGCTATAAAAACTAATCACTAAAGATAGAACCATGATTATGGTGCCACAACTATAACTTCGTCGATGCTATAGATCCCTGACTGGCAGTGGGGCTCTATCCAAGTTGCTTTTGAAGTAAGGATATTATAATAGCTAAGTTCAATGGATCTGAGAGATTATCAAGTTCTTGTTGAGCGAGGAATAAATCATTTGCCCACACGTGAGCACCTTATGGTTAGGGTGCTTAGGTTCAACTTGATAGTTCTTTCTCTTGTTGAGTGCTTGTCCTTAAGTAGATTTACGGATAGGCGAGCCTGAAATTTTTGTTCTAAGTTGTTTTATTCTTGAAACATTCAAGAACATTTCACCAGTGGAGTCGCTAGATGTTGTGAGGTTTTCACATCGCCCCAAAAGTTTGGGGACCCCCTTTTTCTCGATTGCCTTAGCAAGTTTTTCGAAGTTGACCAAAAGTTTTCGATTTGAAAATTTTACACTTTGAACACCTTCGGTCTAGGAGGGATGTGATTTGTGTTTTTCACCTAGTGTGAACCTTGATTTTCCGGAAAATGTAATTTTATCCTTAGGACAAACAAATTTCAAAGACAACATTTTTTTCCGATGGTTAGAACAATATTCGGCAGGATAAATTTGCAAATTTTGGAACTTAGACGGATTTTGAAAATTTGATATAATTGTATAAGCTTTAGCATTTTCAAAATGAACTTTTTTAGATTTAATTGTTTTGGAAAATCTTGATTTTTTTTGGTGAAGAGAGAAATTTTTTGATTGTGAAATTAAAATTGGAAAATCGATTTTGAATGCTAGAGAAAGGATTTATTTTGGTTAAAAAATTAAAATTGCATTGCAAAATTGAAAGTGGATTAAATTGCAAAATTTCATTAAATTGGTTGAAATATTGCTTAGGAGATTTTTAAATGTTGAAAGGAATTTGGTAAATTAAAATTGAAAATCGATCTTAGCTTGCTAAATTCGATTTTAATGATATTTTAATTGCCAAAACATTGCTAAATAGAAATTTTGGCATCTCTTAGGCTTTCCTTGTTTTATTTTTGCAATTTTTGATCACAACCGACAATTAAATGGGCTAATTTCACTTTGAGCTAAGTAATTTTAGCATGGCATTTAAATCTGGGCCATTAATGAAGGCACTAATTTAATTTTGTTTTTCTCTAGGGCACGTCGGCCAGCTTGGAGGGACATTGAAATTTTGGTATAAGAGGGGCTCCCCTCTCTCTCATCTCCTCATATTCCATCTTCCTGATGTGTTGAGCGATTTTTCTCTAGAGGGGCAGCTTGCAAATTTAAGCGATTTTTTTTGGGCAAAGTTTTCCTTGCTTGGTGGCATTTTTCTTCTTCCATCTTGGGCGAATTTCTCCCTTAGGCAATTTGTTGAGGGCAGATTTGAACTTTTCTTGCTTGGATGATTTTGTTGAGGTCTGATTTTCTTTCCAAAGGCTATGATTTCAACTTTCAGATTTGGGCGATTTTGTTGGTGAGGAGGCCATTGGATCCAAGGGTTTGATTTTGGCAAATGTGGGCAATTTCAAGGTGGTTGAAATTTTGATTTTTTCTAGGGCATCATTATTTGCAAGGAGGCTTGAAATTTTTGAAATCTGTTTTGAATTTGAAGAGGGCACAGTTATTGGTAAAGACAAATTTAAGGTAAAATTCTATTCATTTTAGAGGTGAAGATTGGTTTAAAGGTGGATTCTATTCCTTGTTCTTGCTTGGTTCATTTCTCTTATATTCCTTCTTGCATTTGTCATCCACCACTTCATCATTCCATTGATAGGTTGAAGTTTGGAGAGATAAGTGTAGGTTTCATCATAGGACAGTCGGTGAGGTAGAAATAAGCTAGACCACCATAGGATTGAAGTTGGGGGATATAAGTGTAGTCCATCCTAAGATAACGAAGAGGCAGAAATTAGTGGTAGTCCCACCCCTAGGTTGAAGGTTGGAGATTGATAAGTGTAGAGATAGGACTTGGTGAGGTAGAAATAAGCGAGATTCCATCGATAGGAAGAAGGTTAGAGATTGATAAGTGTAGTCCATATCATTTAGAACGAAGGGGTAGAAATAAGTGTTTAGGATGGTGAATGTTAGTGCAAGCAAGAATCCAAAGGGAACGAATACCAAAAAGACAAAGAAACATGATGCCTAAGACCCCTTTTTCTCGAAAGTGAGGCGAATAAGTGATATCAATATCGATATAGTAAACATGATGCAGTTAAAGGACAGAATGAAGGAAGGACAATTCCCCATGGCAAAGATCTACAAGAGCGGAATTGTACACGCGACAACTTTTCCTCCTACCTTGCCTTGTTCGGAATTGGTAATGGAGTGTGCATCCCGATTTGATATTGTTACCAAGTCCATATTTTTGATGAAGGGAAGAGAATGTTGGCCAACATCGGTGGACAAGTGGTCAAAGAAGCATTTAATATTCTCTAGTGTAAAAGCATGACAGTGGTAATGATGGATTAGGCCGCTGAGTTATTTCAGGATAATCAGGAGGCTTACTTCATTCATCTAAAGTAGAATTGGTTACCCAAAGGCAAGAAGGGAGTCACCAAGTCGTCAAAGCTCACCAAGTCAGATTTCAAATCAGAGTATGGCGATCTCATTGTGCTTCTCGGCCGGATCATGGGCTTAGCTCAAGGTATGCAATTCGAAAACTGGATGTACTTCTTTATTGATGAAATTGAAAATGGAAAGAAAAGATTTGATTGGGCTAGGATTATAAATGAAAATTTAGAATTGCAACTTAGGACCGTGCAAAATCAAAAGTAGTTCTATATGGAGTCCTATCTTTTCTATCTGATTGGGAGATTATATGAAAATCCTAGACTTACGGCCTTAGGAGTAATTGGCAATGACCCGGGGCAATGTTTGGTGCATGAGTGCTATCCATAGCTTCATTTGCACAACATCAAGGATTATAAAATGTTTTATGATGCCTTTGCCATAAAGACATTAAGGATATTACAAGTGACACCTACTAAGAGGCTCTCATTAGAAGCAGAAGAAAAAGTTAAGAAGTATGGGAGTTGGTTCATTCAATTTCCGCAATTCACATACATTAGAGTAGTAAGAAGTATAGTTTGTCCGAAGAGACTTCCAAGGTAACCACTTGACAAGGTAGTTTTGATGGAGTTGGCTAGGCAACTTGAGCATTATGACAAAATGATGAAACTTAAAGGTGAGACATGGATTACCTTCTTATTTGGAATTGGCAATGATAGTTGCTCCAATCTTGTTGCCTTTGTAGCTGCGGAGAAAGAATTAGAATGGTATCATCTAGGATGGTATAGAGCAAGGCAAGGATTCAATCCTAATGGTCTTATCAATGCATCTCACAGAAATATATTTAAACATGTTCCTACTATAGAAGATTTTTGGGCCAATGCCCAGGATGACTATCATGTGAGAAAGCTAGCTTTCTCAAGATTGTCAGTGAACATGATGAGGGCAATCAGATGTAGAAGACTTCATATTCCTGATCAACTAGAAGATGATGAAAATGTGCTAAGAGAAGATTATGATACAGTGGATGGAACGGAGTTGAGTCCAGTGGATTGAAATGATCATCAGGATCTTTCCTTGGAGGCAATTACAAGGATAGTTGATATGCACAATGAGTCTTGGTACAATGAGAAGTTGAGGCAATTACAAAGTCAGAAGATACGCCTTACTTATGAGAAGATGAAACCAAAGGAAAGTCCAACAAAGTCAGTTGGATAGAAAGATGGAGGCAGTAGCTAGCAGCAAAGAATAGTTAAGAGCAAGAAGAGTTTGGAGGTTGAGAAAAGTAAGGAACATCAGGAACTTCCAGCAAAGAAACAGAATGTAGCACTGTTAAGGGAGAGCATAATTGAGGCTAGAAGCTAGGAAGATAATACAAATGGACAAGGGGCCGCGGTAGAGGTGAGCTTTGATTCAGAATCAATTGATTATAGTGATAGCACCGAGTACTCTCCTCTCTCAGAGAATCAACATGGAGAAGATGTGACAGTCACTAGTGAAGAAGAGGATAGGCCAATTGATATGGAGGAAATAAGCCAAGCGTCCAAGGCCGTTGGTGATGCTTTGCTAGTCGAACCGAATCCAGATTTGGGGAGATGCACTGCACCACTATGTTTAAGGCAAATGCTTATGCCAAGAGGCGAGGTAGTGATTGCTCGAACAATTGAAGATATCCAAGGATTAATGGAAAAGGGTGATAGCGAGAACCAGAAACAAATTGCAAAAATGGTGGCAAAGGTAATCAGGAGCGACAATGATGGTCCTAAAAAGTTCAAATTGCTATACCAACGGTTAGCCAGGCATTGGATGAGATTGTAGCTTAGGAATATGAGATAGTAGAGCATAACTTAGGAAGAATCACGGATGACATGGAATGTGAGGAGATCCAGGAAGGCATGGTTTCAATCAGAGAAAGGTTGAAGAAGGCAAACGAAAAGATTATAAAGTAGGAAGCTAAGAATAGATATTGGAAAGATTGCTAGCCTATCCAATTGTTGCATGAGGCAGCCCTTCCACAAGACAGCGGGAGCATCACAGATGAGATATCGGCCCAGTTACATGAAGTCAAGGATTGGATCCACGATACAATCCAAGATGGGCGAAATTTCTTGCCTTACTTTAACTCAATGTTCAGGTCATTGGTGGCTATAGGAGACAAATTCAGAACATTTGAAGGGGAGTGGAAGGATTTCCTTCCAGTCAAGGACTTGGCCATTCCTAGGTTATAGGCATTCATTGAGCTACTGGAGAAATATTTGGAAAGAGCCAAGTTGATAGATGAAGGAGGATTGAGTACGGTGGAGTCTTGGTTTGATGCCTTGACTATTAGATTGAGAATACTTGAAGAGGTACAAAATGAGATTACACAACACAACCCAGGCGTTGACGCTTCCATCTCAACCATAATGAGTGATGTTGGGGTTGCGTTTGATTTTGAAGATATCAAAGAGGAGAATGTCAATGAGATAGAATTTGGATCAAGATTGGATGAGTTGGGGAAGGTCGCCATCAAGAAGAAACATTTGGGCACCCTTGCCTCCTTCAATGCCTTTATCGAATACGCGAAAGAATATGAGAAGGATCATGAGAAAACACTGCAAGTAGCGAGCAACATGATGAATTTAGCTGAGCTCAAGATGAAACATACACTTTGCCCTCCCATGAAGACAAGCTAGCCAAATTCATTACTTTGGCTAAAAAAAATGAAAGAAAGGGGTAGAATTATATTAGAAGATCATTTGATGTAAGCCCAAGTGGCAAATTCTCCTTCTTCTTGGGTAGGATAGGTTTGATTCTGATTGGCTACCATTTTGGTGCCTTCTCATTGGTTGCCACTTTTTTTTTTTTGCATTGGTCCATTTATCAGGTGGCATCTTCTCATTGGCCGATGGGGTGGAAACCCTAATTAGGGTTTCTAGGATCCAATTTGGATCGTTGGTTTTGCCTCTTAATCTCTATCGTTGGCTGTAATTTTGGCCTTATATAAGGCCATTTGCTCTCATTTGTAAAGGGTTGAAGAAAATTGTTGCTAAGATAATACCAAAATTGCCTCTCTTTATCATTGTTGTGACTTGCATGGTGATTAAGAACATTTGGTGTCATTGCATGGTTTCTACTTCCAAATAGTTAAAGTTAGATTTCCTTTGAGGTTGTTAAAGTAGATTTCATTTTGAGAAAGTTGCTAAGTAAGAGTAAGAGTAGATGGATAGTTGCATGGTGATATTAGTGGATGTTTGATAGAGATCTATAAACTAGGCCACTAGCATCCTAGCGGCTTGTTAGGAAGCCTTGTGCGGTAATCTAGTCATTTTCCTGCAAATCATTGCATCTATGGAGGTAGAGCCACTGGTTAGCTTACATCAGATGCAATCCCGGCCATTTTCTAATCTTTCCATTCGTAGGAGTAGGAGTAGAGTAGTGAGTAGTTTAGTATTTGGCGCTTTGAGGAAGGAGGTTAGGAGAATCATCATTGGTAGACACACCCCCCACCATCAACATTATCTGGCACTCATATATTGTACAAACCCATCATCATCACCATCATCCAAAAATCCAAGTGATCCTTGAGTGAACAATGTAAGGCCGCCTATGTGATTACCAGCAAATCACATCAATATAACTGAGTTAGTATCCACAGGTGCAAGGAACATTGGATTTTTTCTCATGTCTTCATGAGTATTAACTTTTCAAGAGATGGATTTTGTGTTCGACATTCCATGTCAAGTATTCAATCGCTATATGTTATGTAGTGGTACAAAACTGACATCAACAGTATCAAAATGAGGAGTTGATTCCTCTTCAAAATCCTCATCTTTGTCATCTTACATTTCATCAAAATCATCCAATGCTATTGCTTTTGCTTCTTCTGTGCTGCTCTCTAATTTTGCAAGATCTTCAACTAAGGAGGATGTCATTACTATCATCTTGTTCACTGATGGTCCAATCCCCATACGGACCAATTTTGTCCATGTTTGTGGCCTCATGTGAAGCACCCTCCACCTTTCTACTGTGAAGGCAAAGATTGTACCTAAGGAAGACTAGATCATTGATTACTTTTGGATCAACCTATTTCTCTTCTTAGTGTGAATGTTCTCAAATAAACTCCAATTCCGTTCACACCCAGAAGCACTACATGGCTTGGACAGATTACAAATGGCTACCTTTTGAAGATTAGATGTGCTAGTAGCCTAATTCTCCCACCATAAATCTACAAAAAGCATTTAGAAATATATAAGTGAGTAAAAATGTAACAAAATTTTCTAATTTTTCCTTCTAGTATTGAACAAAATGATTTACCTAGTTGTTTTCCTCTCTTGTCAATTACTTGTTGTGAAGAGAAGAGTCTCCCTTGTACACCCTTGTAGATCTTGAACAATGAACATTTCTAAATTCATAAATGGTAATTGTCAAACACAACAATAAACATTTTCACATTCATATATAAGATATAGCAATAGTCAAATCTCACCTCCAACTCATCAAGAACCTTGTATTTCAAGTCACGATCAAGTACCATCATATCAATGCATGCAACACCTGCCATGACCTCTTCATCAGTTTGAAATGAATCAAAGAATTAGAATTTCGGGTTCAAGAAGTATGCCAAGGCATGTATTGGTTGGTGGAGTTGATTTCTCTACCTACAATCAATGATGCACCAAACGATTTCATTATTTTTCAAAATTCCTTCACGGTAATGTGAAATGACCTTTGCCCCTGTCCATGGCCTCATAAATGAAACCCCTTGGCATGCCTTCTCCGTCCACCATACGAAGAACCCTTACCAAAGGTTCTGTCACCTAAACAAATGAGAACAAAAATTATTACAAATCTAACCCTTAAAAGAAAAAAGAAAATAGAGTATTTTGTGTAAAGTTTATATTTGTGTTTTTTTCCTACCTTGATCAACTCGTCTTGACTTTTTCCCATCATAAAAAAAACACTATCTTTTCCGCCTCTGGTATTTTGGAGTATGTAGACTCCAACCAAGCATCAATCACAAACACTTTCTTAAGATGAGGAATGACACCAAGAATGCTCCTCAATGTGAGAAAATGGTTAGCAAGTCGTATAACTGTTGGTTGCACAAACTCCTTGCCATTTGTGTTTTCTCATCAAAGAGAGGACCCAAGTATGGTTGTAGATGAATTTAGTGACAGTTTTAGCATCTTCAACCACCCTTTTCACCCATCCAATCTTCCCAATGTCCCCTAACAACAAGTCCAAGCAATATGCAGCAAAAGGACTCCATGTGATTGTAGGATGCCTCTTCATAAGCATTCTACCTGTAGCTACATATACAGCTACGTTGTCCGTCATAATTTGGACAACATTCTGAACTCCAACTTCCCAAATCACCGCATCTAACAAATTATGCAAAGTCTCAGCATTTGTCATTTCATTTGAGCTATCTATAGACTTGAGGTTGCACCATTAGAAGCCACCAGAAAGTTGAGGAGAGTCCTATTCCATCCATCTGCCCATCCATCAAATAAGATGCTGCATCCTTTTGCCCTCCAATATTTTTTTCTGATCATCAACCAGAACCTGTTTGCTTTTCATAGCTTTCTTTAGCATTGGCCCACTTAGTCTTTAGCTGTTGGGGCCTTCACTCCTTGTCTGCAACTGTAAATGGCTTATTTTGATTTATTGCAACTATCATGGCTTTTTTTTGGTTTTTTTCCTTTTATTCATTTGCAATTCCTACTCATTAAGAAGGGCCTTCACATGTCTAATAATCTCTGGAGTTGTTTTGGGATAACCTTCTACATTTTGTCCAGTATTTTGGCAAGGTGGTATTTTAATCTGTTCATTCCACTTGTCATCCATTTCTCCTTTTTCATTTCTTTTTATTCCATACTTCCATGCTTTATCTTTTCTATTTCCTAATTTTGGGGCTTCCTTTCGAGTTGAAATTGCCATTGTTGTTATAACATGAAAAAATAAAAATCAATAGGGTTTTATGGAAAATCAACAAAAAATTGATAATGAATTGTTGATAAAAATGGTATTAATAAACAAGGAAAAAAATGCAAGGAAATAGGTTAAGAAGGGAAATTGAATATTTTTACCAGCATTTCTCTTTGTATTTCGAGATTTTTTTGATTTATAATAGATGGAAATGGAAAAAAGAGAAGAAAAATCCTTAACTAGAACCTCTTTTGTTTCATCAACTTCTCCAAACCCTAAAACCTTGTTTTGAGCAAGAACAAAGAACAAATGAGTCAAAACGTGAAAAAATTAAGTTATAAGCTGACAAGGCTGTGGCGAGAGTCTATCATAAGGTCTCAGAAGTCACTAATGTTCCCAATTTTAATTGAATTAAATAATTAAGTGGTCCCAAAAATAAAATAAAAATGAATTCTTTAATTAATCAATTTAATTATAAAATAAAGAGACAAAAATAATAATATAATATTTAATTATATATGTCCCCAAAATTAATTTAATTCTCTCTTGAACCCATTTTTATTATATTGTTCGTATGTGTTGGTCGTGTTAGCACTTTTTGTAAACCCTCGGGAGTTTCCAGAAAGGGGTATTTAATACCACCTTGTAGGTTGTTGTAGGTATGTGATTTAGAATATTTTATTTGTATTGCAAATTCTAGTTGGAGTTTTTGTCTGCCATTTCAAAGGTGAACGATCTTCCCTATTTGGATCGTTCACCTATTTGGTCTTCTGCAGTTTCGATGGGAGTGACTCCTCGCCCTACTCTGCTTTGCTTTTTGTTCAGAAAATATTGTAATTTGAAGTACTATCATTATTAATCTGAACATCTCTTGCATGTGCATTCCAATCCATTTTGTAGTGTTGATTTTCTTGCTATCTGGCATTAATGTTCTTAGGTGTATATGCAGCGGATAATTATTTGTTTGTGCTAATATCGAAACCAAGACACTTGAGCAGGTTGCCATAACTACTGTACAAGCCTAATATGAAGCTAGTATGAAGGTAGTATAGAGCTAGTAGGGAGGTAGTACAGAGCTAATACATAGATAATATGGAGGTAGTACAAAGGTAGTATAGAAATAGTACGAAGGTAGTATAAAGATAGTATAGAGATAGTACAAAGGTATCAAGCTGCCATTGAAGGCAAAGGAGTCGAATGGAGTTGGCATTGGTTGTCATATGACTAAAGAGGCCTTTAGGACATTATAGTGGTATTAGAACTGGAGATCTTGCTAGACTATTGGGATGATTGAGAGATTTTAGGATTTGGATCATACTATGCCACTTAGCAGTAATGGAGACTAGTGGTTGAATGTAGTACAAAAGATTGGCAATGAGCTCAATGATGGTATTGATCTTCCATTAGATATATTGGATGCTTGTTTCTATAGGGTGGGTCGTCATCTTCTAGATTTATATAGAGGATCCTTGCTTTGATTGAGATTGCCTTAAGACAACTTTGTTTGTTGACACTCTGACAAGGAGTTGATTTTCTTGCTATCTGGCATTAATGTTCTTAGGTGTATATGCAGCGGATGATTATTTGTTTGTGCTAATATCGAAATCGAGACACTTGAGTAGGTTGCCATAACTACCGTACGAGCCTAATATGAAGCTAGTATGAAGGTAGTATAGAGCTAGTAGGGAGGTAATGCAGAGCTAATAAATAGATAATATGGAGGTAGTACAAAGGTAGTACATAGATAGTACAAAGGTAGTATAAAGGTAGTACAGAGATAGTAAAAAGGTATCAAGCTTCCATTGAAGGCGAAGGAGTTGAATGGAGTTGGCATTGGTCGTCATATGACTAAAGAGGCCTTCAGGACATTATAGTGGGGTATTAGAGTTGGAGATCTTGCCAGATTGTTGGGATGATTGAGAGATTTTGGAATTTGGATCATACTATGCCACCTAGCAACTATGGAGACTAGTGGTTGAATGTAGTACAAAAGATTGGCAATGAGCTCAATGATGGTATTAATCTTCCATTAGATATACTAGATGCTTGTTTGTGTAGGGTGGGTCGTCACCTTCAAGATTTATATAGAGGATCCTTGCTTTGATCGAGATTGCCTTAAGACAACTTAGTTTGTTGAGACACTTTGACAAAGAGATCTTGAGAATCTTGGCTTCTCGAGTGCCATATGATAATAACATTGTAATGAGATATTGCATTTGATCATTGACACCTTTCAAAGCCTTGATAACATTAATATTGGAGAATTGTGCAAATATCAAAGCAACTTCCTCTTAGATCGTGAGTTGCAAGATTTGATCCATGGTATGTTCCATCACTTCTTGGTCACAATCAAGGAATATCATGAAAATAATGTTTCAGTTGCTATGAAGAGCCTTATGACTTCATGCATAGATGGAGGAAATACCCTAGCCTATCATATATATACTATTGGTTGTTCGTAATCTAAAATGTGTTCCTTCTATTGCAACATGTAAATTAGTCAATAAGGTATTCTAGCATTGTGAAGAGAAACTAATGTCTCATTTGCACAAGTGAGATAAATGTAATGTACCATTGGTTGCCTGAATTAGAATTTCAGGGATTAGCCTAATATTGAATCCTTGTAGGCTAATGAGGATGTTTAGAGGGTCTTCTGAGGATTGATTCATCTCCAACATTCAGCAATTTATGGATTTGACCTTCGTTCGATGTCATTTGGATTCCATTTGCCATACTTACTATGTATAGTAAGTCAGGGGTAATAGAGATGGACCCTTTCTAATTTTAGAAAGTGTATTTGGTGACATGGGGAATTATGAGGAGAGATTCCTATTTCAGACGGCACAACAATCATACAAGTATTTCAAGAAATAGTAAAGCTCAAGTGACTTAAGTGATTTATTTAAATATTTTAACTTTATAAAGTTATAAAGTTACTTAAGTGACTAAAAGACGAAATAGTCTTTTATCCCACATTGCTAAGTTGTTCAAGCCTCTCCTCATTTCAAAGTTATAAAGGAAAGCATTTGAATTGGGATTATGTTATTTTTTCAAATCCTAAGAGTTGCTTAAATGTGATTGGATATTACCTAAGGACGAAACCCCTTAAGGAAGAATAGTGAGACTAGACGTAAACCTAGTATCTCACATTTGCACTTCAGATCTGTGATTCCAAATCAATGCATTGAAGACTTATAAAAAGTGGAAGTTTAGCGGCAGAAAGAGTACAGGTGTTTGAAGTCATTTCAGGGTAACTGGCACGTACAAGTCAGTACTAGTATTCTTGTGTTTGGACGGCAGAAATACATTGCAGTTAATCTATAGCGGGGAGAGTGGTAAGAGTACCTTGCGGAAGCCTATCTTCAGGTGTTAGTGGCTCATACATTAGTCAGCGCTCTGCCTGGTATCAAACCTACAGCAGCAGGAATTCACGTGAGAGTTGGTGGGGGCTGGAAGACAGAGTGGACAGTCATCCAAGCTTCTCCAAGAGACACACTTCACAGACACCTTCAGTTGCAAAGAGTTCATGGGTCAAATACAGCACGCTGTGACAGATTACTAGTAGCTGGTGCATGTTGGAGTAACTGAGATTTAGCAGGCCCAAACTGAGATCATTAAAGACATGCCGTAGACAGCAGCACAGTTCCTTAGTTATCTGTGATTTATATCAGGTTCTCTTTATTATTTGTTTGTGTTGGTAACTTGTGTTAGTAATGTAAAGATAGACTAGTTTGCTGGGATATAGTCAGTGATTACTCCATGGTTTTGGATAGATTAAATGTTGTATGAGGTCAGCTATAGTGGAGAATAATAAAAATTCAGAACTATTATTTCTTGAGTTTTCATATTGTTTGCACATTCCTTTGGTCTCGTTACTATATTTCCGTGAGTCGGATTTCTTACAGCAGGTGCCTAGCTTAAGACTCGGGTTACATGCTAACTATTTGACTAAATACTTCTAGCCCAAACTTGATCTCCTTGATCAGAGCAAGTAGGGATTATTACAATAAACTACATGATAAGGATGAAGGCATAATCATAGGTTTGTTCCAGTTACATGAGGATCTGCTAAATTTTGCTACTGCACAGACAGTTGGAGAAAACCTAAGCCAACATGACAAAAGCAAGGTTGAAACAAATACTTGCATAGAGCTTGTCTGGTGACAACATTGAGCAATCAATTGCATGGAGAGATAAACTTAAACACTACCAGTGATCTTTTTTATGGGCATGAACATGTGAAGATTTTGGATGAGAGCTTCTATGTGTTTTATGATTGGCTTCCATGGGATGCTGATGAC
This sequence comes from Cupressus sempervirens, assembly GCA_028749045.1. Classification (NCBI taxonomy): domain Eukaryota; kingdom Viridiplantae; phylum Streptophyta; class Pinopsida; order Cupressales; family Cupressaceae; genus Cupressus; species Cupressus sempervirens. The sequence continues at coordinate 655,514,607 of CM053788.1, forward strand.
TCCAGGCACGACCATGTTTATATCATATAGGAGTAGCCATAGCTTGATGGAGATTTACTCTTCATTGGTACAGTGGCAGTGCTGACTGATGTGGGTATGCTTGCTGTGTTGACTAGCATGGTACCATGCCAATGGTGGCAGTGATGATTGGTACGGGTACAGTGGCAATGCCATGTGGTACGGTGACAGTGTCAGTTGGCACTGTGGGAACATTGATTGACATGGTGTCAGTGTTGACTAGTATAATGGCAGTGCTGATTGGTACAATGACAGTGTTGGAGTGCAATGCGTTCAGTTAAAGCATTGGAGCTGTGTTGATGCTAGACCATCCTCATGGAAGCAATAAGATTGACATGAATCATGAGATTCTAGAAGAGATTGGTGTGCATGATTGGCTTCCATGGGGTCCTAGTGCCTTTGGAGTCTTGGACATAGGAATGTTTATATCAGAGTGGCGCAATGGAAGGCTCATGATGATTTGCTTGTCTCACCTACATCCAAGTGTGCAGATGTGATCTTGAAGCAGCATGGAGATTTCAATAGATGCTGTTGCGAACATCTTTGCTTGGTTTGGGATCCTGGAGTGGATTGCTTGAAGGAAAGCAATCTTTGGGCAGCAAGGATATGTAATGTCTCCAATTTCAATTAAACTAATTAATTAAGTGGTCCTAAAAATTATAGAAAAAGGACTTCTTTAATTAATTAAATCAATCATAAAATAAAGAGAAACAAAATAAAAATATAGCAGTTCAATTGTGTAGGGCCTCATGATTAACTTAATTATTTCTCAAGCCCATTTTATTTTATTGTGCTTAAGTGTTGGCCATTGACACCATTTTAAAACCTTGGACAGTTTCCATGAAGGGGTATTTAATACCATCCTATAGGTTGTTGTAGGTATGTGATTTGGAATATTTTATTTGTTTTGGGAATTCTAGTTGGAGTTCTTGTTTGCCATTTCAAAGGTGAAAGATCCTCGCTATTTGGTCTTCTATAGTTTTTGTGGGAGTGACTTCTCACCCTACTCTACTTTTCTCTTCGTTCGAAACTATTTTAATTTGAAGTATTGTCATTATTAATTTGAACATCTCTTGCATGTGTACTCCAATCCATTTTATAGTGTTGATTTTCTTGCTATATGGCATTAGTGTACTTGGGCGAATATGCGGTGGTTGATTATTATTTTTTGCTAATATCGAAACCAAGTCAATTGAGCAGATTGCCATAACTACCGTACAAGCCCAGAATGAAGCTAGTACACAACTAGGAAAAAAGTAGTATGGAGCTAATACAGAGCTAGTTTGGAGGTAGTATGAAGATAGTACAAAGCTAGTATAAAGATAGTATGGAGCTAGTACAGAGCTAGTACAAAGATAATACGAAGATATTATTGAGCTAATACAAAGCTAGTATGGTGATAGTACAAAGATAGTACAGATCTAGTACAAAGGTAGTACAGAGATAATGTAGAAATAATATAGAGGTAGTATGGAGATAGTACGAGTGTGTCAAGTTGTTGCTGAAAGAAAAGGAGTCAACGAAGTTGGTATTGGCCGACATAGATTGATGAGGCCTTCGGGACATAAAGTAATTCAAGTCGCATACCTACAACAACGTAAAGGCTGATACTAAATGTTCATGTATACTCCCAAGGGTTTACAAAAAGGGCCACCAACACTTACAGATAGTAAAAAAAATAATAGGCCTGATATATAATTTAATATAATTTTGAGGCCATGTGCAATTGAACTATTATATTATTATTTTGTCTCGTTATTTTATTATTGGAAACAATTAACTAAAGAAGTCCTTTTTATATTGTTTTTGAGACCACTTAATTAATTTAATTAAAATTGGGGCTATTATAGAGTTGCAATGGACTTCCTGAATTTGTGAGATAAACTTGAGTGTAATATGCTAGATTCAACTCTTGAGTCCATGAGGAGTTGACACGGCTCACCATTGGACTTGCGAGTCTGTCCAAGTCTGTGATGAGTCAAAAGATTTTTCCAACTATGGCGTCATAGTAGCCTAGTAGGGCCATAGAATCCATAAGTACACCAACCAAATGAAGGTCTGTTGGAAACAATCAACGTGAATGCTACAACAGTTCACAATTAGCCTAGTTGGAAATTGAACTGTGGTGCCACAACCATCACAATCTGATATGAATCCCACTAATTTATTAATATTAAAATACAATTATATTATATATCTCAATATAACTATGTTATATAATTATATTAGTATAGTCACAATTTTTTAAATTATTTAAAATGATATCTTTATCTAATATAATCTAATATAATAATACGTAGTATTTTATGAAAATATTATATTATATCAATATATAATCATATAATACTATCTATTATCAAATTGATATATCTAAGTTGTGGGTATGGGTATGATTACATTTTTGGATATAGGTATGCGGGTATGAATTTTTTTTACTTGGGTATGGCATACACACACATATTTACATATATACATATGTATATATAATGTAGATATATAAATATATATTTATATCTATATATTATATATGTATATATATATATATACATGTATGTATGTATATCAAATTTCCCAAACTCAGACCTAGTCTTGGCAAGAATGACTCAACTCGTGACTTGACAAAATAAGAAAACCTTTGAAAGTTTTGAGATTTTTAACAATTTAAAACTTGTTACATGCACCCATTATTGAATAAAGCTTAAAGACACTATAACATCATCAAATAGAGCTAATTTGAACACATACATAAGCATACATCCATCACATTAGTACAAACGTAAATTTTAGTTGAAGGAATTAATGAAACATAGATATATAGAAATATAAATATTGTCAAATGTATACAAAATCCATAAAATCCATAACATCAAATGTTACTAAACTTTGTAAACACAAACAAGCCTATGGCTCATGCTGACGTTCAAGCGCAACCTCGACCTCAAAGTAGCCTATATTTCTCCTACAAAGGTGTTTATGGTAGGTCCTGACTGAGAAGCCATAGTCTATGCCTGTGAGGTGCCACTCTGATCAACATCATTTGTGCCTAATCATGCTCTATCCTCCTTTTCCATGGCTACAACTTCAACCTCTTTGTTTGACTAGTCGACCCACTATAGGTTTTCATCAATAAAGATAGGATTGGAAGAGTCAATGAGCTTAGACTAGGGATCAAACTCCTCGAGCACGATCCAAAAGGAGTCAGTGTCCAAAATTTATGTGGTCCTAAGACTAAGGTTGTAATGAATGAATACTAGATCATGCAACCTCTCCACAAACAATCTATTACATCTCTTCGAGTGGATGTTCTTGAACATGCTCTACTTATGCTCACATCCCAAAGTCTTGCATGGCTGACTCAATATGCGAATGGGAATTTAATGAAGGTGTGGGTTTGTAGGCTCAAACATTTATCACCATCTATCGGAAATAAGGAAAAGAATAAAAAATCTGTCTCATTTCGAATTCAAGGCTAAATTATAAAATCAATATGCATAATCTTAAGAATGTGAACATATATTTCTTCCTGGCTGTTTTGCTTGCTAAAATCACCCTTGCTTCATTATCGAATGCGGCCATCTTGTGCAGTGTAGTTGTGGTATCAGTAGACATCTTTTGTACTACTGTGTATAGTCCATTAAGAACCTCCTCATCCACCTTAAAAGCAATGCAGAAATACAATACTAGATTGAGGTAATAAGATGCTGCATGGATGGGCCTACAAAGTAGTATATGCTATCTCCTATCAATTATCTCCCAAATGGGGCCATACTTATCCTCATTTCCTCTATATAGACATCTAATGGCCTCCTTACCCCTATCCGTGCCCTCATATATATAGCCTATAGAGGGCTTCTTCCCATCAACAACTTGTAGGATAACTACTAGGAGCTTAGTGACCTACAAGTATTGTTTAATAAAAATAGTTAATTCACAAGGGTGCATCAAAATAAGCAAAGTTGCAAACAAAACAAAAATATGCATATAAAATTATAAAAGTAAATACTAAATTTTAAACTGTACTAAATTTGCCTGCATGATCTTTGCATAAGGGGTCCAAAAACCTGCCCCATCAAAAATGCAATCTGCCACATCCATCCTTATAGTATTCATAGCATAGAATGAGGAAGTCCACTCCTCACCAACAAACATGTGCCTCAAAGCTGTGTTTGATCTCATCAAAGATTATAGTGTGAGAAAATTTGAGACAAATCTTGTGATCCTAGGTTGAGCCAACTCCTTTCTCCCCATGTATTACCTCAATGCTAAGGCCCAATGGATGATTGTAGATAAATTTGCAGATATTTTTGGTAGATAAATTTGCAGATATTTTTGGCCCTATCAATGCATCTTTTACCCACCCAATCTTACCAATATCCTCCGACATGAGGTCAAGGCAATGGGCTGCACATAGAGACCAAATATTTTTAGATGCCTCTCCATCAAAAGTTTACTTGCAGTAATTTTAAATAAATAGTAAGTTTATCTACAACAACATAACTTGCTGCATTATCCCTTACCTCTCACACTCCAATTTCCTCCCCCATCTCACGTTTGCCTTCCTTAATAGCCTCACATAAGTATGTGGTATTTTTCATATGTGAGGAAGCATTAATGGACTTCAAAAACATATTGGATCCTTAAAATAAGGAAAAGTAATTATCATTGATCATTGATCAATCAATAAATCAAAATTTAAATTATTCAATGTGTTTAGGGAAGGAAACAAGAAAATTTAGGAGTGTCCTATTCTTCCTATCAGTCCAACCATCTATCATGATGATGCAATCCTTTTTGCTACAAGACATTCGCTGGTCCTCTACCTCAACTTTTATATCATCAACCATTTGGGCCATTTAACTGAGAATCAATAGGGGCTTTAAACCCCGCCCCACAAATGGTTATGATATCTATCATGCCTTTGCTAGTAAAGAGACCTGTCACAAATAGATTAAATAAGTATTTGTGAGAAAATTATAACAATTCATTGTGATTAATTATAAAGGAAGCAAAGTTCAAACTATACATTTTAAAATTTAGTTTTTAAACAGTCAAATAATAAAGAATTGCCTAGTTGCAATAAATGGAATGTTGCAAAAATACTAAAACTTGCAAATTGAAGCAAGGGTTGTGCACCAGTAGTGCATGACACAAAATAATTGACCAACTTGGATCTTCAAACTCTAGAACCAAAGGTAACAAAGCCACTAGGAGCAGAAGTAAAAGTACTAGAACTAGCAGAAGCACTAGGACGAAAGGGAGTCATGGAAGAACCCTCTCCAACACATCCTACAGATGCAGATGCGGATACATGAGTACCAATAGCAACTAACTCATCCATTTGTCTCTTCTTATTTTCCTTTCCTTGTTCAAATGTTTCTAATTGGACATAACAAAAGCGAACTGCTCAACATTTTCTTTTAGACATGACTTAGTATCATGGCAATGTACACTGATGATATGGTATTCAAAACTATTTATACCTCCATGTTTAATCTCTTTACAAACCGTACATCTTGTTTGATTTCTTGTTCTACCAAAAAATTCTTTAGTGTATTTCCAAGCCTCATCCTTTTTAGCATATTTCTTATGCTTAGGTTGATGATCAAGAGAGTTAGGAGGAGCCATTAGGAAAAATTACTGTTTCCGAAACGTGAAGGCTGCTACAATAAGATAATTCCACAAACAAATTACCATTTCTGCACTGTATTTAATAAAGTAATAGGAAAAACAATAATCTCTACATTTGTGCATTGTGTTTTATTTGAAATTTGAAATTTGAAAAGAAGAATTTAGAAAAACTAGCAAATCTTACATTGGTTCAAAAATATTGTAAATGCATGTTTACAATTTTTTGTAATTTCTTTATAGGATTTGCTATTATTCTACTTCTCTCATTGAACTTTTCAATTTATATTTGCATAGAAAACATTCAAAGATTTGAGAAGTTAAAAATTTAACAACAAAATGAAAAATCCATTAACATACAAAAGAAAACCAACAAGATCTATGGACTCCTTGATGCTCTCAATGCAAGCATAGTGCTGCCCCAATGTGATTTGTGAAAGCTTTTTAGCTCTTCCTCCCTGCTGGTTGCAACCCTATGGCCTTTTTCTTCCCTCATATCTCTCACTTTTTCTCTCGTCTTCTCATAACAAGGAAATAAGACACTTTTAGGTTTAGAAGGAAGAGATAAGGAAAAAGTTATTATTTTTGTTGTTTTCACACTGGCAACTCAAGCTGCCATGCAATTAGGTCAGAGGGTATAAGCCCAACGAGTCAGCTGTTGACTCATTTGTTTACCATATGGGGTAAATAGTTTAATGCATACAGATAATAGACAAGAATATGTAACACAAAAGTATTCCTTTTATTATTCGCATATATGCCAAGAGGTTACATAGTGCTTCTAATGATGATTACAACAATGATCCCAAAGTCCATTTTGGACTGTGTACATATACCATTCCGAAGGGGTGTCCCAACTGTCGCGCCTATTCAGAAATAATTAATTCTACTCGTCAGCTACATAATAATTACCTACAACATGCTAATCTACCCGTTGGCTATTTTATAACTTTACCGACAACATCATCCCCCCCAAAAAGAAAAGTCGTCTCCAGACGACAATTACAAAATATCCACCCGTGCCACTTTCTCTGCTTCCAACTCTTGAGTACACTAAGCTAGGTGTCGCTGTATTGCCTTCAACTGGATGATTAGCTCCTCCCGAGTTCTCTATGCATCCACCAAGACAGCTTCACGTCTCCAAGTGCCTCAAAGTGTAACACCCCTCTCGAAAGGCTTGCTCTATTGTTCTTTCCACCTCTGGTACACAAACACTCCATGCCTGTAGCAGCTCCAGGTCTCATCAACTAGTCATACTTCCCACGACTAATAATTGAAGCCACTAGGGGTCTAGAGGGCAATGCCCCCAGTGGGGTTGAGGGGCAGCATTTTCAAACCCACACAAAACTCCATGGAACACACATTTTTTGTGATTTTCTTCCGATTCCACACTCTTTCTGGCAATTGCTTATGTTTTATTACTTGTTTGTCTTTCCCTTCCCTTCGGCATCATGCGTTATTCATTTTGAACATTTTTTATTTGTTGTCGTTTCTTTTTTTGGCTCTTTATTTCTTTCTGTTGTACAGCTACATTTTTCTCCTTTTCTCTTTTTGTCTTTGCTGCAGGGTCTGAATTCTTTGCTTTTGAAGCAGTACACCATACAACAATCAACCTAGCCTTCCCTCTGTGTTTCGTTGTTGGTTTCTGTACGGTTAAGTTTCCACTGCAATTGTCGTACGGTCATCAGTGTTCTATACACTTGCTCTTTGCTATACCGTATGGTCTGTGTTTTGCCCAGCGATTCTCTTCCACCGTACCTTTTTCCTCCTTCGTCGCTCTTCACTCCTTCCCTTTCCACCATGTACCGTACCGTTACCTTATCATGCCTGTCTTGCACATGTGGCCTTTAATTTTTTTCTTTTTCCCTTACCATCGTACGATCTTACGTAAGATGCCTAAATATCTCTCCATCATACACCGTACAGTCTTTATTTTGTCCTTCTCCCCCTGCTGCGTACATCGTACCGTTCACAAAAAATTGTTGTGCATTCCCTTTTCCTTGCCGTACGGTGAGGGTAGTACAAGGACCATATGATGGCTTACAACTTTTTGGGGAGCCGTACAGTGACTAGAACTTCTCCATTTTTTCTTTGCTTTTCTTTTTCTTTTTTTTTTAAACTCTTTTTTTTTTTTAACATTTTGTTGAATTTTACTGCTTCTCGATATTCGTGGATGATGGAATAGTTCGCGCATGATATATTTTTAACTTGGTACTGTTCACCATTTTTGGAATTTCCTGCCCATCCAATGTCCATAGCTTTATTGCTCCATTATCACTTACTTCCCGGATTTGGTATGGCCCAACCCATTTGACTTTAAACTTCCTTGGTTTGATTTCATTCCGTTCGCTATACTTCAACACCAGCTGTCTTGGTTGAAACTTGTTTAGCTTTAGGTGTTTATCATGGCATGCTTTGCGCCTATTTTGTATCACCTCCGTGGCCCATTATGCCTGTAGTTGTTGCTCATCAAGTTTATTTAAGTTACACAATCTCTCCGTTAGGTTTTTCATATCACCCAGTTTGTTCTTGAAACTCGGTACCATGAATTCCGTTGACTGCCAGTCCTTGCCGTCAATAACTGTATTCTTGATTTTAGAACCTTCACTCCGTACTACTGAAGCTTTTATTAAACCCTTCCTCTTTGTTTCCTGTGCAGACCGTATGATGTGTTTTCTTTGCTGCCAACACTTTTCTACTATATCCGTGGTTCGATGTAACATTTTCTTTCTGTGCGGTCTATTTATTGTGCACCGTACGGTAGAATCTTTCTTTTTACTGGGTTCGTACTGTATGTTCTTTCCTTCAGCTTTTGTCGTAACCGCCTTTCCTTCTTCCGCTTCTTTGTATTCCTTCGAATATTCATTTCCCCCTTCTTTCTCATTTTTGTCGACCCTTAACATATTACAGCTCGGAAAGAGCTCGTAATCCTCCCACGGCTAGTGGAAAAGGCCGTTCACTGAATCTAAATCATTGTCCGTCAATCCACCTTCCAACCATAGGACTCTTTTCTCATTGGGTTCCAATTGTTGCTTTCCTTTATCCTCTTCGTCGGAATCAGATGATACGGCTTCTTCGCACACCATTTGTGCGTGTAAATCAATAATGAATTTTTGTCTTTTGCTTTCCATTGATAGTGTATTCTTTTTCCTGTCATGCTTAACCTTTGCTTGTACGATCCATCCTCGGCTCAGAATGGCGTCATATCCTCTCCTCTTCAATGGGATGACGATGAAATCGAGCAAGAATGACTTGTTCCAATAGTCACTGGTTGTGCAATTAGGACGCCGAGAGGTTTAATGCCATGTTGGTCTGCCATTAGTAATTGGAATGTAGGTGGCCACAACGTCAACTGTCCCAACTTTTTTCAGGTATCTTCTGGTAGGACGTTTACTCCTGAACCTCCGTCCACAATTGTGTCTGAAAGGACCGTTCGTAATATACCCATCTTTGCGACCGCTGGATGCCGTCCGGATGTGAGGGCTAGTAGAATTGGGTCCGCTGCACTTGCTCTACTTTCCTTTCCTTTACATGTTCTCCTGGTAATTTAGCAGTAGGGGCTATGTTTGTGAGTGCTGTCTGTAGTTGAGGCATTGTGAGGATCAGATCATTTAACTTGATTGATATTTCAGTTTGTAATATCTTCTGTATGATGTTTTGTTCTGCGTAGTTCCTCGTTGAGGTACTAGTAGTGTCCTTCAATTGTGATTTCTCTGCCTGCATTGCTTTCTCAATTTCTGCCCGCGCTTCCTCCAATCTCTTCTTTTCTTCCGTTGGGTTAGGGTATAGTTTTGCTTGTTTACGGGTGATTGCCAAGATTTCTTTGTTCGTGCCGATGTTGATCAAATTCACTCTTGATTTTGGGCACTTGGCATCTTCATGATCTCTAGGACTGCACCATCTGCATAACAACTTTGGTGCATGTGTTGATGTACAGTTTCGTGCAAAGTGGTCCCACAAATTGCATGCTCGGCATTGAACCATTGGGCGACCATTTGCATCGTACTGAATTCGGCCGCAGCCCCCATTATTATCGTTGGTATTGTTGTTTTGCCCTCTTTTATTATTTCTATACCCACTTGAAATGGCACTGTCATTGCTGGTGTTTCCGCTCCCTCCCGACGTGGAAGCCTCTTGTGTCAGGAGCACTTGTTGATGCCCTCTTGTTTTCATATTGAAGGGGCATTCTTTTGTGGAATGTCCCATAATCTGACAGATAGCACAGAATTGGTTTTTCGAACAGGACCCCTTCATGTGACCTTCTGTCGTGCATTCTGTGCACCATAGCTCGTTTCCCTTCCTCTCTTTCTGCATATTCTTAAATTTCTTCATCATTTTGATCATATCCTTTTGGAGAGCTCGGACCTTTTTACTGTCCTTTTTGTCACCACTGCTATCTCCTTTAGAAGACGAGCCATCTGAGTCAAATGAGCTACTTTTTTTCTTTTTTGTTTTCTGTTCACTTTCTAAGTCCATCGCCCGATTGTACGCTTTGGTGTATGATGATGGCGGCACAATCTTCATTTTCTTCCTTTACTCCGGGCATAGTCCTTCAATGAACCATCTCTTTCTTAGCCCATCTGCCAACTTACGTTCCATTTTATTTATTAATTCTTTTAGTTTTCTGGCATATACACGGACTGTTTTATTTTTCCCTTGCTTTGTGGTGTAGATTTCTGCTACTATCTCATTGTCATCTCACAACAATTGAAACTCGGTGATAAACTCCTTTTAAACTCCCGCCCATGTAGTTAATTTTTGGGGATTGGTGTCATCAAACCAATCAATTGTTACACCCCTTAGGGTTGCTGGAAATTGTCGGATCCATTCCTTTGTGTCGGTTACACCATTCGCCGTCCAAATTGTTTCGCATGTCTTACAGTGTCTGATTGGATCGGCCATTCCATCACCATCAAACTTTGGCAATTTTTCCTTTGGTTCGGCCATTACTATTCGAGTTGGAGGTATTTGTTGTACACCCGCGCTGTTCTGCACACTCGCGCTGTTTTGGTCTTCTGCGCTGTTTTAGACTGTCGTCTTAGTTCCAATAGTTGCGTTACTTGGTGAAAAAGGGTCTTCGTTAAGCGAAGTTGTTTGTTCCGAAAGTGTATCACAGATGAAGAGTTCACTCTACGCTCGTGCTCCCTTGGCACTCCAAGCGGTGCGAGTTAATTCCCTTCCATCTAGATTCTCTTCCCTTGGCATATACAGTTTAAGAAATTTCTCCCTTGTTTCTTCCACCAAATCCAACCGCTGTCGAGTCTCTTCCAACAATTCCTCATTGCTTCGGTGTTCGTCGGCAATCTGTTGAACCCTCTGTCTGTGCTCGGCCTGTTGTGCCAAATTTAAAATTTCTTGTGTGGTGCGTATTTCATCTTTTCCCTTTATCTTATTCCTATCCTTGTTAAGCTGATTCAGCATTAGTCTTCATTCCTCTGCCTTCGTTCCAGGTCCATTGGGCAACGGCGCCAAATGTTTATCATATGGGGTAAATAGTTTAATGCATACAGACAATAGACAAGAATATGTAACACAAAAGTATTCCTTTTATTATTTGCATATATGCCAAGAGATTACATAGTGCTTCTAATGATGATTACAACAATGATCCCAAAGTCCATTTCAGACGGTATACATATACCATTCCAAAGGGGTGACTCAACCGTCGCGCCCATTTGGAAATAATTAATTCTACTCATCGGCTACATAATAATTACCTACAACATGCTAATCTACCCGTCGGCTATTTTATAACTTTACCGACAACATCATTTACTTGGTAATCGCACGAGTTTGAGGGTATAACTTGGTGAGTCACAAGTTAGAGTCTTCCCGACTCAGCGAAGTATGTCCTGGCCAGCTACTCGCTTTACTCATGACGAGTCAGGGAAATCTGATCTATAAATATATACATATATACAAATTGTTTAAAATAAAAATAAAGAATTTGTAAAACTAAATATATTTGAGGGGCAAAAATCAGAGGAAACGGGTTGAAATTGACAATAAGCAAAATCATAGGGAAAATATTGCATTTTTAACATGGAAAATTGGGAATTCTTCAGATTTGTAATGTTTTGTCGGTTTCTTGATTTATGCTTCTATGTCAATGATTCCTCAAATAAGAACCTTGAGATGACTTAAAAATTGACACGGGTCAAATCTCTCATGATTATTAAAAATTCTAGACAAATGCCATCAAAGCCTTTAATGCTTATCACATTTTACAAAACTGGGTTGTACGCTGATTCCATATTGGTTAGAATTGAAAAATAAGGGTGACTTATCCCAAGTCTTTCGCTGCTGTGTAAAAACCCTAAGTAGTCAAGCATCAACTTCTTTCACATTGAACGGTTTGACATTACATTGAACACTTTCCCAACAAACTCTGTTACCACTATAAAAAAAACCAATGTATGCTCCGACAAAACTATGTATGCCAGTGAACAATGTCTGGTGTAATTTTTAATATATACTTATTTGAACTTTTTGAAGATATAATGGTTGCAAGGGAAAAATACTATATATTATTATTGCTGAAAGAAAATACAGAATTTGACAAATTATCATGAACCAAATTCCAATATTTTAATTAACAATGAAACCTGATTTTTCAGTAGCATAATCCTTTGTGTTGCCGGTTGAGGCAAGAATCCAGAATAGTTTAAAGGCAGCTTCTTTACCCAGCATTCACCTTTATCTCTTTCAACGCAAAACCACCAAGGACTCAATGACACAGTTCTGGAATGATGGACATGGCTCCAAATGGTAACGACAAGTAGAATGACAATGACGTCCAGCTCCAACACAGATTGCACAAGCTAATCGCAGGGTTAACTCAGAAAGCCATACCTATGATTTGTTATTACTCCTCCCAAATACCAATCCCATGATTCATCCAGCGAGTTGTTTGGGTGTCCAAACTGCTGTCAAACCCAAACACTGCTCTAGAATATCAAACCGTAGACCCTTTAATGTGCTCGTTTCCCTGATGGCAGTAACTTACGGGCCCAATGCAAACCGCAACTATCAAGCAATGATGGCCTTCCCTCACACCACATGTGGCTTCCAACATACAAATTGCGTTACCAGTTTTGGAATATTCTGATGATGAATTGGAGATAGGAGCCAGTGAGATCACAATCAATGCCCTCAGGTAAATTCGATGAAACCAATCTATGCAAATAATCAAAAAAAAGAATTCACTCCTTAGCCACAACAACAATAGTAGGAGGAATTACCAAATTGCTATACAATAGCAGCAATTTGTAGAACCAATCTTCATAGTAATTCTCAGAACTTAATGAAACCCTCACCGGATAATCAAGGAAGAAATATTTATTCAAGATTATTCTCCTTAGCTATAGAAGATACAGTAGGGCCAATTGTATACTTACGCACAATTGCCAAGAACTTTTCAGACTTAACCCTTATACATTAGCAAGGGCATACAATTTAGAACTCAAGAAAAAGCCACAAAGGCACAAAAAACAAATATATATTCAAGCATGCTTTTCCCAATGCAATGAGCTCTTATTTATAATCTTCCATTGGCCAAAGTTTCCTAAATAACTCCACCTTAGAAATTGTGGAAGTTTTCCAAAAGAACTCAACACGAGAAACTTTCCAACACACTTTTTAAAAATATCTCTTAATGTCATTATTATAATAATATAAACATTATTATAATAATGCAACTCAATCATTAATAAATAAATAAGAGCTCATGCAATTATTACTTTATTAATTGCAGGTGACGACCAACTGTTGAAACCACCCACTGCATTGCCAAAAATAGTAACTGCCAATAATTGACTTACTAAAAATAGTAAGTTCATAACTGAGACCCCCAAAACACCCTGTCAGCTCACGGGAGTTGCTATGATGAGCTAAATCCATCAACTGCGTAGGCCTGCCAAAATCGAAGACATTACAATCCTCTCTCCTCAAGATTGCTTGTCCTCAAGTAATCCGACATCATACCTCCATTGGGATCCCATAAGAAACAAGTGATGTCCCTGTCCTCACTGAACCAACAAAATGCCAAAACCATCAACAGAACCAATAACATGACCTACAACTCTGCACCAAGTAAATGTATTGGTGATGTAAAGGTCGAAACATCACTAACAGACAGATCCTTAGGAGATCTCAACACACTCTCCTTCATTAAGCCTACCCAATCATCCTGCAGACAATCTAGTTTAGGCTCAGACCAACTCTGTACTCAGTGCAAATCCTGAACATTTGAGTCAAATACCAACCTAATTCTATCATCATTATAATCATCTTTATCGACATCCTCATGCTGCTGTGATGACTCATCCTCAATCTCATCAGTGTAAACCCACATACCACGATTCATTGCTCCCTTCGGTCTCAACGTGCAAGTATGACCTTTAGAGAAAGGCCACTTACACCAAAAACAAAGTTGACACCTCCTTAAATCCTCTCTCGAAGTGACTTCAGATCTCTCTACTGACTTGCCCTTGTCCTCAATAACTAGTGGGGACTCCTCATCATTAGGCGGAAGAGAAGATTTCAAAGCATCCTTGCTCGAGAAGAAGACTCTAAGTCTTGTGCCTTCCTCATCACTACCTGGAGAGAAGATGGGTCTAATGACTTCACCCATCCATGGAGTGGCTCAGTCAATCCCTACATGAATAAACCATGTCTGTGCTCTGAAATATCATAAACCATGTCTGAAAGCCTCTGAAACTTACTGATGTAACTCTCAAATCCACTAGACTGCTTTAGCTGAGCCACCTCACGGAAGTACACCTTCGGATCCTTCCTATCAAATCTCTCGATTGGGTGATCCACGAACTCTTGATAGGAAGTGATCTGATCATGTTGCAAAGAAATTAGCCCATGTTACCACCAATCATGAGTAACTCCATCTAGATGCAACACTCCAAATCTAATAGCTTCCACCTCTAACATAGGATGAAAAGACAAATAAGTGTCAAGCTTATGAATCCAAGCTTGAGCTGTAACTCTCCCAATACCATCAAAGTGCTCCAACGTCATCTTACTGGCAACTTGTTGTAACTCAGTCTGTCGAGGTTGTCTCTCAGGTGCCGACCTCGCTGTGGAATGCTCTCGTTTTTGAGTTAGGAACTTATCAAAATTCAAATGATCTTTAATAGCTTGTGGTAAAGCACCCCTCTCCGTAAAGTGTGCCAGCATGTCATCAACAAAAGGAGTAGCCTCAGACTCAATACTGACTGCATCCACCTTAGGTCTCAGAAACGCGAGCCTCTGTAGCCTATCATGAGTACCAGTATGCATGTTAGCTCTGTCAACTAATCCACCACGATCCTCAACTCGAACCTGATCTACATCTCTGTACCTAACACCATGTCGGGTTCTATCCTCGACTCAAGATCTATGAGAACCAACAGAAACATCTCGAGCTCTCTCCCTACTCCGTCCTTGAGGAAGTGCTATCAACTATAGAGTATCAAACAACTGTTGTAGTACACCTGTCATTTGCTATTGTCTGGCAACAATATTCCTAAATGCCTGCAGGGCATCTGTATCAACCTCAACATTTGTAGGTCCTAATCTAGTGCCACTAGAACCACCCTGACTACCAATTGAATCTCAGGCTCTCCTTCTTTGGGAGGAAAATTATGTCCTCTTCGGGCATAGTGCATACCTGACACAAATCTCCTATCGTCAGCCATGATAGAAAATAATAGATCACATACTGACCACTAACAACTGATTTGGTGCCCAATTTCTGTAGGCTGGCAGGAAATCACTCTGATACCACTGTAAAAATCCTAAGTAGTCAAGCATCAACTTCTTTCACATTGAATGGTTTGACATTACATTAAACACTTTCCCAACAAACTCTATTACCACTGTAAAAAAAACCAATGTATGCCAGTGAACAATGTTTGGTGTAATTTTTAATATATGCTTCTTTGAATTTTTTGAAGATATAATGGTTGCAAGGGAAAATAGTATATATTATTATTGCTGAAAGAAAATACAGACAAATTATCACGAACCAAATTCCAATTTTTTAATTAACAATGGAACCTGATTTTTCAGTAGCATAATCCTTTGTGTTGCCGGTTGAGGCAAGAATCAAGAGTAGTTTAAAGGCAGCTTCTTTACCCAGCATTCACCTTTATCTCTTTCAACGCAAAACCCCGAAGGACTCAATCACATAGTTCTGGAATGATGGACATGGCTCCAAATGCTAACGGCAGGTAGAATGACAATGACGTCTAGCTCCAACACAGATTGCACAAGCTGATCACAGGGTTAACTCAAAATGCCATACGTGCAATTTGTTATTACTACTCCCAAATGCCAATCCTGTGATTCGTCCAACTAGTTGTTTGGGCATCCAAACTGTTGCCAAACCCAAATGCTGCTCCAGAATATCAAACCGCAAAACCTTTAATGTGCTTGTTTCCCTGATGGCAGTAACTTATGGGCCCAACACAAATTGCAACTCTCATGCAATGATGGCCTTCCCTCACAACACACGTGGCCTCCAATATACAAATTGCATTACCAGTTCTGGAATATTCTGATGATGAATTGGAGATGGCAGCCACTGAGACCACAATCAACGCCCTCAGGTAAATTTGATGAAACCAATCTATGCAGATAATCAACAGAAAGAATCACTCCTTAGCCACAACAACAATAGTAGGAGGAATTACCATATTGCTATACAACAACAGCAATTTGCATAACCAATCTTTAGTGCAATTCTCAGAACTTAATGAAACCCTCATTAGATAATCAAAGAAGAAATATGTATTCAAGATTATTCTCCTTAGTTACAAAAGATACAGTAGGAGAATGTTGGCCAATTGTATACTTCAGCACAATTGCCAAGAACTTCTCAAACTTAACCCTTATACATTAGGAAGGGCTTACATTCAAAACTCAAGAAAAAGCCAGAAAGGCACAGAAAGAAAAAATATATTCAAGCGTGCTTTTCCCAATGCAGTGAGCTCTCATTTATAATCTTCCGTTGGCCAAAGTTTCTTAAATAACTCCACCTCAGAAATTGTGGAAATTTCCCAAAAGAATTCAACATTAGAAACTTTTCAACACACTTTTTGGAAATATCTCTTAATATCATTATTAAATATTATTATAATAATGCAATTCAATGATTAATAAATAAATAAGAGCTCATGCAATTATTACTTTATTAATTGCAAGTGACAACCAACTACTGAAGCCACCCACTGCATTGCCAAAAATAGCAACTGCCAATAATTGACCTACTAAAAATAGTAAGTTCATAACTGAGACCCCCAAAACACCCTGTCAGCTCATGAGGGTCTCTATGATGAGCTAAGTCCATCAATTGCGTAGACTTGCCAAAATTGGGGATATTACAAGCTGCTCAAGTGCAATTTCTGTTTAAATTTAAGCAGCTGGAGTGTTTCCATGCAGTCTTTAATTACTGGAAACTCCTAAAGTGGAATCTTTGTCTATTTTAGGAGCATCTACTGCCTAGGAAATCAGAATTGAAAATAAGCTTTTGAAGAGAGGGGAGCTGGAAATTGACAATAACTGCATATTAGGAAAAATGATTTGTGGCTCCACAATATTTTTTTCCTTCTTTTTATTTACCTCCCAAAATTTATTGTAGATAATTTCATTTATTAATACAATTATTTTGATGATCAATATAATTTCAGAAGAGTGCTTAAAATAAGCAGCAAAATAAAACATTTATGGGGCCACCAGCTCCATATCTTGCTGCTTAAAAAGTTGAGCAGTGGCTGCTAGCCAAAATAAGCTACCCAGCCGCATGGGGGTCTGTCCTTACAAGACATTACATGCTCGAAACAGATTTGCCTGTGGGGAAAGAGGCTAAAGGGTATAAAAAGCCTGATGCAGTAAACATCACAGTTTAAAAAACGTTGAATTGTTCAATAGGAGAAGCAAATTTGGAAGTCCAAAACTATGAAAAATCCAGACTGAATTAGTCAAATCCAGCCAGATTTGAATTAGATCTGGTTGGATTTGGTAACAGTGGCGAGCATTCAACATTTCTCTCCCAGCTGACAAATGCTTAGAGGTTCTTGAATGTAATGTTGGCTTTGGTTTCCTTTCAGAATATACACAAGGAAACAAAATGTCATTAGTGTAATTAATTAATCATGAGGTTAGAGTTAGACAACTTAAAAATTGACATGGCACAACAAATTAAAATTCTAAATTAAAGGGCCGTGAAATCCTGCAATACTTTACACAATATACGATGCTTGTTTAGATATGCATCTCATCTCAAATAATAATCAATAATAGGGGAAGATAAAGGTATATATTTTTTATGTATGCCTTTTGGTGTGTAATTTATTTGGACAATTTAAAATAAATCAAGTTTGCCCTGATGAATTTGCTAGTTCCATGCATGTGTAGAAATTGCTATTGGTATGTTTCCAATTGGAAAGAAAACTTTTTTGGTCTATTATGTATTGGGTTTGGGGTTCTGTATCATTCTTATATTTTTATTATATTTCAGTATAATTTTACAGGAATATAGCTATCTCAATTCATGATTTGGATGAATGCTTCATTTTATTGCAGTTGAAAGGTGAGGGGTACAAGCTCATTCCTCCTCTGTCGACTGAAATCCCTTCCTTGATTCTCTTTATTGATAGGACTTCACCTTCAGCAGATTTAAGAAGAAGAAGTAAAGAAGCTCTACAAGCACTCCGGCAAGTGGCATTTTATTATGTGCAATCATTTCAGTCTGCAATGAGTACTAAGCAAAATAAAGGTGCAGGAAGGAGTCATTTAAGTTTACAGGACAAAAAGAAAATAATCTTCCCTTCCTCCAACCATTTGCAAATGCAATTTCATCAGTCTCCTGAACTGTTGAAATCATTGAGTTTGAATA
Source organism: Cupressus sempervirens (assembly GCA_028749045.1). Taxonomy (NCBI): domain Eukaryota; kingdom Viridiplantae; phylum Streptophyta; class Pinopsida; order Cupressales; family Cupressaceae; genus Cupressus; species Cupressus sempervirens. The sequence continues at coordinate 655,533,139 of CM053788.1, forward strand.
AAAATAATGTATTTCAGGTAAAAGCTACTGGTGAGAAAATTCAGATTGTTAATATAAAGGGAGATGCCAATCTGTTTGGTGACTCTACTCAGAAAATTCTGGATTATTTGCTTCAGCAGAAGTCAGGCACACAGTTGAAACAAGATAGACTGGCTCTCTTAGCAAAGAAAGCTGGATTTCAGCTTTTGTCAAGTGATTATGTTCTTGATCTGAATCAACTGTCTCAGATACCAGAAACTTTGTCAGCCTTGACAGAAAAGACAAGGGGCATACCAGAAGAAGATTTAAAGAATTCAGGAAGAAAGGAAGATATAGAGGCCGAGGAACTGCCCCGAGAATTAGGAGATGAGTTGGATAATACTCATACACATATTTTTGGTGACAAAATGGGTGATACTGTTTCAGATGAGGAACAAGTAAATGGGATTAATCATCAGAATACAAATCTTGATTGCCAGCCCTCTGCAAATGTGAATAATGGCCATGCAGCAATAAAAGACTGTCCTGCTACAGCAGGGCATGATGAATATAAGAGTGAATCTTCAGAAGCTGAAGCTTTGGATGACAATAATGGTGAAAGGGGAATGCCAGAAAGAATTGACTTAGCGGAACACGTACTTTATCAAAAGGGAAGTAATAAAGATTCTGCAGATGAAGAATATGCAGAGAAGATAGATATTGGTAATCTAAAAGATACGTGCCTAGATATTGCAAATGGTGAACAAAACCTGGAATGCACATCAGCGTACAAAGATGAACATGCATTTTTTGATCAAAATGGTGAAGAATCAGAAACTCTGGATGATGCACAGGATGAAAATTATAGTGATCATATTTCATTTTTCTTTGCAGAAGGTGGAGATCAACTTAAAGAAATTTTAAGCTCAGATTTGAGTGTTCCATCAGTTGTATTAATTGACCCTGTGGATAAAACTCATTATGTTTTACCTAAAGAAGTATCTGTGTCTTACTCCTCTCTGTTGGATTTCATTGAGGCATTTAAAATTGGGACTCTTAGAGAATATAAGCGCAGCGAGCCTATTCCACCAAGTCCAAGGGAGCCTCCAAGTCCACCATTTGTGAATAGGGATTTTCATGAGATTGATTCCACTCCTCGAGTTACAGTTAGCACTTTTTCCAAGTTGATTCTTGGTTTTGAAGGCTGTAATGAAACTGTTGAAATATCTTGTGCCAGCAGTCACCATCCTGGAAATGCTTGGGAGAAGGATGTGTTAGTGCTTTTTAGTACTGATTGGTGTGGGTTTTGTAAGAGATCACAGTTGATTGTTCGTGAAATACACCGCTTCTTTAAGCGCTGTGCAAATTTTATGCATGCTGAAGGTGAGTTAGCACCAAATGTCAGTGCTCAAGATATGCCTACTTTCTCAACACCAAGGAATGGAGGTGAATTTTCTTTTGTTCTTTTTCATTGGTTATTTTAACTCGGCTGTCAGATAAACCTATTATATTACCCTGCAAGATGCTTTTTGCCTAGACATTAGTTCAACTTATTTAACTATAGAAATGATAAATTTTAAGTTCACATTATTTTGATAATTTGTGGGAGAAAACTAATCTTAGAAATATGGAATTAAGAAAGAAAGAAATATTGATGCCACAGTGACAAATTGAAATAGGTCACCGGGAATCAAACTCATAATCTCATGAGTCATTACAATTGCAAAGGCAGTTTAAGAGCCATTTGTTCTAAAATATCTAATAAAACAAGAATGTTGCAGTCCAGTAAAATAAGGATGGAACAATCTCAATCCATGAAAGCATATATCAAGGTTAAATGGAGAAGGAAGCTGTCTAGTCCTTACAACATGAGAAACATCTTTTGCATTACAATGACTAGAAGGCCACAAGGAACATCTTGGCATAGTGTGATATTTAGGGCATTTTCCAAACTGATAATTTTCTTCTCTATGATCCCAAGATGTATAAGAGTATGCTGTGCTGAAATGACATCTCTCCCATCTCCAAGATTCCCAGTACTAGACAAGAAGCCTGTAGTCTGTCAACAGTTTGTGCAGACTATGGAGTCGACTCATCCTTTTTAAATATTTTACCTTTGGTGGGCCTGAAATTGGTTCCTACCTCTGTGTAGTTACTACTTTACAACATATTTTTGCTCCTAGTTATTTCTGCTGGTTGCACTTTCGAGTCCCACTAACTAATTTGGTCAACTTCTGACATTAATATAATTCTGTCTTTGTTTGTTGAGGTAGGATAGAAGAAAAATCAATCAACCACAATATCTCTTTGGAACTCTGCTGCCATCTATGCCTGATAGTATCAGTCTCCCTGAGAAATAGAGTGAGACATTTCCAATCAGGATAAGCAGCACATCTTGAGAGGTTATCTGTTTTATCACCAAATATGCAGTGGAAATTTTCTTGGATCTTGTGATGCATTTAATTACAAACCTAACCAGAAACCTTCCTTAGCTTTTGTTTCTTAAAGAGAATAAATGCATGCTAGTACTATCTTCTCATAGGTTGAGGGGTCAGTCTCAGCAGAGATCTGAATTTTAGGTTGGAAGTCAGAGACCCTATTGCTATCCACTTCATTTTTTGAAAATTCTATTAATTTACGAGAATTGTTTGGCTGTATTGCAATTCAACTAACATGAATGATGTATAACTATTCATTCTAGGAGTAGAACATGTGGCAAGCTCCTACACAGAGAGAGCCAACTAGCTTAGCGCACTGTTGAATCTCTCATTTTTTCTGTGCAAGACCAACATACTTTACTCTCTCATCAAATTTGTTTTTTATGCACACACCAAAATGTTTACAGTTTTGCAATCAGTATGCCAAGCTACATATTTAGATTACATTAGGTTCATTAAAAACTTGATCAATGCTTTTGATGCTGAAGTCCCTATAAACTGTACTAGTGAAATTTCCTTGATGCATTGCATGCATTTCTCATGTACACTTAGATTTGTGGTTGATTACGTGACTCCACAAATTGTTGCTCTTCCTTCATCAAGAGTATTTTAAGGAATTTAAACTAAGTTACCAGATTCTCTCCTCGACCTAGGAATTCCTGGTTCAATTCTCTCAAAAGTCTGGTCCTTGTCAAATTCTGTCAAACATCTGTGACAGAGACTGAATTTCATTGGGAATTCTCCCAAAGGAACCCTGGCAAAATTCAGAATGACTTTTGAGCAACTTTGGATTCCAGCATAGGAATCCAGATAGAATTTGGTCAAAAAGCACCTTTTTGTTTACTTTTTCAAAAAGTTTTTACTGCCAAATTAGACTCAAGCATGTGATTGAACTCAAATTACTAGTCATATTTAATTTGAATTAGATGCTACTTGAGAAGAATCAGAATGTATAAAAGTGTCACATATCTATTATGGAATATATGTTTTGCATATAGGCTAACATGTATAGAAAAGTATGGATTGAACAAAATTTAAAGAGATCTTTATTGTGGTTAAATCTGGATCCAAAGCCTGCTTTCTTGGCTTTATCCAGTCTGATCCAAAGCTGCTGTCTTTGAATCACTGAGTATATGACAATTAATGTGTGAAGCTTACAATATCTCACAATATTAACATTGTCCTTAAACGGGCCAATAGCATTACTTTTTGTGATTCTAATTCACAACGGCAGAATGATGATTCGCTTGATGGTTTTTGATGATATTTGATCGTGATGGCTGATTATTAATGTTGACATTATTGTTTTCGAACTGAAACGTTGATATTGTGGTGTATTTTGCTATGTTGCTTTAAAATTAGCATAGTGGCATATGAACTTGCTGCATATATATATACACACACACGCGTGCACGCACCCTTGTACAGATGAACACAAAATGAATCCGAAACCAAACCCCCAAAAAATTGAATGAATTTCGAGCCCAGACTTCGAACCTCAACTCGTAGCCGAATCTGAATCGACAACTTAGATATTAATCAACTTGAAATTCAATGAATGAGAAATCAGATGAAATGTGTTATCTAGGAGCAAGGCTTGTCTGATGTGAACATTGTGAAGCTTGTTTCTGCCTCAGCAAGTGATAATCTTATGTATGGGATTTGTCTAAGTTCAAACATAGGCCTGTTCCATTTGCACTTATCCTATTAGATAGGCAATTGTGAACCACTACTTTCAAATTCATGTGCTCTTAGAGCGAACCTCAGTCATGCCATTTATCACTTGGATGTACCCTTTTGTGAAAAATAGTAGATTCAAATATCATACGTGAGATATCCTTCAGTATATGAGTTCTGTATGGTAAGTTTTGGACAATGTTACTTAAATATAAGATAAATGATAAACCATAGAAGTATGTTTTTTCATAATTTTAAATTTTTGTTACAACAGAGAATTTGGTGGCTGATTTTCTCAAGGATGAAACAACTAAGGGCAATGTTATGAAGGACAAATCAGCCAAGGTCTTTCCTTCTATTTTTCAGATTGACTGCACTCTAAACGATTGCAGATCACTCTTGGAATCTTTGAATCAGGTATGCTGCCAAAGATTGAGAGCCAGGTTCTTTTTGAAGGTCCCCCAAAGAATATTGTTTAGTTGAGCTATTTTCCAAATAATGTCATCCTGAAACATTGTGCATCTCAAATATTTCAATTTTGTGTCATGTATATGCACTTTTTTTACCCTTCATATAGAAGCCACTGCTAAGATATGATGGCTGATCTGAATGAAATTTAGCTTACCATTCCAAAAAATTATTATAAAAAGAAATTCAATAATTTTCTAAATAGGAGTCATCTTTCTTCTGTTAACATATGATATCTTTGCAACACTTTCTCTGTGATTGTGTGATTAGACATTCTTTTTGGTATAATGCCAACCCAAAATGTTAAATCTTTTCGCTTTTATTATTTTACCAATGTAGAAGGAGCTGTTTCCAACATTGCTATTGTTTCCAGCTGGAAGGAAGGATAAACCTGTTGCCTATGAAGGGGACATCTCAGTAAACAAAATAATTGGATTCTTGGCTGCTCATGGAAGTGTTTCTGGTCATCTTTACAGTGTAAGAGGTATTCAAACTTAACTCCTCTGCTGTCTAACGATTGTTATTTGATGAACATTGTTGGTTTTGTCTATTTACTTGGTCTCTTGAATCTTTGCCTTGATGTAAAAATATTGTAGACTCCACCATTTGCAAACATTTGCAGCAACTCATCTTACTATTAGTTGTTAGGGGTTGGTTGGTAAGTCAACTGCAATTAGACAAAGTGAGCAATATTTTAGCTAGTGATTTAAAAAGCACTAGCAGTATAAGGTAAATAAATGAAATAAGAGTCATAGAAAAACAACATTGATCGTAAGTTTGAACGATGTTCCTTGTCCTTGGAATGACATGGAGCTTGTATCGCCTAGATGCTTGTGAGTTTACCATCCTTGCCTTTCCTTCACAAAACTTCTTTCCTATAAAAAATGTCGCTTCAACAATTCATACATCTTACTATATATGTCTTCAAGGGAAAATTATAAGTTTGCGTGCCAATAATATTACCATTCTAGGTTACAAAGTACTTGATGAATATGTCAGTTCCAATTATGGAGCGGAAGACACCCTTCTAAGTTTCTTCATTATGGCATTGGGGAAAGATTTTTCCAAATTCAAATACCTCACATCTTAAATATTTATTTAATCTTGCTATTCAAGATATTTTATTTAAGTATGAGTTCATTAAATGATAAATTACACCTTGGAGTTGGTAATTTGTCTAAGGACTCACTGAATTTTAGGCTTATGTCCTTCTTTATCTTGGCCTTCTTTGAATGTACATTGGATTTGCATATAGACACATCCAAATCCATTTTCTCCTCATCAAGTTTTATAAACTGTTACAGGCCATGGGCACCTCCACATCTTTGTCCTTTTCACATTGCTCTTGTCCTTTTAAAGCTTAGACTTATTGTTCTGAAGGCTGCAAACATTTGAGTTTGTGCATGATAGCAAAGCTGGGGGACCTTATTTTCAAGGCATCTCAAACTAACGAATGCTTTCCAAGGAAATCTTGATTTCATCTAATCACACATCCTACAACATGTTGTAAATTTTGTAATTTTTGTAGGGAAGTTTTCTATCAATTGGAAGGAGAAATTTCTGCTTTTGGTGATTGCTTAAATTGATCAAGTGATTGCACATTTACTTTTTTTTTCCCTAAATTTGCGGTACAGACTGAAATTTTCAGAATAAATTTGGTTTCTATTTTTTGTAAATCTTTAGAAAATTTGCTTTAATCATGCTCTCTAAAAATTTAGATTTGAGGATGATTTCATTTTGAAATCATCCAGTCTAAGGTGACATTTGTGCATATAGGAACATGCTTGAATTCCAACACAAGTACCAATTCTCAGCATATCAACATTAATTTAAGAAATTATATTAATTTAATAAGAAAAATATTTGCAAGGCAAAATTTTTGCATACTTGGCATCTCCATGGTTCAAAATCTACTCACATGAAAACACAAGGGAAACTAGAATGCATTTTAAAAAATGTGTGATATGCCTTTTGAACTATTCTCTACTGACTATGTTGAACTCATTGTTTCATCCCCTATTTTGCCTAATTTTAAACTATTTTGTTGCTGATATTTTATGCGAAGATTGAATTGATTCTGTAATTACCCTATTCGGTTATGTCTCTAACAATGCCACTTATTCAGGCATTTGACATTTCAACAAACACTCGATAGACAACCCAATTATCACTGAATATATGATATTTATAATTCCAAAGCGTAGTATCGGAAAATGCAACAATTGTTCCCAAATTCAGTTAACCTTAGCCTTATACATTGCTCAAATAAATATTAAGCACTGGTATATAAATCTGCCATGTGAATTTGCACATCTAAATCTGAAACAACAAATGGGTCATAACAAGTTATGCATTTATTCGTTAACTTACTATGCTTCAGACAAAATATGGTGCAACAAAAAATAGAGAATTACACCAAATAGATATTGAACCTGCTCATAGCAGCCTTTTTAAATCAGAACACAGGTCTCTGAATTCCAATGCAGCCTGCTCCGATTTCATTCACAGCATCTATTAGGTAAAATACAGGTCTTTTGTTATGCATGCCAGAAGGAAAGGGTAAATCTCCAGTCTCCAAGAGGCAATAATAGGGCCAAGAAATATCAAAACGCTGCCACAGATAAGAAATGGTAGCCCAAAACATGCACAACAATGTTTTCAATTCCCCTAATAACAAAGAACTCCAACTTCTCATAAACAGTATGCCACAGTAGAGAAGTAAACAATTGCAATACCTCAGCTGCCATTGCACAAACAATTCAAGGAGAGTCAATCTCCAGGCAAGATCACAAACCCTTATACTTCAAGAAGGGCACAGAAAATCAGAACTTCAAGAAAATGTCACAAAGGGGACAGAGCAAAATAAGATAATCAAATGATAGGATGCTTTTCTCATCAAATGGGCACATATTTATAATCTCCAAATGGCACAAGTTTCCCAAATAAACTCCAGAAAATTAAAATATCATAAAGTGCCATAATAATAATAATTTATTAATTGCTTTTGGCACCCAAAAAATGACCTTTTCCATCATAACATAATATTTTGATACACAAAGCCATTGTTTCTTGTGCCCATGATATAAAACGTTTTGGCCTGGTTCTAACGAGCTATGATATTGAGGTGACCAACATACAACACCAACAAAAATAACAATCTTAGCATATTTGGATGAATAATGATAATTCAACTGTTTTGCGAAAACAACTGAAGAAGCATCAAAATCGAAATCTGACAACACCAGAGTAATCCTGATGAAGAAAGATGATGAACGAACCTAACTAGGTGACTTACTATAAATAGATGCTCTCTCCAAGATTCTTGGAGCCCAAACTAAGAGCCCGAAATAAAATTGAGAGCATCACTCAACTCCTCTAAGTCAACTGAGCTCAGCAGAACCAACAATTAATTTACTATAAATATTATGTCCCTCAAACGGAGCCAAAACACACTATAGGTTGCTAGAAAGCCAATAACCCCACAACTAAGACCCTCAAATCCCACTATCAACTCACGAGGGTTGTGATGGTGAACTAACCAAACCAATTGTAGGAACTTACTAAAAATGGGGACATTGTAGTCCTCACTCCCTAAGATTGCTTTTCCCCAAGCAATCTCAGAGAAAATTGAGCATCACAGTCCACTTGGATCCCAAGGGTAGAACTACGCACTATCCCTACTGTGTACACACAATTCTTGTAGCACTGCCACCCAAATAAATGATATCAATGAGAGAATCATTTGGAAACTGACTGTAGGCGCTGATGGCGGTAACAACTCATCAGGACTCAATCCAACTGAAATACCAACTTAGTCAACATCTAAGTCCCTATCAAACTGACACTCATACCAAACTTCACTATGGAGATGATAACGACCATAAGTAACTGAATCACTATCACCAACATCAACCTCTAATAAATTGTTCTGGGTGTGTAAATATTGCAAGTGTTCTAACTTGCAGCTGTTGATCTCATTTGCAAAAGATTGTGCTAACCCTTCCCATAATGGATGGTATGAAACTTGAGCCAACGCACACTAATGTGAAACCAAATCCTCTACTTGTGGGTCAAAAGAGAAGTGATGAGCACTCCTTACAGTGTAATGCCGATAAAAGCTCCCAATCTTTGTCAAGGGCTCATCAATATCAAATTGGGAATCAAGAGACGACTCTAATTTTTGACCCCGCACAACTATTGGCCAGGAAGGGTCCTGGGCAATCCTCTCAACAAACCCAAGTGAAAATCTTTGTTGGAAAGCATTGTAGCCAAAGTCTCTACAATCATCCCCACCAATCATCGTATAGCCTGAGAGCCCCGAATGAGAGTACCCTCATACACTCTGTATGAATCCTCCTGCACATCTGAACTCTTCAAAAGATACTCCATGAAAGACTTATGCAGTAGAAATTATATGTGGAAGCATCAATCTACTCCCTTTGCGACCTACATCTGATCCCTCTAAAAACATGACACTGCCAACTGTCCAATGCTACTAGTTGTATGAGATGAAGAAATAGATTTGCTTCCAACAAAAGGAAGCAAATCATCATGAGTGCTTGTCTACACTGATGCTCCCACCTCCAACATACCTACTGCACCCATATCCTAGACAGATGTGACTACCACATCATTGAGTCCCTCTTACCCAACCATGGAAGTGAGCTCGCCACCAACCACAATATGCAATTGAACATGGTCTGGGGCTGGTGTCGACTGTACCCACTCCAACTCCATGGTAATTGCTCACCATTTCTACCCTCCTTCCTAAAAATCCAGTTATTAGGGTGGTAGCCATGTTCACATCCTTTGGATTATTCACTTTGCCATGTAGGCCAATAAGAATACGATAAGAAGTTTTGACTTTTCCTTTTATAGTCCTAAGTCTTTTAAGACTCATTGAATGAAGGTTTTTGGGTTGCGACGATGTGACTCTCTTTTTGCTCGATCGTAGGCAGATAAGGCTTAAACGGCATGAGGTCGTGAACACGGGAAGCAATTAGATTCAATACCATTGTGGTTTCATAGATCAAAAGGCAGGCTTTCAGTTTTAAGTGGTGACATTGTGATTACCACTTGATTGCATAGTCGCAAGGAGTAAGGCTTAACCATGAGTCAAGATGGCAATGTTGCGACCTGTGCTTGTTCGCTCAGTCGCAAAGGGTTAAGAGATAACCATAGTTTAGGCTAGGATATGGCAAAAGCTTTCATTTGCTTCGTCGCAGGGTTAAATTGCTAACTTGTGGTCATGGCAGTGAAGTTGTGATTACCTCTTGATCGCACAGTCGCAAGAGGTTATGGGCTAACTGGAGTTAAGGCTACAAATCAACGAAACACCTTTTTCACATCATCGCTGAGTTAGCGTCAGGGTTAAGAGATCAAGTCGCGATGGTGTGTCATGTCTCCAATTTCTGCCCTTCCTTAGTGACAACATTTCTAGCAGGGTTGGTCTATTATCTGGTTCCCATAGGCTAGCAAAGCATAGAGGGAACCAAGCCAGGGGCTTTGAGAGTCATGCATGAGCTTCCCAAGTAGTTTGGAGGAGTAGACAACAGTTTCCTACAATTTAGGAGGGATTCCTAATTTGTAGAGATTGACTAGGAGTGGTCTAGGAGGCATTTGGAGACCTCGGCGAATATTTTGGAGACTTAGAGTGCATCTCCTATTTTTTAGGAGGCATTGCTATATTTTAGGAGGAACTCCCAGTTCAGTGACAGTTCTCTCAGAGGTGCACACAGTAGGGGAGAGTCATTGGGACTCAATTTTGGTTGATTGGGGTTGTCTCCTACTTTTTAGGAGCATCCCTAGATTTTAGGGATGGACTGCCAGTTGACCCATCTTGTTCGGCATCAGTCACAGACAGGCGACAAGGTCAAATTCATGTTTGATTGGTCATTTTGGGCCTTTTGGGACCATTTGGGAAATATTTTAATATATTTAAATATTTCCTAAGTTGGTGATTAAATAAATTAAAATAAGGTTAATAATATAACCATTTTGGAGTAATAAGGGGATTCTAGCTTCAATTGATCAGGTACACCTATGTGTTATAGCTCGTTGGAAAGGTCTCAAATTATTATACATGATTTTTACTATCTGTAGACTTTTTGGTGCCTTCAGCTATGGAATTTTAATAAATTAATGTTTTTCCTATAGCATGGACGACTTTAATTGGGAAAATGTTATTTTATTATATTTTATTTAAAGGGCAAAGTGTAATTTCCCTTTTGGGTTCGATTTACAGTTGGAAGGGGATACAAGGAGATGGAGACCTAATTTCTTATTATCTTTTGCATATTGAAAAAACTTGTTTTTGTGAATTGGCTCTGAGAGAGCAATTCTTCATCTGGGACGCAAACCCCAGGTTCTAGATTGGTTGGGACGTAGCCCTCAGCAGTTATTGGCATTGGATTCTTCAGACAGTGTGCATTGCTATCAAGGATAGAGTACGCCATTCTTTATTGTGGATTCAGGTTGCAGATTTATGGTTTCAGCATTGCAGATTGATTCTTTCAGCTAGGACGTGATCCTTGCAGTCTTAGGGCCGCCATTTGCAATAGTTACACCCCACGTGGAATATAGGGAATGCTTGTATTCAGCCTCAGATGTATCCTTGATTCATGTTCATTATTTACCATCCAGTTTGGCATCATTGTTGGATGTAAGCTCCTTGGAACTGCATTGGGTTTATTATTTGGCTTTATAAATCAGAAATCTGCCTGGTACGATTTATAGCAATTCTGATTTGGCTCTATGCTCTTATTTATTTTCAATCTCCTTTCATGTTTATTGTTCATTATTCATTACTATTGTGAAAACTATCAAAAAACACAAAACAAAAACAAAACCTTCTGCAACTTCTGTCTATTCTCAAAGACCATCAAAGAAATCACAGGAAAATATAGTTTATTAATTTAAAAACTACAGCAGATCAGCAAGGGCATCCATCAAGGATCTTTCATGGTGCGATTATAGTCAAAATTATGGCTTCGCATGGTGGTAGTGGTCAATGGCAAGTATTCATTTTCAGTTGTGAAGCTGCGAACAAAGGAGCAAGCAGTTAAGACAATGATCTTCGTAAGGTCGTAGGTGTCAAAGATGTTAAATCTTAAGTCACGACAGTGCGAAAGGCAACACATGCAATAAAGATAACATCAGTGGCAGGGTTGCAAGCATTTAACACCAGCCAGGAAATAGACTGTGAAGGAGCGACTAAGGGCAAACTAACAACTTTCGCAATGTCGCAAGGATAAAGATGCTAAGGTCCCTAATTGTGGAAATGGTGCAAAGAGCTAATTACACATTGCTTGCAGGGTCGCAACAGTTAGGGAGATAAAGAGGAGGCAAGCTGCGATGCAGTGATCAAACATGAAATGAAGGTGGTCACAGCTTTGTAGGGTTAGACAGTTAATAAGAAAATCATGTGGCAAAGCTGCGAACAGATATGAAGATATAGGGTCAACATAAGATAGAAAGTTGGCGAGTTGGCAAAATACTTAGAGGACATTGGTCCACATGGCAAGTTAGATGGATTGACTTCATTTGACCGTCTAACATGGCTGACTTGGCGTATTGAGAACAAAGCAAGTAGTTTCTTAATGGAAGTAGGTCCTTGATTGCTTGCAGCCGCTTCTCTAAGTGTTCTCCATGCTTGTTTAATGCATCGTTCATCCAATCATTGCTATGGTTGTCCATCTACCTAATCAAAATGATCATGGCTGTCATTTCTGTCTTCTCAGGGCTCAGATTTGTGCATAGGATCAGGATTTTCTACATCTAGATGCATACCCCAATCAAATCTTCCCTAGATTTGCAGTGATCATTTTCTGCAATTTTAATGATGGTAGTTGAGCTTGGCAGCTTAAGGAAGAAGTTTCTCTGTTATGCTTGAACCATAAAAGCAAGTTTTGTAAACCCTCGAGGGGTCAGTCTTTTCTCTAATTCTATAGCAGTAGTATTCTATGCTCTATTATTGTAATTCCCCTTTTGCCTGTGAATGAATATGATTCTCAATTCTATCTCCTTCCATTAATATATCGTGCAACATCTTTTGCCTTATGTTGATGTATTTCTTTCATTCTTAGGTTATATGCTGTGTCTATTGTCTTTGGATGATATAGAGTGAAGTCCCTTCTTTATACCATTTCATTGATTTCTGATCTGTGCATAATTGTTGAGTCAAAAGCTAAGATAGAATTTGTGTACCCGAGGATTATATTGATGAACTGTGCTTTCTTGGGCATAGATAAGATTGAACAATACTATTTGCTGTATCACCCCTTCTTAGATTAGAATAGGTAGTTTTCTTTCATGCATTCCTTCTCCCTTTTCCTCTGAAGAAATAGTTAGGTGCACCCTGATAGTAAGGAAGCCAGCCTTCTCTGAAGACTCAATCTCTAATTGCAAAGTCCCACACTTTCAAGATTGTTTCCATGTTGCACGAGGTTGCCTATAGGTAAAAACTTTAGGCAAGGGTGCAAACTTCCATGTCAATAGTAACCTCATCTAACTATGACTGTGACTCTTGAAGAGCCAACTGAGTACGCTGAAGAGAGTCGACACTCACCTCAAGCTCGTGGGTAAGCTCAACCACCTCCTCTTTCCCCAACAATGCCTTATAACAGGTGCTACCCCACTCCATAAGGTAATCCTTGTTAGCAACTAACAGTGAGTAATTATGCTTCAAGATCCTAATAGCCTCTCAAAGCGCATGAACCTCTGTTAGGGAAAGTCTACTATCATCGTGCTCATTTGACATAAGAGCTCCTCTACCAGATGTGGCGAACATCTGACGAATAGCATCATAATGCTCAATAGCTGAAGAGACATCACCATCACTCACCCTCAGTTGACTAGCCACGTGATGACTTTGTAACCCCTGCCTCCTATGCAAGCTCTCTGCCTCAGTAATTGCACTATGATAGGAAATTGAATCAGAATTGCTCACCAAAAGACTGCTCACCTCCTGTGCGCTCCTATCCTCGCACACATCTGCAACCGAGATACAACTACTCGGTACCTCTTTCGATTTTTAATTTAAAGAAGTGGAAGCCCTCGTTTGTAATTGTATAACTCTATTTCTCCCTCAATAGAAAGTCCCTATAAATCCTGATCTTGTGACCCATCCAAACCTCCTTGGAGTCAACATGCAATTAGTGGCAAGGGGTATCATACCCATGCAACTCATAGCATCATCAAATGGATCATCAGATGTGTCCATACCATCTGCAACCACATCTCCTAATAGAGCCTCAACTACCGACACTTGAATCTGCACACATGACTCTATGTCATGTTGTGAATCAACAATGCTAGAGCCTAAACCAATATCCACTGACTTCATTGTAACACCTAGATCACCAATAATACAACTGGGTGACTCTATATATGCATCAGTCCCACCTGAGGGAGCAAGTGCTTCCCGCAAAGGAGCAACACTGCTACAACTGACATACAAATCTCCAATAGCAATCCCCTCCTCGAGAGAGTCAAAACAATCAACAATAACTACTGCCCCAATAGCACCTGCACTATCCGCAAGAACTCTGGAATCCTCAACGCACTGAAGCTCAATGTTGCGGTCCATCAATGGCACTGACACATCCACATCTCTGTGTGGAAAGTCCATCATTAAAACTACCGATAGGACTAATGGGTGATGTACTGAGCACAGGGACATTTGCCTCTTGCATGCCAACCGATGAGAACTCAAACCTTATTCCATGCATCCTCAATGTTGGTCTCCTAAAGGCGGAAACCATATACCTTGCTGCCCTATCTACCACTGTCAAATTTGGCAGTCTTTCCACCAACCTTTGCTAATGAAGCTTAATTTTCTCCATACTCTCTCAAGGCATTTATTTTCATGCTATCTTCCTCACTACTCCGCTAGCTCCCGAAACTTCTAGGCCTCTTGTATCTATCCATAGCTGGAAAAAGATAGAGTGGTGGTCACTCCCAAAACAATAGATCTGAAATAAAAGTAACTTTCTTACCCCACATGATGACAAGAAACCGCTCTGATACCACTGTATTAACTTTGTTCAGTTATGGCTCTAACAATACCACTTATTCAGGCATTTGACATTTCAACAAACACTTGGCAAACAAGCCAATTATCACTGAATGTATGGTATTTATAATTCCAAAACACAATTTCGGAAAATGCAACAATTGTTTCCAAATTCAGTTAACCTTAGGCTTATGCATTGCTCAAATAAATATCAAGCACTAGTATATAAATCTGCCATGTGAATTTGTACATTTAAATCTAAACCAACAAATGGCTCACAACAAATTATGCATTTATTCATTAACTTACTATGCTTTAGACAATATGCTGCAACAAAAAATAAAGAATTACACCAAATAAATATTGATCCTATTCGTAGCAGCCTTTTAAAAATCAGAACATAGGCCTCTGAATTTCAACGCAGCCTGCTCTTATTTCATTCGCAGCCCCTATCAAGTAAAACACAGGTCTTTTGTTATGCATGTTGAAAGGAAAGGGTAAGTCCCCAGCCTCCAAGAAGTAATAACAAGGCCAAGAAATATCAAAACATTGCCACATATAAGAAAACAACAGTCCAAAACATGCATAACAATTTTCCCAATTCCACCAATAACGAAGAACTCCAAATTCTCATAAATAGTATGCTATAGTAGAGAAGTAAACATAGTTACACTGCCCAAGGGGACAGGGGGACGGTGGCACAGTGAAACATGGGGACAAGTTTTCGGGATGGAGTGACAAGGGGAGCCTTAATTTGGGGATGGGAGGGGTTGTATATACTATACATATAGTATGTAAAATGCTAGTTATGAAAAGATATATTGCAATATAAAATATAAAGATGTTAAAGAGTAAATACTTAAACATTGTATTGAATTGGAACATCAAACATTGAACATAAATAGTTGATTCAACAAATAGTCAACACTAGGACATCTCCCCATCCTTGGCGAAGGTGGCAGAATCTAGTGGCACCACTAGGGATGGGGGAACAAACTCCCCAAGTCTTGGGTGCGTCCTTGTCTTCGGGATGTGGTGCAAAAAGTGGGGGGGACGCGTCCCTGTGTTACTATGGAAGTAAATAATTGCAATACCTCAGCTGCAATTGCACAGATAATTCAAGGAGAATTAGTCTCTAGGTAAGATCCCAAACCCTTATACTTTAGCTAGGGCACAAAAAATCAGAACTTTAGGAAAATGTTACAAAGAGGACAAAGGAAAATAAGATAATCAAATGATCGGATGCTTTTCTCATCAAATGGGCTCATATTTACAATCTCCAAATGACACAAGTTTCCCAAATAAACTCCACAACATTAAAATATCATAAAGTGCCATTATAATATAATTTATTAATTGTTTTTGGCTCCCAAAAATGACCTTTTCCACCATAGCATAATATTTTGATACACAAGACCACTGTTTCTTGTGCCCATGATTCAAAACTTTTCAACCTGGTTCCAACAAGCTATGATATTGAGGTGACCAACATTCAACACCAACAAAAATAACAAACTCTACATATTTGGATGAATAATAATAATTCACTTGTCTTGCGAAAATAGCTGAAAAAGTATTAGAATCAAAATTTGAGAACACCATAGTGATCCTGATGAAGAAAGACAATGAACAAACCTGATAGAGTGACTTACTATAAATATACGCTCCCTCCAAGATTCTTGGAGCCCAAACTAGAAGCCCAAAATAAAAACTGAGAGCATCACTCAACTCCTCTAACTCCACTGAGCTCATCGAAAGTAACATTTGACTTACTATAAATATTATGTCCCTCAAACGGAGCCAAAACACACCATAGGCTATTAGAAAGCCTATAACCCCACAATTGAGACCCTCAAATCCCATTGTCAACTCACGATGGTGACGATGGTGAACTAACCAAGTCAACTGCAGGAACCTACTAAAAATGGGGACATTACAGATTGGTTAAATTAGTTATCTGTTATGGTTTCATGTGAAGTTGAAATGTTGGTTATTTGTTATGATTGACGAGAATCGAAAATATTGAGTTTCATTACCATATTATAATTAAACGATTGAAAATACGTTAATACCATGGTAAATTTGTTTCTTTTACAAGAATGCGAGGAATGGGTGGAAAGCATTGCCAGAGAGGCAATTGGGCATGTGGGCACGAACTTGCCATTGAACCAACAGGTATGAGTCCTAAAAACTATGCCTAAAGGAAGAGAAGGGAAGCAAGGGTATACCGAGTGACCACCATGAGCTAAATGGGTCAACACACTTAATAAGATAATGAAACGAATAACTAATAACAATTGTTACCTTTATGA
The DNA here is from genome assembly GCA_028749045.1 of Cupressus sempervirens. Lineage (NCBI taxonomy): Eukaryota > Viridiplantae > Streptophyta > Pinopsida > Cupressales > Cupressaceae > Cupressus > Cupressus sempervirens. The sequence continues at coordinate 655,550,004 of CM053788.1, forward strand.
TTTGGGTCAACCTTATGGCTTCCTTGTTATGTCAGACATATTCTAGCATAATGATACCATGATACTTACACGTACTTGTACATGTATATACATATGTATGTATATATGCGTATATTCAAATATGACGTACATGAATGTATATGTTTACTTAAAATGTGATGTATACACAAACATATTAGAATACTACATATACATATGTATATGTCTAGATACATATATATGTTGATACAAGACAATGTCATTATACTAAAGCATTAGGAGTAATTTATTATCTCCATCTTATATCAATGTTATATTATTATTTCCATTGGCCTTGTATTGTTATTTCCATCGGCCTTTTATTTGTGTCTTTTGAAATTTCAATCAAGAATGTAACTTATGATCACCACCTTCTAGTCATCTTGCACATAACTCCTATTTAGAGATTATAGCTTGTAATCGAGCGTTCTTGAGGGAGGAAGCCTTCTCTCTGTTCTACGATAAGCATCCATACCTGCGATCTATTTTCTTCTAGCATCAGCGAGCCATTGCAAGCTCTCCTTACTTCTTCCATGTACTGACGATCATAGCCACAACAGAAGAATTGATTAAATAATTGAGGAGCCGAGCCAAGCATTCACAAGCATTTGCCAGCAACTGAGGGGGATGTACCTCTATTTTTCTATAAGCCAAGTCGTACGACTTCGACACTTTTCTTTTCTCTTTTAAATATGATTGAAATCTCTAGGATTTAAGCTTGTAGCCTTAATGATTTTTGAATATCATGAACAGTACCACATGGACGAGGATGCTTGACTTGTTTACCTATGTTGAAGTTTTCCATCATGATTGCTTGTGTTTATGCAGCTGATCTGATTTATTTGCTGTATATTATCATGTTTTCATTTCAGAACTTGAAATAATTGAAAAATAATACCAAATCTGTGCATACTTATATAGGGGTATAAAGTTATAAACCATATGAAGAGCACACAAATATACTGGGTGGGGGGGGAGTGAATCAGTATATTAATAAATTTGCCAATTTAAACTTTTATCCAAACAAATATCTTCAAATACTAAAATGAATGATTATGCACATGAGCACAATAACACAGATTTTACGTGGAAACCCAATGTGAGAGAAAGGCATGGTAAATAATTGCTTTATATATAAACTTGTTCTTTTACAATGATTTGTAGGCTTCTAACTACTAGAGGCCCCAAACCTCTATGTTTATGAGCATTGCCTCACTGGAAGTTTCAACTCCCACACTTCGCAAGCTCCGACCTATTGGAAGCACCAACTCCCTTTGCTTGTCTTTACGAGCACCAACTCACTCTACACAAACTTCTTTGCCACCTTGACCATGTTGCTTACTTCAACTGATGATGGATACTTTAATTACTCAATTTCCCATCTTCAATATGATATTTAAGAATTCTTCAACTTCAATACACACCCTTATATTTTCTTTAATATAGCAATGATCTTTCATAATATTTTTTTGCATATAAACAAATATATATCTTTAATAATATCTTTATTTTCACGTCAATATAAGTCATAGACCAATATTTTACTCCTAACTTTTTCATATCAAAAAGATCTGCATTTATTTTTGTGATACGTACTTTTCTATGATTCTTTACCCTTGTATAGTTCGTATTTATCTCTGCTCCACCAATCTGCTCTCCGTCCTATTTCATTTTACACTTCTAGTTCTTTTATCACTGGCACATCGTTCTGCACTTCTCACTTTTTATTTATTCAACATACTCTGCCATATATTTATATATATATCAGATTTTTAATCTGATTATGTATTTTCTCTTATACTCTTGTCACACTCTTCCAAAATTCCCACTTCTCTTCTTTTTAACTTCACAATGAATTCTTATTATATATATCTTCTATTTCTAAAATCACATCTTTTGAAATGAAAAAGACATGTCTCTTGACTTTTCCAATACAAAATAAGACAACACTTTAATCGCACCATTAATAAACATAGTTTATTTTAGGTTATGATAACCTTGTCTTATAATGTTTCTAAGTCTACGATATAATCTTGTGTCGTATCTGGCAGTCTTTCAAACCTTAGAGGGATTCCATGTGCTGTAAACTCCAATTGATGACTCTCCAAAGCTGGCGATCTTATTTTATTTTGAATTTGTAAACCCATCGTGACTCATCACTTAGTCTTCCATCCTTTAATATTATCGGGCTCTTTTGTGAAGCATACGTTGATTATATGAACTAGAATTCCTCACAACATCTCCAAGCTCAGACACGTCATTGTTCAAACTCGTGCTTATACAATAGGATGGTGGTGACTTCAGTTTTGATGCGTTCATTTCATACATGAATTTTGCTGGCTATTATCGACTATTCTTGTATGATTACATACTCCAGAATCAACTTCCTCTGCAGGTCCGGTGTTATTAGTTTAATCATTGGAACCATACATAGTTGTTGTTCCCAAACAATATTTAATTGGTTTTGACTGTTCTTGCCTTCTTCTCCTATATTCGTAATCGTGAAGACTTTTTGCTATCTTCTGTTGATGGCCATCATACTGGGCAATTGGAATTCCAAACTTCTCATACTGTAAGCCATTGACTTTGAAAATCTGTGGCTTTCATCATTGCAGTTCTGTCATTCACAATATCTTCCCTTTATCCAATTTTATATTTGGTTTGAATAATCGCTGCCTTCATCCACAGACTATAAACTGTAATGCAGAGTCACCGTTTGTCTTCTATCGGGAACAGTCTTTTCACTAATATATCGCACACACTTGAATTGTTTTTCTTACCTCTACTACTAGCTAGCTAACTTCTCTCTAGTCTACTAATCTCTTGAATCTAACTCTAAAAAATGAGAAGGCCTTGGGCTTTTATAGTTGTTCAATTACAATGCAGGGCCAAGATCGATTCAAGATCAAGGGTCAAAATTTATCCCTCCGAACCCTTATTAAGGTTGTCACCCTATCAACCAATTACACGAAGACACCACCCAATGGGCCAAAAAGAAAATCACAGCAACCAATGAGAAAATTATACACGGTGTAATATGATTGAATGTTCTTGGACATGTATAATAGGAATTTCCTGATCGGTAGTAGACAACTAGGTACCACCTCAACTTTTATCTTGTACACATTATCAATCGTTTCATGAAGAAGAAATATCTCTTGATACTCAACATTATCAATCTCTCCAATGTGATGGCATATTCTCAAATTGTTTCATCTTATAAAAAAATTTCTGTCTTTTTTCCTGGATTTTCTCATTGTTATGACTTGAACCACTTGCATCTTTGTGAACTTGATCTTCATCTTGCCTTGAATTTGTACTTGGATGATTTGATTCGAATCCTTCTTCTCATTTAGATTCCTCAAGCTTGAAGCCTTGGGTTTGAGCTAGCTTGAAGTCCTGAGCATCCTCTTGCTTTCTAGCTTCAATAGCTTCCCTTAAATTACTTACCTTGCAAGATGAGAGAAAGAGCTTCAAGCTCATGAAATGACAAGGATACATATGTAAGAAATCTTTGAATTTCATGAAAAAAAATTACATCATTACAAACAAAAATAGCTTAAAATTAAATTATAGATTATCTCAGAGAAGCTACATCCCTTCATTTCCATGCAAATTTTGAGATAAAATCATCCTAAAATCTGGAAAATAAGAAGCTTCTTATGAGCAATATGCTCATTTTACTTTCTTCACCACTTCTCTGGTTTTGGGAGCAAAATCTGCTATCATAATCAAAATCACTGCTATCATGTGGAAAATGTTTTATTGCTGGCTTAAGAAGGTTCAGTTTTCCCATTAAATCAACTGCCACCTTGGAAGGGGGAGTTCAATGTCTTCTTAAAGATATAATTTGCTGCCTCTTGACAATAAGTTCACCACCGAAAAATCACTGCTCTTGGATAATCTTAGTGTATTATAGAGAATTTATTTTGAATTTGTAAAAAATATTTGGAACTTCCTCTCTTATATAAGCATTGAGAAGGGAAATGGCACAACCTCCCGTATGGGATGACTTGTCCCTCTAATTAGCCAATAAGATCATATTAATTAATCGGATTTGGAACTTCCTTTCTCATGTAGGTGCTGGAGAAGTGAAAGGGGAGTTTGTTTTAAATCTGTGAAAATGATTTGGAACTTCCTCTCTTATATAGGCATTAGAGAAGTGAAAGGGCATAGTCTCCCATATGGGCCGACCTATCCCTCTGATTGGCCAATAAAATAACATTATAATCTGATTTTTAAACCTTGCAGGCCGACCTCAAACAATGGAAGAAAATGATTTTAAATTATCTATTTGCATTCAAATCGAAATTGCTACTATGTTGATGGATGAGCTTGACATAAGGGACAAAAATTGGGTGTGTGGGGGGAGAAATAATCCTCATGGGATGGTGGAAACCATCCTCCACTAAGGATTTTTTTTTGTCAACTTCTGGTTCCCCCTTCCTCACATTACATTGATACTTGATATCGCCTTCCATCAACTTCTTCTCATAATTGGATGCCAAAAACATACACCTACTTTAATAATCAACAAGGCAGAATTTCAATGAGCTCTAGGATTTTGTCAATTAGCTAGGAGGAGCTAAAGGTCTCCAAGGATCTTTGACTTGGTCAGAGATTACACATGCTCAAGGATTTTTGTCTTCTCAAGTTAACGACAAGCCTCTCCAATGCTTCCCTGAATCCATACATCAATCAACTAAGTTGTTTTTTTCTTCATTATGCCAAGGTAAAAATTCCACTAAGGAGGGATTTTATCCTTCTCAAGGAATTCTTGTCTACATTCAATACTCTGTACTTAACTGTTGAAGGTATAGGATCACTACAAACGTAATAGCACTGCCTTTTTTGGTATGTAGAGGAGACATGTCTTTGTGGTATTTTGCAAGTTAATAACCATTAGACTATATATCATGGTTACTAGGAGACCCGTCCCCCCCCTATGAGTCGCGTCTCAGAGACTTTTCGTGTCTCCGGAGACATCAAAAAAGGTTGGAGACTTCATGATGAAGTCTCTTGAAGTCTCCCCGTCTCCTAATCCAAAAAGTGAAGTCTCCCCTAAGTCTCTTGATAAAATATAAATGTAAAATATAATATTAAATAATTTTATATACTTTAGCCCTCATTTAAATGATTAAATCATTTAAAATATTTTATTTAATAAATTAATAACTTTAAAACAATTAGAAACACTTTTAAAAAATTATTCTTATTCTAAATTCCAAGTGAACCAACAATAATTAGAAATATTTGAGAAATAATTAAAACCACTAAGAACAACCAAAAATATTTAAATATTTAAATTAAAAATGTAGATATTTATGTTGTGATATTTCTATAGATATTTATGTTTACAAATATCCGATTGAACTTCCAAGATATTTATATTATAATTTATTATATCTCCTACTATTTTGGCTTCTATCACGAGGTGATACTCCTGAGTTGCAATCATTTGCAATAAGATTGTTGTCACAAGTGGCTAGTTCTTCAGCTTCTGAGAGGAATTGGAGCACTTATGGTTTTATTCATTCATTGAAAAGGAATCGATTGGTATCAAAGAAAGCAGAGAACTTGTTGTACATTCATAGCACGCTCCGCCTTCTCTCTTGTGTTGATCTGTAATGTCCCCCACTTAGCCATTTTGGAGGTATGTTGTCGTTAGTCCATTCTTGTATGGTCCCGAGGGCTAACCAGGACTTCAAAAGGGATCCTGAGGTTATTTGGCTTAGTCAAATTTAATTACAGGCCAAACGGAGTTCGTTTGTTGGGTTGTCAGGAAGAGTTACTATTTTTAGTAAGCCAATAGGGGGATGCAGTGCCTTCAATTTTCAGTGACAGGATGAGATGCGTTTTGTTGGGCTCTTTCTAATGAGCTATTATATGTGGGATTTTGAGTTTATTTGGTATATTATTTTAATGTTTGAAGTTACAACGGTAAAGTGACTATTTAAATTAAATATTATAATGTTTCATAAAGTCACTTTATAAAAATCAAGAGTCCCCCTTTTGAGTACATACATGGACTTTGTAAAAAGAAAAAAAGAAGTAATATTAAAAGTCATGTATTATCCCACATTGGCAAGACGGAAGCGTGGAGCAAGTGAGGAAGGGATTAAAAGGAAGAGGATAGCTCTCATTTATGGAGGCTTGGAAATATCAAAGAAATTGGAGAATTTTTTGGAGATTATATCTCAATAGTTTGAAGGACAAAATCCCTTCAAGCTGGAAATCTTGACGCCATTGAAAGATATGGTCTTGAGATTCAACATGGTAGCAGTCTGAAAAAAGCAGATACGAAAAAGCAGCCCGAAAAAAGCGGAACCGAAAAAGTAGGCGGAAAAAGTAATCCGTAAAAGCAGTTCAAAAAAGCGGAACTGAAAAAGCAGGCTGAAAAAGCGGGTACGAAAAAGCAGGTCGAAAAAGCAGTTCGAAAAAAGCAAAGCAGAAGGGGCAGCATAGAAGGAAATTATTTCAGCCCTCTACAACCAGGTTCTTTTGTTAGTATTGTTTTTAGGGTGTTATAAGCTTTCAGCTGTAAGCGTCCATGATACCAGCATTATCATTTTGTAATCCATGTAAATGCCAAAGTCTTGGCCATATTTCATGAGCATTGTAATTTTCATTGCAATTAAGAAGATAATAGTTGTTGGTGTCATTTAAGCAATTTAATATCATTATTTATCAGCTAGTTAGTTTGCATACCAATTGTTTGTAAAAATGCCAGTTGGCTGTAGGTGTTCATTTCTCATCCTTAGATCATATATATGCACTGAATATTGTCAAATTTAGTAGCACACTCATGTTAGGTCATTTGTGCAGTCCATTGTAGTCTTCTAGCACAAGATTTTCATTGATGCAAATTGTAAAAAGGTCATTTGAAGATAGCTGAAATACTATATCAGTCATACATCCCTTGCATGTGAATTGTTTGATGAAATTCCTTGAGCTTTCATCAGTATTTTTGAGGGCAGATTTGAGGAGGGTTATTACAGTGGTATCAGAGCTATAAGTCTTGCCATCCTGTGGAGGTCTTATAGGGAATTTGGAACAGCCAGATAGAGGGGAAAGTGTTTGACGAAATGTCAAAACACTAAAATCAGAGCTTTTTTTGTTTGAGCATGCGACAGGGGCCTTATAATTTCTGCAATACCAGAGCAAGACAAAATAGGACTTCAGACCTGCAGAGCAAACAGTCTAGTTCATCCGTGCAGGTGGACATAGAATCCAGTCATACAGACACAGAGGAGGTATTCTTTCATCAAGACATCAATATGGGTGACCGAGATGATAGGAATGCTCGGGATCCTAGAGAGGAAAGATTCTTACAGTTATTAGAGACCTTGGCACAGGGACAACGATTAGCAGAACAGAGGGCACAGGAACAAAATCAGAGAATGGAGGTTATGATGCAGATGATGGCTCGTCAAATGGGGTTGAACGCTAACATAGGTGGAGGAAATAATCAGAATGGTAATAATCAGAATGGTAACAATCAGAATAGGAATAATCAGGATGGGACACATAATGGAGGTGAACAAGTCGGGAGCAATTTCGGTCATGCACCCCAGCAAGCTAGGACAGTGAGTTCGAGGCCCATGATTCCCACATTTCCTCCTAGAGCTCTAGAGCAGCCCGTACCAGAGCCCTAGATCACTGATATACAGGACCAGTTGAGGAGAGATTGGGAAGCCGGAGGTCCAGATTTTATTACTGCAATTACCTTTAGGGAGTATATGGATGTGCAGATGAAACATATGCCACGTGGACATGACAAGAACCAGAGCTATGAGCTACGGAAGAAAGTAGGGAAACTTCAGTTACTATATTATGATGGCTCGGGGAAGTCTACAGCAAGAGCTTGGGTTCAAAAGCTTGATACATACTTTCAATTGAACCCTATGCCTGAGGAAGAAGCTATTAAGTATGCAGCAATTCATCTGGATGGGTTAGCACACGAGTGGTGGCATCATGGTATGGTCACTATGGGTCATGCACACATTACCTCATATGTGGAGTTTACAGAGAGACTGATTGAACGTTTTGATAGGAAGGATCCAGAACTACATTTCAAGGAGTTAGCTCAGCTTAAACAATGGGGATCATTGGAAACATACATTTCAGAATTTCAGAAACTTGCAGTGTTAGTAACAGATATATCTGAACGGAGGATACTGGTTCTTTTTATGGATGGGTTAGCTGATCCGTTGAGAGGGTGGATTAAAGCTTTCAACCCTCCCACTTTGCAAGAAGCCATTAAGAAAGCTCGTGACATGGATTCCTCTTCAGCTTCTAAAAATAAATTCCAGGCAAAGAGTTTCCCTTCAAGGAAAGATAAGGACAGTAAATCTTTTCGTAGAGAGGGTCAGCCACCTAAGGAGGAAAGTAAGATGTTGGACAATGAGACACTTAATGATCTCAGGAAGAAGAAGCTTTGTTTTCATTGCAGGGAGCCTTGGGATTTGTCACATAAGTGTCCATTGAAAGCAAAAGCCAAGCAGATGGAGTACTTTTCAACCAAAGAGTCAGTGGATGGAGATTCAGAGCAGTTATCAGAATCAGATGGAGATGATAATTCTTCACATGAGGAAGCACACAGTGATAGCACGATAGCTCAGTTGTCCAGTATACAGGAGGCCGTCACTTTCAGAGTTAGGGGAACTTTGGATGGACAAAGATTTGTGGCACTCATTGATATAAGGGCAACACATAACTTCATTGATGAAAAGTTTGTGACACGTAGAGGGCTACATACAGAAGAGCATAGGGGATTTAAGGTGATGGTTGCCGACGGCTTCAAAATGGACTGTACCAAAAAAATCTCCAACCTGCAGCTTCGTTTGGGAGATTATGACATGGTGGGAGATTTCTTTGTTGTCAACATTGGTGATCAGGATATGGTGCTTGGGATGAATTGGATGAAATCTTTGGAAGAGTCTACATTTAACCTCCAGAAAATGGAAATGAGGTTTGAGGCAAATGGTAAGAAGATAGTACTCAGAGGTTTGTCAGATGGGAGACTACGAGTGGTGTCACTCAAGTAGATGCAGAGTTTCTTCAGACACGACCAGGTGCAGTGGACAGCAGAGTTTAGAGTAATGCCTGAGGTGACAGAGCAACATAAATAGGAGTATCCCCCTGATGTACAAAAATAATAACCAAACATACTATGGTGTTTGGTGAGATACCTCCAGGGAGACCTCCCGATAGGGGAATCGAGCATGTTAGTGAGTTAGAGGAAGGGGCTAAGCCAGTCGTCATCACACCCTACCGCCATCCAAAGAGATATAAAGATGAAATAGAAAAGGCAATCAAGGAGTTGATTGACATGGGGCACATACGACCAAGCAAGAGTCCTTTCGCTTCTTCAGTAGTATTGGTGAAGAAGAAGGATGGTACAATGAGGATGTGCATTGATTATAGGGAACTAAACAAGAAGACAATCAAGAACCGATACCCTATTCCGCGCATTGATGAGCTTATTGATGAATTGCACGGTGCCTGCTACTTCTCTAAGATTGATTTGAGATCCGGCTACCACCAAATATAGGTTAGAGAGGTGGATGTGGAGAAGATAGCTTTTAGATGCCACTATGGACATTTTGAGTTCTTAGTCATGCCCTTTGGGTTGACTAATGCCGCTGCCACTTTCCAATCCTGTATGAATAGAGTATTTAGAGATCAGTTGAGGAAGTTTGTGTTGATTTTTTTTTGATGATATACTGATATACAACCGTACTTGGGAGGAACATTTGAAGCATATTGATGCAGTGCTCAACATTCTAGAGAGGGAGTCATTATATGCCAAGATGAGTAAATGCGAGTTCGGGATGACAGAGTTGCTCTATCTAGGGCATATTATTAGTGCAGGAAGTGTTCAGGTTGACCCAGACAAGATTAGGGCCATTCTGGATTGGCCACCGCCGAGGAACATTTCGCAACTCAAGGGATTTCTTGGGCTTTGCGGGTTCTACCGTAGATTTGTGAAGGGATTTTCACAGATAGCAGCACCACTTACAGATTTGACACGGAGAGACAGTTTCAAGTGGTCAGAGAAGGCTTAGGATTGTTTTGACAGGTTCAAGGAGCTGATGAGTACATGCCCTGTTTTAGCCATTCCATATTTCACCAGGCCTTTTGAGCTGCAGTGTGATGCCTCAGGAGAGGGCGTAGGAGCTGTCCTCATGCAGGAAAAACATCCCATCGCATACGAGAGCAAGAAATTACGAGGTGTTGAGAGAACTTACAACATCTATGACAAAGAAATGCTAGCAATCATGCACGCGCTAGCTAAGTTCAGGCAATACTTAGCAGGGAGCCGATTCATAGTAAAAACAGATCATAACAACTTGAAACATTTCCTTGGACAGAAGGATCTCAATGACAGGCAACAGAAATGGGTGAGTAAGTTACAGGCTTATGATTTTGACATAGTCTATGTCAAAGGGAAGAAAAATATCGTCGCAGATGCTTTATCCAGAAGGCCTCATTTGCTTGCTGTTGGGATAGTCATGGACGATTGGAGAGAGTTGATCTTGGCAGAGTATGCCGAGGATAGTTGAGCATCTAGTGTTATTGAAGGAACTATTCAGGATAGTCGATACACTGTTGTAAATGATTTGATCATCTACAAGGAAAGGATTTATTTAGTACCCGGGTCTGCTATGAAGCAGAAGATTCTGAGGGCATTTCATGATTCACCATTGGCAGGACATCCTGGATTCTTTAAGACATATCGGCAGGCGAGAGAGCGCTTCACTTGGAAAGGACTCAAAACAGAGGTGCTTCAGTTTGTTAGGGAGTGCCCAGTATGTCAGCAGAACAAACAGGAACATTCCTTTCCAGGTGGTTTACTACAGCTCCTACCCATACCAGAGAAGAAGTGGGATAGCATTTCCATGGATTTCATTACAGGCCTCCCCAAGGTACAGGGTTGGGATTGTATTTTTGTTGTGGTAGACAGACTGACGAAATTTGCACATTTCTTTGCGATTTCGTCCACATATTCAGCAGTACAGACAGCAGAGCTATTCTTTCGAGAGGTATTTAGATTACATGGGATGCCATGGAACATAGTCAGCGATAGGGATAGTAGGTTTATGAGCCACTTTTGGCAGGAGTTGTTCAGGTTGTGTGGAACAGAGCTAACTCCGAGTACCAGTTACCACCCCCAAACTGATGGGCAGACAGAGATAGTGAATATATGGGTTGAGGGGTACCTTCGAAACTACATTGCAGGAGAGCAGAAGGCTTGGGTGAAGTGGCTGCATCTAGGGGAGTACTGCTATAATACCTCTTTCCATATGTCTATTCAAATGTCCCCTTTCATGGCACTGTACGGGTATGATGCTCCTAAATTTCTGGATTTGTTATTTGGGGATAGTAGGGTGCCTAAGGCCAAGGATATATTGCAGGAGTGTCAGGACATTATGCGATCCTTGAAGGAAAATTTGCAAAGGGCACAAAATCAGCAGAAGCAATATGCTGATCAGCATAGGGTTGAGAGATCTTTCGAGGTAGGAGACATGGTGTACCTCATGTTACAGCCGTATAGACAGTCCTCTCTCAAGAGGAGTGGAGTAAAGAAATTGAAACCACGCTACTATGGACCATTCAAAGTAATCAGGAGAGTGGGTGAGGTAGCTTATGAGTTGGAGTTGCCTGCAGATAGTAACCTCTCGATGATGAGGGAAAACTTATCTTGATTCTTGAGGCTATACTTGACTCCAGGGAGAGGGTGCTTCGCAGGCAGACTATCAGGGAGTACCTAGTAAAGTGGAGGAACCTACCAGTTGAGGATGCGACATGGGAGGCAGAGGAGATTATTCAGCATCCTGAGTTGAGATTGCTTGGGGACAAGCAATTTCAAGAGGGGCGGACTGTAATGTCCCCCACTTAGCCAGTTTGGAGGTATGTTGTCGTTAGCCCATTCTTGTATGGTCTCGAGGGCTAACCAGGACTTCAAAAGGGATCCTGAGGTTATTTGGCCTAGTCAAATTTAATTACAGGCCAAACAGAGTTCGTTTGTTGGGTTGTCAGGAAGAGTTACTATTTTTAGTAAGCCAATAGGGGGATGCAGTGCCTTCAATTTTCAGTGACAGGATGAGATGCATTTTGTTGGGCTCTTTCTAATGAGCTATTATATGTGGGATTTCAAGTTTATTTGGTATATTATTTTAATGTTTGAAGTTACAACGGTAAAGTGACTATTTAAATTAAATATTATAATGTTTCATAAAGTCACTTTATAAAAATCAAGAGTCCCCCTTTTGAGTACATACATGGACTTTGTAAAAAGAAAAAAAAAAGTAATATTAAAAGTCATGTATTATCCCACATTGGCAAGACGGAAGCATGGAGCAAGTGAGGAAGGGATTAAAAGGAAGAGGATAGCTCTCATTTATGGAGGCTTGAAAATATCAAAGAAATTGGAGAATTTTCTGGAGATTATATCTCAATAGTTTGAAGGACGAAATCCCTTCAAGCTGGAAATCTTGACGCCATTGAAAGATATGGTCTTGAGATTCAACATGGTAGCAATCTGAAAAAAGCAGATACGAAAAAGCAGCTCGAAAAAAGCGGAACCGAAAAAGCAATCCGTAAAAGCAGTTCAAAAAAGCGGAACTGAAAAAGTAGGTTGAAAAAGCGGGTACGAAAAAGCAGGCCGAAAAAGCAGTTCGAAAAAAGCAAAGCAGAAGGGGCAGCATAGAAGGAAATTATTTCAGCCCTCTACAACCAGGTTTTTTTGTTAGTATTGTTTTTAGGGTGTTATAAGCTTTCAGCTGTAAGTGTGCATTATACCGGCATTATCATTTTGTAATCCATGTAAATGCCAAAGTCTTGGCCATATTTCATGAGCATTGTAATTTTCATTGCAATTAAGAAGATAATAGTTGCTGGTGTCATTTAAGCAATTTAATATCATTATTTATCAGCTAGTTAGTTTGCATACCAACTGTTTGTAAAAATGCCAGTTGGCTGTAGGTGTTCATTTCTCATGCTTAGATCATATATATGCACTGAATATTGTCAAATTTAGTAGCACACTCATGTTAGGTCATTTGTGTAGTCCATTGTAGTCTTCTAGCACAAGATTTTCATTGATGCAAATTGTAAAAAGGTCATTTGAAGATAGCTGAAATACTATATCAGTCACACGTCCCTTGCATGTGAATTGTTTGATGAAATTCCTTGAGCTTTCATCAGCATTTTTGAGGGCAGATTTGAGGAGGGTTATTACATGATCCTACATATATGGAAGATCCCTCAGCAAAATGGGATCAAACTGCACATGATGGAGATGTTGCAGCCATGGTGGAAGAAGCGGTTGACCCAAATGGCCTTAATGATTTGCCCCCAGTTGTACTACCATCAGAGGAACCTGAGTTGGAGAGTGATGATTTTTTGGAGAGCATGATAGCTGAAGACCTTGAGATGGATGATCACAACCTTGTGGAGTAGATGATAGTACCATTGACTTACTAATACTAGATATATTTCTATTTTTTGTTTATTGTACAAAGTGTTCATTTTTGTTTGCATATCGGCAATTCAGCATCAAACTATACTTTTTTGAATTTAAAATTTGAATATGTAATGATAATCTCAGCGATTATCAATCTGATATGATGGTGATCATATGCAATATTCGAAAAACAAATATGTCTATGAGATACAATATTGTGATCATGTGAGTTTTGAAATCTTTGACTCCATGAATCTATTTTAATTTTTAATGTGACAACACTATTATTATTTACTTTAGTCTTTTAGTCTTACAGTACTGCTATTTTCAAATTTTGTATTTACTTTTAGTATTAGACTCTTTAAGTTTAAACTATTAAAAATTTTAATTTAAAAAATAAAATAAAATGGCCGTCTCCAGGTACCCCCATCTCCTATTTGAAAAATTGCCGTACCAGTACCAGTACCGGAGACCTCGAAGTCTCCCCGTCTCTCGGTGACCTTGCTATATATATATATATATTTATATGAGTTTGTCTAATTTATGATTAACCAAATGGAATGATATTTAACCAATCACCATAGAAGGATTATCTCTAGATCAATTCAATCCGAGTGAAGGTACAACATTATCAGTCTCTCTTGGACAGGGAGGATTGTTATAGAACACATTATGCTCTCAAGCATATAGAGAGATCATCTTAATATGATATTCTTGGAATGACATATTTAAGGATATCAACTAAGTTACCAGATTCTCTCTAGCAACCCTCAAAGTCTGGTTCAATTCTGTACAAAGTCTGGTCCTTGTCAAATTCTCTCTTAGAGCTGTGAATTTGTTGCAAATTCTGTCAGAGGAACCCGGGCAGTAGTTGCAGCAAATTTTGAAGAAATTGCTGTCTAGACCTGGGCTGAATTTGGTCTCGGAACATATTTTTTAGACTTTTTAAAGTGTTTTTTGACCTCTCAATCCTAGAAAAGATGTTTATTTGTCATTTATGCATTTGTGTATGACAATGAAAATTGCTTATAAAGGAAATCCAAATTGACAATAGGTGACATCGAAATTGATGATTATAGAGGAATGTCTTTAGAAAGATATGATATGTTTGAATCCGGGACTTCAAATTTGTATCACCTCATGACATAGCCGGGTTAGAAATGGTCTAACCAATACAAAATAAAAATTCAGATAACTACACTTATCTTTTGACAATTCCTTTCATTCTCAAACTGTCCCCATGATATGGAAATATGTTCAATGCATGTGATCAAGCAAGTGTAGCAAGTTGTATTAGTGCTGAATGATGCAATTAATGTCCTATTGAATTAAAACATAGATTTAGTGATGTATTATGCTATGTTCCTTTACTATTAGTAGATTCAAGTATGGATTTATTTTTTATTCCATATATACACACACACATATATTTTTAAAAAACATATGTTTTTGTACGGATGAATTCAAAACAAGTCCGAACCCAAGCCCAAAAAAATTTAGACGAATTTCGAACCTGAATCTCGAACCTGCATCTGTATCGGAATCCGAACTTAGGATATCAACATGTATCCATCAAATTAAATGTTATCTTTTCATATCATCATAAGTATGATTCAACAAGGAATGTCAACCATATGATATTCGTCATACTTATATTCTCTTGGTATGTGTGTTGGCATCAAATCCATGATGCCTACCAAGAGAATATTTCGTATCCTAGAAGAATATGTGTTATCTAATCTCCTGGACAACAACTTAATGTAATCCATCAAAATAACAAGTCAAGCCATTGTTAAGATCGTCATCTTACAACAACCATAATCAAACATCAATGAAAGATCGTCACATGATGTTTTTCAACAGAATCATGTAGTAACTCACATGATATCCACCATGACCCATGATAGAGGGTGGACCATACGTGCTCCTAGAGGGTGGAACAAGGGCTTTTACCTAAACTTCTCTCTCACAGAGAAGAATGTATGAATTTTACCTCAAACGTCTTCCTCATTAAGTAAATCTCAATCTGTTGACTTTTTCATTGAAGGTTGCTTGTTAGACTCCCTCTGAAACAAAATGTCCAAAATCCTTCGATGTCAACTGAAGTAGATCCTCTAGCTACTTACTCTTGAACTAAACTCATAAGATCATCTGAAGAATCAATCTTGATCTTAGAACAAAATTCCATTGCAGTCTGCTCCCTCTCAATGGAAGAGGGAGCAAAAGAGCCCCTTGTCTTGTCTTTATTTCATTGTCCCGTATGTTATCCTCAACAACATTCCCAATGCATCAACCTTCTTTGCTTGGAAGAATATTCCTGTAACCAAGGAATGGAACAAGAGTACATCAAGGAAAATGTCTCTTATTATTCATATAAGCAAAAGACTTCAATAAACAAGTAATTATAATACTAAAAAATAATAAATACTTATTTGCTCCAATTAAGGCCCATATGCATCAAACCAAGCGATGATTCAGATTTGAAACTCTAATGATGTACCTTCCTTGACATCTCTCCTCTAAAGATGGTTCAAGTGGGAATGGAACTTTGCTTATTGTTAACCCCCCCAACAATGTGAAATTCACACTCATTCTATTTTATAGAGTTAGAACATTTCTTCCAATTTTCTTTAGGAGTTAGCCTGTAATCCGTTTGTGATCTTAGCATATATTTGTATGGACATGATCGTTTCTATCCCTCATATTATCACCATTGAATGAATGAAGTATAAGTTCTCACAAAAGAATAAAATACTCTGCCCTCCTCTAAAAGCATCCGGTTTAAGACTTTTCTATAACATTTCATCCAGCAAACTGTTTTTATTATCAACTTTGTTAACTTGGAATATTTGGGGCAACTACTCACATTTATTTTGGGCGAGTTTCCACTTCTTGAACTAAGTAATACGAATTATGCCATATCTCAACTACTAAGTTTGGATTGAACCAACAATACGCACACACATTGTTGGTTCAAGACCTCAATATGTCCAATAGTGATGGCAAATATATCAATTCCTTGAAATATGATCTTGACAGATTTGTTGCTTCATATGACTATTTACAATGATGCCCTCTTTGGTACATGGACAGCACGCCTGCAATAGATATGTATACCCTGACTCTATTGGTCTTACTATTTCTGTTGTAGTGACTTAAATGAAAAACATATTTTTACATAAAGTGTTACTGTTGCTTCTTTTCATGACCAGATTCCTTTTAATCTATGATCTCTTTATACACCATAATTTTTGTGCTTGCTCAATAAGATCATACATATGAATTTGAGAATGACAGGTTGAAACTTTCCCATATTTGTAAGTGGTCTATGCAGAAAATGGAATCGATAGTATAATTTGCATTATGCTCCTCTCCTCCAAGTTTGTCTTCCACTTCGACATCTGAAAAAGGCCAGGTTCGTGAAGAGTCAAGACAGACCTAAATCAAATCCATTGTTGGTTCTGAACTCTTTCCATTCATACGACAACCAAATCTGTCGTTCAGAACTTTTGTAATTTCTGTCATCTTTATAATTTCAAGATTTTTGTTTTGTTTTGTGAACAGCCGACCTTCATAGGAATGCTTCTGGTAGCACTGTTAGATAAATGGGAGAATGTTAAACTTGAGATGTCTGCTGCTTCTTGCACATTTGAGCTTCATTATTTATCATCGTCTGACACATTCACTCCTATGGTAGATAACCTTCGGCTTGGATAAAACACCTTCAATAAGTCATCAGACATATTGAGCCTTTTCTTATCGCTGACCTTTGACACATTGTAAATGCATTGTATCAGTCAAGATTGATATATATTCTCAAGATACATCGCCAAAAGTGATTAGTGAATTTCTTAAATTATTTACTAATTTGCTTATCAATAATATTGATGAACAATATATTAATTTATTTCATCAAATGATCATAATAAAAATCTTATTACAAATTGAGGAATATTATATGCCTCCTCATCCCCTCAATAATTCAACTTGTACTATGCCCCCAAGAGATGTTAAATATGCATTTGTTTTATGGAGTGGAAATTTGGGTTCCTCAAGCATAAAAACCTTTAGGTAGGGGGCGGATTCCTCCCCTACTTGAGGATTTTGGATAATGTTTCACCTTAAAACCTACAAGAACTTCATCAATCGCCCCTCATTTCCATTTGATTTCACTCTCAAATACTCTACTTGCATCATGCCTGCCAAAGGATGTTGAATTGTGTAATTTTAGGAGGGCAAAATTTTCACCACAAATAGAATAAAATTCTAGTCAATTTCACCTTCAAATATAAAAAGAACTCCATTTTCGCTTGTTAGCTCTTGACAATGCAAGTTTGAGTGTGTTGCACCCATGCTAATTCCAATTTTTCTAGGAAATTAAGGGTAGGTGGGGTATGAATCCTTGGATACGATCAGATTTTGATCAGGTGCTAGGATTTTGAATTTGCAAGTTAACCCCCCATTTCAACACTTGCCATTTTTTCAGCTCAGAAGGTGGGAATATTTACATAAATATGTCATATTTTAGCTCAAAAGGTGGAAGGATTTATATAAATATAACATTTAAGTGTAAGTCATTATAAATTTATATTTATATAGATATTGTTAGGATGCTTGAGATAGGTTTCAACTTTATAGGAGTTATAATAAAGAATATAGGTTTTCGGGGTTTTTCAAAAAATTCCAACTTCGTCAAATTTTAGGGTTTAGCTAGCCTTCAATGTGGCTTACTCCCTCAATCTATCTTGCCTTTCTAAGGGAAAATTGAAGTTGGAAAAAGCATTTTTTTAAAGGTTTTAATTCAATCCCAGATTTCGACTCTACATCCTTGACTAGCTGAGCCCAACTCTCGCTCGCATCCTTGATAGACTTGACTTTCTAGTAGGCCAGAATCATCAAACTCATCTCTCAGACTTGGAGACTTGAAAATTGCTATCAACTAAGACCACCTAAGAGCATCTAAGACCACTACTACTGCTAAAGAAAAAAGTGGGGGCCCGTAAATGGTGTGAAAACCTCACAACACTATATACATATAATTCTATAATTCAGGGTATTAATATACTCATAGCCTAATCTTTAGTCACTTGCTATACCTGTAGCAAACGAATATTCATAACCAATTCAAAGATCTTAAGATCTATATCCTCTAACAATTACAAAGTAACTGATTCCATTTCACATGACAAAGACTTCAGGAAATAACTGTATTAATATTCTGTTAAACGACTATTACTAATCCTACTATATTTTCATGTTCAGCTGATATAACGAAAAACATATTCATTGTAAACAATTTAACCATTCCTAACTGATAACATATTCAGCTGAAAAATAAAGCAACGACTATCTTCCTTAACTAAAATCATGCTTAACTGAAAGTATACATATTGTTATTCAAATTAAGATGGCAATTATCTACCCTAATTGAAATAAAAAGACTATCTAATATTCATGCTAAATGATTAACAAGTAAAAGAGTGAAAAAACATACAGTAATAATGGAGGATCCTTTATCTGGTTGTGCAAGCTTTGGCATTGGTGAGAAGAGAAGCATTGACATAGGCTTAACCTCCCAACCTCAGATCATACTTATCCCTACACATCCCAACATATTAGAATGGCCCTCCCTACCTCAAGATCGGGCTTGGGATGTTCTTCAGTACAACCATCCGACTTACTGGGTGGTTTTGAGTGCCCAATTAGTTATACCTATATAACTGATGTCTACGGACATCAAGTGATCATAGAATGACACATATGCCTATAAACTACCTTAATCAAAGATTTTTGTTTGGGTTCAACGACCCGATCACCACCTTTCGACTTGACAACAAATTCCATTACAGGGACAACATGAGCTATTAAGTGTTTCATTTCTTAGTTATTCATATCTGATTTCATTCTTGGTTCTTGTAGGTTAGCTCCACCTCTTCACCATTTCAATGGCTTCTTTGTTGGTGAATCTTAGGTGCTTGAATGATTATGATCATTTTGTTTTATTTACACCTCTTCATCATTTCATGGCTTCATCGCCGGTGAATCCTAGGTGTTAGAGAATCTAAGAGTACTCTGATCTTTGTTTCGGAAATTATGATAGCATGGTTATTGATGTTGATTCATATAATCATTTAAGTTTCTATAGCTACCATTCGATTTCATGAATGATGTTTAATCACAAAGATATTCTATGAAGATCGTTAATGAACTCTATGTAATGCAAGGGACCAACAACAAGGTATTGTAAATTAATCTCAGTTTAACAATGCATAGCCGGCTACAGTTGGATATTCTAATCAGATAAGGAAGAAGTTATGAATATGAAAACATATATTGCAGTCCCAACAATATGTAGCCGATTGCAGTCGGACATATACTTAGAAAAAGAAGGAATTTATGAAATGCGATTGTGTATATTTGTGACTTGTGATTGGGCTTGGATGTGGCTTCTCCTGTCCTTGGTCGGAACTCCTGTTAGCTATTTGTTCAACCGCTAGTTGAGACTTGATTATAGATTCCAGACGCTGGCAGAGTAAGGGAGAACAAGGTAATCTTGGTTGAGTAGTTGGAAAGAAGGTTTTGGGTGAAAATGATTATGCTCAGCTTGTAATGGGAATGTAGCAGATAATGAAAAGGAGAGAGAGTGATATTGCCTTGGTCGATTCACGGCTTAGTTGGAAAGAAGGTTTTGGCTGAAAATGATTATGCTCGGCTTGCAATGGGAACGTAGCAGATAATGAAAAGGAGAAAGAGTGATACTGCCTTGGTTGATTCATGACTTCTTAAAGGCTAGCCGAGACTCCTTAGCTTCTATCAGTTTCCAAGATGTCCATTTGAATTCAAAAACATTAATTTGATTTGAAAAAGAAGAAAATACAGAGGGAAAAGAAATAAGGAAGAAAAAGGAGGAGTTGAAGAGTTATAATTTTTATTTTATTATTATAATATGTTTTTATATACGTTCACATAAGTATATTGATGAGGCGACATCATTAGATTATATTATTATAATTTATTGGTGCCATTTCATTTTTATATTTATGTGTTCGTATGTAAGTGTTTATTGTAATGATATGATACAAATTAATAAACAATCTCTTAAGGTATGTATTAGATTTTAAATTAGATTATTTTATGTTTTTCCTATATTGTTTCCTTAATAGCTCATGCGGGTCCCATAATGTAACCTGTGGACATGTCATCGTATCCCTTCAAAGGAAGTCTAAGGTCATACCTACCGATCCTGATGACTGAATCAAACGAACATCCCATTCCGATGATCCCGTTTAGCAATGCTTCCTCTCTCTTCAATCTTCTCCTGCAATCACCCATGTAAAACATTCTCACCAAAATACTAATTTCATAGTAATTCAAAATAGAACATATTAATTGCTAATTTAAATCAACAACTACTAATCATCTAATAGTAGTTATAGGTTACCGACCATTTCATCAACAGTTAGTACAACGTATATAAATAACTAACTCATTTCACATGATCATGAAAAGAAATAATTCGTTAAACCAATAGTTATGATCAAATTGAAAATTAGAGCAAAATTTGGGATGTAACAATACCCCACGAAGAGGATATCTTGGTGCTGTGTAGGGAGGGGTGGAGTATATCTTCACAAGGCAAGTGATTCTCAAGATGGGACATGGACGACGCTTGAGGGAGTCTACTTGTAGATTGGTGTAAATCACTATACAACAAGTAAATCCTCCTCAAGATTGATGTTTAGGAGAGAAGGAATTGGGGCTTGAGTATGTTATTTGATGAATAATTTATTGTTTCTTAATTCCATTCAATTTAAATGCACAGTGATAATGTTAATCAGAAGGAATTGGCAGCTTCCTAGAAGGGAACATTATAGAGACTTAAGTAAATTGCCATTTCCAAGCACAATTTAAACCCTAGTTGGGAATTTAGGGTAAATCAAGTAAATTCTAAAAGGGGACATTACAGATATTTATGTTTTAACTCTTACAGAAGAAATTGGATGACAAAATAATGCTTTTATATAGGTTCTCTTTTTTAACAAATTTTGTAGGCACCAACCTACGAGAGGCATCAACCCCTCAAACGATATGTGAGTGCCACCCCACTAAAGGCACCGATCCTCATTCAATTTGTCAATTTTTGCGAGCACCAGCCCACTGAAAGCACCAATGCTCACAACTTAATTTGTAGGCACCGACCTACTAAAGAGACACCAATATCTCCTTCAGAAGCACCGACTTCCAAAGAAAAGTACTGCCTCTGCGTCACTCCTTAAAAAAATGTACATTATATTCCTTCACCAAATCTATATTCTATTGTTAATTCTCAAATCCTCATATTTTCTTATTCATGAATCTGATATAAATCTGATCATCAATCTGCTCAAAACTCTATTCACAAGTCTGCAATAATCCTGCTCTCATATCTCCGTCAAATTTGCTTATAATTATGATTTGTATGTGCTTCAATGTGCATGGAAAATGTTCTCCAAAGTCTTCTTTAATCTTGCATAAATATCCCTTACAAATTTGTCTCTGAATTCATCTTAATCCTGCATCGAAACCTCTCATTCTCTGTTTTATGTTTAATTTCTGCACATAATCTTCTTAGTATTCTCTCTTTGTTTGCTGATATGCTTTTATGTTTCACATACACCATCTTTACAAAATCTTATCCCCTTTATATCTTCATGTTTTCATTAAAAGATGCTCCTCTTTGAAATAGATATGGCCATTTGAATGGTCATGCTATTTACTAACAAATCTGCTTTAAATCAATCACAGTCTTTGTCCTTTTTTCATAATATCCATATTCCTCAAAGATCTGCACTTTATATGTTTGGGTCTGCTGGTGTAAAGATGATATCACTCTTTGTTCAATCTACAAATTCTCTGTCTCACACAATGCTCTCTTTATATCTTCCCAAGAATTGGAGACATCTCCTTTCACCTTTAGAACATAACACTTCATTCAATATGCTAATTGCATCTCTTTATTAATAAATATGATAATGTTTGAATGAGATATCTTTGTTCTCTACTTACATCTCTTATTCCTTTTCTATAAACTCATCTTTTCAAGTCATACCCACATCTTATATCTCTCTTTTTCATGAAAGGATGCAACTCTTAGGAAAGACACAAACCTTTGAATGGTTGTGTTCTCTATATACAAATCACTGCCTTTGAACATTTTATGTATCTTAAATAATTTGTTGTGACCTTTATATATATATATATATATATATATATATAAATAAATTTTTTATCACACGCTTCATGTATTTCATATGCCAGTATATGTCTTCATATCCCTATAAAGTGATGTGATCCTTCTCAACAGAGAGAATCACTTTACTAGTATGCTGACTTAATTTTTTTCTATAAATACTTCATAGATCTGCACACCTTTCTTCTATTTATCCAATATTCTTTCCTCTAGATCTGAAACATTCTTCATAATCTTGCTCTTATCCCTCTTCAAGAGTCTGTTCTTCAAATGTGAATGATATTCTTCTTGCTACTTAGTCATCTTCTTTTCCACTTACCTTTTATTTCTACACATCCTAATGCCTCTTTATGAAAAGAGAAATCTCTTTGTATAGAGGTGACCACCTGAAAAGTTCAAAAGACATCACTTTTTGCTAACAATTCTTTATGCTGATGGTATATTAATTTTATTTATTTATTTTCATATCAATCTGGTTTATATCTTCTTAAATTCGAATAATCTTCATTGCAAATTTTTTTTGGCATTTCCCATTCATCTTCAATTTATACCATTTCATGGTCTTAGGAAGAGGTATCCCATTTATGTAGAAAGGCAATACTTCAAGGGAAACATCCCTTGTTAACTAATCACTATAAACTTACCATCTTCAATAGACCTTTGACATCAATAACAACCTTCTTACAATCTCATCTGTACATCAACTATAATATGTATTATGTTTAGACAACAAAAACCTTTGATATCGATGACTTTGACATCAATAACAGCTTCTTCTTTGTAGCTTTGATATCAATGACGACATTTCTAACAAAGGTGTGGCAAATTGTGCGTGGGACAATTCTGATTGCAGTTCTTAAATCAGTAAGGTAGTTTTCCGTGTACTGTTATGCATCAGAAAAACCATCAACATTATGAAACAATTGACAAAAGTTTGCAGTTTGTGCTTTTTGGACATTCAAAAGATTTCTATTCCTCATCTAAGATATAAACAAGAAAGGGTATGGAATTGGATAGCTTTGAGGTTATCTGTATGTACCTCAGGATGTGCTCTGTGTTGCATAACATATTTTTATACAGTAAAGTGTGACAAGTAGCATCAGGGCAGTTCTAATGAAGGTAAAGATTCTCCTCATTAAGGATAGATGTAATTAGTTCACAAAGGGACAACCAGTGGAGAGTGAAGTGAATTGGAGACTGACCTTCTACAGCTTGGTCTATATCAATTGCCTTAGTCCTGTGCCACACTTAAATAGATTGGCTAGCCAACTGTATTTTACTGTGAACAACCTAACAGAAGCCTTCAGTGATCTGTTGCAAATATTTTCATTTACCAAAAAAACAGCAAACTTATAGCTGAAAGACATGCCTGCTTTGTAATATTGACTTTAAAGGATTATTCTCAGGTTAAAGTCAATTGTCATTTTCCACCTCTTGGGCATGTATGGAATATGCTGCTAACTCCTATTTAGTGGAATGCATAGGTGAATCATATGAGTGATATTGGTCAAAGATGGGAACACATCTAGATCAAGCTGCTTCCCATATTTGGAATAGCATCTAGGAAAAAATTCAATATGTAACAACTTGGTTTTATAAGCAAGCCAAACCCAGTAGCTGATTTAAATTTCGATGCTACATGTAAATGAAATCTATGTAAGACTACCGATGTAGGATTTTTTCATAAAAAATATTTTGTGCTGCAATCATGGCAAAAACTATCAGGGACTGAGGATGCTGATAATGGTTTCAAATTAGAATTGTGTCTAGGTGTGCAAAATTTGTTTGTTGAATGAGGTTTAGCATTATTGTCATTAATACCAAGTGTCATCATTACTCCAATCATTGGCTGCTTAAAAGGAGATGTTAGTTTCAAATTTTTTTCTTTGAGAGTAGTCAGTTCACAGTGTATTGCTTTGCTAGTTGCTTCTGGATCTGACTATCTATTAATTATAATGTCCTTCACTGGCTATTAGTATTTCATGATACTTTTGAGTTTCCTCGAGTTGTTTTTGATTAGGTAAGCAGGGATTTTGAAAGGGTCTTGACTCTTCACCATTCACTATTCGAATAGTTCAAAATTATTTTCATAAGATGCAATATGAAACCCAAAATAAAATCGTCTTCTTTTGTTATCTGTTATAAAAATAATTGTGTCAATCCTAATGAAATATTCATCTATTATTTCTATTTTGTAGGTGTCCTTTGGAATAAGATGATGCAGGATAAAGGCAATATGTGTACATCAGAGGTATCATCTTCAGTTCCAATACAAATTCAGGCTCCTCTTCAAATAGGAAGATCAGCTCAAGAGCTTTTACTGTCAACTACTGATCAGTATGGAAGCATTCAACGTCAATCAGGAGGCAGTGAAAAGTTTTATTTGCAGAGTGAAAAGCCTGCCATTGGATCTCTTCTTGTCTCTTCTGAAAAACTTCATGGCACTTATCCATTTGAAAATTCCATTATTTTAGTAGTGAATGCGAAAATTAACGAAGGCTTTGAGGGGTTAATTGTCAACAAGCCTCTTTCATGGGATGATCTGCCAAATATAGATATACACATAGAATCCACTTTAAAAAATGCTCCCATTAACTTTGGTGGTCCTCTTATTGCAAAAGGCATGCCTTTACTTAGTCTAACACGAGTTAGCAATATTGTAGATTTCAAAGAAGTTCTTCCAGGTATGTATTATGGAGGACCAGTAGCTACAAGTAAAATCTTGGAAATGATAAAGTCGGGGGAAATTCCAGCTCACAACTTCTGGTTCTTTCTTGGTTTTGCCACTTGGGGATGGCAGCAACTTTTTGACGAGTTAGCAGCAGAAGCTTGGAATCTAAGTATATACAGAGAGGGTCTTATTCGATGGCCTGCACACACGACCTAGGGATCCTGCATTGACCCAAATTCGTGCATTGCTCACTTTTCCATTAATTTGCATTATTTCCAATTATTTCCATAAAGAAACTAACTTATACACCGCAGCATGAAATACTGGAAATTTTATGCTATAAGTCTATTTGTCTTCGTCTGATGTATATCTAGGCATGCAAATCTGCTATTGGGAAAGGTGTTTACGATGATTTGTAAAGGAGGTGCAGTGCCTAAAACTCAATGGAAGCCCCCCAATGTTTGCTTCTCATTTAACATGATGCTATGTTTCTTCACACACATCGGGCAGTTTGTAACAACCACAAGATAAATTTTGTTGCTCCACAAAAATGGGCAAAGTTTATTCAGAGTGCTATTCCGGCAGCCATGGCACAGCATATTGATGGTCAACACTGTAACTTAGAAGATGTTCAATTTTTTACAATTGACATGAGCTATGAATTCATTTGTTGGACAATTGAACTTGTCTTGAACATAGAAGCACATTGATCATTTTGCTTATTGTAACATGAAGAAAGAAAACAGTTGGTAGTGGCTACACATCATTTGTGTAGGACGATATGCAAATTCTGTACTGATCATGTAGGTAATCGAAATTCAGCTTCTATGGCCATATCAGGTGGAAATTTTGTATATGAGAAGGCCAATTAATAATTATAAAATGTCCTGTAGCGGACTCGTACCATTTTTGTATCTTTTGTTGTAGAAAAGTTAGGCCTCAAATGTATATTGGGATAAAACTATTGAATGGCCATAGACTAGGCTGGCCAAGGAAAATTGAAAATAAATAGTGTTGCAACAATAATTTTTAAAAATCTGTATTAGTTTATGTGTGCATAGTTTAAGTACAAATCTCAGTATAAATACAAAACTTAAATCATAAGGCTTAATTTTAACATTGAATTTTCACAGTTTAAACTTTTGAAAGTCAGATATACAGTTAAGAGTAGCTTTCTCAACCATCCATTTTATAAATGCATGAGTTTTGTGGGACTCAAATCTATAATGTGTTCTTTCTTGTATCTCTTCATGTCTCAGTAATTCTGTCTCATCGTCGATAACTGATCTGAAACATCCTACTTGGGTATCCTAAATGTCGTTCGGCGCGCAAAATCCAGAGGGTCCAGGACTAGCATATTCTAGGGGAAAAATGACTAGTTTGTGTTGGGTTGTCCGAGTTTCAGGGTGGTTCGTGCTTGCAGACTTCCCTTGTAGACACTGACTCATTTTAATTCTTTCAAAATTGGCTGGTGATGTTTATCAGGTTGTTAACGTTTTGGGGCGGTTCATGCCTGCATGCTTTCATTGTTGATACCAATTCCTCACTTTAGTTCCTCCAAAGTCAGCTTAGTGTTGTGTTTATCAAGTTGGAGTTTTGGGAGTATCCATCTTGACATGCTCTTTCTTTTGATCCCAAAACCTTGCCTAGAAACCCAAGTAAAGTTGCTAATTGTTATAGGTTCATTGAGCTTTTAGATTGTCAGGGTTTCTCTTACATTCATAACATTCCTTTATGCATTTACCAATTCTTGAAGTTCATAAATCTATTAAAATTTTTATGCCCTTTGCATTCTTTGGACTTTTAGCGTTCACCTCTTCATCTCCAGTAGACTAGTCATCTTGATCTTCCCTCTTGAAAAGTTCAACATCTTGTCAGCCTATCACACCTTTCCTTCTCAGCCCAATTTCAGGATTTTGGGGTATCATACAATTGTGCTTTATAGAATTGACATATTTGTCTTACATTTCCTGAATGTTTGATTCCTTGACATTTTCCTTTTAAGTCTTGTAGGTTTTTAACCTTGTTTTAGTGTCTTATTCCATTCATTCTCGAAGGCCTGATACCTAATTGAGTTCTCTTTAACGTCTCTTGGAGTTGGATTTTCAACCTTTGTCATTCCCTTGGTGTAATTTCGTTTCCCCATCATGTGTTAGGTTGTTTGATATTTGTTTTCTGCTGAGATATTGGTCATGTCTTGTATTGATAGATAAGCAATTTGTGGGGAATTGGGAAGCTTGATGGTTTAATAATATCGTTAGTGTTAATGGTTTATGGCTGAATACGAGAGGATTTTACGCTTCTCATTAATTAGCATGAAGGCAAGGTTTGGTTTTATGGTCAAACACTGTAATGGTTTGTGAAGTGACTATTGTAAGGGAGTTCATTGTTTATAGGAGGTTTGACAAAATTAATGCTTGATAATAAAAAAATTGATGAAGTATAAGACAATTGTATTAAAGGTCGTAAAGGCTCATTGGTACCCAAAAATTCTAGTTTGTCATGACTTTTTATGATGATAGTCATTAAAAATAGAATGAAATGGACATAATATTGGATGGGAAATTGAAATTGATTGGTTAGGGTTGGTAGACAAGACAATAACTTCAAGGTAAAGTAGACCAACTCACTTAGGCTTGTGCTTGAGCTACCCAACAACTATGTAATCAGCACAATGCACAACACGTTCATAGTAGCAAATGCATGATAAAAATCAAAACCTTGACATAACACACAATAGAAAAATGTAAGACGTGTGGGGAATAATCCCATTTCGTCAACCTTAAAGAGTTTAAAGATGCACACAATTGAATTTTAGTGACATTCCAAACTACTCAAATGAGTTAAATCTGTTAAGAAAGCTACTTGCAGAAAACACCTTCCAAATGTCAATTTACAAGGGAAATATAAAAGATTGTAAATCTACTTTCGAACATTGAGATGCATACAGAAAATGAGAACATTGAAAAATAAATGCAAATAAGATAAACATAGACCAAATTTAACATGGAAAACCCTTTCAGGAAAAAACCTACCACCCAAAAAGCCTCAAGAAACTTTGTATTATAATAAACAATTTACATACAATAAACTCTGGTTTCTAGACAAGCTCACAAGCTCAGATTGCCTTTTACAATCAACTTGACTTTCACAACCCTCTGCCCAACAAATCCTGCAGACATTTATACACTCTGATTATGGAATTTGGTGCATTTACTGTAAAAAACAAGACGGTTACAATCCCAATGGTTACTCATCCATTTAACGGTCACTCTTTCAGTTGGTAGTCCCTTCAGCATCGGGTCACTCCCTTCGGCCTCTGAAACTCCCTTTGACATCAAGGCCTTAGACACTCCCTTGGGGCCTCAATCACTCGTACCAACTTTGTTGTACTACTTCACTATATTGAGATGCACTCAGTTCACTGAGTACACCGTCTCATATGATGTAGTGGGTACAACATGTTTTCTGTACGGTGAGTTCACCTCCACCTATGGTATGGTGGACTCACACTCCTTCACCACCGTACCCGTACTCCACCATCATACAGTAGTCACCTCCATTGTACGATGGACTTTGTCACTCCAACAATCTCCCACTTGACGAAGTGCGAAGTTAAGACCAAGATGAGAATATTCATCAGTATATCCAACTCTCCAACCATATCAAATGAATGCTTCTCAGATTTACTGCATCGACCATTCCAACAAACATAATTCTAATCATAAGAGATAACACCATCGTCTCCATCTCTAAGTTTCCATGAGCACTTGTAACTGATCAATCCATGTGAACTTAGAATGCAACACTACAAAATCACGAAGTATCCAACAAATGATCAATGTACTCAAAACAAAGAAACTAAACCAAGATCAATGTCAAAGTTCCAACAATGGCCTCATGAACATAAACATGACAACATGATCTAAACCACCTCAATCAAAGGTAACGTGCTCCAAATGAACATACCATAACCTACACCTTTATCAAAGACTCTGTTGAGCCCTTAAGATGTCAACATCTTTAGTCACATGAAGGTTAACATCTCCAAACAATACTACAACAAATATGAAATGATCCTTGCAACATCATAATCCCACGCCTTCAATATCTGCAATACTAATGAAGATTATTTACTACGTTATTGCCAACAACTCCCACTAAACCATGGTGTTGTGTTACACATGGCATCAATGTCACTACCAATAACTCCCACTGTACGGTGGTGTTGAGTCACACATGGCATCGTGACAAACATCTTCCACCAAGACTGAATTACTCTAACTAGTCATCATCAGATGACCAATTAGCCAACGTAGCACTGCTTGTATCTTCATCATCACTCTGAGAAGACTCAGAATCATAAGAACTTCCATTTTCTTCTTTTTCTTCTCTTTGCAATCCTTTCATATATGACCAACTTGCTTGTAGTTCCAACACTTCGCTTTAGACTTCTTCCTAGAACATTTAGGCTTCATGTCCTTCTTGCTTTTGTCCTTCGCTCTTCCTTGAATGATGAGAGCCTCCTTAACCACCTCAGAAGATTTGCTCCACGTCTCCTTTGACAGAAGTGTAGCAACCACTTCATCCATTTTTAATTGGGCAGTAGTACTTCCAATGGCCATCACAAGATGATCCCATGAATCAGACAACGAGCATAGCAGTAGCATGCAATGCTTTTCTTCACTAACATATACACCAACAAATGTCAATTGTGCAATCATCATATTGAATGTGTTTAAATGATCTGCTACAACTGTTCCTCCGTCCATCTTCAAAGTATACAACTTCTTTTTTAGGAAGAGCTTATTTACCAAGGATTTTCCGTGATAAATATCTCCCAATTTCTTCCACAAGGAATGTGTAGTTTTCTCCTCATGAACATTCAATAGAACATAATCCGCAAGAAATGGCCTTATCAGTCCTCTAGCATTTTGATCTAGAAGATACCAATCTTCTTGATTCATGCTTGAAGGCTTATTACCAGACACAACAACCCATAGATCACGATCAACCACTATATCTTCAACTTAAGTTTCCACAACTCAAAGTTTGTGCCATTGAATAAACATTTTCTAAACACCCACTGGAACCAAATTGACATAGAAAATAACCCTACTTGACAAGGATAACTTAGGCCCTAATACCACTTATTAGGAAAGCTACTTGCATAAAATGTCTTCCAAATGCCAATTTACAGGGGGAATATAAAAGATTGTAAATCTACTTTAGAACTTTAAGATGCATAGGAAAAACAAAAACATTGAAAAACAAATGCACACAAGATAAACACAGACCAGATTTAACGTGGGACACTCTTTCGGGGAAAAACCCACCACCCGAAAACTCACAAGAAACTTTGTATTACAGTAAACAATTTACATACAACAAACTCTGATTTTTGGTTGCGTTTACAATCAATCTGACTTTCACAGTCCTTTGCCCAATGAATCCTGTAGACATTTATACACTCTGCAATTCATTATGAAATCTAGTGCATTAACTGTCAAGAACAAAATGGTTACTCAACCATTTGATGGTCACTCTTCCAATTGGCAGTCCCTTTGGCCTCTGAAATTCCCTTTGACATGGGATCACTCCCTTCAGTCTTTGAAACTCTCTTCAACATTAGGGCCTCAGACACTCCCTTCAGACCTCGGTCACTCGTACCAACTTTCCCATACTGCTTCACTGTACCAAGATGCACTTAGTAAACCGAGTACGCCATACTCCATATGATCTAGTGGGTATGGCAGATTTTCTGTACGGTGAGTTCACCTCCATTGTATGGTACGGTG
Source organism: Cupressus sempervirens (assembly GCA_028749045.1). Classification (NCBI taxonomy): domain Eukaryota; kingdom Viridiplantae; phylum Streptophyta; class Pinopsida; order Cupressales; family Cupressaceae; genus Cupressus; species Cupressus sempervirens. Next base: position 655,581,188 of record CM053788.1, read on the forward strand.
AACTCGCACTCCACCACCGTACGGTAGTCACCTCCACCTCCACCGTATGGTGGACTTCGTCAGTTCAACAAAATCTAATCCCAGTGATATTAGAGGGAAGATTCCAAAATTCCAAGGAAACAATGCTATAAGACAAGAGGAACACCTAATGTATTTTATCAACATCATTAATGAGTATGAAATTGAACAAGAGGATGTAACGATAAAGAAATTTGTGCATTCTTTGAAGAGTGCTATATAGTGGTTCAGTTATCCTCCTGATAATAACATTTCTTCTTTGAAAGCATTTGTTTCCCTCAAACTTTACTCTGGCAGTAAAATTGACTGAAAGCGTTGCTTTCCATGAACTCGCCACAATTAAAAGGTGCATCAATGAAGCAATGAAACATTTAAACGATGGTTCCATTCTCACCATGGGAAATATATCCTGGCATCTCAAACCTAATGAGTTTTTGTTTTCTATTGTATTGTGGTGCTTCTGATTCTAATATAAGATATTTCCCAAGAGATAAAAGCCCTCTTGAGTTTTATACAAACGTATGTACCACAATCATAAATATTAAGAGCATATGAGGTCATCCGATAAAAAATTGAAAAGGATTGGTGTGAAGTCCACAACTAAGTAGGATTGCACTGAGTAAAAGCCTCTTTCAATTGAGGATAATTTAGATGAGCTAATGTGATCCATAAAAGACTTCGATTATATGATTGCATGAAATGATACAAGATTACCACCTCATGGTGGATCCCCACATTTTAGTGAAGCGCAGAGAGCGCAGAATAGACCATACAACAGAGATTGGCCCAGAAGACCACAACAACCTGATAAATGAACTGCTCAAAAGCATCTAAATTTTAGACAAGACCTATTTTTATAACTTTGAATTGTTTTCTCTTTGAGAAGAGCCAAGGATCTAAGGTGGTGTTGACTATTATAATGACATCGACTACTTTGATGACTTCATTTATGATCAAAAGAAAGGTATAATATGCCATAGCAACCCTGGTTCGGATGATCTGTAAAGGTAAGCATAGTTTGCAACACTATCATTGCTAGATCATAAACTTATGAGCATTTGAAATCTCTTATGCAGTAGAGATATAAGAGGATAGGAGGACAAAGCCTTTAAATGAAAACATGAAAGTTCTCATTGATGCATTTGTTGTGTAGGATTATAATGGTTACTAATTGAAGAATAAAGTTGTCTTAGTGTAAGGTCAACGATACAGAGATATAGGGTACTGTGAAGGTATACCTTGGTGCTTTGATGATGAACAATCAACTTAGTGTGCACCCCTGCTATACCACTTTGATCGTCAATGATTGGCTGCTTCACACTTAGAAATGCCATGCCAATTTATGCAATGGAGGAAATTGGTCCATGAGTGTCACAATCTCATTGGAAATTATTTTCTGTGGATTTTAGAGAAGCGAATGTGATTGGATTGTGGAGTGATGTAGAGGTCCAGGTGGTCGCTTATTCATATAAAGTTTTTATGGACATTACAGTCGTAGGTTGTTCTCCTGAGTGGGGAATGTTTTTATCTAGAAAGTGGGCACTTTCTAATAGTGGAAGCATACAAATGGACCTATTTTATGAAACACTTTTTATTTATCTATGATGGGGAGAACATTAAGTTACTCATGAAGCAAGGATTATTGGATAAGATTGGAGACAGAGGTATAACTCTCCTCATCATGTTAACTTGCTTGATGCTAGTATTGATCACATGATAGGTTTTTTTAGTAAGGCTAACATTAAGGAAGATGTTCACTCCATTAAATTTTGATAAGGTGATGAGTGCTAGTTTTTGGACCATTTTGTTTGATAGTGCCTACTTAAGAGAAGGTAACAATGTTGGGTATCTTAAAACAATGAAAATTGTATGAATATTTTCTTTAGGTTCATCTTTTAATGTGATATTGATATTGCTAGTATGTGGCCTCATTGTTGGGATTGAATGTTATTGATAAACATGGAGTAAGATGGTTGAGTAGTCATGAAGATTCAAAGCTTGTAGTGTAAGTAGTGATTTAAAAAAAAAATATAATTGAATAAAAGAAGTTTAGCATGTACATAAATGCTATTTGGGATAACATGTAATTGCTTGATATTATTGGTATTGATTGGCTATAGAAATTAAAATGTTGAAGCTAATGTTCTTGTAGTTGTGTGTGTAATGAAAATGTCATGGGTATGCATGTTTGTATCATCAACATTTCTAAGGAATATTGGGGACTTGGGATCAAGAGAACACATAAGCCTATGAATTCTCCCAAACATAATGCTATAGACAAGACTTAATGTTATGACACTCGTGCATGAGGAAAATTAATAGATATTTGTTTAACAATTGCAAGTAGAAAATTTGAGATACATATGTAAACATTCATTATATTATCACAACATATATGGTATTACACATGAAACATAATGAATAACACATTTAAACATTAAATGAAATGTGGGATCTAAAACAAAAAATAGAATGAAATGTTATATGTTGGGTTCATCAAAATATATAGTAAGAAAAAGTGGTTAGGAAATCAACAAGGGGTTCTAGAGTGGCTCCCTATTGTAACAACCAATTCTTTATTATTGCGCACTTAAAAATAGATGAAACACTAGGATTAAGTATTAATTTAGTGCTAAGCATGTGGAATGACTCCTTTGTGTGTGTGTGTGTAAATATGACAATTGATTGGAGAAAAATAATTGAATAATACCGAGATAGAAGACATGATAGGAGGAAATAACAAGTTGCAAAATATACAAATTGACAGAACATGCATGAGTACCAAAAATAGAAACCACAAAGCACCACTGATCCATAGTTACAATTTGAATTTGTTTATAGGGAAGATGTATCCTGGGGTGTCTTATTCCTAGGAGGAGGGTGAGTACACTATCCTATTCCCAATACTCTGATTGAACACAATTGTAGATTGTTTGTCAAATCCTCTACTTTCCAGATCTGAAATGAAGTTTCCACCACTTGTTCTACATACATACAAATGGAAAAAATGTTGGCTTGAGAGGGGGTTGCATTGGTTAAACCATGCTTGAGGAATCAACCTTGAAAGAGAAATGAAATTACATGATAGGAAAACATGTAAATGTAAGCTAAATATTAGATCTACCTTGTAAATGCATATACCTCCATGAATTGATATTGAGAACATGATGTCTATGAAGATATTTGTATATTTCTCAAATGTAATTGGATTTTTTCCTTGTATTGAAATTTAAATAAGAAATAAGGACCCCTTTCACCAAATGCATAGATCTGCAAATACTCCTAAAAAATCTTCAATTTTGTTATGGTTGAGCGACTCTTTCTTTCAAGCATGGATGAATGAATCAATTTGGATGGACAAAGGATCTTCTTTCTTTTTTGAGATCTCCTGTACTTGGCTATCATGGATGAGAGGCTTTCTACAATGGAGAAGATTACTTAAAAAAATTCTTTGGATTCTTGACAAATGCTTGAAAACTTGATCTTGGATGCAAAATTATAGGAGAGCACTTGAAAATCTTGATTATAGATATCAAAATGAGTAGATACATGTTTCTTTTTATAATGTTGAAAGAGGGACACACCATCACAAATATAGGAGGAATACCAAGATTTAACTACAAAGGAAATCCAATTAGCACAAAAGGAAGCACTGATGTGTGATATGCTCAATGTGGTAGTCCCTAAGATTTTGTTCCTTCTTTCCGTAAGAGAAGGAATCGTAATGTAATGAACATAAGTGTTATGATGAAATGAAAATGAGGGGAATATACCCATCTTAATGGCTAGGAGGATGCCAATTCACTTTTGAATGCAAATTTTCAAATTGTGTTATAAACTGGAACAAAGCTAGATTCAGACCTTGAAACTAAGATCTGCCAATTTTGAAAATTAGGGGGCTTCAAGTTAAGGACTTGGAGGGTCTTGGTCGAGGTGGTGAGTTTAGGCCGACAGAGATTGGGGTTGGGATTAACCTCATCTTGATCAACACAAAATTCTAAGATTTGAAAGTTTAACATAAACAATAAACCTAAAATTTCAAATCTAATCCTGAAAACCAATAAACTTGTTCCCACACACAAGAAAGGGGAATTTTCTTGGTGGGGAGGGCTTGCCTTGGAAAAGCCCTAGTTGAGGAATCAACCTTGAATTGAAATAGATACAAATGAAAGAATGCTAACATGTAGTAGAAGTAAATTTAATAAAGAAGAATATGATAGCAATGTTGATGCAATTATGTTTAATATTGATCGAATATGTTAATGCAATAACCTTGACTCAACACAAAAACCGAAAGGAAATTATGTAAGACAAAACCTCATGTATGTGGATGCTTGAGATTCTCCCTCAAAGGTGAATACATGAACACAATGAAAGTGGATCTACTCCTTAATGGCCAACTCCACTTTCTCTAATGAAGAAAGAAGCTTGATCTAGAAAAAGGAATGCATGAGAGATAATGTAGATCGTGAATGCTTGAAGGATGTAAATGGATGCCTCGATTGCTTTCCTGAGAACTCCTACATTGCATTTGGTAGGTTGGTTGGGCATGAATCACATATTGAACTTGTAAATTACCAAATGAAGTGAGAAGGTCCCCTTTTATGCCAATTTGGGGATCAAAATCGAAAGGGTTGGTTGCTCAAGATGGAAAAGTGATAATATTTCGCATCAAACTAATAAAAAATTACCTTCTAGGTTGAGGTCAACCTTGACCTCAACCCTAAGGTGCTGACTTCTAGGAAAAGTTCTTGGATCTGAAAAATAATGCAAAATTGGGAGAGATGTGATGAGATATACATGAAAGTAGACGAAAATGCATTTAAAGCATGAATTTTGTGATAAGAGGAATCTATGCATAGAAATTGATGCCAACTTAGAGTTTTGAGAAAGATTGGAGGAAGAGAATGAGCATTGATTTAAGTAATCAAATGCAATAAAAGGTCCTAATATAGTAAACCACACTAAGGAGGGATAAAAGGTCTTACAAAGAGAGTACACAATTATTAAGATGGTACATTTAGCCCCCACTTTAGCATGAGTATAAGGCAAGTCATACTCATGGTAAATGAAGTGAATGAAGAAGAGAGAGAGATGATAGCAGTGAATTGCAACAAGATAAGACATTACTAAGTCTAAGGACAGAAGCCTCAAAACTAGGGACCTCAAATCCATATCCATGCATAAGGGCATGAAAAAAAAATACAAACAAATAAAACAAAATGGGTCAATACTAAAACAAACCCAAAATCAACTAGCAAAAGAGACCTTGACCAAAAATACCTCCTCCACTAATATCATGTTTAGAAAGACATTGCAAGAGAATAAGAAATCACATAGGAATAATAAGAACATCTCTAATCATGATGCAAACTATATCATCTAATCTACTCGAGAGAGAGAGAGAGAGAGAGAGAGAGAGAGAGAGAGAGAGAGAGAGAGAGAGAGAGAGAGAGAGAGAGAGAGAGAGAGAGAGAGAGGGCATTTCCTTTTGATCATTGTTGAGTTATTTATTTCATCATATCATTTTGTCTCTCTTTTTGTGCTAATATCTATTGAGACTCTATATCTTGGCATTGCATTAATTCCCTTAGGAATTTTTTTTACTACTCCATCCATCATTACTTGTGATTCAATGCAATAGGATATTTATTGTCTTCCTATTACAATTCCTTTGGATTTTTTCTTCACATGCATTGTAGGCTTATTTGTGGAGTCCTATATTGAGTATTTGGGTTCAATAATAAATGATATTCATCTTCTCTTTTCTAGGGATGATCCTCCTTTAGTTTTTGGGAGGAAACAATTTGACCCTCATCATCCTTCACTTGATCATCCTTTCAAGTTGACATGATTGTGGATACTTTCTTATATCATTTCAAGGAGGTCTCTTTCACTTTAGAGAAGACATTTGAGTCTTTGGATATTGCTATTCACGAGACTCAATCTTCACTTGAGATAACAAATTGCATGGTTTAGATTGTTGATATTCATTTGTTGGAGATTCCTATTAAGTTTCTAGAGATATACATTTTGAGGGTTCTTCCTATTGAATAGGGATGACTCTTTGATACACCTATGACACTATTTAATCCTAAATGGAGGATCATCATTTAATTTTCTTGGTGTATCCTCTAAATTTATCATGAAACATCTATTATGGGTGTACACTCTACATTGAGGGGACACATTTTCACTTCTCTTCCTAGTTCACATCTTAAGGAGACATGTTTATTTTTGGAGTTCGATAAAAAATATTACACGGATCAATTACTGTTAGTTCCTTTCTTTTCACCTTCTTCTATTGGGATTCATCCTAATTTGTTTGTGATATCTTCATCAACCAAGAACATAACAACACATGTGAATTCTTCAAAGATATCATGCTTAATTTAGATTCCCCTTCCTTCTTCCAATCTACAATGAGAATCATTCTTGCATTTGTACTTGGTGTATGTTCTTCCTAAAGTAAGAAATGTTGTTTGTTAGCATTGATCAAGAACTTTCCATTCTTATAGGAAGTTAATCATTAAGGGTGACAAGGGGTGAGGGGGAGGGGAGGTTATGTCTCCTTGTTTCCTTCCTATGGGGGGATTCTTTACTGTATATGAATGATGCATGTAATTATGGGGGGCCTTGGGCTACTCCATCCATCCATACATCCTTTTTTCTCTCTTTATTTTTGGAGGTGGGTTTTCCCATGTGGTTTTCCCTCTTTCTCCACTTTATGAGAGATTGCATTGTATATCTTTTGAGCTTGCAATTTGTGCAAGGATGCCTAACATGGTCTAGTAGCTGGGACCCATAATACATTGTCATCTATCTTTTGTAAGCTTAAGTGCATTACCCTAAGTTGCACTTAGAGGGGGGAGGGGTGGTGTGATTAAAATTTATTAATTATACTTTACTTAATCTTAATATATTTTTCATATTAATTACCATTGAGACACATAGGAGTTTTTACTTTATTTTAGCACATGGCATAGGAGAAAGTAACATTCACTTAGTTTTTTATCTCACAACTATTTGCTTATTAGATCTAGATATGTGTTCTTATCATATTGTCATCCTAACATTTTTGCAAAATGGAGAGTGATCCACCTTTAGTGGACATATGATTACACCTTGTCTAGTTGATATCTTATCATTTGCATATCTCCTAGTTATCGTGCATTGCCTATATATTAAAGTACATCTATGATGTATTCATCCATTATCATTTAGTCATATCATTTGATTGTACATTTTTTTCTCTTTCTTGTGTTATTTATTGAGCTTTTAAATCTTTGCATTGCATTCATTTCCTTAGGAAAATTCTTACAATTATGTGTATTTGTAAGAATTTGCCTAAGGTAATAATTCAACGCCAAGATCAAGAAGCTTAGTAGATAGCACAAGAGAGACAAATGATGATTGAATGAGAATGGATATTAGATGATTGGATATGAGATAAATACACACTAGAAGTGCCTTGTATATAAAGGCAACTAAAATGACTAGGAGTCAGCAAAGAGATAATCATCACAACTAAGCACGTGTCCACCAAGAGTGGATTATCCTCCATTGAGTACAAGAGTTTGTGCGATGATGAGAGGATAAGTTTACATAGGTGTATCTCATAAAGAGATATTGTAGACACTATGTGCTCAAATAAGTTGCTAACTCCTATGTTGTCAACAAGACAACTCATATGACTATGCATATTCCTAGGTGTCTACGTGACAACAAATATAAAAATGCATTATTCTAAGTAAACTTAAGTAAAGTTTAATAATAATTAATTATTTACACTAACATCATTTGATTGGTACTCAATGTTCTTATCAAGATTTTTCTAAAATTATTCATTAGTTTTTACATTCAATTTTTTATCTTGTTCAGTCTTTTATTATAACAGTTGTATTTCCTCCTCGTATAATATCCCATAAGTATACCTATTGAATCCCCAATATACTAAGAGGGGAGGGATGATTCACTATATCCTTGAATAATTTAAAATAGCTAATTATTTTATTGTATACCATGTTTCAAATAAAGGAATTAATAGAAAAAATCACAACACATAATATTGACATTTTGCATCGAAACCCAAGATAGAAAAAACCACATTAGTGTGTTGGATCTCATATATTATGTAATTGATTAAATAATTTAAAGGAGTGGATTGCTGGTGGGGTGACTCATTACTTGTGTGGCTTACTGCCAATATACAAAAAATAACACTAATAGATTTTACAAAAAATGAACTGATGAACACGTGCACCACATATGCATAGATTATAGTTTGTAGTGTATATAAATCTAAATTTCTTATCTAGTAACACAAAATTTATCATATATAGTTCTATAGTTTGCAAACAAAAAAATCAACATATCACATAAATCACATGTATATGTTTATGTACAAATGTCTTTACAAATATATACCACTCTTTGGTTTAGCACATATAATATATCAGTTGAATATCAAGCATTAGCTGAATGCCTTTTCTAATTTTTTGTTAGCTGGCGCAAAAATGGATAGAAGGTACCTGTTTCATGTGAGGACTGATCCAAAAATCATGTTGATAATACCTCCAATGATATGTATTGGCAATGAGAATATACACCAATAATGATAAATGTAGAAACATAATCAACATAGATAAAATTTGCATAAATATTGCGAGATCCAAAATAGTGTCATTAATGACAACCAAAACTAGGAAGGCTAACAATCTACCCCTTTGTCATTAATGGAAAAAACCAAAAAAATTGAACAATCTTTTTTTTTTAAATGAGCTATATAGTGAAAAGATGAAATGATTCCAAAACTTACCCAAAATATAGATGATCTCTAAAACTCTCCCTCAGAGGAACATATGATCTCTCATTTTTTATTTTTTGTAAATTCAAACAATTAATTCTCCCCACTTTTTAATTAGTGAAGAGGGTGCTATTGAAGTAGAAAGAAAGACAACCTTGTGTAGCTAAGGTGTAATGCCCTGCCCGGAGATCCTTGGAAACAAGGATTCAAATCAAGCCAAGATTTTTTTTTTACAAGTACGAATGCACAAGACAACATCATACAAGGATCACAAAGATCGCAACGGAAGACTTCAACACAATCCTGGCAACCAACGAATCTCCGAACGCCACTACCCAACTGACACACCCAAACAAAAGCCAACAACCACCACAACAAGATGAGGGCATAAGAAATGACCACTCATTAACAAAACATCAAGCTGGGGTAAAATGTAGAATCCTGAAATTTGGTGAAGCTTGAAATCTTGAAGCCCTGAAAATTGGCTAAGTCTGGATTTCAGAAGCCCTGAAATTTCCTAGAATCCATAACTTATCTCTGAGAGGTTTGAAACCTATCTCAAACGATTTGTCGCATATATTAAAATATATCTTAAGTATAAAAATATACGTCAACTTATACTTAAACGATATATTTTAAACCCCAAGAGACTAAAACAGAAACACAAAAATTGAATTTCAAAAGAAACCTCCCGAACTCAAAATGCAACAACATAGGCTTGAAGAACGCCCAAAAGGGTATCCAGATCAACTCTCAAAAAGATCAAAACACTACAAAAAGTGCCCACTGTTGGCACGCGCAGGTTTTAACCAAAAGGCGTGTGACACTTCTCACTAAGGGAGGGCAACACTTCTCCCTTACTGCGTGCGACACTTCTCAAGAAGGCGTGCGATACTGGAAAAGTATCGCGCGACATTTCTCATAAAGCCATGCGAAACTCTTCCAGTGTCGTACGACACTTCTCCAGTAATGCGTGCGACACTTTATAGTATCGTACGACATTCTTTCTATGGGCGTGTGATACTTTATCAGTGTCGCACAATGCTGAAAAAATGTCGTCCATAGAAAGTAAAAACACTTCTAGAACTCAAAAACGGGGAAAAACCAACAAAAGAACCTCCACACCGGGGAGTACCGGATCCACAAAGGCTCGAGGAATGAACATTCGAGTGCAAGAACAACACAAAAAGGAGAACATCCATCCATCTAAACTATAGCAGCAAAGAACACACTGAAATAAACATCGCAGTGAACTGAACAACCAAACTAAGTACGTGGTTCCTCCCAATCGTCAATAGCATCATAAGACCATCGTGGATCCTAGCCATCCCCCACGCGTAACATCCCAAGCCACCGACCAAATCGTCAGTACTGTCATAATAAGGATGTCACTACTAAAACATGCATAATAACAGCATAAAAAAATCTAACATGCTAATGATAACACATAAGATAATCCTATAGTAGATAACATCACCTATCACATGCTAAACAATAGTAAGCAACAGATATACTACTAAATCAAATAACATCATCTAACCATATGCTAAACATCATAATAAGGGAATGCGTCAAATAAAATAACATCATCTAAACATGATATACAAGCATCCCAATGAAAGCATAAATCACGAGAAACCATACTCCGAAACCCGAAGTACCAAGTGAAAACATCTAGCAACGATCGCACTAGGATAAGAGACCGTCTCTATACACCAGTCCCTAGCAGTGGTGAAGGTAGCTATGCCTCCCAACCACGTGGCACCCGTAGGTCCACACCTGCCGTGCTGATGGAGATAATGATCCAACCACAAACACACAAAAGCACAACATTCAAGGCTAACACTCATGCCAGACAGTATGATAGCTGAACCAAGAACCTAAGACAATGCAAGGAGTAAAGGTCCTGGTCAGACACTCAATAGGCTACTATGTAGGGGCTGACATCCTGGAGAGTCGCTTGGCATCAAAAAGCCCAAGCTCGGATCGTGTGTCCTCAAACTTAAACGGGTGCTCACACATTGTGTCCTCGAACTTAATTGGGTGCTCACACATTGTTTCCTCGAACTTAATCGGGTGCTCACACATTTTACTTATCTTAAGTTTTATTAACAATCACACATTTTATTTAGTTATCACTTGCTTAAAACTTCTTATCCTCCGTCAACCTCCAGTGCCATGAACGCCGAGCTGCGAGATAGAAGCCCCCTCTAGATGCTACCCTACCCTACCCATGCTCATCCTACGACAAGTGCCGTGGGCATGCATTCTCCCATCCCAACCCCAATGATCATAACTTCCAGAAAATCCACGAAAGATCGGGCCTCACAAGTCACCCAACAAATGTACGTGCACATACTCGTGTGTGGCGCACCACCATCACGAAGATCATAACACAAGGACAGGAATGAGAACACAATGCAAAGAAAACACCCAACAGAAAGCAACACGGGAAGGACGGATTCTACACGAATCCCAAAGCCAATAAAACCATACATCATTAAATCACTCAATCAGCCTCAATCCGAGAGTATGGATTCTACACGAATCCCAATGATGCAACAAGACCAAACATCATGAACTCACTTAATCGGCCTCAATCCGAGAGTATGGATTCTACACGAATCCTAGCATTCACGAACAAAAGCAAAGGTCCAAAAGAAACCATAATAGGTAACAAATCACTCAACCGAACACAACGTCGGGAACCGAACACAACGTCGGGAGTACGGATGCAACACGCATCCCAATGCAACATAAAAGTGAAAAAGTGGTCTAACTGATATCCAAACGGATCATCAAGGTCCACGACCCACATTGTGCCAAGAAAACTCGAGAAAACAGGGTAGCACGCAAAATGAGGTAAAAACTCCAAAAATTTGAAAAACTTCAAAATTAAAACCCATTTGGCCTTTGGGTTCAAAAACCCCAAAAATCCAAAAATAAATGGAATCGAACACCGTATGCAAAAACGGCCAGCATAACGGCATAAAATTCCAAACCCTCATCCCAAAAAATAGGGAAATGTTCATACTCGCCCAACCGAGTAGAACTAGCATACAGAAACGAAGGGGAACACTAGTTCTCAGCCTCCAAACAAACGGCTACCAAAAACAGAAGCAGAAATAGAGCAGAAACAATAAAACAAGAAATCCCTACCTCACAGCCAAAAGGGCAAAATGGGAATCTGAACCATAAAATAAATATCCCGCAGAAGTAGCTGAAAATCGTGGCAATCCAAGGTTTCCCCGAGCTGGATCCAACGAGCCCAACCTCGCGATGATCCCACGCCCGTAGCTCGCACAACGAACAAAACAATAAATCCTCATGAAGAGGATTTTGGGTTTTACTCTCCAACTTTCCAATTTGAAAGTGAGAAGTGAGGAATTAAATTCCTTTTTGACTACTTATTCACTTTTCGGGTGAATAATCGATTAGGGCAAATAACCAGCCAACCTAGTTAAATCCCGAATCGACCCAAACGAAAACAAGCTATTCCTATAAATAGGAATTCATCTATGGAAAAGCTGCCAAAAATTAAAATAAATCAATTAAAAATCCCAAAAATCCAAAAACACAGAAATCACCTAAATAACTTTCGCGACAATGCGAACCTCTAAATGCACAGACACGCTTACTAGTCTAATCACATAATGCAAATGAGTTCAGATTTAATAATCACCGAAAGGTTTAAATTAAACATTTTAATAAAAGATACATCGACCATACAAGGACGACATTGGTAAAATATGAAAGGCTGAATCACTAACTCCATGTGCCACTGCCAGGGATATACATCCTGCACACTAAACAACACAATCAAGTGCAATTGCATATAATAACATAGCCGAAGCAATAAATGCATTAAATCACCTAATTTAACCATTTATTTAATTATATTAAAATAATCTATTTACATCACTCACGTTCGCATAAAGCATAACAATGCAGGAATGAAGTAAATAACCATAGCATTAAATCCATCACATAACAAAATCAGAGGTATGTCCAAATACTAGATAACCAGATATCATCATAAAACACACTGTCATCTCAAAATGGCATCATCATGCAATATGATTAACTGAACAACATAGTAGTCTAATATCTATGATATTGGAATCAAAGAGTAACATTTGACCCTCAGGCCATCTCAAATGTAAAACATAACATGAGTAACAAATATCTCTCTAATCAGAAATATAACAAGGTAAATGTTCGCAGCACATAACCAAAGAATCCAACAAGAATAAACCATTTCTAATCATTAATGCATTTAATAAGGCACTTAAAACACATAAGCGAACACAGTCATAAACATGACTAACCACTGCTACAGGAACCCAGTCCAGTGTAGCATGGTAAAAGAACATAGTGCAATCTCTGCACACATCTTAGGTTAATCACGAAACAACCTCATGATACCACATCGATCCTGGTAACCACTAGCACAAACCTCAGTGAACCAAAAATCACATCATAATCTCAAAGATTAGTCAAAAGCATAATCAACGCAACAGATAAAGAAGCATAAATCCAAACACCTCAACGGTGTAGACCACTCAGGGTCACAATCATGATCTATCACAACAAAAGATCAGCAAGGTTGCATCCATCAGGATGACTTACAAAAGTCAAATGGGAGAGGCACTACATAAGGCATCAAGATGAAAAACTTTGATAGTATTCTTTAAATTTTGAAGTTCCTCTATTAATTTCTTTCTTGAGATGAAAGGGTTGAACATGTGCTGAAATGAGTAAGTTTTCTACTTTAAGAATAGTTGTTGGTACAATCTTAGAGTTATTATGAGTATTTAACACACCGAGACCTAACCAAGAAATGGAGGGAGCACAAGAATCTTGTATATTACCAAGAGAAATAGAGATAGAATCACAATATTGTTAGTTAATTATATTTTTCCACACAATTCCATTTGAGAATGAATAGGTCTATCTAGATCATTATTAATTTTGTAAGAAGTGTATGCATTCTTGATTAAAGTAGAGTGTGTGTGTGTGTGTGTGTGTGTGTGTATGTGTGTGTGTGTGTGAGAGAGAGAGAGAGAGAGAGAGAGAGAGAGAGAGAGAGAGAGAGAAGGAGAAGAGTGTGATAGACGTGAAGAAAAGAGATAGAAGAGGGAGGGGAAGAGAGATTAGATAGAGATAAAGGAGAAGAATAATTGTTGTCACTTAGGTTTGCACCCTTTTCCAAAGCCTATACATGAGGACAACCTAGTGAAACATGGAAACAACCTCCAAGCTTTGGGACTTGAACTGTGAGGTTGAGTCTCCAGAGAAGGCCGACTTCCTCTTACTATCAAGATGCACCCAACTACTCTTAGAAAGGAAAAGGGAGAAGGAGAGCATGAAAGAAAATCTATCTAATCTAATTTAAAGAGGTGATGCACCAAAATAGAGTGTTCAGACCAATCTTTTCCCATATATGCACTATTGAACCAGAATTAAACTAAAGATATACACACTCAGACTTGTTTTAATCAAATAATCACATGCAGATCTGAAAACCAAGATGAATGCCACAAGGAAGAGAGATTCACTTATATTATCATTCATAGGCCAAGGAGATACAGTCATGCAAATTATAGATCTCTACAAAACACCAGTTAGAGGCAAAGAATTCTTGCACTTTCATACCAATGGCTGAAGGAGATAAGGCAGAAATCATACAGTTCAGAGGCATAGGGGATTTTACACTGAAACTGTAGAGCAACAACAAAGAACAATAGAGAATGTTCGACCTTAATAAAATCTACAAAATTTGCCTTTATAGTTCAGGCATAACTGAGATTTTCCCTCCAAAACTATCCTGCAACCATCGCCATTAAGTCCTACAGAGAATAATCATGGAACAAATCTGAAGAAAATGTGATCTTGCTATCAAAAAATGCCTTGAGAAGACAAAAACGACGCCATTAAGCTATTCTGACCAGGTAGATGGATTGGATCGAAGGGGTGGAGTGTTTTCTCGCATTTAGCATTCATTTCCTAGTGGTTGGAATCGATCATGAAGATCAGATTCATGTAAAATCCTGGCTTTCCGCTATTTTTGGTTTGTGAATCAACATGATCAGCAGGTTAACATAACCCTGGCACTGGGATGAGCCATGTGGACCAATCAAGTCACCTCATTTTTTCACCTTGCAGGTCTTCATGCGGTTGACCATGCCTTTCTCTAATTAACTATGCCATCTTCTTAAACCCTGACCACGATGGCTACAACATAACTTCCACCCCCTTAACTATCAATCTTGGCTAGGCCTGCAAGGACATGTGTCACCTAGGCGCTATGTTGCTATGGGTATCCTCCGAGCACTTTCCCATTACGAGATAGCACCCAGTGTTGATCTTCCTTAATCTAACGTTCATGAAGACTCGCCATTTCCTGTGCTTGCCTTTAAACTTCTGGGCCCACGAAACACCTCAGCACACCTGGCAACACATGGCATCCAACTGCGGATCCATAGAGAAACTGGTCCCGCAGAAACACGTGGCGGCTACCCACTTTCCCGCATTTTTTAATTTCCTCGCATCTTGATAATGCGAGAAAGTGCCAACCCTTGATCTGCCTACATCGGACGGTGAACATAACTTGTACTTTCTAAACCTCTGAGAACATCTACCTTGACATCACCTAGGACATGTGTCACCAAACTGCTTCCCTGCAATATTTATCTTGCCTGCACCTTGATTTTGCGAGAAAGCCTCAGCTATGAATCAGATCATATCAGACGGTGAGGACTTATCTAGTATCTTCTTGTGAGGAGGGCGGGCAAATGATGTCATCTGGGACATGTGCCCTCCACTCGCTTTCTTGCATTTTTAAATTTCCTCACATCTTCATAATGCAAGGAAGCACCAACCCTTGATCTGGGGAGATCCGATGGTGCCTGTAACTCGTACTTTCTAGATCTCTGCAACCATCTGCCATGACATCATCTAGATGCATGTTAACAACCCACTTTCCCGCATTGTCAGAAGGTCTAACAAAGCTCATAATGCGAGGAAGCGGACACCAACCGATCTGCTAGCTCAACCACCACTTGTTCATCCTGTAGCCCACAAGATGGAAATAGACCCACTTGCTACGCATCACTGAGGCGCTATGTCGCTATGGGTGAGAAGAACCAATTTTTTGATAGTGCCATAGCGCCCTCCGGTGCCATAACTTGCCGTTGGAACCTGACGAAGACCCCGCGTGATGTCATGCTGTCTACGCGTTAGAAAGGGGCATTCTCGCATTTTTAAATTTCCTTGCATCTTGAAAATGCAGTGATGCGTCGACTGTTGATCCTCTGAGATCTAACGATGTGCAAGGTTACAGGCTAGCAGAAGGAAATTTAGGAAATAAGGAAATAACATAAGGTTTTTCATTCAATTTTTTGATATTTCCTGGGCATTTAAAATAATCTAAAAGCTAGAAACTAGTCGTTGGACAGGCTAGGAAGGTATTCAAAATTCAAATATTTGGCGGGGAGGCACAAAATGCAACATTTCTGGCAATTCATAGGGGATGCTAGCCTGCTAAGCATAAGACCAGTGGCCTGAAGCATCCATTGGGCTATAGAGTCAAAAAGATGCGGATCCTGAGCACTGTGAAAACCTAACCCTATCTCTGTGGCAACAACAAAATACTGAAGAAACTTTGTTTCTGCAATTGGAACCAGAAATCAAACATCTCTGCAACCTTCAAAAAAATTCAACACTTGTTGTCTCACAGAGAGACAACCCTGTGCTCGTGTACTTCTTGGAAAATAGGAAACCAACAGAAAGAAAAACTACTCTAATATGTACAAATATTTACAAAGAGAGGGGTCAAACAAACCCATTGACTGGTTTGCTAAAATAGCTGCCCTTCCTTATCAACTGGTTCCTTGTTCCATACAAAAGGACAACCAAATGGATTAGCAGGTATGACAAGCACACTACTGCATGGAATATCTCTTTCCCAATGCTAAAAATAGTGAAGCTTTCAAACACTAGGGGTTTTCCTTGTGGAGCAAAACATACCTGCTCCTCCTTGTGATAATATTCCTCATGCTCTGGAGTGAACATGACTGGGAGCAACTTGCTGATTTGTTGCAGAGCTAGATACCTTATAGGGCATCCTCTTGATGGTGTAGGGCTAGAGGAATCATCCTTGACCACTTGACTATGCTTTGCAATAATAGTCTTCAAGTGGTTTGGAAGTGGCTCCTCCTTTTGATTTTTTCCCACATCTTGTTCATGCTGCCCATGAACCATTTCCTTTGGATCTACTGGTATGGTGTGATATTCCACTTGTTGTTGTTGTGGAACATGCTCCTCATATATAGGAGATACTGATTCAATATCCATGGAAGAGAAGAGAGCATCCAACTCATCCAAAAGATCATCCTCATCATTGATCTCCTCCATTGTAGTTTCGAAGATATGCATAGGTTGGGAAAAGACCTCATGCAGGTTAGCATATTCCTCCTCAAGGAAAAAGCTATCCTTGAGGCCTTCTTGTCCATCTTCCACATCATAGAGGGTTGTCTGCTGCAGCAAATGATCCTCTTCCTTCCCTAGCAGCAGATCCTCATTCACTGGCAAGGGCTCAAAAGCCATGACTTGCTCCTCAAGAGGAGGAACAGACTTATTGTCTTCTTCTTCTTTCTCAAAAAAAGAGGGAAGCTCTTCAGATAAGAGGGTTGGGTCCTCTTCCTTTGGCTCAGTAGCCTCCTCTTTGTTCTCCTCAGTAGACTGCAACTCCTCACATGGAATCCTTGTGGGTTTGGATTCAATCTCCCAAAACTTTGTATTTGAACCATCAGAAGTCCATGCAATCAGCCCACCTAGAAATATTCTAATAGTAATAGGCTCGGGGGGTTCATGACTAGTCCAACTCTCTCTTATAGGGAATGGAGGGGCTACACTGGTAGGATCTTGCGAGGGAGGGGGCTTCCTAAAGCTTGGAATGACATATTTGGGAGAAGGGGGGGTATCTACCTCCTTGACTTGAAAATGAGCTGATTGGAGCCTCATTTCTTGCCCTCTTGCTACCACAACTTGCCTTGCAAGGTTCTCCTCAAAATGTCTCTGTTTCTCCCTCTCTTCTCCTTCTTGTTGGAGATAGGCCATCTCCTCTTGCTGTCTCTCAAGCTCCTACTGCCTTGCAAACTCATCAAGCCGCCTATCCATCTCCTCAAGTTGTCTATCCCGAGCCAATAACAGCTCATCTTTTTCATCTATCTTCCTATCCCATGAATCAATCCTCTTTTGGAATCCCAACAACATATCTTTAAGTTCTTCAATTAAGGGTGTTGGGACTAATGGAGTAGAGGCAGGTGGAAGGTCAAAGTTTTGAGTAGCTTGGTTATAAACAACTTGGGGTGGAGATTGAAATTTGGCAATATGAGGGCTGAGGAATAAATTTTTCATGATATGGGGGGGAATAATGACTATTTCTATGAAATGAATCCATAACAAAGTTTTCATAAAAGCTGCAATTTCATGGAAAACTTGAAAATCACAAAAAGATCAAAGGTGATCTTTACATACCAGCACTGTTTCTACTTGAAACTAGTAGATTTGCACTAGAGTCGCCATGGTGTTTGATTGAATGCCTCCAAAGGCTGGTAACACTAAGAATAACACCCAAATTCTTAGTGTATCAGGATCAATTGGCTAACTAGCGAACTTATAATCTTCTGACTAGTGTCCCACTGGGCGTGCTAAAAACTGTTGTCACTTAGGTTTGCACCCTTGTCCATAGCCTATGCATGAGGACAACCTAGTGAAACATGGAAACAACCTCCAAGTTGTGGGACTTGAACTGTGAGGTTGAGTCTCCAGAGAAGGCCAGCTTCCTCTTACTATCAGGATGCACCCAACTACTCTTGGAGAGGAAAAGGGAGAAGGAGAGCATGAAAGCAAATCTACCTAATCTAATCTAAAGAGGTGATGCACCAAAATAGAGTGTTCAGACCAATCTCTGCCCATATATGCACTGTTGAACTAGAATGAAACTAAAGATATACACACTCAGACTTGTTTTAATCAAATAATCACATGCAGATCTGAAAACCAAGATGAATGACATAAGGAAGAGAGATTCACTTATATTATCATTCATAGGCCAAGGAGATACAGTCATGCAGATTATAGATCTCTACAAAACACTAATAAGAGGCAAAGAATTCTTGCACTTTCATACCAATGGCTGAAGGAGATAAGGCAGAAATCATACAGTTTAGAGGCACAGGGGATTTTACACTGAAATTCAAGAGCAACAATAGAGAACAATAGAGAATGATCAACCTTAACAAAATCTACAAAATTTGCCTTTATAGTTCAGGCATAACTGAGATTTTCCCTCCAAAACTATCTTGCAACCACCGCCATTGAGTCCTATAGAGAATAATCATGGAACAAATCTAAAGAAAATTTGATCTTGCTGTCAAAAAATGCCTTGAGAAGACATAAACAATGCCATTAAGCTATTCTGACTAGGTAGATGGATTGGATCGGAGGGGTGGAGTGTTTTCTCGTGTTTAGCATTCATTTCTTGGTGGTTAGAATCGATCATGAAGATCAGATTTGTGTAAAATCTTGGTTATCCCCTATTTTTGGTTCATGAATCAGCATGATCAGTAGGTCAACATAACCCTGGCACTGAGATGAGCCACGTGGACCAATCAATTCACCTCATTTTGCCACCTCGCAGGTCTTCACGCGGTTGACCATGCCTTTCTCTAACTAACCGCGCCATATTTTTAAACCCTGACCGCGACAACTACAACATAATCGCCACCCCCTTAATTGTCAGTCTTGGCTGGGCTTGTAAGGACATGTGTCACCTAGGCGCTATGTCGCTATGGGTATCCTCCGAGCACTTTCCCATAGCGAGATAGCACCCTGTGTCGATCTTCCTTAATTTGACGATCGTAAAGACTCACCATTTCTTACGCTTGCCTTTAAAATTTTGAGCCCACAAAACACCTCAGCACACCTAGCAACACATGGCATCTAATTGGTGATCCACAGAGAAAATGGTCCCGTAGAAACACGTGGTAGATACCCGCTTTCCTGCATTTTTTAATTTCCTCGCATCTTGATAATGCAGGAAAGTGCCAGCCCTTGATCTACTTGCATTGAATGGTGAACATAACTTATACTTTCTGAACCTCTGAGAACATCTGCCATGACATCACTTGGGACACATGTTGCCAAACCGCTTCCCTACAATATTTATCTTGCTTGCACCTTGATTTTTCGGGAAAGCCTCAGCCGTGGATTAGATCATATCAGATGGTGAGGACTTATCCTGTATTTTCCTATGAGGAGGGTGAGAAAATAATGTCATCTGGGACACATGCCCTCCACCCGCTTTCTCGCATTTTTAAATTTCCTCACATCTTCATAATGCGGGGAAGCGCTAACCCTTGATCTGGGGAGATCTGATGGTGCTTATAACTCATACCTTTTGGATCTCTGCAACCATCCATCGTGACATCATCTGGACACATGTCAACAACCTGCTTTCTCGCATTGTCAGAAGGTCTGACAAAGCTCAAAATGCAGGGAAGTAGGCACCAACCAATCTACCAGCTCAGCCACCACCTGTTCATCCTGCGGCCCACAAGACAAAAACGAACCCACTTGCAACGCGTCACCGAGGCGCTATGTCGCTATGGGCGAGAAGAACCAATTTCTTGATAGCGCCATGGCGCCCTCCGATGCCGTAACTTGCCGTTGAAACCTGACGAAGACCCCGTGTGACGTCATGCTATCCACGCATCAGAAAGGGGCATTCCCACATTTTTTAATTTCCTCACATCTTGAAAATGCAGGGATGTGTCAACCGTTGATCCTCTAAGATCTTATGATGCGCAAGGTTGCAGGCCAGCGGAAGGAAATTTAGGAAATAAGGAAATAACATAAGGTTTTTCATTCAATTTTTTGATATTTCTTGGGCATTTAAAATAATCTAAAAGCTGGGAACTAGCTGTTGGATAGGCTTGGCAGGTATTCAAAATTCAAATATTTGGCAGGGAGGCACAAAATGCAACAATAATGAAGACTCATAATAGACAAAGATGGTGATGGGAGAAAAAAGATGAGATAGAGGGAATGGAGAGAGGATGAGACATGTATGTATAGACATATATACATCAATCTATATAAATATATACATATATCTATACATATGCATATACACATGATATATATACATATGTATAGGGTATATTGATTTTGCATGCTCATGTTTTAAATTCTACAAAACACAATCACATTTTAGATAACTAAAACCATATGGTAAACCCAACTTAAGCACAATGCATGTCTACTTCAAGGTAATGTTATTAGGTTTTTAATGTTTAAGAACTTGATCACGTTATGAAGAACTAGGAAATATTGACTTAGTCTTATGTAAGATAATTAGGTTTTGAAATAGTTAAAAACCCGATAGCATTATGGTCAGGTAAGAGGACTAGATAATACACCTAAGACTTGGGAACATTTCTCTCCTTTATTTATTTCTCTTTTCCCATCCTTTTTTCTTTTGGGTTGATTTCTTAACTTCCCTATTATTAGGTTTACACATCATCAAGTAGGTATTTGTAAAATTACCACCATAATTTCACATAGTTTCTCTGCTTTCTAACCATATATAATTTTCATTTTTTGGACAACATTAGCATTGTAAACTTTATTTTTCTTTACTAGTGTCTCCATAGTTCTTAGAGACACGGGTCTACTATTTTTCACCAAAATTTGACCTACTTCACCAAATTTAGAACAAATAATATATTATTATTCTAGACTATACACTTTAAAAAAACAAGTTTTTAATTTAATTTAATTTTGATGCAAGTAATCCCAGTACATGAACAAACACGTTATTTTTAAGCAACCACTTCAAAAAATAATTTAAAAAAAATACTCAACAAAAAATTACAAAAAAGTGCTCAACGTCTAGCTCCCACACTTACTTAACATTTTACAAAAAGGATTTTTCAAAACACCAAGTCTAGATATATCTTTTGTGATACACATGACATAAGTCTAGATATATCTTTTGTGATATACATGGCATACATTGGGTGGGTGCACCAAGACGGTGTGCAAAAAAGTCGACACCATGTGAAATAAGTAAAATTTATATATAACATGATCATGTTATTTATACATTTCATCAAATTCCAAAATGGGGCTTGGCTCATTACTGAGCCAAGAAAATAATATTTTAAAAACTTCAACTTATCCATAACACGATCACATTTTAACTTGATAATAATGCAATCACATTATTATTGGTAAAAATAATTAAAAATTAACTCATAGGTTAGGGCCATGTTTTACACCCAAAATCACAAACAACAAATACAAACATCAATTCCCCCCTCTAATGCGATTGTGTTTGCTCCCTCAACCTCCAAACCATCTAATTTGTTGGAAATCTTTGATGGTGCCTCAACAAAAAGGTTAGAGATCTTTCATTTTTGTTTTTTGTTGTATGTTGTATTATATTAGGTTTTTTGTATTGGTTTGAGGTTTTCTTAATCATTTGATAATTAGATACATCTAGACCCAGTAAATGCAAACAAAACTAAAGGTCACATCCTTTCAAAGAAACAAAAATTAACCGCAAAACCCTCAAGGGGCAGCCTCAAACACAAAATATCCTCAAATGGTTTCCCCTCAACAACGATCACCATGTGTAAGGCTTCCGCTAATCCCATTAGATCATGTAAACACCAGACAAGAAGAACTTATTAAATGTCTCATAGAAAATAGTACCAAAATAACTAATTTGGTTGGTAGCTTGAGGTCTTCTAATCTTGGCCATCACTCCACCCTAGCTGACACATTAGAAAAAATGGCCACTAGTGCAAATAAGGTGAATAAGGAGGTGACCAAGTGGGTTTCATTGAGGGATAAATGTCATGCATATTTTTTGGATGCATTATCCTATGATCAGGTGAAAAATAGAAACATAAAAAAATGTAAGATACACCAATCCCAATGATAGTCTTAGCCTAGATGAAACCAACCTTCAATTTCCTATTCATTGGTGTGCTCATAGGGGGATCAAAGTGGATTTTTGGCATAGGTGGTAAATGGTATTTGACCAACCACCCTATAATAATAATAATGAGGTACCCTTATATTTTTTGAGAAAATTATATTGTGGGTTTATCCTCAACGAGAAGCCATATTACTTTGAATTCTGTCAGTTCTAGGATAGAGTGAGGGGATCTGCACATGATAGACCCGAGGTTCATAGAATCACCTAGCTAGAGTAAAGGAAGTATCTAGAAAAAAACTTGTAATTCATGTTGTGCTCCCCATAGTCATGAATGACTCTATGGACTTATAGAATCTTCATGCAACCACATAATTAACTGATGTCATCATTGAGAACGTGACATAGCTAGCCCTAGGAAGGGGTACATTAGCTCCATCATCATCAGATGCTCAACCAAAGTCATCCCTACACACACCACCTCCTCCATCATTAGATATTCCATTTTCTTCAACCCCCTAGTCCATTCAACATATATGGGTCAATTACCATGGTTTGTGTGATGGGCTGAATACTGATGTGAATGAGGATGAATTGACATCCCATTCATCTTTGCATTGTGGGAAAATATGTCATGCATCTACTATTAAGGACACATCCCTTATTGATGATCTGATGATGATGGTATTTTTGGAGGGACGAAAAAGGTTTATTTATTTTTGTTTTGACATGTTATTAATTAATTTCACCTAAGATCGATAAGATTAAATAGATTTGTATTTAAAGAAGTATACATATTGATACATGATATTCAGATATTTGACATGTTTTGATATATGCAAGTTGTAAGGTGCATTGAGTGATAGGAGCACAACTCATATTGTTCATTCGAGTAGACCTACACGGGTAGCTCAAGACTCGAGGTAAAGCAAAAAATATTCATTAGAATAGAATAATACTTTTTGGTTTGAAATATTGATTCTTAATAATATGTATATTTATTTGATGTTTTATAGGGCTTGTCTGCAATTCAGGCATCCCAAATTGATTATGTGACACTTTCAACGATTAACTTTGGCTTATAGAGTTTTGCAGTATTACATATTGCATTGTTTAGAATCTTAATATAACTCATATAGTATCATATTTATTTCTCTTATGTTACTTATATGTTTTTAGGATACCCCACCTACCCTAAGGTCACTAGGAAAGAGGAAGAGATCATCGTGGATACACAAAAAAAGAAGATAAAATAGTTCAATTCTACTATATTTGTTAAAATAGATTATGATTGAAGATGATGAAATTTCTAGTCTATGTTGATGAATGTGCCTTACTTGTTTATTATAAAGGCATATAGAAACTAATGGGTTTCACATAGCTGATGAATGCACCAAAATTCCTTGATGTTCAGGAGAGGGAAGAGGTAACATTCTCATAATTTATTTCGCTTGCATTCTTGTTTATTCAAAAATATTAGAAATCAGGTTCCTTTATGACTAGATGTATTATGTTGTGACTTTTTAGAGAGGAAATCATCAGAGTTGCATCATCATCAGAGTTGCCTCCTGATACTATAGGACTACCATCAAAGTTATGCTCTAGTTCTATATACACACTTTAAACATATGCATTTTTAGTTTTAGACCAATTGTCAACACTTACGTATGTTATTAACTTGTGTTGATTGTCTTTTATGTATCACAATCCCATTCGCCACTTCTTGTGGAATATTTTCTACTTTATTTTGTTATGAGTCTTTCTTATCAAAGAGGAGATCAAACACAATAGAGGAGGGAGGTATGAATTTCCACTATTTTTGTTTAGTCAAGTGATTATTGTGTTTTACCATTTTGTTCAGTATATTGTATTTTACCATACAAGCAAACAACACAACAAATTCATCAGTGGATGTGCCTCCTACTAGCACATGAGTCCTAGCTGCATCTTTGGTAAGCGTTTGTTCTTTATTCCATGTCTCTTTTTTTTTTAGTATGTCTTAATTATAACTGATTGTGCATTAATTTTATTAATAAGTGACATAGGTTTGTCCATCTATGAGTCGGTCTCCCCCACGACATACCCCATTACGATTGATGATGGATTCTCTACCTATCCACTTTGCTAAGAGCCCCACTTGCTTAGTTTGGAACCCATTACCCTCATCATTTAGCCCTAGTGTAGAAGAACGAGATGAAGTAATCAAAAATTCAAAAATCAATGTAAATTACAATCCTCTTTTTAATTAATTTGATATTATATTTGGATAAGATATTTGACTTAGCATTTGAATTGTTCTTGCGCAAATGTAGAGTGAGCCACACAATATTGTGAAAAAGCTTCATATTGATGATCTTGCTTCATCATAGATTTTCATAGATACATTGTTGTGGTCATTGAATGACCAGTTCCTTTACATATTCAACATTTTTAGTGTACATATCAATTTTTATATATAGGTGATGCCCTATTTTGTAACTCTACTTTTGATCTATATGCTATGTTTTTACATGTACTCTTGATATTTTATCATATTTAAATTTTATAATGGAAATATGTGTTTTGACAATGAGTTTTCACAACAAGAGTAGTGGTCAAGATTGCACAGAGAGAGAGAGAGAGAGAGAGAGAGAGAGAGAGAGAGAGAGAGAGAGAGAGAGAGAGAGAGAGAGAGAGAGAGAGAGAGAGAGAGAGAGAGAGAGAGAGAGAGAGATGGGTTGCTTGGTTATCATACTCATTTGACTTGAAGTTTCTTGGTTACTTCTTTGACACCCAACATTGAAAGAAATGATTCCAGATAATGAGATATCACATCCTGAGTTGAATCCAACTCAGATTCAGAAATCCATGCAACATTTTCAATTGTTCTATTTTTCCACTTTACCAAATACTCCATGTAATCCTTTACTCTTGTGCTCTTAACAACTCTTTGCTTTAGAATCAATTCAATCTCTTCCATCTATTTCTTAGGATAATCACTTGGCACAAGAACTTCCTCATTAGAGTCATGATACTCATACAAATAAGAAACATCAAATATAATTGATATTTCCATGTCATCAGACAACTTTACTTCATAAGCATTACTATTGTCAAATCTCCTCAATATCTTACAAGGACCAAACTTCTTCATCCTCAATTTACTATATGTACCAACAAGAAATCTAGCTTTCTTCAAATGAAGCATCACCTCATCACCAACTTCAAAAATCTTATGCTTCCTTATTCTATTTGCACTATCCTTATATTATTTGTTACTATGTTCAACTTATATTTCACTTCCTCACACATAGAATTAATAACCTCAAAAAATTTGTCTCCTTCAACTCTCCTTTTCTTCTCCAACAATATCCCTCAAATCTGATATATGTATAGGATGGATTCCTATAAAAATATCAAAGTGTGTCTTTCCAATACTCCTACTCACATAATTATTATATGAAAACTCTACTTGTGCCAATACCAAATCCCGATTACTCGATTTATCTCCAACTAAGCATCTCAGTAAAATAACCAAAATTTTGTTAATAGTCTCTATCTTCTCATTAGCCTATGGAAGGAATGTATAACTAAACTCCAACTTAGTATACAACTTCTTCGACAAAGTCCTCCAGAAATAACCAACAAACTTACTATCTCTATAATATATACATTCTCCTTAGTAATCCATGCAATCTGTCAATCTCCTTAAAGAAAATATTTGCAATGTGTGTAGATTTTGAAGTTTTCTTAGAAGGTATGAAATGTGCCATCTTGGAAAATCTATCAACAACAACAAATACATAATCATTCCCTCCTATTATCCTCAAAAAGCCCTGAACAAAGTCCATTTTGATATCACTCTAGGGTTTCTTAGGTACTGAAATAGGTGTATAGAATCAAGTATTTTGACTTACCCCCTTTGCAAATTGAAAAACTACAAAAATCCTTACAAACTTTTGAACATCCTTATACAACTAAGGCCAATAATACTCTACCTTAAGCTAAATATCTTATCAATACCAAAATGTCCAGCCAAGTCTATGATTTTACTTTATCAAATTAACTCTCATAGTTCCCCTTGGTATACATAACTGAATTCCTTTGAACAACATCCCTTCCTAAATGAAATAATTTTCATACTTACTTGGTTGATCTAATAAATTAGGTTCTCTACATGCTCTCCACTACTCATAAAATTTAGGATTAGATTCATACAAAGATTTCATCTCATTAAAACCAATAAATTCAATCTTCATCTTGCTCAACAAAGATCTCCTCCTGCTCAATGCATTTGCAACTCAGTTAGTGACTTCACTCTTATGCTTGATAACAAATGTCAAATTTTTCAAATACTTAGAACCCACTTCATATGCTTCTAATTTAATTTAGGTTGACTTCCCAAATATTATAAATCTTTATGATTAGTATACAACACAAACTCTTTAGGTACCAAATAATGTCTCCACCTCTTCAAAGCTTTAACAATAGCATAGAACTCTTAATCATACACATAATACAAGCCTTTTAGCATCATTCAATTTCTCACTAAAGAAAGAAACAAGTTTATCTTTGTGACTCAACATAGCTCCAATTGCAATACTAGTTGTATCATATTGCACTTGAAATATTTTATTGAAATCAGGCAAAGCTAACATAGGTAATTCAACAACCTTCTATTTCAAAGTCACAAAACTCTTATTAGCTCCACATGTCCACTTGATTTTTAAAAAATCTCCTCTCATTGTTTCACTCGTAGTATTCCCAATTGAATTGAAAGTTTTGATGAGATTTCTATAAAAACCAATCCATGAAATGATCTAAATTCTCCAACATTATTAGGTGTAGGACAATTATGTTGGAAATCTGATTGAAAAGATCATCGTTGAAGAAGGAAGATTGTTTGTAAAGAGGGAGATTGTTAATAAAGAATGTTTTCAATCATTGTTTTGTCACTGATGTCAAACCTGCTATTTTTTAGAATGACAATTGCTTATAAGATCCAAGTACTATCACTTAGTTGATTGATGAAGAGGATTTAATCAACAAGATGTAACAAAAGTACCTAAGGAAAAGGTTGAGTTATGGTTTTTTAATGAAGTGCAAGGATCAGTTAAGACAATGGTAAAATGATGTATTGATAGTACACTTGAAGATACAGAGGTTGGCCACACTTAGAAACAATGGAAGAATAAGTTGTAATAAGATTGCTTTCAAAGCTTGACTAAGTTCATTAGTGAGTGCCGAGCAAGCTAGTTCATGCCGAGTAGATTTTCAGCTAGTGTTGAGCAAATGCAAAATCTAGTATGTGTCGAGTGAAATAGAAAGAGCCAAGAAATTTTAGATGCCAAGCAAGTAATAGGTGTCGAGCATCAAAAAAACTTAGTGGATGTCGAGTGAAGTAGCTGGTGCCGAGTAACATAGTGAGTGCCAAGCACTAGAATTTCAATAGTGCCGATCTGCTGCATTATTTGAAAAGTCAAAGATTCGGAAAATCTGAGTTGAAAAGTTTGTTACCTTGAATTTTGTGAACTAGATGGAGGATAAGGAGGATGATTTGGTGGCACAGAATTTTAGGTAAACCATTTTTGGGCAAATTCAAGAGGATTCTTCATGATTTTTCTAGAAGAAAAAAGATATGGGGTAGATTCATTGAATCCTACCTAATCCATTCGATCTAAAATTAAAAGTGGGAAGATTAAGAGTGGAAAAAGTATTCTAGACTTTTATTTAAGGATTCACAAGCCAAGAAACAAGTGTGGTTGGGGGTACCAAGTTGCAAAGTTGTTGAAGTATATTAAGGAGAAGGCATTGAGAAGGAAGAATAGAGCATAGAGACTTTGCTTTGAAAAGTGGCCATATAGAAGATTGCACTAGTACATCGAGCATGGAGACTCAAGGAGACAAAGCTTGAAAGTAGGACAAGCTATCAGAGTTGAAGAGATTGAAAGCCAGACAATGTTGTGAGTTGAAAAAAGATCTGAAATCTACAAGTTAAGTTATAAGTTGTATTAGGTCAAAAGCCCTTGTTGTTACTCTCTAACAATTGTATCAGTTAGGGTAAAATCCTATGGACTTAGGTTGGTTTAGTAACCTTTTGTAAATCCTTTTATAGGGTGGCATTTCAAGTGAATGTTCTAAAGTCCTCTAACTAGGCCCACTTCTAACAGGGTGGTTAAATCCTTTAACTCGGTTAGATTTAACAATGTGTTGTAGCCTTTAACAGGGAATCACTTTAGAAGAGTGAGAATTGAGTAGCATGTTATTGGTGGTTTTTTCCAAATTGGGTTTTCACATAAATCACTGTGTTATGTGTTGATTCTTCATGTGTTATTCTTGCATGTTGATTTTAAAGTAACTTGCTAAGTAGGAAAATTTAAGCTTGGATGCATGAACAATTTAATGGGCTCACTTTACTTGGTGGAAATATTTATTAGGGCATTTGGACCTTGAATAATTGATTCACCCCCCACCCCCCCCACCCCCCCTAGTTATTCTAAAGAATTTCTAACAATTGGTACTAGAGCCATCTGCTGATTTAGTTTAAAGGTACTAGAAGTAGGAAGAACAAAGATGTCCAAGAGAGAAGTTCCCAAGCTCAATAGAGATAACTTCACTACATGGAAAAAGTTGATGGAGCTGCACCTTGGATCAATAAGTGATCATGCACAAACCTCAATTGAAGTAGAACATGTTGATCTAGTTGTATCCATTGCAGAAGATATGAAGAAAAGGAAGGAGCACAATTAGACAATGCTGGAGATTACCTCTGCCCTCAATTATGTTGAATTTGATGGCATCAAGGGATGTGACTCTGCATTCAAAATGTGTAAAGCCCTGCCTGATATCTATTGAGGAGATCAAAATGTTCAAAGAGCAAAAAGAGAAAGCCTTAGAGGGAAGTTTGATGACATGAAAATGGAGGAAGGTGAGAATGTTGCTCAATATGCCTCTAGAATGAAAGAAGTAGTAAGTGCAATAAGAAGTAGTAAGTGCAATAAGAAGTTTGGGTGGTCATTTAAAAGATGATACTATCAATAGAAAATTCTTAAGAACCTTGCTCCCCATCTATGCTATTAGAGTTTCAACCATATAAGAATTAAGATGTGTACTAGGAAACCAACTAACTTTTGAAGGAATAGTAGGAAGACTCACCGCATTTGAGTTGTCCAACTTTGACAACTATAGACCTAAGAATCTTGAATGTTCTTTCAAGGCCAAGCTATCATTGAAAGACACCGAGGAGGAAAAACCAAAGAAGAAGAAGAAAAAGATAAAATATGCATCCAATGATAGCAGCACAGATGAAGAAGTTGTGGAACAATTGGAAGCACTACTGGCTAGAAGATTTCATAGAGGAAAAGGTAAATTCGAAGGTAAGCTTCCTATAATTTATTTTAATTGCCATGAATTAGGACATATTGCAGCAAGATGCACACAGAAGAAGAATTACAGAGAAGGCAACAAGTACAAGAACAGAAGAGAAGATGATAGCAGAGATTACAAAGACAAAGGCAAAAAGTGTTACATTGTTGAAGAAGAGGATTTTGATGAAAATGATGATGAGGTAGTCTATGTAGCCATGAAGGATGAGTCAGATGAAGATGAGGCAACGACACTGGTAACCTATCTGAACAAAAATGACAAATGGATCATAGATAGTGGATGCTCACATCACATGATAGGAGACAAAAGTAAGTTTGTTACTTTTACTCAAAATGATGGAAATAGTGTTAGATTTGGAAATGATGCTCCATGTCAAATCAAAGGAAAAGGTTCTATCAAACTTACAGAGAAATTTTCATGTGATAATACATATTATGTTGAAGGATTAAACTACAATCTACTGAGTGTGTCACAATTAGGCAATATAGGTTGCAAAGTAGAATTTGGAAACAAAACTACCAAAATGTATGACACTGATGAAAATTTGAAAGGAAAAGGAAAACAAACTAGGAGTAATTTGTTTTATTGAGATATCGAAGATGCATCCTATTTTGTTATTAGATTTGATGATGTGTAGTTATGGCATAAAAGGCTATGTCATGTCAACTTTGATAATTTGATTAGCATTAGCAAAATGAAGAAAGTTAAAGGTTTTCCTAAGCTAAAGAAACCTAAAAATACAATGTGCAAACAATTTCAACTAGGAAAGATGACCAAGTCAAGTTTCAAAAGGAAAACCTACACTTCCAAAGAAGTACTAGAGTTAGTGCATACTGATTTATGTGGTCCAATAGAAGTGCAAAGCTACCAAGGAGACATATACATAATGTTGTTTGTGGATGACTACTCTAGGATGATGACTGCCATGTTCTTAAAGCAAAAATTTAATGCATTTAAAATGTTTAAGTGGTATTTGGCCAAGGTAGAGAAAGAAATAGGAAAGAGTTTGAAGTGCCTAAGATCAGATAGAGGAGGAAAATTCACATCAAAAGTGTTTGAGACATTTTGCAATGACAAAGGAATTAAAAGACAAACATTAGCACATAGAACTCCCCCACAGAATGGCATTGTAGACAGAAGGAATAGATAAGTGATCGATTGTGCTAGAACATTAATGATGGAGAAAAATGTTGCTCTAAAGTACTGGAGAGAAGCTGTAAGTATAGCTGTCTACACCCTGAATCGAGTACAAGTCAAGAAAGGTACAAATGCAACACCTTTTGAATTATGATATGGTCACTCACCCAATGTAAAAAATTTAAGAGTATTTGGTTGCAAATTCTATATTCTTAAAAATTAAGAGTATTTGGTTGCAAATGCTATATTCTAGAAATGGCAAGTTTGATGCAAAGAGTGATGAAGGCATATTCCTTGGATATTTCACCAGAAGTAAAGCATATAAGTGTTTGAATACTAACACTAAAAATATTGTGTAGAGTGCAAATATAAATTCTGATGAGCATGTAGAAGCTCAGGTTGATGAAATCAAGAAACCAGAAGAATACAAATCATTTGTATACTTCTATGAAGGGATTCCTACTAAAGAAGAAGTTGCCAATCAAGTTGGGAATCAACAACAAATTTCAGTATTAGCCGAATCACAACCATCGTATGCCAAGTTGCATTTAGAATCCTAGTTATAGAATGAAGACAATACACATTTTGATTCTAAAATTAGTACACATGAAAGAGATGATGAAATATTTGAAAGAAATGTGCACAGTGACTCTGAAACTGAAAGATCAAACATGGAAAGAAGGACAAAACCAAGGTTATCCAAGTATGTGAAAAGACATCACCCTACTGAACAAATCATTGGAGACAAGGAAGCTAGACCAATGACAAGGAATAGACTAAGAAATGAATCATGTCTGTTGAGCAAGATTGAGCCCAAAATAGTGAAAGATGCACTACAAGATGATAATCACCATAAAGCTATGGAAGAAGAGATAGATCAGATAGAGAAGAACAAAACCTAGACATTAGTTCGAAGACTAGCAGATAAAAGTGTGATTGGTACCAAATGGGTATTTAGGAATAAGCTAGATGAGAATAGTGAGATCACAAGAAATAAGGCCAGACTAGTCTACAATGTTAGAAATGCTTTAGAATAACTGGGGGGGGGGGGTGTGTGAATCATTTATTCAAGGTCCAAATGTCCAATTCAAACTTTTTACTAAGTGTAGTGAGCCCATTCAACCATTCATTCATCCAAGCTTAAACATTCCTATTTAGCAAGTTAATGTAAATCAACATGCAAGCATAACACATGAAAAGATCAACACATAACATAGTGACTTATGTGGAAACCCAATTTGGGAAAAACCACTAGTAACATGCTACTCAATTTTCACTCTTCTAAAGTGATGCTTTGTGAAAGGCCTGCCTTGTCAAAGGCTACAACACACTGTTAAATGTGACCTGGTTAAAGGATTTAACCACCCTATTAGAAGTGGGCCTGGTTAGAGGACTTTAGAACATCACTTGGAATGCCACCCTATTAAAGGATTTTACAAATGGCTATTAAACCAACCTAAGTTCGTAGGATTTTCCTTTACCCTAACTGATACAATTGCTAGAGAGTAACAATAAGGGGTTTTGACCTGATTACAGAATACAACTCAACTTGTAAATTTTAGATCACCATTTAGCTCACAACATTGCCTAACTTTTAGTCTCTACAACTCTTGACAGCTTGCCCTCCTTTCAAGCTTTGTCTCCTTGAGTCTCCATGCTCAATATACTAGTGCAATCGTCTCTCTCTGACCACTTGTCAAAGTAGAGTCTTTGTGCTCTATTCTTCCTTCTCCTTGATGTCTTCTTCTTGACACCCTTCAACCACTTTGCAATTTGGTACACCAGCAACTCTTGCTTCTTGGTCTATGATTCCTTAAATAGAAATATGGAATTCCTTTTTTCCCTTGATTTTTCCCTCCTATAATTTCAATTCGTATGGATTGGGTAGGATTCATTAAATCTAACCCATATTTTGTTTCTTCTAGAAACATCATGAAGAATCCTCTTGAATTCACTAAAAAATGGTTTACATAGAATTTTGTGCCACCAGCTCATCATCCTTATCCTCCAACTGGTTCAAAAAATTCAAGGTAACAACTTTGTTGGCTTAGATTTGGAAAATCTTTGACTTTTCCAATAATGCAACAGCTTGGCACTATTGAAATTCTGGTGCTCATCACATACTGTGTTACTTAGCACCAATTACATTTTATTAATGCTCGACACCTAAAGTTCACTCGACAACTACTAAGATTTTTTGATGCTTGGCACCCGAACTTCACTCAACACCTAAACTTCACTCAGCACACACTAGATTTTCTAATGCTCAGCTCCAACTAAAATTTTTCTCAGCTTAAACTAGCTTGCTCGACACCCATTGATGAACTTAGTTTAAGCTTTGCAATCAACCTTATTACAACTTATTCCTCTAATGTTTCTAAGTGTGGCCAACCTCTATATCTTCAAGTATGTTGTCAATACGACATTTAACCATTGTCGTAAGTGATCCTTGCACTTTATTACAAAACCATAACTCAACCTTTCCCTTACATGCTTTTGTTACATCTTGTTGATCAAATCCTTTTCATCAATTAACTAAGTGATAGTACTTGGATCTTATAAGAAAATGTGATTCCTACAAATAGCAGGTTTGACATCAATGACAAAAAATTGATTGAAAACACTCTTTTAACATCAATCTCCCTCTTTCAATCAATCTTCTTCATCAATGATCTTTTCAATCAGATTTCCAACAATCTCCCTTTTTGGCATTGATGGCAAACCAAACTGATCAACCATTAGACCAAACTATTCAACCATGTTATCAAAGTGCTAACTAGGTTAGAACAATAAGTCAAATGTCAAAAAGTAATTGTGTTACCATCAGTTTTCACATCTCCCTCTTTTTATCTACTATCCTGATTGCTTCATTTCTACTTCTCCCTCTTAGTTTTTGTTTCCTTTTTCATTCCTTTTTGCCCTTCTTACATTCTCTCGCTCTGTATGCATTGCTCATCTTACACTATTCTTTGTCCTGATCAGCTTCTCCATCTTCTCCCTCAATTGTTGATCAAATGTTGTTGATCAGTTTTTTGACATTTCTGCCTCTTTGACAACAATGCCAAAGACATATGTTCTCAGCATCTTAACATGCAAGTGTAGCATTTGCAAGTTCTCTCAATTTCTCCCTTTGTCACTTTGCTTGTGACTGATTTGGAACTTCAACACTTTAATTACTTCAGGAATAGTCCTAAAGTAAGTATCCTCTACATCAATGTGTAATATCCTAACAATTAGCTCATTTGATACAAGGAATATTTTCTTTTTCTTCAAGTAGCTTTGGCTAGGGGTATTACCCCTAACTTGCCTCTAAGATACTCAAAAGAATCTTTAGGTAGTGCTTTTTTGAAGATGTCAAAAATCTGTTCCTTTGAGCTAACATACTCCATCTTCACTTGTTTGTCTTCCACCAATTCTCTTACATAGTGATACTTGATTGTAATGTACTTGGTTTTGGCATGCATTACAAGATTCTTTGATATATTGATAACACTTGTATTATCAATATTACCTCCCCAATCTACATCAGTGTAGGCTCTTAGCTCAAACTTTTCACTCCTCTTGTAGTACAAACCAAACTCATTAGTTCCTTTTAGGTACCTCATTATTCTCTTTATTTCCATTAGATGATTTTCTCTTTGATTTATAGAAAATCTTGCCACTATTCCAACAGCTAATGCAATGTCTGGCCTACTATGTACAACATATTGCAACTTTCCAATCATTGATCTAAACATTATCTGGTTCACTTTAGTTGACTTATCATTCTTTGATAACTTATGTCCTGTTACCATTGGCGTGCTGACTAGTTTTGAGTCTTCTAATCCAAATGTCTTGAGTATTTCCTTGATATATTTTGATTGGGTCACAAATATGCCATGCTTCAATTTATATACTTGGAATCCAACAAAGAATTTGATTTCTCCAAACATTGACATCTCAAACTCATGTTTCATTTGATCAACAAAATCTTTGCATAGATCATCTTTTCCTCCAAATATTATATCATCAACAAAGATTTTTGATATCAAAATATCTTTACCTTTTTCAGCCTTGATATACAAGTTGCTATTGTCATCTATTCTCTCAAATCCTATTTTCACTAGATATTTGTGTGGTCTCTCATACCATGCTCTAGGTGCTTGCTTCAAACCATAAAGTTCTTTATGCAATTTGCAAACCATATCCTTGTTGTTTTCATCAACAAATTCCTCTGGTTGTTCTATGTAGACTTTCTCTTCTAGTATACCATTCAGAAAATCAGACTTCACATCCATTTGGTAGAATTTGAAACCTTTGTAAGTAGCATATGCAAGTAATATTCTTACTCCTTCCATTCTTGCAATAGGGGCAAATGTTTCCCCATAATCTAGTCCTCCTTCTTGTGCATAGCCTTTGCGAACAAGTCTGGCTTTGTTTCTTGTTATTTCACCATTCTCATCAAGTTTGTTGTTCTTAAACACCCATTTGGTACCAATTACATTCTTATCAGCAGGACTAGGAACTAGGGTCCAAGTTTTGTTCTTCTCAATCTAATCTATCTCCTCTTCCATAGCTTTATACCAGTCATCATCTTGTAGTGCATCTTTCACTATTCTAGGCTCAACCTTGTTTAGCAGGCATGATTCATTTCTTAATCTATTCCTTGTCATTGGTCTGGCATCCTTGTCACCAATGATTTGTTCTATAGGGTGATGTCTTCTTACATACTTAGCCAACCTTGGTTATATCCTTCTTTCCATGTTTGATCCTTCAGCTCCAGACTCATTTTCCTCTTCTTTTCCTAGTACTTCATCATCTCTTTCATGTGTACTATTTTTAGGGTCAGAATGTGCATTTTCTTCATTCTGCAACTCAGCTTCTAAATGCAGATCGACATTCACTAGTTGTGACTCGGCTAATACTAAAATTTGTTGTTAATTCTCAACTTGATTGGCAACATTATCTTCAACAGTTATTCCTTCATAGAAGTATACAAAGGATCTATAATCTTCTGGTTTCTTGGACTCATCAACTTGGACTTTTGCATGCTCATCAAAATTTACATTTTCACTCTCCATAATCTTGTTAGCATTAGTATTCAAACACTTATATGCTTTGCTTCCAGTGGAGTATCCAAGAAATATGCCTTCATCACACTTTGCATCAAACTTGCCATTTCTAGTATCTTTAAAAATATAGCATTTACAACCAAAGACTTTGAAATGTTTTACATTAGGTGAGTGACCATACCACAATTTAAAAGGTGTTGCATTTGTACCTTTCTTGACTTGGACTCTATTCAAGGTGTAAACAATAGTACTTACAGCTTCTCTCCAGTACTTTAGAGCAACATTTTTCTCCATCATCAAGGTCCTTGCACAGTCTATCACTAATCTATTTCTTCTTTTAGCAATTCCATTCTGTGGTGGAGTATTTGGTGCTGATTTTTTCCTTTTGATACCTTTTTCATTGAGGAATATCTCAAATTATTTTGATGTAAACTCTCCTCCTCTATCTGATCTTAGGCACTTTAGACTCTTTCCTGTTTCCTTCTCAACTCTGGCCAGATACCACTTGAACATTTGAAATGCATTAGATTTTTACTTCAAAAATATGGCAGTCATCATCCTTGAATAGTCATCTACAAATAACATTATGTATTTGTCTCCTAGGTAGCTGTGCACTTCTATTGGACCACATAAGTATGTATGGACTAGTTCTAGTACTTCTTTGGAAGTATATGTTTTGCTTTTGAAACTAGATTTAGTCATCTTCCCTAGTTGACATTGTTTGCACATTGTGTTTTTAGGCTTCTTTAGTTTAGGCAAACCTCTGACTTTCTTCTTCTTGCTAATGCTAATTAGATTCTCAAAGATAACAAGACACAATATTTTATGCCATAACCACACATCATCAAGTCTAACAACAAGACAAGTTGCATCTTCCATAGCTAGGTAAAAAATATTACTCCTAGTTTGTTCACCTTTTCCTATTAGATTTCCATCAGTGTCATAGATCTTGGTAGATTTGTTTTCAAATTCTACTTTGCAACCTACATTGCCTAACTGTGATACACTCAACAAATTGTAGTTCAATCCTTCAACATGTATGCATTATCACATTAAATCTTCTCTGTAAGTTTAATTGAACCTTTTCCTTTGATTTGACATGGGGCATCATTTCCAAATCTAACACTATTTCCATCATATTGAGTAAAGGTAATAAACTTACTTTTGTCTCTTGTCACGTGATGTGAGCAACCACTATCTATGATCCACTTGTCATTCTTGTTCACATAGGTTATCAATGTTGTTGCCTCATCTTCATCTTTATCTAATTCATCCTTCATGGCCACATAGACTACTTCATCATCATTCTCATCAGAATCTTCTTCAACAATGTAACATCTTTTGCCTTTGTCCTTGTCATCTTTGCTATCATCTTCTCTTTTTTTCTTGTACTTGTTTCCTTCTTTGTAGTTCTTCTTCTATGTACATCTTGCAGCAATATGACCTACTTCATTGCAATTAAAACAAATAATAGGCAACTTAGGTTTGAATTTACCTTTGTCTCTATGAAATCTCCTACCTAGTAGTGCTTCTAACTGTTCCACATCTTCCTCATCTATGTTGCTGTCATTGGATGCATGTTTTCCTTTTCTACTCTTCTTTTTTGATGTCACCTCATTAGTGTCTTTCAATGTTAGCTTGGCCTTGAAAGTAGAAAAAAGGTTCTCAAGTCTATAGTTATTAAAATTTGACAGTTCAAATGCAGTAAGTCTTCCCACTATTCCTTCAAAGGTTAGTGTGTTTCCTTGTACATACCTTAGCTCTTGGATGGCTGAAACTCTAATGGCATAGATAGGGAGTAGGGTTCTCAAGTATTTTCTATTGACAGTCTCTTCTTCCAATTGACCACCCAGACTTCTTATTGCACTTACCACTTCTTTCATTCTAGCAACATATTGAGCAACATTTTTGTGTCATCAAACTTTCCTCTGAGGCTTTATCTCTTTTCTCTTTGAACATTCTGATTTCCTCCATAGATATCTATTAGGGATTTCCACATTTTGAATGTAATGTCACATTTTTTGATGTCATCAAATTCAACATAGCTAAGTTTAGAGACAATCTCTGACATTGCTTGATTGTGCTCCTTCCTTTTGCTCAAATCATTTGTAGTAAGAGGTCCAGCTGGGTCTACATGCTCTGTTCTAATTGATGTTTTTGCATAATCACCCATTGATCCAAGCTATAGTTTCATCAGACTCTTCCATGTAATGAAGTTGTCTTTTTTAAGCTTGGGAACTTCTCTCTTGGACATCTTGATCTTCCTACTTCTAGTACCTTGAAACTAAATTGGCAGATGGCTCTGATACCAATTGTTAGAAATTCTTTAGAATAAATGAAGGGGGGGTGTGAATAAGTTATTCAAGGTCCAAATGTCCAATTCAAACTTTTTACATAGTGAGCCCATTCAACCATTCATTCATCCAAGCTTAAACATTCCTATTCAACAAGTTACTATAAATAAACATGCAAGCATAACACATGAAAATATCAACACATAACACAGTGATTTATGTGGAAACCCAATTTGGGAAAACCACTAGTAACATGCTACTCAATTTTCACTCTTCTAAAGTGATGTCGTATGAAGGGCCTGCCTTGTAAAGGCTACAACACACTGTATTAAATGTGACTTGGTTAAAGGATTTAATCACCTTGTTAGAAGTGGGCCTGGTTAGAGGACTTTAGAACATTCACTTGGAATGCCACCCTGTTAAAGGATTTTACAAATGGCTATTAAACCAACCTAAGTCCATAGGATTTTCCTTTACCCTAACTGATACAATTGCTAGAGAGTAACAATAAGGGGTTTTAATCTTATTACAGAATATAACTCAACTTGTAGATTTCAGATCACTATTCATCTCACAACATTGCCCGACTTTCAGTCTCTGCAACTCTTGACAGCTTGCCCTCCTTTCAAGCTTAGTCTCCTTAAGTCTCCATGCTCAATATACTAGTGCAATCATCTCTCTCCGATCACTTGTCGAAGCAAAGTCTCTATGCTCTATTCTTCCTTCTCCTAGATGTCTTCTCCTTGACACCCTCCAACCACTTCACAATTTGGTACACCAACAGCTCTTGCTTCTTGGTCTATGATTCCTTAAATAAAAAATTGGAATTCCTTTTTTTGCTCTATTCTTCACTACTATAATTTCAATTCATATGGATTAGGTAGCATTCATTGAATCTAACCCATATTTTGTTTCTTCTAGAAACATCATGAAGAATCCTCTTGAATTCACTCAAAAATGGTTTACATAGAATTCTGTGCCACCAACTCATCATCCTTATCCTCCAACTGGTTCACAAAATTCAAGGTAACAACTCTATCAGCTCAGATTTGGTGAATATTTGACTTTTTCAATAATATAGTAGCTCAGCACTATTGAAATTCTGGTACTCGGCACATACTGTGTTACTCAGCACCAACTACATTTTATTGATGCTTAACACCTGAAGTTTAGTCGGGACCTACTAAGATTTTCTGATGCTTGGCACCTGAACTTCACTCGGCATGTAAAGTTCACTCAACACCTGAACTTCACTTGACACACACTAGATTTTCTGATGCTCGGCTCCAACTGAAAATTTTCTTGGCTTAAACTAACTTGCTCGACACCCACTAATGAACTTAGTTTAAGCTTTGCATTCAACCTTATTACAACTTATTCCTCCAATGTTTCTAAGTGTGGTCAGCCTCTATATTTTCAAGTATGTTATCAATACAACATTTAACCATTGTCTTAACTGATCCTTACACTTCATTACAAAATCATAACTCAACCTTTCCCTTAGGTTTTTTTTTACATCTTGTTGATCAAATCTTCTTCATCAATCAACTAAGTGATAGTACTTGGAACTTATAAACAAATTTCATTCCTACAAATAGCAGGTTTGACATCAATGAAAAAACACTCTTTTAACATCAATCTCCCTCTTTCAATCAATTTTCTTCATCAATGATCTTTTCAATCAGATTTCCAACATGCAAAGGCTATGTACAAGAGGAAGGATTAGATAATGGGGAAAAATTTGCCTTTATTGCAAGAATGGAAGGAGTAAGAGCACTACTTTCATATGTTGCCTACAATAGTTTCAACATCTACCAAATGGATGTAAAATCTACCTTTTTGAATGGTATACTAGAAGAAGAAGTTTACATAGAACAAACAGAGGGATTTTTTGATGACAACAAGGAAATGGTTTGCAAATTGCATAAAGCACTCTATGGTTTGAAGCAAGCACCTAGAGTATGGTATGAGAGACTGCACAAATATCTTGTGAAGATTGGATTTGATAGAACAGGTGATAATAACAATATGTATATCGAGGCAAAAAAAGGTAAAGATATTTTGATATCTAAAATCTTTGTTGATGATATAATATTTGGAGGAAAATATGTCTTATGAAAAGATTTTTTTGATCAAATGAAACATGAGTCTGAAATGTCAGTGTTTGGAGAAATAAAATTCTTTGTTGGATTGCAAGTACATCGACTGAAGCATGGCATATTTGTGACTCAATCAAAATATATCAAGGAGATACTCAAGACATTTGGCTTAGAAGATTCAAAACCAGTTAGTACACCAATTGTAACATGATATAAGTTATCCAAGAATGATGAGTCAGTTGAGGTAAATCAGACAATGTATAGATCAATGATTGAAAAGTTGTAGTATGTTGTGCATAGTAGACCAGACATTGCAGTAGTTGTTGGAATAGTGGCAAGATTTATTGCAAACCTAAGAGAAAATCATCTAATGGTAGTGAAAAGAATATTGAGGTACCTAAAAGGAATAGATGATTTTGCATTATACTATAAGAGGAGTGAAAAGTTTGAGTTGGAAGCCTGCACTGATGTAGAATAGGGAGGTAATATTGATGATAGAAAGAGCACCAGTGGAGGAGCACTTTTCTTAGGTAAAAGATTAGTTACTTGGACTAGCAAAAAGTAAATTTGTACCTCACAATCCATAGTAGAAGTTGAATATGTTGTTGCTGCTATCAACTACACCAATATTGTATGGATCAAACATTTGCTGCAAGGTATGAAGGAAGAGGCAACTGAACCTATGATACTCTATTGTGATAACACAACTACCATCAACATATCAAAGAATCCTATAATGCATGCCAAAATAAAGCATATTGCAATTAAGTATCACTATGTAAGAGAATTGGTGGAAGACAAGCAAGGATGGAATATGTCAGCTCAAAGGAACAAATTGTTAACATATTCATAAAAGCACTACCTAAAGAAGCATTTGAGTATCTTAGAGGTAAGTTAGGGGTGATACCCCTATCCAAGGTTGTTTGAGCAATAGTAAGATTGCCCTGCATCAAATGAGTTGAATGATGAAATATTGCAAATTGATGCAGAGGACACTTACTTTAAGATTTTTCTTGAAGTAACTAAAGTGTTGAAATTTCAAATTAGTCACAAACAAGGTGATAAAGGGAGAAATTGAAGTTCCTAAAGATGCTACACTTGCATGTTAAGATTCTAAAGTAGTATGTCTTTGGCATTGTTGTCAAAGAGAAAGAAATAGCAAAAATTGATCAAATCTACAGAATCAAATAGATAGAAAATAATCAAATAGATAGAAACTGATCAAATCTATAGAATCAAATGGACAAAGGGAGAAGTAGCTAATACCAGAATAATAGAAACTAATCAATGCATACATAGGAAGAAATAATGTGCAAAGGGAGAAATGACATGGCACATTTGAAGGAACAAAATGTAAGAGGGAGAAATAGTAGTTAAGAAGAGAAAATTTGATCAAAGTAGTAAGCTAAAGAAAAGAGGGAGTCATATAGGAACTGATTAGACATACAGAAGGAGAAGAAATAGCAAAAAGGAAACAATAGCTAAGAGGGAGAAGCAGAAGCAAAGAAATTAGGATAGCAGATCAGAGAGGGAGATGTGAAAGCTGATGAAAATAGAAAAGTCAACAAAATTTCTTTTTGGAATTTGATTTACTGTTTTAACCTAGTTAGAATTTTGATAACTTGGTTGATCAGTTTGGTTTGCCATCAATGCCAAAGAGGGAAATTGTTGGAAATTTGACTGAAAAGATCATTGTTGAAGAAGGAAGATTGTTTGTAAAGAGGGAGATTGTTGATAAAGAATGTTTTCAATCATTGTTTTGTCATTGATGTCAAACCTACTATTTATTGGAGTGACAATTACTTATAAGATCCAAGTACTATCACTTAGTTGATTGATGGAGAGGATTTAATCAACAAGATGTAACAAAAGTACCTAAGGGAAAGGTTGAGTTATGGTTTTGTAACAAAGTGCAAGGATCAGTTAAAACAATGGTACAATGATGTATTGATAATACACTTGAAGATACAAAGGTTGGACACAATTAGAAACACTAGAAGAATAAGTTGTAACAAGATTGTCTACAAAGCTTTGCTGAGAAAGCTAGTCCATGCTGAGCAGATTTTCAGTTAGTGCTGAGCAAATGCAAAATCTAGTGTGCCAAGTGAAACAAAAGGAGTTGAGCAAGTTCAGGTGTCGAGCAAGTAATAGGTGTTGAGCATCAAAAAAACTTAGTGGATGCTGAGTGAATCCACAATAGGTGTCAAGCATCAATAAAATGTAGTTGGTGTCGAGTAACACAGTGAGTGCTGAGAACCAGAATTTCAATAGTGCTGAGCTGCTACATTATTTGAAAAGTCAAAGATTCATCAAATTTGAGCTGACAAGTTTGTTACCTTGAATTTTGTGAACTAGATGGAGGATAAGGATGATGATTTGGTGGCACAAAATTTTAGGTAAACCATTTTTGGGTGAATTCAAGAGGATTCTTCATGATGTTTAGGATATTTCAACCTCCACAACTAAAACTACGACTTGTTAACCAATTCCTCTAATGCCAATGTGATATCCCCATCTTGACATATATAATCTAATAATACATAAGTATAATATAAGTATTATACTTATATTATAATGATTAATAATGTATATAAATATCATATAACTATATGTGTATACAATATATATATATACTTATATCTATTAGATATTAAAATATGATATTAATTAATATATATGATGAAATATAATATATGATTAAATATAACAAGTAATATGATGAAATATAATATATAATCATAATTAATGTATAATATAATCATCTTATTACCTTATTAATGTAATTAATATTAATGAAGGGGCATGACTCTTGGAGAATATGCATATAAATATAGGATATCACACAATGAAAAGATCATTAGAGAAGAATATATTACAAAATAGATACAAATAAAAGAGGAATACAGGAATGTCCTCAAACAGGACATTACAAGTGGTATCAGAGCCTCGAACCTGCCAGCCTGTGACATTCAGAATCTGCAAGTTTGAGAATTAAAGCATTCTATATTATATAGTGAACATAATTCAGATGATAGATTAAAATCAATATTGTGATTGAGATTTAGGAAAATATCTTTGAAGACCATAATTTATAAAG
The DNA here is from genome assembly GCA_028749045.1 of Cupressus sempervirens. Lineage (NCBI taxonomy): Eukaryota > Viridiplantae > Streptophyta > Pinopsida > Cupressales > Cupressaceae > Cupressus > Cupressus sempervirens. The sequence continues at coordinate 655,625,063 of CM053788.1, forward strand.
ATCATCAATATGTAGATAAGTTGGTTTGTTCTCAATTCTTAATCCTTTAGCAAGCAATAATTCTTTCTAATGAAAATTGTTTTATAATGAAAACTTATTTATTTGTACAAACAATTATTGTTAATTACTATTAGTCTGAAACATTTCAGCATGACGAAGATCCCTACCCTACACATGCAAAATCACTGTAAAATCACAGTAAGATTACTGGCACACTTTATGAAAGATGTAATTATGAAGTTTCCTTGGCTTCTTTAATTTTTCCCCTTTGTGAGCAATCCAAGGGTTCCACATATAGAAATTTTAACTCTTTTAGGTTCATAAGATATAGTTTTCATCATCCCTATATAGTCTAAGTTGATAGCACCCAAACAAAAACAAAATAAATTGATAGCACCCAAACACCAACAAAATAAATTGTTAAAATTTCAATCTAGCATAATATTTTTTGAGTTGCAAAATTTATCTGCAGAGACATTTATGTTAGTGCTGCACTCTGATATTATCATTTTGAATGAGGTAACAGTTAGATGTTCATACTAGAACTTCTTTGAGAGCATCTCTGAAAATGTTTAGTTGTAATGAAAATATTAATGTTTTTTTCAAAAGAGTCTTTGCAATCACGAAACAGGTTGTCATTCCCATTATCTCTGTCCACCAGGAAGAACAACATTGTTAATCCAACTTCAATCTAGCTAATGACAAATGCATGTTTGAACATTCATTGTACCAATCGATTTAAGCAACAACAGTAAAATATGAGATTCGTTGTGTAGAAGGCCGAATCCCAATATAATTGGACTACCAAAAACTTATTTTCCCCCGACACCATAGTTTTGATTCTTTCAAGGCTCCTACAGTAGTCTGCCTTAGGCTAATTCTATAAGTGGTACATGTTTGCATTGACCCATTTCAGTTTTAGGTTTTTGTTGTTTGAATTCAAAGTCATTCTATTGAAATTTTACTTTTGCTCCATTGACTGGTTCCATCAAAGACTTCCTAAGTTCTTAAGTGGCATTTCAACTAGTCCTCTATCAAGCTTGGTATGCTATTCTAGTCAAATGAGGTGTCACAATTTTTTCTTAAAAGTTCTCAAAGGTCTTTCACCCTATTCCAAAAGGCCTAGTTTTTCTCAATCCTAATAAAAACAATTAATTGGCCTTTTAGTCATATGGTAAATTGTGCTTTCAAATATTCATTCGAAAATGCATTTACTTGAGTTAAATAAGAAATCTAACTGGCATTCATCACTGGTTATCAAATATATAAGTGTACTTTATATATTCTCTAACACTCTTTACGAGGAAATCATTTGTCTTCTTTTCAATTGACTTTTAGCGAGGCAATTAACATGTATTTTAGGAAATGTTAATAAACAAGTCTTTCCCATCTTAAGCTAAACTAGATTATTTATATTTTATCAATAGATGATATATAGAAGATGCATGAGAGAATTCAAATTTAAAAATATTGAGTATTTTTCAAAAGACATAATTATGAAATTAAAGGAAAGTGGTTTCATATTAGATAAAGAACAACATAATAGTCTTACCTTTTAATTTTTATGAGACCATCTTAAATATTTGAGTTCGTTAAATTAGGATAGATATTATAATCAAATGGAAGTGATGATAGTCCTTCCATTAAGAGATATGGACTCGATACATTTGAAGAGACTACCAAAATTTGCATATTTCAATCAAATTATTTTCAAGATTTAACAAGAGGAAGACCTTAATTAGATATGAAAATTACTTCATACTCATAAATTGCCACTTCAAACACAAAGGTGATGAGGTAAATTATATATTTTCTTTATATATTATGGAATAATTGTTAGTGTCTTTGTTATTACTGACACATTTGGTTATTGTGATGAATATTGAATAGTTTTAATGCTTACTATCAATCATTGTAATAATAATTACAAGGAAATGACATTGATTTTTAAGTTGATAATAATCAAAGAATTTTGTTAAAATAAGATTATTGAAGGACATCATCTTCCAAGATGAGATAAGTTCTGCGGTGGAATGGACCAGGTGACATCACTCAGGGTATCGGATAAAGCCTACGGGTACCGGGTAAGGCCTACGGTGATGGGATATCCCAAGGTACATCATACAAAGGCACCTTCATGGAAATAGTGATCGGAGAGAGGTAATGATAATGAGGGCGAATGGTGAGGCCCACTGGTTGGGTAATAGGGCACCCTATTATGGTTCCTCCTCCTATATTTTGATAATAAATTAAGTTTCCAACACTTCAAAAAGACTATGTATTTGATTGTAAAGTAGTTTGATAAAGGTTAAATCTGTTGTATTCTTTAAAACTAAGAATATAAATACTTTTTGTCAGGATTTGTTATAAGAAGTTCCTTAAGAAGAATAAATATTACGTCCTAAGTAGACCACCTTGATGGGTGTCATAGGCTTCCATCAAGGCCAAGAGGGCCAAAGTTTTGCTCTTGCTTAGGTAGGAAGAATAAGATTACCATCTAAGTATAACACCTTGATGGATGTCAATGGCTGCCATCAAGGCCAGGAGGGCCAAATTTCTGCTCCTAGGCTTAGATTGATTAAGACTTGACATCATGTCAACTCTATTCAATTGAGAATCTTCCAAGTAGACCACCTTGATGGATGTCAATGGCTGCCATCAAGGCCAAGAGGGCCAAAGTTTGGCTCTTGGGCTTGGTAGGATATTGGTTCAGAACTAATTTATCATGACTAATCTTTTCTTTGAAGCTATTATATACATGTACATGCTAATAACTATTTGTGTGTGTAGGATCCACAATCACAAGGTGCACTAGGGAACTATATGTTACAAATCATTCCCTTTACTTCATTGTGAAAAATTATAAAGAATGTATGATGTGTCTGCATCGTGTCTTCATTTGTCTACACCGTGTTTGCTTCGTGCTTTCATTCATTAAAGATGTATATTCCATAATTTTTTTAGAGTTTTGGTACACAAATATATTTTGTATCTATGAAGGAGTTTGTCTATCAATAATTTTGCTTGAGGACAAGCAAATTTGAGAGGGAAGGACTGTGATATCCCCATCTTGACATATATAATCTAATAATACATAAGTATAATATAAGTATTATACTTATATTAAAATGATTAATAATGTATATAAATATCATATAACTATATGTGTATACAATATATATATTAGATATTAAAATATGATATTAATTAATATATATGATGAAATATAATATATGATTAAATATAACAAGGAATATGCTGAAATATAATAAATAATCATAAGTAATATATAATATAATCATCTTATTATCTTATTAATGTAATTAATATTAATGAAGGGGCATGACTTTGGAGAATATGCATATAAATATAGGATATCAAACAATGAAAAGATCATCAAAGAAGAATATATTACAAAATAGATACAAATAAAAGATGAATATAGGAATGTCCTCAAACGGGACATTACAACCAAGTTATCTAAGTTTTTACTATCAATGATTACCTTGCAACATCTATTTGCAATCTTGCATCTGGTCTTGAACAAACTTATTTGCAAAATAGGTTCCTTATCAACTTTCTCATTTCATGAGGTTCTCCTCATCATCAAATTTCTTCCATTTAGCTAGGGCCAAAGACTCACCCAACTACCATAAAACCTTGCTCAGTTAACACAACAGAAGAAAAATGACCAAGAGACAAGGCTAGATGGAGAGAGAACAACAATTCTTTATTGATTCAACAATTTACTCCATACGTGTCAGGCTATAAAGCCTTCCCAATTGTGGCCAAATACAAGATTCAATTATAGAAAATATTATCCACGTATCTTGTGTGATTTATGATTCTTCATATTCTAAACTCTAACTCTACTCTATTCATCCTAAATCCAAGACTTGATACCCCTTTATTTATACTTTCTAAAATGGCTTATAGAAGATTCTAGATCTACATTGGATAAAGAAATGACCCAAAATAGGTTGACATGCTTCCCAATGATTGATCCCTTACATTGAATCTAGACCAAAAATTAAATACATAAGTCAACTCTCAAAGAAGTATCAAACAGATAACTTGGTGAACAAAGGAACAAGACCTCACCAAGCAGGCTTAGATAAGCCATCGAGAACACTCAGTGGATGAAGGAATAATCACTCAGAAAACAAAGTAACATATCACTTGAAAAGCTCGTGCATCATGCCAAGTTAGGACAACTTGGTGAAAGAGGATAAACACCATCCACCAATCCAACTACAATAACAACTATCAAGTAGGTCCAAAGAAGTAATAAGAAATTTCAATAAAATGAGAAGGATAACCAAGCAATCCAAGATGCTCCTAAAGCAATGAGATAAGATGGGGAGAGAGAAATATGGGAGAGGATAGAGGGAGTGGGATGAATATAAGAGGATAGGAAGAGAGAGGGGATAGGATGAGAGAGAGAGAGAGAGAGGGTATGATGAGAGAGAGATATGATAGGATGTAGAGAGAGTAGGGGACATGAAGATATCTAGAGAGAGAGAGGATCGGGAGAGATAAATATGAGTGAGGATAAGATGGATGGAGAGAGAGTAGGGGATAGAGAGAGAAAGACAAGGGATAGTATATATAGAGAGTTCATGATGTTGACAAAGAGAGAAGGGGATAGGATGAGGAGACAGAGATAGTGAGAGAGATTATGATGGAGAGATAAAGGGAGGGAGTGTGTGTGTGTGTGTGTGTGTGTGTGTGTGAGAGAGAGAGAGAGAGAGAGAGAGAGAGAGAGAGAGAGAGAGAGATGATATAAACATATTTTTATATGTGTATATATAGAGACATATTATATGTATATTTAAAGATAAAAAAAATATAAATATGTCAATATATAATGTTAATGGGAAATTACAATTGACTTTGCTTTTACAAAAATACAATGTGATCGTGTTTTGTTAAACATAAAAGCATGATCATGTTTAGGCTTAGTAATAGGTTCATTAAACTACCTAAAGGCTTGGGTTGATGCTTTCTCTCCATTTTCATTGCTTTAGACATATTTTCATCTTCTAAGATCAATTCTCATCTTTGACTTCATCAAGTTTGCAAATGGTGATTTGGGTATCTCCAAAATTTCCACCATAATCTCACACATTTTCTTACCTTCCTAACCATATAGTTTTTTAAATTTTTGAACAATATTATCATTGTGAAGTTAGTTTTTCTATATTAGTGTCTTCACAATCATCTCAGACATATGTCTACCATATTTTAAATTATTTTTAATCTACTTAACCAAATGGAAAATAAGTTACATGTTATTGTTATATAATTGATTGTATATACTTTTAATTTTTTTTGTTGATTTTAGATTATTTTGATCTAATTTATTCCCAAGGCACAAAAAGGTATCCAAATTTCAGCATGGGATCACTTTGAAAAATCATAGAAAAAACTACTCATTAGAAAATTATGAAAAAATATACAATTTCTAGATATCGATCTTACGTATCATCCTACCAAAGGGTTTTTCAAAATAATAAATATAACTATATATTTTGTGGAGAAACAACTATTTTATGTTTTTCATCAAAAATAGGAACGGTTTTTCGTGTGCATAGGGTTAGATCCACTTAATTTTATCTATTTAAAAAAAAACTATAGAAGTTTAGAAACTAGATTTAGAGTACTACTAGAACTTTTGTGTTTTACACATTTTTTCATTTTGAATGCATGACCCTCAAATGACTCTTCCAAGACCAAGTTTACCTAATTTTAGAAAAAAGGTATCCACTTATTCCCTCCATTTTTGTGCACCATCTTGGTGCACTTATCCACTATGTTATATTTTTCTAAAAATTTTAGGAATACTTTTTGTGCACAGAGGGTATGACCCTCTTAATATTATCCATTTAAAAAAAACTTTAGTAGTCTAAACTAGATTAAGAGTAACAAAATTATTATTCTTTGAAAACATCCTAATTTTGACCACGTAACTCTTGCCTTCAAAGTTAGGTTCACCTCATCTCAGAAAAAAGAAAAAAGAAAAAAGAAAAAAGAAAAGAAAAAGTGGACACATATCCCCCCTATTTTTGTTCACCATCTTGGTGTGCTTATCCTCCTAAGAAACTTAAGAGAATGACCTAATTTATGTGACTCAATTTATTTTATCATCAAAGAAATTATTTTATGTTTGTGGTGCTCCTTTTATGGACTGCCCACTAGATCTTTTTCTTTTTTTTTTCTCAATCTTGCACTTCTAAGGTATATGAGGCTCCTAATAGAATAGTAACACACACTTACAATACCATACAAGATATTGATCAATTTATTTTCTATGATCAACATTCTCAACGTATTGTTCCCCAAGCACCTAACCCTATCCTAAGACAAAAAAGAGTATGATCTTACCCATAAAATTCATGTGTTACTCCAACTAATATATTACTTTGGGGTTTTCTTATAAAATTATCAAGGTTTTATTCAAGAAACTTTGGAAATTATTACTTTTCTTCTTCTACTAGGATGATAACTATGAATATGTTAGCAAAACACATTCATGTAGATACGCTAAATTTATTACATTTTATCCACATAAAATTTCATCTCAAGAAGTGTAGGATCATTATTATCCATATTTTTTAGTTCATGTAAGTAATAAAAGCATTTGACACACTCTCACTTATATTGGGCTAACATTAAATTCTTGTAGTGATGACATTTTATGTATGATTAAAATCTATCCAACTTCTCTTATAATTTATTCTGCATTTATTTATGGATTGGATAATGCTAGTTGAAATCCTTCGGTATAGTTATTTTACCTTTAGGGGTAGGGTTATTTAATGTACTCATATTGGTCCATTTTATTCAAGTTCCTTTACAATATAACCTTACTAAGGAAATCTTTGGGTTCATACTTTACAAGTATCCTTGTTTATTTTGTTTTATTATACCATATCTATTGCTAACAATGAGGTTGTTACACTCAAGGATCACCATGATGCTATTCATTTTTGGATGAGAATAGCTATTCAATATCAATTGATCCTACCTATATAATTTTTTTAATCCTTAGATTATCTTCTAGCATAAAGACATCCATTCTTCTTGTGCCTACTAGAAATGATGTCCTTAAGATTACTTATAAAATTCAAAGTTCTTCTTGTAAGGTAAAGGATTTGAACAATACAAATCCACAAAACCTGAAGAACACCTACATATAAGAACCTATCATAGAGAAGAAAAGACAAAGAAGAGGCAAGGGTTTTTCTTTGAGAATATGGAAAATCATATTATCAAACTAAATGAATGAATGGAATTTACAATTCATCAATCCTTATAGAAGGAAACATAAAACCTAAAAGGGAAACCCTAAGAGGTAAATGATATTTAATAATTATCAAATGGGAATACAAATTCTTAAAGGGAAATCTTAAGAAGGGAGTAAAGGTAATTTAATAAATTAAATTAAATTAACACTTTAAACTAACACCCCCCTTAAGATGAACAACAATGCAACTACAAAAAATGCATGAAAAAGAAAGGAAACTACAATGTTGAAAGAAAACTTGGGTCCCGGCAACAAGGCCTGATGAGGTACCTAATCAAAACCAAATCTCTATGAAACAGAGAAATGGGAAAAAGCATGTGGGAAAAACCCTACTCCAAAAAGAGATAGAAAAAGCACAAATGATATATCTCAAGAGACTCTCTTAAAACCATAAGTACAATGAAACTCCCCATGATAGAGGCTTGAGACTCCTTCACCCCCTCCTATGTTGATGAGCATACCAATGTGGCTCCAATCTAAAAGAAACAAAGGCAGTGAACAAGAAGGGTGAAACTCCTGAATGTACTTGGTGAAGTGAGAAGACCTAGTTGATGCTCAAAGAAAAATGAATGAGAATCCTGAAATGGAATCTCCAATGGAGGTGGGATAACAAGTGTGTCGAATCCATCTGTTGGAAATAGAGATGGAGTAACTGAGAGGGGAGGGGTGAATCAGTTACCACAAAAATAAATCCACAGATCCTTAGATGTCTTAAAATATAGTTACTGCTGACACTTGGTAACCACACAAATAAATGTTGAAACTTGATAGATGTTATGTTAACTTAGTAAGCATTTAAAGTGATTAACATGCATGCGTAAAGGAAATAACATGAACACAAGAGACACTAGATTTAACGTGGAAACCCAATATGGGAAAAACCACCAAGTAACTAGTCACCAATTTTTACTCTTCTGAAGTGAGCCCTGTTAGGAGCCAACCCTGTTAAAGGTTACAAAACACACTGTTAGGTGTGACCCTGTTAGAGGATTTAATCATCCTGTAAGAAGTGGCCTGGTTAGAGGTCTTAAGAACAATTCAACTGAATTGTCACCTTGTTAGAGGATTTATAAAATGGCTGTTAAACCAACTCTATTAAGAGATTTTGAATCACTATTACAATGATTAGAAAGCAACAATGAAGTGATTTGAAATATATGCAACTTATCTTTTCTGAATACAAATCTCTATTCTGCTTCACTAGATCCTCACTGATTGAATACAACTTTACATCTCCATAAGGATATCTAATCCTTCCACAACATTCACTCATATATTCAATATTCGCTCATTCCATTTACATCCATACATTCACACTCTTATGCATCCACACTCTTACATTCTTTTGAATTCACAACTTGACCTTTCATATAAACTTTACAGATTGTCAAGTCGGCTTAATTACAAGTTACAACAACTGAAAAACATTAAATCAGTCAACTGCAAACATTGCACAAAACAATTCAACTTAATTCTTTAGAACAATAAAATTCTTCGCTGCCTGACCCAGCTTGGTGACCACTGCTCCAGAATGGTTTCTCCAGTGTTAACCAAGTGAAGCTCGGTAAACACTGCAAACCTTGCAACTTCATTTGGAGACCGAGTTAACTTGGTAAACACTGACCTTCCTTCACTTACCAAGTTAGCTCTGTAAAAGTAACTTTCTCTTTGATGACCGAGTGAACTTGGTAGGCATTGACTTTCCCTTTGTTAACCTTGGGAGCTCAGTTAACATTAACAATCTACTACAAAATCCTTTGATGCCTGAGTGAGCTCGGTAAGAGCTAACTTACTGTGTAATGTTCAGGAATGTTCGGTAGTCACTATAAATTGCTTTGCTATAACTATCTAAGCTCGGTAGACTCTGTCTGATGGCTGATGTTACATTAACAATTGTATCCAACAATCTCCCTCTTTGGCATTGATGGCAACACAACATGTCATAGCAGAATGAAATTTGAAAACAAGTCTTTCTCTTATATGGCAATACAACATGTCAACATAACAATTCTCCCTCTAAGATAGAAAACTCTCCCTCTTACAGTAATCTCCCTCTATGAAGGAATTGCATAGAAAATTCTTTATCTTAAACAAATTTCAGAGAGATATGATAGTAAAACTCTCCCTCTTTGACAACACATGCCAAAGATAACTCAACTCAAATGAATTTCAGTGTACCTTTAGTACTGATTCATATGCAATATTTCCTGATTATGCTGCATCAACTGATAGATCTTCAAACTGGTATGAGTTGATGCATCACTAAAACTTCATTTTAGTGAACTTCAGATAGGGGAGTGACCCCTAACTTACCTCTTAGATACAAGAATGCATCCTTAGGTAATGGTATTGTGAATATGTCAACAATTTTTTCCTTTGTATGAACATATTCTAATCTGATCTCCTTATCTTGCACCAATTCTCTGACAAAATGATATTTTATTACAATGTGCTTGGTTTTGGAATGCATCACTGGATTCTTAGATATGTTGATTGCACTTGTATTATCACAGAACATAACAACTGGTTCTTTGATCTCCACCTTCATGCCTTCCAACAACTATTTAAACCAAACAATATTAGAATAGTTTACTGCTGCAGCAACATACTCTGCCTCTGCTGTAGATTGGGATGTACAATTCTTCTTTTTGCTTGTCCAAGAAACCAACCTCTTTCCAAGAAAGAATGCACCTCCACTTGTACTTTTTCTGTCATCAAGGTTTCTTGCCCAATCAGCATCAGTAAACACTTTCAAATCCAGATTACCTCCAAATTTGTACCATAAACCATAATCCTCAATTCCTTTCAAATATCTCTCTATTCTTTTGATTTCCATTATGTGATTTTCTCTTGGTTTTGCTGAAAATCTTGCTACAATATCAACTGCAAGGGCAATATCTAGCCTAGTATGAACTACATATTGCAACTTTCCAATCATAGATCTATACAATGTTTGATCTACTTCTTTTGATTCATCTTCCTTGGTAAGTTTTAATCCAGTACACATAGGAGTCCCAACTGGTTTACAATCTTCCATTCCAAACTTTTTCAATATCTTTTTGATGTATTTTGATTGAGTGATGTAGATACCATTTTTATTCTGTTGAATTTGAAGACCAACAAAGAATTTGATTTCACCAAACATAGACATTTCAAATTCCTTGTTCATTTGTTCTGAGAATTCTTTGCAAAGATCATCATTTCCTGTGAACACAGTGTCATCTACAAATATCTCTGCTAAAACATTCTTATCATCTGATCCTTCCTTTATATACAAGCTACTATTATCATTTGTTCTTTGAAAACTAATTTGAATAAGATAGTTATGCAATCTTGCATACCATGCTCTAGGGGATTTTTTCAGACCGTACAATGCCTTGTGTAATTTGCAGACCATGTTCTTATCTGGATCAAAAAAATCTTTATGTTGTTCAATATAAACCTTTTCATCTAGTATACCATTGAGGAATGCTGACTTGACATCCATCTGATAAACTTTGAATCCTTTGTGAGCAGCATATGCTAGTAAGGTTCTGACTCCTTCCAATCTTGCAACAGGAGCAAAAGTTTCTCCATAGTCTATTCCTTCTTCTTGAGCATATCCTTTGCATACTAGTCTAGCTTTGTTTCTTGATACCTTACCATCTTCATCCAACTTGTTTCTGAATACCCACTTAGTTCCAATCACATTTTTGTCTTTAGGTCTAGGTACAAGAGTCCATGTCTTGTTTTTTTTTTTTTTTTCTTGTTCTATCTCTTCATTCATAGCTTCAATCCAACTATCATTTTCCAATGCATCTTTGATATTTCTAGGTTCAAAATCAGCAAGTAAACAAGTAACTTTCAACTTATTTCTTGTCATGGTTCTTTTAGATTTATCTCCAATGATCTGATCTGCTAAATGATGTCTCCTGACATACTTAGCTAATACAGGTTCCTTGCATTTTGAATGAATTTCATTATTATCCTCTTGCATTTCAACTTCAGGTTCTGTTTGTTCTGGCTTGGTAGATATTTGTTCGATAGATGTTGGCTCAGGTCCTTCAAACTCGGTAGACACTTGCTTGATAGTCACAAAATTTAACTCGGTTTGCTATGGCTCAGTTTGAACTTCTTGTAACTCGGTTACAGATGACTCGGGAGTACAAGATTTCTGATTCTTTGATGTAACTGGTACTGTATCAGGTTCAATGAAGATAAACCTTTTATAATCTTCTGGTTCTCTTTTTCTTTCTTCTTCAGTTTTTTCTGCAAACTCATCAACTTTCACATGTGCACTTTCTATGACTTTGTGAGTAGACAAGTTCAAACATCTATATGCCTTACTTTTGCATGAGCATCCAAAGAATATACCTTCATCACCTTTCACATCGAATTTGTGTTTTCTAGATTCTTTCAAAATGTAACATTTACTTCCAAATACTTTAAGGTAACTTACATTAGGTTTATAGCCATACCATAACTCATAGGGGTTTTTGAATGAGTCTTTCTTCAGCTATACTTAGTTCAGGGTATGAACTGCAGTGCTGATAGCTTCCTTCTAGTATTTGATAGCAATGCTCTTTTCAATCATTAAAGTTTTTGCATAATCCATGATGGATCTATTCTTTCTTTTAGCTATTCCATTTTGCTGGGGTGTTCTAGGGGCTGATACCTGTCTTTTGATTCCTCTTTTGCTCATGTGAAATGAATTCTCCACCTTTGTTTGACCTCAAGCATTTTAATCTTTTCCCTGTTTCCTTTTCTACTCTGGCCAAATACCATTTGAACTTTTCAAATGCTTCTGATTTGTTTCTTAGATACATGACTGTCATCATTCTTGAGTAATCATCAACAAAAAGAATGAAGAACTTTTCTCCAGTATAGCTTTCAATTCCAATGGGTCCACATAAATTAGTATGCACAATTTCTAATATATCTTCAGACTGATAGTTTTTACTTTTAAAACTAGTCTTTCTCATTTTACCAATCTAATAATTTTTGCATAGACCGACCTCAGGTTTTTTAATGTTAGGAATTCCTCTTACTTTCTTGAATTTTCTTATCTTTACCAAATTACCAAAATTTACATGACACAACCTTTTATTCCATAACCAACTTTCTTCAACTTGAGCAATGAAGCATGAATATTCACCTAGTTTAAGATAGAACAACTTACCTTTAGTTTGAGTACCTAATCCAATCAACTTTCCTTCTCCATCCAGCAGTCTTGCTTTACCATGCATGAATTCTACTTTGAATCCATTATTGAGTAGCTATGCCACACTTAACAAATTATGCTTTAGTCCTTCTACCCAATAGGCATTATCACATATAAGTTCTTTGGTTAGAGAGATTCTCCCTCTTCCTTTTATATAACAAGGTTCATTGTTACCAAATTTTACACTCCCACCATCATAGTCTTCAAAGTATTCAAACTTAGTTTTGTTGCCAGTCATGTGATGAGAACAACCACTATCTATGATCCATGTATCATTTTTTCTCATATGAGAAATGAGTGCCATTTCCTCATCATTACCAGACTCATCTTTCACAGCAATGTAGACAATTTCATCTTCTTCTTCATCATTAGAATCATTAGAATCTTTAGCCATAAAACATGTTTTCTTACCTTTATCCTTGAATGATCTGAAGTCTTTCTTGCCATTGAACTTGTATCCTTTCTTCTCATCTTTGTTCTGCTTGTTTGGGCATCTAGCAGCAATATGACCAATTTCTTCATATGAAAAATAGATTAAAGGAACTTTACCTTTATATTTTCCTCTACCTTTAGAATATTTCCTTGCTAGTAGAGCTTCAATTACTTCAAGATCATTGTCTGAACTTTGGTTTGATTCATCTTCACTTTTTGACTGAGATACCTTTTTCTTTTTACTGTTCTCCTTGAGTGAAAGCTTGGCTTCAAATGCTGACTCAATGTTCTTGGACACTGGAACATAGTTGCCAAAGTTGTCTAGTTCAAATGCAGTTAATCTTCCAACTATGGCCTCTAGGTTTATCTTATGATTTGCTTCACATCTTCTTTCTTGAATTGCAGAAACTCTGATTGCATAAATGGGAAGTAGAGTTTTGAGAACTTTACTTATAACTGTCTCTTCCTTGATATCTCCTCCAGATGCTTTGATTGCACTGACACATCTTTTGACCCTTTCAACATATTTTGCAATGTTTTCATCCTCTCTCATTCTCATTTGATCAAATTGTACTCTCAGACTTTCTGCTTTGGCTCTTCTAACATTATCATCTCCTCCATAGATCTCTTTCAGCTTTTCCCACATTTCAAAAGTAGATTTACAGTCCTTGATATCATCAAATTCTTCATAACTCAGAGCAGATGCTATATCTATCATCATAATGTTGTGGGTCTTCTTTTCAGCAATATCATTGACAGATAGTGTACCAACTGGTTCTACATATTTTTCATCGAGGTATTTTAATCCTGTGTCTCCAACAAAAGCTAGATGAAGTCTCATCAACCCTTGCCATGCTGAGAAGTTGTTTCTGTTAAGTCTTGAAATTTCTCTTTTATAAGACATCCTAATCTTTGGCTTAGATCCTTGAAATCTAATCCTGCAAGCACCAAAAGCTCTGATACCAATTTTTGAAAACATAGATGAAGTAACTGAGAGGGGAGGGGTGAATCAGTTACCACAAAAATAAATCCACAGATCCTTAGATGTCTTAAAATACAGTTGCTGCTGACACTCGGTAACCACACAAATAAATGCTAAAACTTGATAGATGTTCTATTAACTTATTAAGCATTTAAAGTGATTAGCATGCATGCATAAAGGAAATAACATGAACATAAGAGACACCAGATTTAATGTGGAAACCCAATATGGGAAAAACCACTAAGTAACTAGTCACCAATTTTCACTCTTTTGATGTGAGCCCTATTAGGAGCCAACCCTGTTAAAGGTTACAAAACACACTGTTAGGTGTGACCCTGTTAGAGGATTTAATCACCCTATAAGGAGTGGCCTGGTTGGAGGTCTTAAGAATAATTCAATTGAATTGTCACCTTGTTAGAGGATTTACAAAATGGCTGTTAAACCAACTCTGTTAAGAGATTTTGAATCACTGTTACAATGATTAGAAAGCAATAATGAAGTGATCTAAAATATATGCAACTTATCTTTGCTGAATACAGATCTCTGTTATGCTTCACTAGATCCTCACTGATCGAATACAACTTTGTAATTTCATAAGGATATCTAATCCTTCCACAACATTCGCTCATATATCAAATATTCACTCATTCCATTTACATCCATACATTCGCACTCTTATGCATCCACACTCTTACATTTTTTTGAATTCACAACTTGACCTTTCATATATACCTTATAGATTGTCAAGTTGGCTCAACTACAAGTTACAACAATTGAAAAATATTAAATCAGTTGGCTGCAAAAATTGCACAAAACAATTAAACTTAATTCTTCAGAATAATAAAATTCTTCGCTGCCCAACCCAGCTCGGTGACCACTGCTCCAAAATGGTTTCCCTAGTGTTAACCAAGTGAAGCTCGGTAAACACTGACCTTCCTTCACTTACTGAGTTAGCTCAATAACAGCTAACTTTCTCTTTGATGACCAAGTGAACTTGGTAGGCATTGACTTTCCCTTTGTTAACCTTGGGAGCTCGATTAACATTAACTTTCTGCTACAAAATCCTTTGATGCCCGAGTGAGCTCGGCAAGAGCTAACTTACTGTGTAATGTTCAAAAATGCTCGGTAGTCACTATAAATTGCTTTGCTAACCATCTGAGCTCGGTAGACTCTATCTGATGGCTGATATGACATTTGTGTAACATCAAAGACAATACACAATTAACAATTGTATCCAACACCATCATCTACGAGGAGATGTCTGTCCTCTAATATATCCCCAACAACTATAGTAGGTGGCTTGATTACTCGAGCTAAAATGGTAGGAAATGTTGAAGAGTAATCCTAAGAAATAGATAGAACTAGACAAGATGGAGGTGTAGAAGTCACAACACTGGTCTCAAGAAAAACACATAAGTTCAAGTGACCCAACTTCACCTCAATAGTCTCTCGTGAAGAAGGAGAGTGAGAATCTGATAGTGGAGATGGTGGACCAAAATGAGATAAAGAATAGAGGGAGAAAGAGTGGTCAACAGTCCTTGTAGTGACAATATTTCCCATCTCACTATCTCTGATGTGCACTGAGTCTTGTGAAAACTTGACTATCTTCCTTGTCCCATTGTGTGTAATCTGATAAATAGAGAGAAGGTTAGAGGAAAAAGATGGAACACATAGTACATCATGACATGTACCATCATCAATGTCAATAGAACCTTTTCCAAATATAGTCATAACATTGTTGTTTCCCATCAAAATGCGTGGAGTATGAGAAGCCTCAAAAGAAGAGAACGAATCTTGAGAAGATGTCATATGGTGTGAAGCACCTAAATCTAGTAACGATCTAGAAGAATGTGGAGTAGTAGTTACACATAGTGCATGACACTTTCCTATGTCTTTACCATCTCACTGAAATGATGATGATGATGAAGATTTTTGAGAAGTAGAATGAATATAAGTGTTACTCTTCTAAAGGAGAGTTGTCAAATCTAAAACTTGTTGGGCATAGCCATATAACTTCTTCTCATAGCAATGTGACTCATCATGATTGGGATTATTACAATAAGCACACTACGGTCTATCTAGCTTTGGTTTATCCCCCTTAGGAAGAGGTGGGCCTAATGTGTTGTAAGGAATAGAATCAATCTAAGACTTTGTAGGATGTGACTTACATTTCTTCTCCTTTGTCCCAGAAGATGGTCAAGCTACCAATGCATAAGTCTGTGAGTCTATGAGAGATCCAACTGAGAGACCTTAGCTTTCTCTTGACTCAAACGATCACAAAAAACCTCAAAGGATGGAATGGTAAATCTAGTAACCAAAGAACCCTTGGTGGAATATAAGGTAGAAGCAAAAATATGAAAGTTTTCACGAAGCTTAGAAAGAATCAAGTAAATGCATTCAATGTCAATCTTGGTTTTCCCACAACCTTACGATAAAGATCTATGTTATTGAACTTCATCAAGAATTCCTAAATGGAAGGAAAAGAATTGAGTACAAGAGAGGTAAGCTCTGCCTCAATCTGAAGTGCCCTGAACTCATTCACTGTACCAAACTAGTCATCAAGGTTGGTTCACATAGCTAGAGGGGTATTGCACCCATCAAGATGAAACTGTAGACTGTCAGATACCTATAAAGAAATCAACCCATTGCCTCATCCATGTTGTTCCTATGCTGCATGAACTCAAAAGGCCTTTGTAAAAATGGTTGCAATGAGTCTAAATAAGACCACAACCTTTTTGATTAGAGAAGTCGAGTCATCAAGAACTTCCATGTGTGATAGTTATGAGGGGTCATAAGTTCTAGATAAAACGAGGTTTCAGCCATTGTTTTAGAAGGTGTTGGATTTTTTTTTGAAAAAGTTCTAGTTTAGTGATGTAAATAACAAAAAAAATAATACAAAACATCCACCACAATGCAAAAACCAAACCCTAGTTGCTAGAAGGAATGTGTATACAGGAAAAGGGAAAAAAAGATTAAGTTTGAGAATCACATGTACCTTTGAGAAATACTAATGAAAATAACAAAGACTTTGAATAGTTCTTGAGAAGAGATTTATGATGCTTCTTTCAGATTGGAAAATGGAGCTAAAATGAGCAAGTTATGCCCCTGAGAAGATGGAAAGCATCATATGACTTTGAAAGAAAAATAGGTACTAAACTAGAAATAAATTCAAAAAATACCTTCACCATCATGTCCGTCTCTAAATCAACTTTCTAATTTTGTTTTTGGATCCAAAAAACATATCTATATGCTCAATTTAGAGCAAAAAAACTAACAGGGTCTCCGTAAAGCAAAGAAAAAAGTTCAAACCCTGAAAAAAAATGAAAAAAAGGCTAATCCCCTAAAGTTAAGCCCTCTGATTACCCATGTCCATAGGTGGGCGAAGCAGGGGCATGGTGGCAATGTAGTGGAGGAGGTGCAATAGATGTAACTCGACAGAGCAGTGGCAGAGCTCGATGGATGACGAGTGGTGGCTAAGAAAAGGAAGATGATGTTGGGTGAAGGAAGACAACTACAGGTAAATAACCACCATCGACAGTTTGAGGGAGACTGTAATGGTGACACCACATAGTTTTGAGAAAATCGTGGTGGTTTTCTAAGCTGTTTTCTCTTTGAGTGCTTTTAAAAAATTTTGCATCTCAATTTGTGTGGTAGAGGTCGTATGGCCTTGTTATGTAAAAATTTTTTGTCTCCCAAGTCAACATTGTCCAAAATTGACAAATTTTATATGAAAACAAGGATTTTGATGTCTTTTGAATCTAGCTATGAGGTTTGTTTGGCCTCAAAGTGCTCCAAATTTTAGAAACCCCCTATTTTCATTAAAAAAAACCAAAAATAGCTAGATCTATTTTGTCAAACCCTCGTTCTTCTTTTTCTCCAAATAAGAACAAGCTACAATAGGCTAGACTCTGATACCATGAAGGATTTTAGCAATACAAATCCACAAAACTTGAAGAACACCTGCATGCAAGAACATGTCACAAAGAAGAAAAGACAAAGAAGAGGCAAGGGTTTTACTCTAAGAATATGGAAAATTATATTATCAGACTAAAAGAATGAAGGAAATTGTAAACCTAAAAGTGAAACCCAAGAGGTAAATGACATTTAATAATTTTACTAATTAATTATTAAATGGAAATGCAAGTGCATAAAGGGAAATCTTAAGAAGGGATTAAATGTAATTTAATAAATTAAATTAAATTAATGCTTTACTCTAATAGTTAAAAATCCTAAAAAAAGGTTGATCCTAGCTTAATGCGTGTATTAACTTAGAACGATTTTATTAATAAAGGAAGAAGAATGAGAGGCATAATTGAGTTTGGCCTCAACCCTAAAGGGTGAGGAAAAAATATTCAAGATGTATACTTGGGTTAATTTGTTGCATGATGCATGTGAATTGATTTATTGAGATGCATTCAAATAACAAAGCTAATGATAAAATTATGAATCCAATCAACAAAAAACACGAATAAGAAAATATATATCCATAACAAAATAGAAACCTATAAATAGGATAAAGAGATTATCACTGATAGAAAGCAAAACTAAAGTAGGTGAAATAGGGCTTTGGGTGGTAGGTCCTAGAGTTCTTAGATTTGAAATGTAGTGACTATATTGACCTTAAAAGACATTTGAGTTGCCATTTTGAAAATCATAGTCAAGATTGGAAGGATATTCACCTTGGTCCTACAATTTTTGTCCATTCCAAGTTTGCAATTTCTCATTGTAGTATGATTTGTTAAAATGTATTGATGACTCAATTGCAATCTTTAGATTTAAATCGACATGCACAAAAAAAGAGGGAAAAAGGGTTGTTGTATGCACTTACCTAAGTCAAACCCCATGTTAGTATTCCCACCTTCACAAAATTTATAGTGATTGATAAAGAGTGGGTACCCTTAGGGGGTAGAGGTAAATGATTGAAACAATATAATGAATGATTACCTCAAGCACACAAATCTAGCTTGAATCTTGTAACATGGATGATGTATGCTTGTAGGTACATAATGCAAAATCTCCATTTGTAATGATGGTTGAATATGCTTGATATTGATCTTCAATTTTTTGCCTTGATATACTCTATAAACAAACAAAAAATGCTTAAATATCTCTCCAATAATTGTTCTTTTCAATTGAATTAAATTGCCTTAAGATTAGCACTTAATGTTTATATACAACTTGTAACTATATAATAGAAAGTTTTAACTTCCTATTATATTCTTTATTTTAATTAAATTGTTTTCCTTCAATTTTATTTATTTCAATAATTACATACATCTTTGCCTCCCTAAAATGTCAAAAACATTATGTTGATTTTTAGAATCAAAATAGACTAACAATTACTTGGTTGAACATGCATTTTTCACCATGAATAAACTAATTGTACATGCACTTTCAATTGACTAAAATTATACATGTGGGAGTTCTTAGAAGAACAACATCACCTTCTCATAACCAATATCATCACATTTTCTCATTATGACATATTCTTAAACCTCCTTAGAAATCAAATTAAACGATTTTAATCATTCTTTTACATGATCTTCTTAAATAATAATATGTCAACATGAATGTCATTGTTCTCCTCATCCCAAGCTCACCCATTACCTAGATTAAACATTGACTTCCCTTCAAACTCTTTTTTTCTTGAAGTTGGACTTTGAACTATTATGACACTGAAAAAGAAGCACATATGAAACTACAATCTACATGATACAATGACAACTCAAACAAATCAAAACAATGTGGACTTTCAGTTGGTAGAGATGTTTGCTATATTCATAGTTTAGCATGCAATGTCATTAATCAATTTGGATTCTTCCAAACCATAACTAGTTACACAAGACTTAAGGGCTTGTTTGGCAATGAGAATACAAGTGGAATAGGCATCTGTATATTCTTAAAAATTTGAATTCTTTGTTTGGATGCACCAAATTGGAATTGGAATAGGAATAAAATTGGAATACGTATTCCAATTTTGGCCCAAAAATGAGCATTTTCTGTTCCACCCAAATAGGTGGAATTTGAATATGTATTCCTATTCCCATTTTTTTAAATTTTAGAAAACATAAATTTTTGAGTCTGTGAATTTCACATCAAATTCTCAGTGAATCAAATAGGAATTGGAATAGGTAACCCCATTTTCTATTCAAGAATAAGTATTCCCATTTTTATATTCTTGCAAGAAAACAGACCCTAGAAAAACATGTTTATCCATTAATGGAATGAAGTTTAAACTAAGATATTATAATAGGAGACTCAAACTATATTTATAACTTTGAAGGGAAGGTAGCAACTTTTTAGTCTTGCATGACTTGTGGTTTCAAGCTAGTTATGACTTTATACATATCAAATATAAAATATCATTTAGATTTTTGGTAAGTTTAAATAATATATTGTCTACATGTATATTTAATTGTATTGATAAATTAATTTTAAAAATATTTGATTTGTTATTTTTTTCTATTTGATTTATTGTTTCCATTTTATCATATTCTTTTAAATATATTGTCGAGTTGCCAAGTATATGTGAATATTCAAATGTCTAGTTATATTCATCAATATTCTTTATCATTGATCAATATTTTGATTTCTTATTTTAATTTGTATTTTTACATGGTTAATTGTATTGAATCATTTTGAAACAATAGTTAATCATGACTTGTCATATAATGTCCATAATCTATTAGCAAACCTATAAATTGTTTAGGGATTTCATTTTAACAACAAATCCTCTTAGATATAAAGTTGTCACTCTTGTGAGTTCTCTTTCTTGCTTCTTGGGGACCACCTTTACCATTCATCCAACTCTAAATTTATTTTGTCTAGAGTCTTTCTTAGTTGTTGCAAAAACAATATGATGGATGATTTGCCTCTACACTTTTATAGTAACTACTACATTTATGGGTCACTCAAAGCTTAGACCTTGTGAGAGCCTTACCTAGATAATTCATAAGTTGCATTTGTGATCTTTGCATTCACTATGTCTATCATATGTCATATTCTTTACGATGGATCGATATTTTGATTTCCTATTTCAATTTGTATTTTCACATGGTCATGTGTATAGAGTCATTTTGTCATTTTGAGATACATGTATTGAGTCATTTTTTCATTTTGAGACTAGAGTTAATCATGGCTTGTCATATAATATCCATAATCTCTAGAAGCAAACCTATAAATTGTTTACAAATTCCATTTTAACACCAAGTCCACTTGGAAAGAAAGTTATCCCTCCTACCGCGAGTTCTTTTTTTTGTTTCTTGGGGACCACCCTTACCATTCATTATACTAGATATTTATTTTTTCTAGAGTCTTTCTTAGTTATTGCAAAATAAATAAGATGGATGATTTGCCTCTACCCTTTTTTATAGTAACTACTACATTTATGGGTCACTCAAATCTGAGGCGTTGTGAGACCTTACCTAGATGCTTCATATACAATTGGGACCTTGACATATTATAAGCAAATTAATCACTTTCTCTTCATCCAATCATAATTTTAGCAATGGTCAAATACAAATTGGGCATTCAATTTTTCTTGTTAATTAAGTTTATTTAATTTTTTCTTCATAAGAAGATTTGTCTAAGATAAAAGGACGTTAGCTTTCATTAATGATTTTCTTACTACCTACACTGTGGGGTATTTAAAGATTAATTGCTCTCTCTCTCTCTCAATCTCCCCCCCCCCCCACCAAATAGGAAGGAGAACTTGCATTAATTTTTTCTTATTAAGTTTTTTCATGTTTTTCCTCGTAAAGATATTTCTCTAAGATCTAAGAGAGTTATTGTAGAAGATAAAATTATCTAATTCATATATCTTAACTAACATTAATATAATGTTTCCCTTCACCAATTCAAGTGTGGGTACACTTTGAGATTTTTTAAGATCAACCCAGTAAATGATTCTTGACAACTCTATTACTAATATATCTATAAAATTTCCCCTCTTACTATGGTCTCAACATATAGTACCTGTACGATTTTCTTGGGATGTTCTATTTTACTACATATAGGGATGAATATATCTCTTTTTATTGCTCTAATTAGACTACATATGCAAATGAATATTTTAAAAGGGAAAAATAAGGAAATTTCTACATTTGTTGTCTTAAGGTTTCTCATGTTATGTAATTTCTAATTATGTGTATCAAGTGTAATTTTTAAGACTATTTTTATAGTCAGTAATGTTTCTAATTTTGCTAGCTCATCTAAAACTGCTTATTTATAGTTGTTACTATGTTGCTTCATTGTTACTTTTGTAAAAATCATGAATTCAATCCAATAAAAAATTCTAATTTAAAAGAAAAATATCTAATTATTAATTATTGGGCTTAATATTATTAATAATATAATATTAAAACTAAACTAAATTAACTAGTAGGAAAGGGCCTACAACACAGTAGTAAAATTGGAAGCCTCTTATTTGGAAGGTCTTGGGTTCAAATCTACTCAAGCTAAATAAATAATAATTAATCACCACAAATAATAATTAATCTTGGCTTCAACCTCTTACTGATTAAAAAAAATAAAAATAAAATTAGTATATATATTTCTTAAATATAATTGTCTAAAAGATATTCATTAAGGTGGATATCTATCATGAATAGCAAATTCAATATAGATATGTGAAAATTGACATGACTTGACATCTTTTAGATTAAAATAAATTTTTATATATATATATAAATAACTTGTCCATGTTCTAATATACAATGATTAAATTTATTCTTAAAAAGGCTTGTGCAAATTATATTCAAAATGCTCGTATTTTATCTCAAGATGCTCTTTTTAAAAGGAAAACAAACAAAACTCCTATTTTTGTAATGAAAGGTGCAAAAGCTTGTATATTTATTTATTAATACAAAAATGTTTAAGGGTTACATCATAAAAGAAGGCAATATATGTCAATTACAACTTCTTTAAAGCTTAGGGAAGTATAAAGAAGTATAGAAGAAGAAAGCATGTGATGTTTGAAAAAACTAACAAGAATCCAAGGAAGAAAACAAATCAACACCAACAACAAAGCCCCCACCAATGTAAATGCTTAGTGAAAAAAATTAGATTCTTTGTGGAGCTTGGCTATGAGTAGCAGGCCTATGAATGGGAGAGTCATCAGGAGAATTCATAGTTGAAGACTTCAAAAGTTCATGTTGCACCAATAGGAAAAGCATACTAACTTTGTTGTGAATTTGTGAAATTAGAGGTTGGTCGATCTCTTCCTTAAAATCGTTAAATCTCAACATATCTAATACACTAATAATATAGTTTAACTTTAGGTGTCTTATTTTAACTTTAAAAAATATATAAATTAATTTCAAGTTTCTTATTTTAACTTACTATATTTCACATATACTTGAATCATATGACATACGTAGTGAATGCAAAACTAAAATTATTTAAGTAGTAATCGTGTCTTAGCTAAAGAAAAGATAGCACCCATGTCTATCATAAAACTTTGAGTGAAAAGATAGTTTGAGTTTCTTATGAGATATTTTATTCTAATTGAATTATTTTACCTAGATATTATTTATTTCAATAATTTATAATGAATAAGAGTTTTACATCTTAATACCACTAATATACAATATACATTTGGCTGCGGGAATAGGAATAACTATTCTGGAATACTTATTATGGAATAGAAAATGGGGGTACATATTCCTATTCCTGTTTGGTTCAACCAGAATTCGATGGGGAATTTGCGGACCCAAAAATTTATGTTTTCTAAAATAAATAAAACTAGAATAGGAATACGTATTCCAATTCCACCTATCTGGGTGGAATTGCAAAACCTCATTTATGAGCCAAAATTGGAATATGTATTCCTATTTTATTTTGTATTCCAATTCCAATTTGGTGCATCCAAATGAAGAATTCAAAATTTTAAAATTTACATATGCCTATTCCGCTTGTATTCCCGTTGCCAAACGGGCCCTTAGTTTTTGAAGACCAAATACACATGGACATATATACAAAGTCTTTTTTTTCTTCAATGAATAATATCCCTTCTATTTATTTTACAAAGATAATTTTAATTTCTTATTATACTTTCAAAATTCTCAATAAAGATAGTTTTCTTAAATATCAAATTATAAATAATAATTTTACCACATATGCATAATAAATCTTACCCACAATAAAATATGTTAAACATTATTCTAATTTGAATTAAAATTGACTATATATAGAGAGAGAGACTTTCACAATTAATTAGTTGAGCATGCACGTTCAACCCACTAAAATAATAGATGTGGAAGTTGTGAGAAGAACATCAGCTTCATGGACGGCTATAAAACTCCTTATTCAACTTCTCTACATGTGACATCACCATCTCGCAAGCAATACGATCACATTTATGATGACAAATACATTACAATTCCTCTAAAATGGGAGTTACCAGTTTTATTCGTTTCCTACTGGTTTTTGTTTCATACTGAAGCTCTTATATGGACGTCACTGTTCTCGTCATGCCAATCTCACCAATTACGTAGATTAGACGTTACCACCTTCTCTTCATAAAGTTTCATAAAAAGCTTGGACTTTGAACCATTGTTGACCAGGACTCTCAAACAAATAAGGAACTCTGATATAAAATCTGTGAAATAGAAGAAAAAGAATAAGAACTCTTCAACGACAGAAAGGTAGGCCAAACTTCAGCTTGCAGAGTTTTTTATTAGTTTCTTAGAAGATTTATGATATTTTGGACTAGAGTTGCATGTGATATCATTCATCAATTTGGATTCCTACAAACTATTGAAGTCATACAAAACTTAACAGCACGTTTGTGCATTAATGGCATAAAGTCCAAACCAGGCCTCCCCCGTGAACATTGGCCTTGTGAAAGGCTATCAGAGATGGATATAACGTGTTCTTATAGATTCTCCTTTGACTAATGGTTTGGAACTTCATGGAATCACCATCATAATGTTTTTTAAAAGAATGTATAAACATCTTTGCAAAATCAACCCTTCTAAGAGGACTACTTTAGAGGTCTCAAACATGATAAGACTTGTTTTACGATGGGAACTCATTTTTCAATAATGGTTTACAATCAATACAATGGATAATCGATATAATACTAAAATGACTATATTGATATCTCAATATCTAATTAGTCCTTTGAATAGCTCACATATGATTTTGATCATGTTCATAAAAAAAAAACTCACTTTTAATCATCAATACATCATAGTATCATTCACAAAGATAGATCCCTGCTCTGAATTCCTTGCAAACTTTCGGTGTCTTCTTTTCTTATTCCATATTTCTTCTTAGTTAGTGTGGATAGGAGTAGCAAACTTATTTTTCACCTTTTTAAGCTTGGTTTGGAATTTTGATGCATTGGAGTTCTTATTGTCTAGCTCTCGAGGTGTGTGGTATTGTATGTATCGTCTCCTACACAAATTTGTCCTTTCTTTCAACCCCTCCCATCTCTTGTTTTAGCTAGTGTCGATCCACCACTAGCCCATACTTAATCTTGTCAAGCTCTCTAACATATTATTGATAGATGATAGAGTACGAACAAAAACTTTGAAGCTAAAAAATCCTTCATCTAATCAAATTGAGAAACAAAGCATTAGTGTCATAGTTTATTAAAAATGATGATACAAGTCTTCGTAGACATTATGAAACACATTAGTCATATATTAATTAATTGAAATAGAGAGAAACTTCTTTTTACATAGATAAGACCTATGCAAGAATGGTTCAGACTCCATCTTGTTTATAATTTTGAAGGGGTGATAGTGTTTTTTAAGTCTTATATGACTAATGGTTTCAAATGGCTAAAACTAGTTAATGACTTTACAAGCAGCTTTAGATGAAATATAATAAATGAGATAGATGAATAAATTACATGTTATTACATGATGATGCATGGTTACACTACAACATTTGGGGTCAAATTGCGATGACAATTTGCAACAACAATGTAATTTATGGTGATTTTCATTTTTTTTGCAATTGTTCCTCATGCCATCACAATACTGACACTGGTGTTGTAATTGTGAAGTCAACTTGATTATTAAAAAAAAAGAATCACGACATTAATCATTCCCATTTCATCAATTATGGAGAGTTGCACGCAAAAGATTATGGAGAGCTCCAAATGAGGGTATAGAGAAGTTGCAAAAGAGTGTGGAGTGTCAAGATCTATGATTGCCTAGTCATGACCTTGCTTTGCATTTTTTTTTTCCCTTTCTTTTCATTGTGTTACCATGGTATTTTTCTTATAATGCATTCTCCTCATTATTTATTCTTTCTATTGTTTCACACTAACTTTGAAAATATTCCTCCCTATATTAGATCTTAAACTTAATAAAATGATTTTTTTTGCCCATGGCATCGAATGAGCTTGACTATATTGTAATGATCTCCAGTCAATCTATGGTTGTGCCTTAGCTTTGTAATTGCATTATCGTGCCATGCCATTATGATTGATGCAGAGCTCCCCCTTATATAGGAAACTATGATGTGGTGTGGTGTTAGACTACTTCAGATACCCCAAAATGGATTCAAGAGAGTGCCCTACATCTTTGGAATAAAGTTACTCAAAAACTTAGCCTAGGCACCCAAATGAGCACAACTAGGTCTTAAAGAACAAAATCTCCAAATACTAGGTTTATGCTTGAAATGGGAACCTATGAGTTCATAGGGGAATGGAAAGGTTCCTAAAAATTCAACAAAATTGAACTGGTGGATTTGGATAGCCTGTATTGTTCCCAAAGACTATAGATAGAAAAATTGCCTTTTAGACTTAGGAGCCCCTAATTAGCACTATCAATGAGGATATTAGGGTTTAGTTTGAAATATAATTAGGAAATAAAGTTCATATATCGATACCCTTTTGGAAGAATCTTAAGATTCCAAACTTTCAGACTCCCAACTGATCAAATGATTCCCTTACCAAAAATGCAGTAATTACCCTTGTTAGGCCTAATTGCTAGGGTTTGTGAAGGAAGTATGAATTAGGTGATTGAAAAGGTTAAGGAACCAATTGGGAAACATGTAGGGATCTACTAGATATCATATTCCACCATTACAATGGTTTCATCCATTCGCCAAGTTCCTACAATACTTCAATACGAATTGCCGTGCACCAAACACATAGAGATGTTTAGCCTAGGGTTTGCTAGTAATATTAGATGCCTTGGTTTCCATCTCCCATCCTTTAGGGGTCATATAGTACATCATCGTAATTTTAATTTTATGAAGTAGAATGAAGTTACCATAGTGGGAATGCAAGTTAGGACATTTTCTCTAAAATTGGTCGCTAAATGGAGGGTTTTGGTGCACTCAAGAAAGAAACTTAGGTAAATTTTGTTGTAGAGAACTTAAAAAACCCAAAATGCCTACATCATACTACTAAGATGTTCAGGAATCCAAATCAATAATTCATTTACATGTGCCAATCTATACTAGTCTATACACTCACAAAATGCAATACTTTACAAGGAAAAATGGGATCTTTATTTGATTCAAATTGCAAAATTACATTCTCTATCTTCCACCTGCCTGAAAGGGATATTTTATGACTTGGCCCAAAAATTCCAACTGATTTTCAAAGGTTGTGACCATTGGGGACCAATAATGTGAAAGTTGACAACTTTTGGCAATTTTTGTAAATTGTGCAATCTAACCCTACTAGTACCTTTCCCTTGTGCCCTAGGGGCTTAAGACATACTATAAAACCTCTAAAAACCCCTAACCTTTGCTAGTTTTAATATGTGCCATTTAACCATAGTCAAAACCCAAGGTTTATAAAGCACCAAATGCGGACTAGATCTTGCAAACAGGCTTATTTTAGTAAGTAACTATTTCTACCAATTACAAAAGTCTCTTAGGCATGAATTCCCTCGAGTATAACTCATGAAGAGTTACATAAGATGGTTTCTCTAGAGAGTGGAGCGATAGGTGCTCTTGCACCATATTCCCTTTCTTGAATGACTCAAGTCCCACTTGAGGATAGTTATTGAACATAAGTGTCATGCTTGGCAATGCATTCTTCACTCATCCATGTAACATCTATGTCTGGAAGACCCTTCCACTTGACCAAGTAGTCTATGTAGTTCTTCTTTCTTGTCTTCTTGACCATCTTGGAATTTCAAATCTTCTCCAACTGAAGTGGTTGGGTCGGTGGAAAATCCTTGATCCATTATGCATGTTCATCAGCATCCTATATTACATCATTAGTTCATGCATCACCTTTGAAAAGGTTGAGATTGCAAACATTAAAAATAGGAGAAATTGATGCAGTTGGAGGCAATGAAATTCTATTTGCATTTTCCCCAAATTTGTATTATCTCTGACAGGGTCCGATATCCACTCTTCCTTATTTGCAATTTTGTGTGTCCTCTTTGTAGTCTTGCTTTGTTTAGATAAGCCCACACTTGATCTCCTTCTTTGAATGACAAATGTCTCTTCTTTTTGTTTGCCTTCTATATGTATTTTACAATATTTTGATTTAGAGTGTCTTTGACTTGATCATGAATTTGTTTGATCCATGCTGAGAATTCTTCACCTTGTGCACTAGTGTTGAAATCACTTGGTAAGTCTTTTAGTTCCATCACTCCTCTAGGGTGAAATCCATAGTTGACTTGTAATGATGTCTTCCCTATTGACCTGATTATTGATTCATTGAATGCAAATTATTCTTGAGGGAGGATTACATCCCATGTCTTCTCATGCTGCTTTGTTAGACACCTTAAAAGGTTGCCTAATGATATGTTTACAACTTCAATCTTCCCATCTTTTTATGGATGGTAGGCATAACTGAAGGGTATATTTATGCCCAACTTTCCATAAGGTCCTCCAAAAATGACCTTGGAATTTCACATCTCTATTTGAGATAATGGATTTTGGTAATCCATGAATCCTAACCACTTCCTTGAAAAATAGGTTAGCAATGTGAGAAACATCATTAGAGCTCTTACAAGGTACAAAACGAGCCATTTTACTAATCCTATCTACAATAACAAAAATGTTATCAAAACCTTGTCTTGTCCTTGGAAGACCCAAGAAAAATTCCATGCTCACACTATCCCATGGCTTTGTTGGAATAGGTAAGGGGTGATATAGACCTTGATTTTTTCTTACTCCCTTGGCTCTTTGACATATTGTGCAAGTTTCTACAAACTTCCTAACGTCATTAGGTAACTTTGGCCAATGATAGTTTCTCCTTAGGAGTTCTAGAGTTTTATCAATTCCAAAGTGACCTCCTAATGTGCCATAGTGCTTCACTTTGATCATATTTTCCCTCATGGAGCATCTAGGAATGCAAAGTTGTCCTCCTTTGAATAGTAGACCATTCTACAACAAATATTCAAATTATGTTGTGTTATATGCATCAGATAATGTAGAAAAAACTTTTAGAACTCTGAGTACCTTGAAGATGTACTTATCCCTAGAGTCAGTGTAGGGATAGAGTTGATTGCCCTAGAGTCACTGCAAAGTCTCCATTTTCCATTTTTTAGGGGCCAATACACTAGGGACTACACAATGGTTGAGATTCTTTTGAATAAGTCCTTTATCCAAAAAATCACTGATCTATTTGGACACCTCTACATTTTGATCTAGGGTGAGTTTATATGCAACCTTTTTGGAAAGAGGAGCACTTGGTATGAAGTCAATCTGGTGTGAGATGTCTCTTAATGGTGGGAGTTCATCTAGAGTGTCTCCTCCAATTATCCCTTTGTACTTCTGTAGTAGATTATTTACTTCTTTAGGCACTTCTTGAGTGACTACTTTCATCTTAGGTTTGAGGATTAGGGAATACCCTATTTGAGAGTCTTGGATGGTATTCAACATCTCTTGTTCACCTACCATGACTACTAACTATTCTTTGGGTTTCTCTTGGTAAAGGTCAAGGTTGAGAAGAAGATTATATTTGTGACCATCTTTGGTGATTTGGTATTTGTTAGTAACACCAACATTTTTGGCCTTAAGATCATATTGCCATGGACAACCTAGTAACAAGTGACAAATTTCCATATCTACAATTTCACGAAGGACTCTATCCTTATAATCTTTTATGGAAAAATCTACCCAAGCCTATTCATTTATTAGTGTTTGTTTCCCTTTTGTCAACCAATATACATGGGAGGGATTAGGGTGGGATACTTTCTCCAGATTCAACTTATCTACCATTTCTTTAGACACAAGATTTTTTGGTAGAACCAAAATCAATAACTACCTTACATACCCTTCCATGGCTTTTGTAGTTGGTCTTGAAGAGAGTCTTTCTTTGTGGAGGCTCTACTGGCATGAGTGCTTGAATCAGTGTCCTCTTCATCATGAGAGTAGCCCCTTCTTCACTAGTATAGTCTCTGACACTTCCATCATCATCATTCTCTTGAAAAAGATTATTTCTTCTCTCTCCTTCATTATTTTGTTTCTCGGGACACGTATTCGTATAGTGGCCCATCTAGTTACAATTGTAGCATTTTATCTACCCATTATTTCTTACGCCATTTTTTACTTTGTCATTACATGTCCTTCCTCTCTATCCACCTCTTGAACTGCTTTCTCCTTGGGTATTTTCTTTGTGAGAATCTCCTTGAGGTCTATTGCCTTGTGTTCCTTTAGCCCCATAGTTTCCTCTTCCTCTATCATTCTTTCCTTTATTTCTACCACTTTTTTTATTCCTTATTGAACTTATACTCAACCTTGAGTGCTAATTGATAGCATTGGTTTATAGTGGTAGGGCTTTTCAAACTTGATTCCTCTTGAATGGTAAGCCTTAGTCCTTTCCTATACCTAGCAAGTTTTACACTCTCTGGCTCAAGAAGTTTGGATCTCATCACCAAGTTCTAAATTTCTTCAATGTAGGTGGAGATTTCTATCTCTTTCTTCCTCAAACTCATTCTCTTCTTATGAAGTTGAACTTCATAATCCTTATGTATATAGGTCTCTCTGAGGAGAGCCACCATCTTCTTCCATGCGGTGATTGGACTCTTGTAATTCATCACCCTTTCATCTTGAGTGAAGTTCCACCATGTGAGTGTAGAGCCGTTGAGTCTAGACTTGGCAATTTTCACCCTTTGGTTCTTAGGATGTCTTCACAATCAAAGAAACTAGTTAGGGCATTCACCTAATCTATTGTAGCCTTTGAGTCTATCTTCCCATTGTATGTGGGCAAGTCAAGCTTAGCATCCATGGTTCTCCTCTCCATAGATTTTAGAGTCCTCATAAGAAGCCTCTGTTTAGTAGACATTCTTCTTCCTCCTGATCAAGGGATTCTTCATCAATCCCTTGTCTAACTTCTTTAGAGTTTTCACTACTTCTATTATGAAGCTCTTCTTTAAGCTTATTCATCTCTGGCCTCATCAACTGCATCTCCTTGTCTCTTTGTTCATCTTGCCTTAATTTATAGTCTCTCAAGTATTTCACAATCTCTACATTGGTCATCCTTGGAGATAACCTTGCTTCTTCTTCTCCTTCCATGGTTTTATCAAATTTCTTTACCCTAAGGGATCTTAGGTTGCTCCGATAGCACTTGATGTGGAGCTCATCCTTATATAGGAAACTATGATGTGGTGTGGCCTTAGAATACTTTAGATAGCTCAAATTGGAGTTAAGAGAGTGCTCTACACCTTTGGAATAAAGTTACTCAAAAACTTGGCTTAGGTACCCAAATGAGCACAACTAGAGGTCTTAAAGCATAAAATCTCCAAATACTAGGTTTATGATTGAAATGGGAACCTATGAGTTTATATGGGAACGAGAAGGTTCCTAAATATTCAACAAACTCAAACTGGTGTGTTTGGATAGTCTATATTGTTCCCAAAGGCTATAGATAGAAAAATTGCCTTTTAGGCCTAGGAGCCCCCAATTAGCCCTATCAACAAGGATATTCGGGTTTAGTTTGAAATTGTTCCAAAAGAATCAAGAAAAAAAATTTCATACATGGATAACCTTTTGGAATAAGCTTAAGATTGTAAACTTTTAGACTCCCAACTGGTAAAATGATTCCCTTACAAAAAGTGTAGCAATTACCCTTGTTAGGCCTAATTACTAGGGTTTGTGAAGGAAGTATGAATTAGGTGATTGACCAAGTTAAGAAACCAACTAAAAAACATTTAGGGATCTACTAGAGATCATAATCCCACCATTATAATGGTTTCATCCATTCCCCAAGTTCCATAGCATTTCAATACCAATTGTCCTACACCAAACACATGGAGATGTTTGGCCTAGGGCTTGCTATAAATATTAGATGCCTTTCTTTTCATCTCCCATACTTTAGGGGTCCTATAATAAATCCTTCTAACTTTCATTTTACCAAGTGGAATCAAGTTCCCACAATGGGAATGCAAGTTAGGACATTTTCTCTAAAATTGGTCACTAAATGGAGGGTTTTGGTGCACTCAAGAAAGAAACTTAGGAAAAAAATTTCTAGAGAACTTAAAAATGTCAAACCATTTGAATTATTTTACTAATATTTTCAAGACTCAAAACCAATCATTCATTTGCATATGTCAATCTGTACCAGTCCATACACTCACGAAATGCAATGTTTTACAAGGAAAAATAAGATCTTTATTTGATTCAGATTGCAAAATTACATTCTTTGTCTTCCACCCACCTAAAAGGGATATTTTAAGACTTCCCCCAACCATTCCAACCAATTTTCAAAGGTTGTGTCTGTTGGGGACCAATTATGTGAAAGTTGACAACTTTTTGCAAAAGTTGTCAAGCAACTTTTCTTGCACAATGCAAATTGCGCAATCTAACCCAACTAGGACCTTTGCCTTGTTCCCTATGGGCATAATAAATATTATAAAACCTCTAAAAACTCCTAACCTATGTTAGGTTTAAGATGTTCCCTTTAACCATAGTCAAAACCCATGGTTTATAAAGCACTAAACGAGGACTACGTCTTATAGATAGGCTTATTTTAGTAAGTAGCTATTTCTACCAATTACAAAAGTCTCTTAGGAACAAATTCCCTTGAGTAGAACTTGTGAAGAGTTACATAAGATGGATGCTCTGGAGAGCAGAGGGCTAGGTGCTCTTACACCAGTGATCTCCATGTCGTTGCCCTTGTTGTGCCCTTGTTGCATACATATTCCATAATGGTTGGATATAGAGGCTCCATATGTTGGTCAAACAATGGAAGCCAAGGATGTAACCACGCATGTATTAGCACAGTCTCCTTACAAGGATCCCAAGTATCTACTGTTGTTGTTAATTTGGGCATCACTATATGATCCAAAATGTTATGAAGTATTGAAGCCAGTAGTAACTTATCCCATGTCTCTAGAAAATGTACCATAGGTTTAGGGTCTCTTGGCTCCTAGGAATTTATAGAAGCTATTCTCACTAATGGAAGAATAAATTTAGTAAAGAGTTGAGTGTAATGAGTTGAAGAAGCAAGTTCTTCTTCTATGTAAATGCCATAATCATGAGGCTCATTCCCTTGCAGAAGCCTATGCCACAATGACATTACCTCTAAACCATGCAAAAGATTTTGAAGTGGTTACCAACCTTGAAACACTCTTATAAGTAATGGATACTTGGGATCATCGTAGGGGGACTAATACTTGTAACACTCTTACAAGAAAGTGCAGATGCAATCCTCTTGACATTTGGACTGTAAATTCTCAAAGACACTTGCAAGTGATTCCAATGTCATAGTACCTACCATAACACTTTCTTGGATTCTATCTAGTGTTGCTTCCATAATATCCTCTATGTTGTCTAGTTTTTGTTTCTATCATGCAGTCTCTTGCATATACATTCTTCTAGAGGTGTGTTTGGTGACACTTCTAAAACATGCATGATTTCTCCATTTAGGGTTGTGAATGTTTATTGCTTGTCAACCATTAGGCCAAAAATTGATGTAACAGTTCTTCAATAGTGGTCTAAAGTGGAATCATAGACATTCATTCTATTGTCCATCACCATTATTATGAAGATCATATAGACCATATTTCACATGTCATTGTTGTGTAGAAGAGAGTGCTACCAAAAGCATTCCAGTAGAGGAGGACTAAACAACTGCCTTACCTCACTTCTTGTATTTCATGGCCTTAGTTTTATAGTACAACTCAAATTGATCCCTTTACTAATTTTGTTTTATGCATTTTCAGTTGTGAATGAGATTATTGTGAGAGAAGTGATTAGTTAGCTTTCATTTTCATTTTAAAGATTAGTTTGTCATTCATCGTTATTAGGAAAATGAGATTTTAGGGTTGTGTTAGTTGGTGTTCCATAAAGTATAGTTGCATCTATTTATTATATTAACATTCTAATGATATTGAAATATGTCTGGCCTAGTTTAGTTTTTCATGTGGTGTTACTATATGATTTTTTTTCCCTTCATCAATTTAGATATAAATCCTCACTCAATTAGTGTATTGAACCTCAAGTTTGGAATCTTCCTTTAGTGGCAACCATTTCATTCTTATTTGAACTGTCTTGTGTTTCAGATCAATATTTTTACAATATTTCATTTATATTCCTTTCCTATGTGATCATCTTGACTGCAAATTATAAGATTTAATCTCAATAGGTGTTCGAAGAAAAAATAATTTACATAATTTTTTTAAAAAGTTCAATATAATATGTGTTCACCTACCACTCAAGCTAATTGTTGCCAATGGAGATATTTATGAACCTCATTGCAAAATACTTGACCTCTCCATAATTATCTTATTCAATCAAGCCCTAGTTAAAATATAAAACATTCACATTATGGTTGGGAGATGATGCAATGTATTCATTAATGCAAATTAGCAACATACATCAAAGACCTTAAAACTGACAATTTCAATACATATCTATTTTTTTTACCATTTCAATGCTCATTACAGTGAAATTCTTCCCTTGGATTCATAATTATCTCATTGGCATGGCATCAATAATACATATGAATATTTGTTAAATAAATATAGTTCTTGTTTTATTTCTATTTCTTCTAAAACGTTATGTATAGGTTGGAATAAAAACTGGTCTAATTGAAACAAGATATGATTCGTAATAACAATTTTCTATTCTTTTCCAAACTATATTATTGTAAATTGGTGAATGACAATTCTTTTTTTTATTTACATTGAGAGTGTAGGGATTATCGCAATGTATTTCAATTTTGTGTGTTAGTCCCTGGACTGCAATTTTCAAGTCAATCTAGTCTATAGTTTTTTTTGGAAAATTTCATAAAATTATTCTTATCATATGTTAAATTTTCATTTTTTTATTTAAAGGAAAATTTTAATTTTTTATTTCTTATTTTTTATTGGCTGTACTTATTTTTCTAGGCTTTTTTTTTTTTTTTGAGAAAAATTAATCGAAAATAAGGCCACTATGAACATGACAAGATGCATGTCTTTAACATGCCTCCTCAAGCTTGCATAGATGACGTTGCTACTAGAAACATTTCTTTCATTTGAGAGCTCAAACTCTACCAAAATCGCATTCTCTTAGTAGACCCATTAAAGCATTAGTTGCATTAGAAACAAAGGAAAAAACAATACCATTAAGGATAGAAGCACCCAGAAAGGCAGATACAAAGGTGAAGGACCAAGAAGCTACTAACTTTTTTGACCCAATACCATTAGAAGCTACTAATTTTGCTGACCCAATAACATTAGAAATTCGCCTACAATGGATCAAGATGGAGAACATAAAGAAAAAGATCTTCCTTAAGTTAAAAGGTAGCAACTATTCCAATAGAGGTTGACTTTGATTGGGACGAGGAAAATACATTGGATTTATTTTACCTAATTCTAATAATTAGATAAGCATAATTGCCTTTCTTAGGTCCATATTCACCAGTAGTCGAAAAGAGACCTAAAACTAAGACAAGGTGTTGCACATGACCTATTTAGTTTTAAGAGTGTTTGCATTTTTTAGAGATTATTTGAATGACCATTTATTATTTGAATTTTATGTAGTCAGAAAATAGTTGGAGGTAGTGTTGGATGTACATTTATGATTGATCTCATTCAAAATTGTGGCTCCTACAACTAGTCTCTGACACTTGGGAGATTTCTCTTGAGAAAGGTACAATGTTGTTCTCAATTGAAATGTAAAGATAATTTTTTTATAATTATAACTATTTATAAATTTGTTCCTAATATTCAACACTATTGAAATTTATCTCTATTCATAACTAGGTTTTAATGTAAGTGAATGTGCCTCTTAGACTATTAATGTGTAAATGTGATGACAATTCTTTGCAATCATAGATATTTGTAGCTCACATTCCTAAAAAAATATCCCTAGAACAAAAAGCACTGTTATTCTGTGTTTTGATTATAGTGTAGTGTCTATTTAAGCATTTTAGATATGCAAAGAAATGGAAGAAATCTGGAATATTGGGCTTAGGGGGCATTGGGAAAATTAGTGTGAAGATTTGCAAGGAACTTGGGCATCATTTGACTATTATAAGCTCTTACAATAAGAAAAGAGAAGAGACATTGAATGTCCTTGGGGCAGATGAATACCTTTTAGCAATGATGCTACCCAAAATCAATTTTGTTTTTTTTAACAAAAGAAGCATACCAAAAATTCTCTTTGAATAATCTAATTGAGGATCAAAGATTATTTCCCTTATTTGCTAATTTGTTGCTTGTACAAGTTTTAAATTTTTTATTGATGGTAATTTTTATTAATATTATGATGCTAAATCATGAAGAACATGTAAATTTCCAATCACATAATTAGCATCACTTAAAGTCTTTTTTCATGCATATATTAAGGAGAATTTTTATGCTCTACATTGTAGTTTTGCAATAGAATAAGTAGTTAAGAGTCCAAGAATATATGCATGATTTCACATGCATATCAAACTATTTTTTATGTCCAATAAACCATGTACAACATGGGTAGGAGTTGCTAATATTTTCTTGTTTCTTTCAATTAATTTAGGAATTTGATTTAGTCTACAGTAGTAGGTAAAACTTTGGATTTATTTTCTTTAAAACAAGGCATTCTCTATTACAAAATAGAGCATTAATATTTCCATTTTGTCCATATAATATTGGAGTGGTGAAATGTTGTATTTTTCCTTCTTCCTTTTGTTTTAACAATTTCTTTGTGTTACTCTTTAGTTTCTACAATTTTAATTCAATATTTTGTGTTCTTTGTTATTACAATTTCCAACTTCACACTACAGCTTTGGAAATTCTTTGTTGAATTGGTTATTTTAATTATGTGCAAGTTCTTTTTTAATGTGCTTTACTATTTGTCTCATGTGGGTTGTGCTCTTCATACCACCTACTATTATTTTCCAAGGTGATAAAATTGCATATGTAGATGTATTGCTTGCATGCCACACATGAAGTGCATTCCCCAATTTATAAAAAATGGTTGGATATAAAGGCTCCATACGTTGTCCCAACAATGGAAGATGAGGATGTAATCATGCATGTATTGTCACAGTCTCCCTGAGAGGATCCCAACTATCCACTACTACTGTTAATTTGGGTATCACTATATGATCTAGAATGTTATGAAGTACTGAAGCTAGTAGTAACTTATCCCATGTCTCTAGAAATTGTAGCACAAGTTTAGGGTCCCTTGGCTCCTAGGAATTTGTAGTGGCTATTCTCATTGCTAGAAGAATAACTATAGTGAAGAGTTGAGTGTAAGTAGTTGAAGAAGAGTGTTCTTTTTCTATGTAAATGCCATAATCACGAGGCTCATTCCCTTGCAGAAGCCTCTGCCACAATGAAATTACCTCTAAACCATGCAAAGGATGTTGAAGTGGTTCCAACCTTGAAACACTCTTATAAGCAATGTAAAAGAAAATGCAAATGCAATCCATGAAAAATTGCACAACTTGTAGTCCTAATATTTGGACTGTAAATTCTCAAAGACAATTGCAAGTGATACCTACCACAACACTTTCCTAGATTCTATCCAGTACTCTCATAATATCCTCTATGTTGTCTAGTTGTTGTTTTTTCCATGTAGTCTCTTTCTAAATCCACTCCTTCTCCTTCTATTATATTGCCATAGACTCTCTCTTATTCGATTACAGTGCATCTCAACTAGCTGCTCCAATGATGCAATCACCCATCTATATACATACACACATGTGTGTGTCTATGTATGTATGTATTTATATATACAGAGAGATCTTGTGGATTGTGGATTATGGATTATAAACAAAAAATATGACATTAATCATTCCTCATTTGTTTTGATTGATTGGTGGAGATCAGTGGAGATTTAGGATTTCATTGTCATTGCCTTGTGATCATTCCATTTCATTTTTATGCCCTTGTGATCTTTGGATTTTTTGATCATGCCCTTGTGATCTTTGTATATGTATGTATGTATGTATATATATATACATATATACATATGTGTACACACACACACACACACACACACACACACACATATTCGTGTGTCTATGTATGTATGTATGTATGTATATAGAGTGACCTTTTTAAAGGTGCATATTGATCTAACTACATACATATTCTAGAATCCAAATAATAAAATAATAAAACTCACTCATACGTACCATGTCCACAGATGCAATGGCAACACCTATTGGTAAGTAGATTCCTCTTTTTCTCTCTCATTTTTCATGTGTTTATTTCACTTGAACTATTATTTCTTAGGGGGCATTTTGTAATATTGGATTCATTCTATGCAAGAGATGATGAGGACATTCCTGGATATACCCATGTTAGATGTACAAGAACACTAAAGAATTATTATGAATTGCTCATGAGCAATGAAGATGGACTTCCCCTGAGAGTAGCCAACTTGCAAGTACTTTAAAGATGTGTCCTTTCTTAAAGATTGTAGATGTTAATGGGGAATTCAGATGTTAGGGGGCGTGGGGCCAAATGAGCTTCCACCTTCATGTGGTTGGCCTTGATTAGTAGAGAATATTAAACTATTCTCAAAACCAAGTGAATCTCAATATTAACCTATGATTTCATGACAACTATTTATGTGAATCTCTTTGTTTCAGGCAATGCAAAAGGAGGTCATAATTCAATATGAAATCTCAATTCATATGTGTACGACATTAGGTGGAGCTGAAAAAAAAAAAAAGGTTTGCATTCTTGTTAGAGGTCTTTAATTAGGTATTTTAAGTTATAGACCATCACAAAAATTGTAACTTTGACTCTTATAGGAAAGGGTAATGTCCTTAGCATGCAAGCAAATCAAGACTTTCTATGTGTTGGCATGCCTATCCATAACAACTAGAGTTCTAACGTTCATGATGGTCTATAACTTTAAAAACTCAATATACCTATTAAATAAATGTAAACATGGTGCATTTTTTCAGCTCCACCTATTGTCCATGCATATAGAACACAATTGCATGTGCATTCTCGATTCATAATCTAACAAGTAGGGGGGCACCTACAACTTGACAGATGATTCCTCTATGGAAGAGATGGTATTATCGGTAGAACTTTGTTGCTTGGACACTCTATGGTCTTTTTTCTTTGCAACATGGAGACATGAAGACCAGTTTAAGGATGACCTAAAAAGGAAATGGTTAAGTGTATAAATTTTCTAGAACTTATGTCAATTGTTTTAATTTGAAACTTATGTCAACTTTTTTAATTATGGTAGTTTTCTAACATTAGATTTTGTTGCTCCAGTGCTTGCTGATGGTGACAAATGGATTGTGCTTGCTAGATAGAATGCAAATAAGTTTGCTAGGATTGCATCAAAATATGAAGTAAGGTATGTAGTATTTGGTACTTTTCTAATCTATATAGATAGTGGTCATCAATTTTTTCAAATTGTGGATGAGTTAACTTTTTTAAAAAAATAATACAATTGGGCATGTGAGTTTTATTATCACATTCTCATTACAACTTTTTATGCTGAGAAAAATGATTATTCACAAGGATTAATGATTTTGGATATTTATTTTGATGCTTTCAAATGTACAAACCATTTATCCTAACATCTTGATTTTGCAATCTAGTTTCTTCAAATTTGACTTAATAATTTTAGCTTCTTCCTTAAGGATGACCCAAGTCCCAAAGTATGATTGCCCAAATGAATATTTATATGAAAGAAAATGTGGGAGTTTTGAGAGACCATCCATGTACTATCTATGAAGATCATAATTCTACTCCTTTTTATGTTTTCAACCTCCTCATGAATTTACTATTTTTATCTTGGACTATGAAATTTGCAAGAAGATGTGAAACTAATGAAGGACATGGGTTTGGATGCATATAGGTTTTCCATATCCTGGTCATAGATATTACCATGCGAGCCAATTTTTTAACCCTTAAACAAAAGTGACTAGAAAACAACAATACCTTTCTTTAAAAAATTTCTTGTTTTTGGTGAGAACGGATGACAAAATCAAAGGTGGAATTAAAAAAGTTGGAGTGGCCTACTACAACAACCTTATCAATGCGCTCTTAAAACATGGTAAAAATTAATCCTATTTTCTATTATGGACATAGAAATCTCTATAATTTTATGCAAGTCATAACCAAATCATGTCTGACAAGTTCTAACATAAATTCGATTCTTGAGAATTTTTTCTCCTCAATTAGCTTATTTCTTTTTAATTTTGAACTAATTACATTTTTTGATATTCAGCACAAGGCACACCTACAAAATTTGTGTTTCAATAAAAAACAATGTTACTTATAGTTTTTTTTGTAAAGATCTGCAGTTAATCAATTTTTTGGGTCTAGGAATAGCACTTCTTGGTCTAAATGCTTCTCAAAACCCAACTATTGCAGCAATGTGGCTAATGACAACACTTAGTTTGAGTTCATTCAACCAAGCTGGTTTTCTTCTAAATATGCATGTAGGTATCTTGTCTTGATTGATATACTAAGGTCTTTATTTTCAAACATATTATAGTTGGTCTTTGTAGCTTACTAAAGTATATCATTTTGCCATTAATTTATAACTCCTTCATTTGAATTTGATGTATGTCAATACCTTTAAGAAACTTGAAAAATGATATCATGATTTTCTCTACTTAGAAAAATCACTTTCTAAATATTTGGATTCTTTTTCTTTGTTCTATAATTAGGATATAGCAACATAGTATGTAGGAGTTCTTCATGGTATGAAGTTGATCCCTTTTTTATCTTCAAGTTTCAAGGTAATGGATTGATTTCTTATTAATTGGATTCATTCATGACAACAATCTTATTCTTCATATTTATATTGGGCAGGCATCACAAATTCAATTATGGTGACACATTCTGATAGCTAACTAAATATGAACATGGCAACTTATGTTATAGTTGTGATTGAAGGTAGCAGATGAGCTGTGAGTATTAAGAAAGTCATAAATGACCATAACATCCTTATTTTGATAATCACTGTAGGAGTTCAATGGGCTTACTGAAGGTCCATAGTCAAGATTATCTATGAATTATTAAAAACAACCCTTAAAAATGTGATCTATTGGCAATGTTATTGTAGAGGGTAGAGAATTTAGGGCTAAATTGGTTGTTTCTTTGAAGGAAGTCTCATCAAAAATATATTCTTATTCTACTATGATTGATGAATAGTATGGGGAAAGTTAATAGAATTTAATAATGGAGTCACAATGAGTAATTTGATTGTTATGGGGAATGGACAATTCTAGGCTAAGTAAAATTAATTGGTTGTAATGCTGCCATTATTTAATGAAAGAGAAATGGGTTCACCAAGAAGAGGGCTTGAACATGTAGCCATCTCATCACAACTATCCATTCCATTCATCATTTCCTTGATATAATTGGTCACTTCTACTTCCACTTCTCCTCTCTCTTGGCTTTGAAGAAGCTTCTAGAAGAGGCTTTCTACCTCTTTTATTTTCTAAGTTATTCATGGCCTTCATGGATTGAATGAAATGGGCACCCCAAAATTTTCCTAAACAAAACCCAATATTAGAAATATGTCACTAGAGGTAAACAAATATTAGACCAACAATACATCACCAGGGAAATGTGTTAGCTTGCACATTATAGCATACATTTTTACATTTGATACTAAACCATAATTTGGTTTGTTAAAACAAAAGAAGAAATTCGAATTGCTAAAAAAAAAAATTTCTTTGTTCACTTATTTTGAAAACAAACTAAATTGTAATAAAAGGAATTAAACTTGTTCTATGTTTACATATTTTCCAAGAAACACAGTAAACAATAATAGAAAATATGTTCTAAAATTGTGTTCTACATCACCTATGTACCAAGCCATTGGCTGAATTGTTTAAGCAACCTATTTTGTGTTAATATATTTTCCAAATAAAATGCATTATATCATATTCAATACCTTTCATGCAGTTGTAGTACCATTTGCAGAGATATATGATGAAAGAAATTCAAATTAAAGCTCTCCAAAAGTTTTAAGATTTCTACAATCTACTATAATGTTGAATTTTTTCTTTAGCTCTCTTGTATTCTAATAATGAAATAGTTATTTACACAATTATATTCAAAAAAATGGTAACACATTTTTGAACCAATTGAAAAAACAACAAATGTAGATGACCAAAAAAAAAGGTTTACGAAAAAGGCTAATGAAATGGGTAGCCAAGCAACATAGAGAGAAAAATACTTGGGGCTAGAAAACCCTAACAACTCAGTCTAGTAATTATGAGTTGTTCTTATAAATCTATTCTATAGCTTAGCTTAGGAGGATGCAACATTCAGGATGGAACAATATGCTTATTTCAGTGGAAGGACATCTAGTAATCAAATTGAGGGGTATAACATGAATTTTCTATTTTATTTTAAATAATTTGCCTAGTCATCACAATTGTGATGACACATTCTTATGGCTGGCCATCACTTGCACCACATAATTATCGCAAAACTGTCTCAATTATGATGGCTAGTTCTGACAAATCAATGTCACTTCCACAAAACAACTATCACATGGATGTCGCAATTGCGATGATGTCAACATGAACTCTTGCCCCTTCTTCCAAGTTATGCCAATTTTATTTTTCACAATTATGACGGATGCACTCATTATCACAATTTGTGACAACAAAAGTGAGGGGTGGCCATCACAATTGCAACAACCTCCTATCACAATTTGGGTCAAAATGTTGCAATGTTAAAGTTATAGTAGAAAATGGTGAATTAAGTTTAATAAGGTTTATGTTTGAAGTCACAAAAGTTTTGAAGATCCTAATTCACCCCCCCACCCCCCTAGCATCTTACTTTCCCATTAGATTTCCAACAATTGGTATCAAAGATCAGTTCTCTAAGCAAGAAGTCTAACCACTTGTGAGACAAAGATATTGGAGATAGAAACCTACAAATTGGGAAAGGTGATTGAGAATTAGAATCTTTATCTACAGATTGCATTAGAACAAGTTAAGGCTCCAAAGGAGGAACTAAAGAAATCCTTGAAAAGAAGGAAGGAGATGAAAATCTACCAAAATGACACACAATATTAGGAAGAAAGAATTGAAGACGTGTGATGAAGGAAAACCTAGTAAAATTGGTGCAACAATAGTAGATCTATTAGAGAAGAATGTCTTGAATGAAGAAGTAAGAACATTGAAGAGAGAACATGAAATACACTCAACAAGGCTATGTGAAATCATT
Organism: Cupressus sempervirens; assembly: GCA_028749045.1. NCBI lineage: Eukaryota > Viridiplantae > Streptophyta > Pinopsida > Cupressales > Cupressaceae > Cupressus > Cupressus sempervirens. The sequence continues at coordinate 655,668,490 of CM053788.1, forward strand.
GAACAATAGAAAAAGTTTGAAGAAGATAAGGAAATGGCTGATGAAGATAAGAGGTAGATGGCTACAAGATTTGATGAAAGGGTCAATGAAGTACAAAGGCAGACACCCAATCAATTTGACATGGTCAATAAGTTTTTAAGTATCAATCATGAAATTACTACAAAGGTGGAAGACATGGAAAATATAAGAATAAAGAACAATGGATTGAAAAATGAATTGAGATTTGAAAAAGAAATCATTTGAAAGAATGAGCAGATGTGGAGAAGCCATGAGGCAACTTGATGAATAGTTAAGAGAATAAAGAAGTCCTTATGATACTACTAAATTAGGTTATATCAAGTTCATATCATCTACCAAGAAAGGAGAGTCATCAAAGCATAGAGAACAAAGAAATTCAAAATGAAAGAACAAGAAGTCTACATGTTATCAATGTGGATAACCAAGTCATAAAAAACAAATGTTTGTAGGAGAAAAACTGGTAAGTCCAATCCTAAGCCTAAATATAATGCTAATTTATTTAATTGCAATAAGTATGGACATCAAGAATATGAGTGTAGATCAATAATTAGTAAGACACTAGCTACATCTTGATTTGAAGGTTATTGCTACCCATGTCAGAAGTATGGTCGCAAGGCACAATATTGCAGATCTAATGAAAAGCAAAGTTGGACACCCAAAGGTCAAGGCAATGCAACTAGGCAAGGAAATGCAATAAATTGGGGTTACAATACTTGGGTCACTTGTCAGTTATGTGCAAAGTATGGACATATTGTAGTAAACTATACAAGGACATATCTCAAAGGAATATTTGGAAAATGGAAAGACTTTGGTCGAATATGATTCCACTATCACAAGATAAGTCACCTAAGTAGAGAATGTGGGAACTGGGCATCATCACCCAGTGATGAAGAAAACAAAGGAAAATAAAAGGTTAATGTTGAAGAAGTGCAAAGCCAAATGAATCAGACCTTGAAGAAGAAATCTAATGGAGGCAACAATGCACATGATTAAGTTGTGATCACCCAATCGAATGAATTAGGTGATCCCAACACCTCAAAATAGATAGAGGTATGTATGGGACCGTATTTCAAATTTTTAAATAATAATTTAGTTCCTAAGATTAAAATCATAAAAGTCCAAACCAATATAATTTTAGATGCATAAGGAAAGATTTGTAGTATTAACCGAGTGAATGTTTAGATGTTGAGTTGAAGAGTTAGTGATGATCGAGTGTCAATATTGAAAGATTGAAAAGTGTTAAGTTGTCAAGTAAGATTGTACAATGATGAATGAGTCATAGTTTTGGTCAAGTTTGATTAAAGGAGTTTTTGAAGTATTACTATTGAGTGTTCTAGTAATGGCCAAGATAGCTTGTATTGCACCCACTTTATGTATGAAGCATTAATGAGGCCCTAAAATAAATAAATAAATCAACATATTTATAAGATGTTTTCAATCATTTTGGTCACTTTTCATTCAAGATTTCAAGAGCATATAGAGCCCAAGCGATTTTTGAGCGAATTTGGGTGAGTCCGTGAAGATATTTTGTGTGTCATCAATGTTGTAAGAAGATTTGTGAGACTTGCATTATGGCTGAGTAAATTTTTTTTTTGAAATAACAAAACCCTAAGTGGCATAATGGTATCCAAATTTTCTAAAGAAGAGAAGAAGATTGAATCAAAGGTTAGTAGAGTTGAATTAGTAAGAAATGTAGTTGTTAATCCACCTAAGTTCAAAGCTTATCTAGAGATTGTGGTGAAAGGGGATATTATGTGCCCTATCCTCGATCCCACGAGAGTCATCTTGATTCATAATGTGAGATCTTGTTACTTTTGTGAAATTAGGCAGGTAGGAGATTTTGAGTTGAAGAATGCTTATGAGAAGTTGTGTGTTGATGGTAAATTGAAGGAAGAGCACAAACATGTTGCTGAGAAAGGGTTAACAGATGCCCTAAATTTTCCTAGGGTTTTCAAAATTGAATGGATTAAGAATTTTTTGAGCCTAATTCACGATATGAAGGTATGGTTAAAAGGTGGACCAATTGAGATCACAATACAAATTGTTCACCAAGTTACTAGATACCCTATCACAAACAAGGTCAAGATAACCCATTTCCAAAGAAAGGATGTGATTGAGGCTAACACACTGCTAGCATGGAATAAGTGATGCATGACTATTTCCACCATTATCATTGTCAAGATTGATTTTTTAGTGAGGGTTATAGCTCATGAATTTTATCAGTCTAGCCAACTAGATAGTGTACCCTATGTTGCAGTGGATGTGGCATGGATAATTGCAAAGAAAGATCACACCTATGATCTTGCCAACCTCCAGCTAAGACAGTTGGTTGAGATTTTAGAGATTATAAGCAAAGAAAAGATTAGTATGTGAAAATTTGGTTCTTTAATTGTTTGTATATTCTTTTATGTTCAAAATACTTTCCCTATAATAGGAGATGTCACTTAGAATAAGAAAAAACTAGTCATTCATCAAATAAATGAGTTCATTAACTAATTGGGACATAATTCTGAGAAGGTAATGGATGGGTAATTTTAAGAATTCAAGTAAAAGATGAAGAAAATGTTGTATGTAGAAAAATCGTAATCTATTGGGAGCATGTGTAAACAAGAAAACATTAGAAGCATATGCATTTAAAGATTCAAAAAAGAGTAAAAAGACTACTAATTCTACTTGAGTTTTAAAAAAATATGCAACAGACATGTTAGAGTCCTCATGCAACATCAAAATAGATCAACAAGGGTGCCCATAAGAGGCCTTACTGGTGTGCTTTAGATTGGAGGGATGTGAGTATTCTCTCTCCAAACACAACTATGAATCCCAATGATTGAAATGAAATGCTATGTGAAATATGAATCTAAACTAGATGAGTGTAGAATACCTTCCAGAAACGGCTATGAATAAGCAAAACTCAAAGGATTCTAAAGATGTGAATATGGAAATGGAATGCAATAGATTAAACTATCAATAGTAAGCTATCATGAAAATGCAAGCATAAGTGCAAGAAATCTAACATTTACCAAAAGGGAAAACAACTAGAAAGCTCTAACTCTAAACTAGCATGATTACAATGCAAATGAGGGAGATGTAAAATTATTGAGACAAGGGCTCTATTTATAGGCTTGAGAGAGGACTTGGGGAGGTAGCATCTATGTGGCATCCACATAGGTGCCACAAGGGAGACACATGGGCTAAGGGGACAAGTGATGCAAAGGTCAAATAAGCCTTTTGGATGAAAGTGATGACTCAATGTTTGCTCACACATGTGTGAGAAACCTTGGAGAAAGGAAAGGGTGACAAGTGTTTAAGAGGTGTGAATAAGATCATAAAATGGAAGTTATATTGGATCTTTAGTTGCTAACACGTGTGAGCAAATACCTAGGAGCTAAATGGTCTTTAGAATAACCTAAGTGAGATTAATTAATGGGTAGGCTTAGAAGGATGAGAGTGATGGGTGTAGACTATGTTTTAGGATGGGACTAGGATTAAATTAAATAATATTTAACTTAATCATAGGATTATAGAATTTAATAAAGTGGAGGGAATTAAATACAATTGAAATTTATTTAAAAGGGGATTTATGGAGCACTATGCATTAAATAAACTTAACTCATTAGGGGGAAGTATTCAAATTAAATTTAAATAAATTAGGGAATTGAACCTATTTAATTAAATAAGTAGAAGAATATGTCAAATATAATTAATTAATAAATAACCAATTATAGTGTCAAGGGAAATATTAAGTTAATTAATATAGTGTTTAGGAAAATTTTAAGTGTCTACACTTGTCAATGATTCCTTAATCCTTAGTTGATAAGTATCATGATGATGTATGTTTCTTAGTGGATACATATTGGAAATATATTCAAGAAGTCATACCTCAAATGGAATGGTTGAGACCATTACCATATGAAATTAACATTGATGAAGTGACATCAACAATTACTACATTATTAGATGAACCTATTGATAAGGATGCCAAGCAATTTGGCAAGTATGAGATAGCTAAAGTTAAGATCATTGTATAGATCAATGCACCTAATATAGAGAAGAAAAGAAAATGTGTGATAGAGAGTTTGGAGAGAACATTCAAATGGTGAAGGAGCCAAGAAAGAGGCATCATTACAGATTATTGAGGATAAAGGTGAAGATATGTCAACTCATGAGAAAGAAGACAATGAGAAAGAAGAAGTGGAAGGAAAAGACAAAGAGATAGTGGTTGTTGAGCCTCAGGTGAGAAAAAGCATGAAAAATGTCACCAAGACAGTCCCAACTACACAAAGAGTCACAAGACAGAGGACAATGCAACTACTATGGTAGTAACGAAGTCAAAGAAAGAAGTAGTTAAAGCTACTAAGCCCTCTTAGAGGAAAATATTGACAAAGAAGAGGAATACCACTAAAGAGGAAGAGCCAAGAAAGCCTACGAAGAAAAAAAGAAGAAAGGTTAGTATACCTAAAGATGATTATGAAGATGATGAAGAGAAGACAGAGTCAAAAGACATGAGCCAATTTAGAATTGCAGTGCAAAAGCCACCCCAAACTATAGATGAACTTTGTGAGAATATTAGGGGGAGTCCAGCAATGAAAGGTTTCAAGTTTATTAAATATGACACATTGGATACTGCACATAGGGCAAAGATTGAAGAGGTTGTTTTGAATATGATGGAAACATTCAAAAATACACCATTGGATCTAGGTAATTTCATACCTAATGAATTGTATAATAAGATAGATGAAAAGTGGAAATATGCCTTGAATATTGAAAGCAAAATTAGAGAAGACAACCTAGAAAATGTTATGCTTGAGCTGAATAGAAAACATGTTTCCAAGGCCATGAGTGAGTACAACAAAAACAAAATTCCTAAGAAAAGAGTATTTTTTATTCTTAAAAGAAAAATAGAGAATGTGGTTGAAGGGAGTAAAATCATTTGGAAGAAAATTTATGGGCTTATGGTTGATGATGAGAACAAGGATGAGGGTGAGCAAGTTGAGGCTAAAAAGGTTGAGTTGGATAATAGATAAGATTTCAATGATGATTTTGTTCAACTAGAAGAACAAAAAATTGAAACGGTCACAATTAAAAATGAGCCAGAGGTCAACCCAATCAAAGATGTGAGAAATGAGGAAAATGTAAAGGCTAAACTAGGAAAGAAGTCCATGTTGGTTAAACTAGAAAGGAAGGAGGAAGCTCTACAATCTTTTGTGATGTGGAGCCTAATCAAACTCAGAGTTTTATTTGGCATGGTTTTCTCCCCATATTATTTCTATAGGGGTCTTGGGGGCAGATAGGGTCAAGGGGCAGCACCCCTTCGAGGTCTTGGGGAAATGCCCCAAGTGCGCTCCCTATTGTAGTACAAGGTGGGTTTGAGGGGCAATGCCCCCATGGGGGTTTTCAAGGGTGCTACACCCAAAGCCAAAAGTGCCCTTGTATTATAAAAGGCATCGATTACTATTTTTCCTATTGAACGACTTATTCTAGCCCTAATTTTGTAAGTGCCAAAAGCTTGTATAAAAAAGGCTTAGGGTTAGGGATTTCCCAATTTAATGGTTATATTGTAGCTTCTTGCAGTGACATTGAATTATAAGTAATTGTGGATTGTAATCACTAGATAATAATAATATTGGGCTTGTTGTTGGTGGATGTAGCCCAGGGATTGGGTGAACCACATTAAATCTTGGCGTCTTGTGTTCTCTTATGTGTGATCTATTATTTTCTGATATTGGTTATATTTGTATGTAACTGTTATTTCTATCTAAGGTTAATCCTAACACAATCCAAGTTAGTGTTGGCGCTCAAAATTGCATTCTCATTTTGAGCATTTGTTTGGAGTTTTGAATCAAATCAAGCCCCATAAATGTATGTGTACCCGATTGTACCTTTGAGCCCCATGAGGTGTTTAATGTTTCTAATACCCTCCATTTATCATGTCCACTTGTTTCATGAAGCTAAATTGTCATTCTAAGCCATTTCGTGAAGTCCTGTTTTGAGTAATTTACAATTCTGCATTTTCACCGAAGTGTCAAATAGCGACAGGAGGCCATGTTTGCACCTAAATATCTCGCACCCAGTAATGTGTCATGACTCACCACTTTGGAAATATCTAATGTCCATACCCAAGAACCTATGCTTTAGATTTTGAGTCGTTTCAAGTTTGTTTGATTAGGTTTTGAATCCCTCAAATTTGGTTAGTTATTGTTTCATGCTTTTGTGTAATTGTGCAAATTTTTGGGAAGCCCTGTTTGACGTGTTATAATTTTTGACTAGTTGACCAAAATACTAAATTTCCTTTTGCATTACATTGTAGATGTTAGAGACTTGTTATGTTTCAAGTTTTAGCTTATGAAGAATCCGTTTGATCAGTTTTCAAACGTGATTCCAAATGCAATTTCTAAAGTTTTACTACTATCAACATTTGCAAATTTGTTGGAACCCCTGTTTGTGATGTTATATCTCAAAATTTTTGATTGGTGAGATCAAATGGATTGTACCCCTATGTTGTCCTCCGAAATACTTTAAGTGTGTTAGTTTTTAAGTCATGACGAATCCATTTGCACACTTTTCTAGGTCAATTCCATTTGCAAAAATTGATTTCTTATCATTCTTTCCAATTAGCAAATCCAAGTAGCCCACTTTGACTGCTCGCCAAATGCATCTTGTTATTTTTCATGAGCCCACATTGTAGATCCATAATGTCCTCATGACAGAGAACCAATGTCCCAGTTTTCATTCCCCCATATATCCATTTGCCTAGTTTTCAAGGCCAAACCCAAACCCAATTTATTACTTTCTGACATGTTTTCTTGAATGTGATTCTAAGAAGGCAACTTCGATAGTGAATATCTTTTGACCCCAAATTCTTCATGAGACAAGATTCGATGGGGTAGAAGTGTGCAGAACAGAGAATTAGTGCCATAGTTTTCGGAGCCTGGCCAGTTATTCGGGTTAGTTTTTAAGGCCAGTCAGCAGATCTCCTAGCACATATTTGACAGTTGGTTGAACATTGAAAAATGAGTTTTTAAGGATTAGTTGGTGCTCGAATTGGATTCCAGTCAGTTTGAGAAGGTCGGTAGGATAGTTTGAGAATCCAGTTATTTGGAAACAAATTTTTTTTTAGCCGGACCCACTTTGGGGCCTGACTAATTATACCAGACTGTTAAGATTGATAAGTTGGAAAAAAGAAGATATTCAGAGATTAAAATAATATTGATCATTATGAATTGCTAGATTTGAGCAAGGGCATCATGAGTAGTGCTATCATTTAGAATTATACATCAACAAATTACAACAAATTGTTGGCTCAGTAGTATTATAACATGTTAGAGAAGTATGGTTATTGGACTTTACTGAAGCATGAGTTGTTCCTTTCAACTTAGATGCAACCAAAATGTAGTGCTCCTTCCAAAACACGGTTACAACTTATTTCAAAACAAAAGGAACTCACAAGTTCTACCAGGTTGAATCAAGTTTCAGTAATAAATCATTCAGAAAATGTCTCTGGAGGTTTGGTGAAAATCAGACAGATCCAATAATGTTTGAAATTTGAGTCTGTATTTGCTGATTGGAGAAGAGAAGAACATTCAAATTAGAGAGCATCCTATGGCACGAAGAGGAAGGAACCTCATGCATTCAAAGGGAACATAAGAAGAGAAATCTTAAGAGTTCCCACACCAAACGTGGCACCATTTGCATAAGTGTTATGGTGACTAACTTAAGGTGTTATATTAAGTGTTATCTCTCCATACTTGAAAGAACATGTAAAAAGGAAGTTGGATGCCATGTTGATTGAATCTTTGGAAAGCCTTGGCTAAATAGAATTTTGGTATGAAGGAAGCAACATTTTTTAAGGGCCATAGCAATTAAATGAAGTCCAGGGTGGAGACCCTCCATTCCAAGTTGACTTTGAACGACTTGTGGATGACTTTTTTTTTCATGTGTTTCTTTGTTGGGAATGATTTCCTCCCGCACATGCCTACATTGGAAATTCATGAGGGTGCAATTAACTTGCTTATGGCTGTGTACAAAAGAGAATTCACCTAAATGGGTGGTTATCTGACAGATGTAGGCGAGGTCATTTTAGACAGGGTTGAGAATTTTTATTCAGGCAGTTGGATCACATGAAGACAATATATTCCAAAAATGATCATATATACATAACACACAAAGGTTAAGTTGAAAGAGTGGGGATAATTTGAAACCTAATGTTGATCCTAAGTCCATAATTCCAATCATGCTATATAAGGACTCTTGCTTAGCGGGTCCTTCTCAACCATCTTCATATTAGTTGAATGGATATAAGAGGCCTACAAAGCTTAGGAGAGTGAATGAACAAGGTGCAACTATTACAATAGCAATTGTTAATGTTGAAAAGAAATTTTTTGATGAAACCACAATAGAATGATAGAAACAAGACAACGAAGAAGAATTGAAATTCAAGCTAAGAAACATGTTACTAGAGAAATTCCCATGTTTCATTGTAGGAAGAGGATAGAGCAATGGTCAAAGTCCATATGAAGAAGGGAGAAGGTAGCAGACTTGGAGGTGGTTAAGGAGCTACCTAGAGTCAATTCATGCATAGACATAGAGACAAAACAGTATGAAAAGCAACCCGCAGGAGATGCCAAAGAAAGGCTTCACGTAAATTTGTAGGGGATGATGCTCCAGTGGCATTGTTCCTAATATGAAAGAACCCCACGCTGTCAAAGCAAAGTCACCCATGGATAAAGAGCAAGAGTAAATGAAAAAAGGAGAGCAACATGCTTAAACAAAGGAGATAGCCAGAAAATAGGGGAGGAGCCAATAAGAAGAGCACTCCACGCAGTCAAAGTAGCTGACTAGTATTTGGCAAGAAAGAAACTCACACAAGCAAGTCAGAGCCAGCACATAAGGAAATAAGCCACTAGTCAGGAAAGCCATGGCATAGAAAAACAAAATATCACACCTTGATTAGAAGGATGCTCAGCATTTGAAAAAATAGGAAGGACACCATACAAAGCATCCAGTTTCAAGGAACAAGACGCGGTTTTGAAGAGCATAGCCTCACATGAATATAGAAGACGACATGAGTAGGGGGAGACATTTTTGAAACATCACGCAAAAAGGAGTTTCCAATAGGTTTTGAAGCCACACACAAATCATGAAGGGAGCCAATGGGGAGAAGACCCTACGCATGAAGCCTGCATCATTGAGGTAGAGATCTCCACATGTATGAGAAAAGACTTCTCCAGTTCATTAGAGCTTGTAGTAAAATGGAGTTACAATTAACTAACATAATTCCACATTGCCTGTGGGAAGACTTTTTAAGTCCTTAAATACTATTCCACACTCAACATAGAGTGTGTTAAGAGAAGAGGCTTTTGGAAAGGCTATGGCTTGTGTAGGGGCCCCACTCATCGGACCAACGTGGAGGTGCAAAGCATAAATTTTGAACAAAGATGCACATTCAATAGGATGATATCATCATATCTCAAACTTGCCTAAAAATTGAAGAATATGGCTAGTCACTACCTCGCTAGCAAAAAAATCCCAAGTTTTTCGGCTAGCAACATAGCGAGTCACCGAAAAACCTCCAAATTCAGCAAGACAGTCATGGGTCATGTGTGGCAGCATCACCGAACCAAAAAATGACAAGTGGCAGTCGGTAGGATGATGAGAGCTGATGTGGAATCCGACTGCTGAGATCGTGACATCTAGCGAATTGTGTGGCAGTCGTTAACTTGCTATAGCGACATAGCGAGTATGAGGTGGTGTACTAATGTGGCAACGGGCATGATAGATAATGTGGTGACATGTGGCACCCAGCTGTATAGGTTTGAACCAATCAAAATGTGCCATGTGTCAAGGTCAATCAACCAAGTTTGACCCCAATTGAAAGGCTAAGAAATTTCAAAGGTCTCAAATAAAAGTTTATTTTTCTCAAAGTTTTCACGTGCAGCAGCAAATTTTTTAAATAAAATTTGACTTATCATATAGTTTCAAACTATATATAAGGATAATTTTTTGCTTTTTTTTAATGAGAAGCTCTGATTGAAAACCTGAACTTTAGAAGGTCATAAAAAAGACATTTTTTATCGAAAATGGTCGCTTCAATATACCGTCAAAACTAGAATGAGCTGAATTTTTTGAATATGAAGTCAGATTGTGTACAGGTGTTCACCAATTTGAGCTATAAGCTAATTTGTGAATTTTGGGGCATTGGTAGTAAAACAAGCAAATTCGATCATTGATCAGTAGAATTGGTTAAAGGACAGATATGAAGGCTTGGTGAAATGTGAAAGTGAAGAAAATCAATTCTGTGATGTTTTCTTGGCATTTTGAAGGCCATATTCAACTAATTTTTCACTTTTACCGTGAATTCAACTTTAGCATCAAAAATCAGTTATGATGGTGAACTAAATATCTGAGATTCTTTATGCTTTTAAGAGCTAGAATCATGAGATTTGATATTTAGTTATAGAGAGAAGGTAGAGAGAGGCTTTTTCATCTTCTTGGGAAGGAATTATGAAGGGACACTTGTTAGTTGTAGATTCAATCTGAGAATTACTTCTTTTCTATATCTTTCTTCCTTCTCTTTTGTAGGGCTGTTGGTAGTTTTCTCTGGGTAATACCAGTAGGGTTCCAGTGTTCTACTATTGAAACTAGGATTGTAGATGGTTTTGCTTCCTGAGTATTGAGCTGAGCTCTAGTAGTGAAGGTCACACATCCATTTATGTGCAAATTTTCAGTTCATCTCATGTATTATTTTCTGAGATATAGGAATTCGATGCTAGATTATGTGACATATCTATAGTTTCATTCAATTTTACTAGTTTATGTATTCAGTCTTTTCTATGGATGAATATACAAAAGGGGATTTACATGAGTTATCCGAGTTCTCTTATTTTGTCTCCTGATTCTTCATATGTCATTAACTTTGTAATTGAGTGAACAAGGTTCAGTTGATTTAAGACATCTTGGATGAGATGTGTATCAGATATGTTGTTTCTTTTGATTCAAGTAGTCAAGTAAATGCTTTATCATTTTGATAGGGTTTCTGGGTGTATGAAGGGGATATTGCATAAGAATGGGATTTGGGGATTTTAGTTGACAAACTTAATTGTAATGCAATTGAGTTAGGTCATCCTACTGGTAACAACTCTATGTTTCAATGGATAAGGCACTAATCACTAAATCAGATGCAAGCTCATATGAAAGTTGTTTGCACAAAATCTTTTAATCAAATAAATTCAGTATTTCACGTTTTTGTAGTGGGCTGAAAAGAATTAACCCTCACTCAACTTATGAGATTCATAGATTTTCATTTAGCTACTGTAGATCTATGTCATTTCATGAGTTATTTGGTGATATAAGAGGTTTGCATCTACAGTAAATAGATTCAGGGATATGTTTTGCACTAGTACGATATCGATTGAATCTGAGGTGTACCCACCTAGGTCTTGTAGAGCCTAAAGTAGAAGAAGGGCGATGCCTTATAGTTGGCCCAATGTTTGAAATGGCATGTTGAAAATGGGAGTTAGCTACCCCTAGATATGTCATATTCTCATTGGGATAATTGAAAACCCTTCAGCATTTTCAATAACCAACAAGATGGTGACTCTGCTGGGGAATGTATTGAATCTGAATAGTAGATAAACCTTGAGAATTTAAGAAGGGATTCAATATAGTAGGAAGATGTGCATGGAAAAGTTATAGTAGTAAGTTAATTGATGTGTTTTCTAGTTTTCTTACTCAAATGTCATGCAACCTAGTATTGCATTGTTCAAGACAACAATACATTTGAAGGATTGAGTATAGATTGTGTTGATACTAAGTTTTATGTTCACTCAATTCAGTCAGTTCAATTTTTAGAGTACTATTGTCAATTCAGAGTCAGAATAGTTGAAAAATTGGTTTATCTCTCTTCAAAGTGTTTGAAGTTTTGCAAAGTTCTACAAGTTGAAAATCCAGTTCAGACTTGTCATGTTATGAATCATGTTTTAAATCTTTCTCACAATTGTGAGTGGCGACTCTCTAAAGGATCTCTATACCAAGGAAGATCGGTTATGTATAAATGCTTTCAAAGAGTTTTTAGCTAAATTGGGCAGATCTGAAAGATATGTGAAGTTTCAAGAAAGAAGAGAGATCTATATAAGTTCTTGACTAATGAGTTTTGAAGTGTTGTTTGATTTGTTGTCATAAGATTTTTTGAACGACAAAATGAATCACATCAGTGATTTCATTTAGTTCTCCTCAAGGAGATGGCGACTCTATAATGGTTTCATATGTGTTGTGAGGAAGTTCATGTCAGCATCGGTGCCAAATTAGCAGATCAAGGTTTCAGTAGCAACACTAAAGGTATTTTATATTGTCATGTGATTCCTTTTCCACGAAAGTGAATTCTACATATGTATTCTTCATCAAGTGATTTTCAACACTAGGGGGAGGAGAATAGTTTAAAAGGTTTTATACACTTCATTGGATTGGTTTCAGCTTGTTGTATTTAAGTTTGTAAAGTGTATTTGAAGAAAATTCATTTGGTAGAGAGTTGTGTAGACCCGCTGCAAATTACAAATCAGATTTATTATGGGTGAATGAATTTCGTATCTTTGAAGAATGTCAAGTTTCATTTCACCTAGTATGCAGCCTATTAGTAAAGTGTCTAGATCTATTTCTACCAAGCAGTATATGTCATTATGTTTTAATGGTATTCATGGTTTCTCGAATGTTATTCCTAATGATGTTAGAAATAAATTGCCTAAGTTTAGTGGGAACCATCTTGTTTCATCCGGTCATCATGTTGAGTTGTTTATTGATTTAATGGGTGACTATGAGATTGCTCATAAGGATGTGCATATGAAGCTATTTGTTCAGACCTTAGAAGGTGATGCTAGAGGCTGGTTTTGTTTTCTACCAGCATGTTTCATTTCATCTTGGAGTGAGTTGCATTCTCCCTTCATGGAGCAATTTGGAGAATGGGTAAGCATGTCTGATTCTTATGATAAGTTTTTCAAGATTCACATTAAGGATGGTGAACTTGTGCCTCAATTCAATATCAGATTTGCTATATTTTTGAATGATATCCCTAAGAGTTATAGACTCGATGATCAAATGTGTCTAGCTATTTACTTTGGTGCATTTGATAAGAAAATGAATTTTCTACTAAAGGATAAGGAATCACAGACATAATACCAGGCTTTTATGACCACTAGAGATATTGAAAATAATTTGAAGTATGGACTGATGAGAAGTCATTTGTCTATGAATGTTTTTTGGTATAATGATCATGAAAGAAAAGTGGAACATAGTGTTGACGCTTTAGTTTCAAATAATCATAATGTCAACACCCCTACTATAGGTTTTAATCAGATTGAGAATTTAAATCAGAATGTGTGTATAAAGAAGGTTAATCCAGTTGCAAATAGAAACACACATGTTCATGATGCTACAATAGTGAATAGTATTTCAAACTCTAATAAGGTTCAGCATTGTGTTGATTTTACGGATCAAACATTAGTTATAGTAGCAAGTTCTTCTCATGATAATTATATGTACAATGATGTAACTGATGTTTCAAATTTTGAAGTTGTTGCACCTAGGTCCTAGTCTTGTGCAAGTGAGGAGGCTGAAAGTTATCTCTCTAATCATGAGTTTAATGTTGTTGATCCGACATGTCATGGAGAGATAGCACAAGAAGAAGAATGTAAGTCACATTCATCTTAGCCACAATCAGAAGAACAAAGTGCATATGTTTCTAATATTGTAGCAATAGATGTTAAGATGTATTTTCTTGATCAACAAGATAGGCAAGAAATGAATTATCTTATTGAGAGATTGCATTATGTTGAGAATAATATAAAGGTTGAAGAGGAAAGATATGCATCTCAATGTGGGTACAAAAAAGCTGAAAGTCATCTTCGAAGTGATGACAATGAAGTTGTTGATCTGATGTATAATCAAGAAGCATCATATGAAGGAGATGATGAGAGTGGTTACTCGAATCACAGTGAGGAAAATGACACAATATGTTCACCTTCATATGAGTCTAATGTTGACTGGGAAGAAGAAAGCAATGATGGTAGTGAAATTCATCCGAAGGTGAAGGTATGACTTCTATTTCTAAATCTGAAAAGGAAAGTGCATCTCAGTTTCTGAGTCATACAAATTAGTTAGCCAATGAAGAATTTAAGAGTGATTTGTCCTCAAGGTATGAAGATAAAGAAATGTTGAGTCCAGTTAATGTTAATGATTTTGAAGACTTCAGTAAAAGGTTGTCAAGTGATTTTACATTAGAGAGTCAAATTCCAACATGTAGTGAGGGGTTTAGGAATGATTTAAGGTTTGTTCATGATGGTTATCCTAAATAAGCTGATGAAGATGATGTAATTATGGACACTATATGTTTGGTAGAAGAAATAGAAAGGGAGCCTTCATATAGTTTTGACTTTTCTTCATACAGTAAAAGTTTCCATGAGAATAAAATGGGTAGTGAATTTAAAGTATATGATAATGCTTTAAATAATGATGTTTGTGAGGATGAGCAACCCATGTTTTGTCCTAATGTTCAAAAAGGATCACTACATGGAGTCATTAACCCATTGTTTGAAGAGGACATGGAGGTTTGTAATGACCTGTACCAATAGGCAACTAAACAAAACCCCAAATTTAATACACTGCTAAAAAATATATAGCTGAAATAAAAGAAATAATAGTGCCAATGTATTCATTCAATGAAAACCAAATATTTTTACAAATGATATGTCAATTTTCAGCACTGAAACATTATGACCTAGCACATTACAAATAACCCTAACTGGCTGTATACAATTGAGAATTTATTACAACTACAAACTGAAATGAAGAACCTGGATTGATCAAATGGAGGAGACTAAATGTTGAAGATGATATGGTGAAAGTGCAACTCCAACTGAAACTCCAAGTCAGCAATTAAGCACAAATAAAAGGACTGAAATATCCTTCCCACAGCTGCAATAATTCAGTTGATCTCTCACACCCTCAAAATTTCGTACCAATTGAGAGTTTTCGTTCTTAATGGCCAATTGTGACTATTTGCAGAAACCCTAGGCTCCACAACGCACATAAGGCAAAATCAATAATAAATCTTGATGATAGGCAATGAGCCCTCAATGCCTATTTATTCTTATTCCCTTGATAGGTCGGCCTCCCTTTTTTTAAATTTTTTTCTCCACGTCTTCAAGCAACCTCTAGAAGCTTTTTTTTTTAAATTTAATTTATAAAGTTACCTTGTAATATATATTTTTTAATTGATAACTTTATAATTAATTCCTCCAAAAAATGGGACATTACAGGTCCACCCCTCCTAAAATTGCTTGGCCTCAAGCAATCTTAATGCTGGATGCTACGAAATCACTTCCCCCTCCCAAGTAGCATCTTCAATAGGTAAATCTTTCCACTTAACTAGATACTCTCTAATTACTCTCCTGCGAAGCTGCTTCTCTCTACTATCCAAAATGAATTCTGACACTAAGATCAATCTCCCCTCATCATCCAAGGGAGGTAATACTACAAAAGGCATCACATTCTAACCCAACGCCTTTTTGAGGCGTGATACATGATACACATTGTGCACTCGACTATCTGTGGGAAGCTTCAACTCATAAGCCACCTCACCAACTTGTTTGATGATCTTGAATGGTCCATAATAGTGTGGCTTGAGTTTCTCTGTACCACTCTTCTTGAGAGTGGACTGCTTATATGGCTGCAACATGAGGTAAACCATATCATTTACCTCAAAACTATGCTCGGTCCTCTTCTTGTCTGCATACTATTTTTGCTAGTTCTGAGCTCTAGCAATGTTGTTTCTGAGAGTAGCAACTATATCCTTACTTTCCTGTAATAGTTCACCTGCACGGGGTACTCGACTGTCTCCCAACAACAAATCTAAGAAACTAGGTGCCTCATAACCGTAAAGTGCCATGAAGGGTTTCATTTGTATAGTCATATGATATGTAGTATTGTAACAATACTCACAGAGATATATCCATCAAACCCAAGCTTGTTATTGATCTACCACATAATTCCTCAAATACCCTTCCACCCATTTGTTTACAATCTCTGTTTGACCATCAGTCTGTGGGTGATAACTGGTACTAGGTGTAAGCTCAGTGCCACACAACTGAAATATCTCCTACCAAAAGTGACTCATGAAGCAGTTGTCCCTATCACTCACAGTGCTCCGAGGCAAACCGTGTAATCTAAAAATCTCCCTGAAGAAGACCTCTACTACCTGAGTTGCTAAGTATGTAGTAGCAATAGGGAAGAAGTGAGCATATTTTGTCAGCCTATCCACCACCACATAGATATAATCATGCCCCTGGGCCCTAGGCAAGCCCGTAATAAAATCCATAGAGATGCACTCCCACTTCCTGTCAGGAATAGGCAGTGGCTATAGGAGCTCTGCTGGATAAGTGTGCTCTTGTTTATTGTGCTGGCAAAAATGACACTCACACACATACTGCAAAACATCAGCCCTAAGTCCCTTCCAAGTGAATCATTCCCATACTAACCTGTAAGTCTTGAAATACCCAGGATGGCCTATTGTAGTTGAATTATGGAATGCTCTAAAAATCAACTGCTTCACTTTCGATCCTAGGACTAAGTAAATCCTGTTCTTATAAATGATCAAATCATCTATGAGAGTGTATCTGGTGTCGATTGTTGTCCCCTCCACCATAGAAGAGGCCCACGTGTCTTTGGCATATTCTGCTACAATCAAGTGTTGCCAATCCTCTGATATCTGAATCATAGAAGTGAGGTGTGGCCTATGGGATAAAGCATTTGCAACAATATTTTGTGTCCCCTTAACATATGTGATATCAAAATTATATGCCTATAACTTACTCACCCACTTCTTCTGATGATCATTCAGGTCCCGTTGTCCCAAAAAGTGCTTCAAACTATTATGATCAATTTTAATACAAATTTTGCTGCCCACAAGATACTGTCTGAATTTGGCCAAGGCATGCATGATGGCCAACATCTCCTTATCATATATACTGAATGATCTCTCAACCCCTCTGAGTTTCCTACTCTCATAGGCTGTACGATGCTTGTCTTGCATGAGTACAACACCAACTCACTCTCTAGAAGCATCACATTGAAGCTCAAATGGCTTTGTGAAATCAGGTAATGCTAATACTGGTCATGTAGTCATTATTTCCTTGAACCACATAAAACACTCCTATGCCTCCCGAGTCCACACAAATGCCCATTTCTTCAGCAAATCTATCATGGGTGCTACATGTCATGAGTATCCACTAACAAACCTACGATAGAATCCACATAGACCAAGGAACCCTCTTAACTGTGTAAGGTTCTTTGGTGGTGGCCAATCAACAATAGCACAGATCTTTTCAGGATCCATTCGCACTCCTTCTGCACTAATGATGTGTCCAAGATACAACAATTTTTTCATCCCCAAATCACATTTGGACTCCTTGGCATACAAGGACTTGCTCTATAAAATGCTTAATACTATCTCCAAGTGCTCTAAATGTTCCTACCATGTCCTGCTATAGATCAAAATATCATCAAAGAAAACTAGCACAAATTTCCTCAACTGATGGTGGAAGACCTTGTTCATAGTGGACTGAAAAGTGGCACGTGCATTAGTCAAACCAAAAGGCATGACTACAAACTCGAAATGCCCATAATGACATCTGGAAGCAGTTTTTTCAATAGCCTGCTCTCGAACTCTGATCTGGTGATAGCTTGATCTCAAATCAATTTTTTGTGAAATAACAAGCCCCATGCAATTCATCTATCAGTTCATCGATGCATGGGATGGGATACTTGTTCTTTATAGTTCTCTTATTCAACACCCTATAATCAATACACATTCGTAGAGTTCCATCCTTCTTTTTAACCAAAACAACAGAAGATGCAAAAGGTGACTTACTTGGTCTGATGTGTCCCATTGCTAACAACTCATTGATGGTCCTCTCGATCTCATCTTTGAGTCATTTTGGGTGTTGGTATGGTGTGATCATGACAGGCTTAGCACCTTCCTCAAACTCAATAATGTGCTCAATACCTCTATCTAGTGGCCTGCCTGGTGGAATCTCACTGAATACCTTCCCATACTTGATTCTCAATTTTTGAATATCAGGATGATATTTAGTCTTATGTTGCTCCCCCTGGGTAGGCATCAAGGCACATATTGCTTCCCACTCTATATTATTATGCCTGGTTAATCTCTCCAACCGCCTAAATGAGATATTCCTAACATCACCATTATGGATAGCCTTCAACACATGAGTCCTACCATCCACCACGAATCGTATCTCCATATCCTCCAATCTCAGGGTAACCTCTTTCAAATAATGTAGCCATTGCATCCCAAGTACTATGTCCATGTCACCCATGTTGACCACATGATAGTCTACCTTAAACTCATAGTTGTTCAGGCACAAAGGTAGATCTCGCACCATCCTATCACAATGAAGAGTATATCCATTAGCTACCTTAACTCTTAGTCCCTCGAACTCCTCAGTAATGAGTCCATGTCTCTTCAAAAATTGTGCATCAATGAAATTATGCCTGGCACCTGTATCCAACAGAGTAATAATCTTTTGTCATGCCAAGACTCCTCAAAATCTGAAAGATCCCTCTCTTTGAATACTAGATAGATGTGCCTCCTATAAATGTATCTTTTGAGCCTCTTTCTTCTCAGCACTATCTACCTCTTGTTCACCCTCTACCTCATCAGGATCCTCATCATGGTGCTCTGAGATGTCTGAATCTGAACCTTCATAATAAGCCCACATCACCCGGTTAGCCTTCCCCTTAGGCTTCATAGGAGAATCATGACCAAACTCATAGGGACCTTTGCAAAAGAAGCATAGCTTCTTCCTACGCAAGTCATTAAGTGTTTCCTTATCCCAAGGTGCAGCTAGCTTTTCTTTTGAGTCACTAACCTTCTCTTTACCCTTGCTGAATTCCCCTTTGTTATCTCTAAATGATGAAGAACCCTTTGAACTAAACCGTTTTGCTAGAGCTGCAAGTTCCATACTGCGGGCTTTCTTCATGGCTTCCTGTAATTTAGGAGGATCAAAGGCCTTTACCCACCCCTTGAATGGTTCAGTTAATCCCTCTGTGAATAAAATGACTAGCCTCCTTTCTGAAATGTCAGGCACCATCACTGAAAGCTTCTAAAAGTCATTGATAAATTGTTCTAAGCCTCCTGACTGTCTCAACTGGGCTAACTCCCAGAAATAAACTTTAGGATTTTTTTAATCAAACCTTTCTATCAATCTATCCACAAACTATTGATAAGTGGTTACCTAATTGTGTTGCAATGTGATCATGCCATGTGTCCACCAATCATGTGCTACCCCATCTAAGTGTAAAGTGGCATACTTGAGTGCTTCAATTTCTATCATAGTCTTCAGAGATAGGAAAGTATCCACCTTATGTATCCAAGCACAAGCAGTCATTTTTCCACTGCCATCAAATGTGGGTAATACCAACTTGTTGGTGACTTGTTGCAACTCACTGTGTTTATCTACTTGCTTCAGCCTGGCAACTCTATAGTTCAGGTACCTATCAAATGTCCATCCATCCTATACATATTATGGTAATGAATCCCACTCATTCCTCGCTTGTCGGAGCTCATCTACAATATTTGTTACCATAGCATCAGGTGTGTGTGCTGGATTTTCTTCTCTAAATGTAGGATGTGTGGGTCTATCAGTTATTCCAGACCGTGTCCTATGTTGTGAGCCTGCTATGCTTCTGTCATCCTAATCATGATTATTTCTCCTATTTTCCCCAATCAAATGTTGCATCATAACCATTATTGCCTGTGTACTTGCCTCTATTGACTGTAGAAGCCTCTCCTGTTGCTATAAAGTCTCATCATCTTGCACACTTCTGGATGGGATTGGAGAATGTCTCTCAGCCATATTCTTAGTTATGCTGGTTCCTTTGTAAACTAAATTAAATGGTGGTTAGGTAACCCTATCAGGTTGGCAGGAAACCGCTCTGATACCACTATAATGACCCATACCAATAGGCCACTAAAGAAAACCCCACATTTAATACACTGCTAAAAAATATATAGCTAAAATAAAAGAAATAATAGTGCCAATGTATTCATTCAATGAAAACCAAATATTTTTACAAATGATATGTCAATTTTCAGCATTGAAACATTATGACTTGGCACATTACAAATAACCCTAACTGGCTGTATACAATTGAGAATTTATTACAACTACAAACTGAAATGAAGAACCTGGATTGATCAAATGGAGGAGACTAAATGCTGAAGATGATATGGTGAAAGTGCAACTCCAACTAAAACTCCAAATCAGCAATTAAGCACAAATGAAAGGACTGAAATATCCTTCCCACAACTGCAATAATTCAGGTGATCTCTCACACCCTCAAAATTGCGTACCAATTGAGAGTTTTCATTCTCAATGGCCAATTGTGACTATTTGCAGAAACCCTAGGCTCCACAATACACATAAGCAAAAATCAATAATAAATCTCAATGATAGGCAATGAGCCCTCAATGCCTATTTATTCTTATTCCCTTGATAGGTCGGCCTCCCTTTTTTTAAATTTTTTTCTCTGCTTCTTCTAGCAACTTCTAGAAGCTTTTATTATTATTATTATTTATAAAGTTACCTTGTAATATCTATTTTTTAATTGATAACTTTATAATTAATTCCTCCAAAAAAATGGGACATTACAAGGTTTTCGGTTTAGCGGGATTAGATGCAAATGGTGATACATTGTCATACTATTGTAATAAATTAGAATATTGTTCTTCCATTTATGATATTGAATCTTCTAATGATGTTGCATTTTTTGAGTTTGAAGATGAAGTGTTCGATGGAGTTGACTTTGAAGAGAAACTGACACTTCATGGTAAGTTCTATGATGATTCAAATGAGGTAAAAGCTAATCAACATTTCAATTACAAAGATACATTAGGTGGTTGTGAAATTATGTCAGATTTTGATGATGATGTTATGTGTGAATATGAATCTGACTGCTCATTTAAGATTCAGCTGGCAACACTTGAGGAAATGCAAAGTCAAGGTGAGTTGAAAATTCATGATATATAACTCTTTCCATGAATTTGAATATGAACACTTTGTGTTTCTGCTAGACAGCATGCATGAATCAATCAGTAAAGATCAGTTTCAGTTTGATGTTGACATTCATGAGCATGCTGATGTTATTTTTCATAATGAGCAAGAGGTTAAAGTTATGCTAAGTTTTTACATGCATTATGAAAGTGAAGGTGTTGATTTCATTTTGCCAAGTGATTCGTTTCATGATGTTAATCTAATTGGTGAAATTGGTAGAAGTAATTTTAGTTTACCTCATGAAGAAAGGAATGAAAATTAGGTGTATGACAGAGGTAAATTTTTTTTTTGAGGTTTGGTGGCCCGGGGCCATCGTGTGTACATAATCTTAGTGGTAGTTTTCCTATTTTCAATAAAGTTGTTCGAGAGAGGTTTTGTAGTCAGGTGCGTGGTCTACTTCTCCCAGAGATCTGAAATCTTGCCATGCCCACAAGGGGCATGCATCCCTAGACAGAGCCACTATTGGCGCTCAACATTACATTCTCATTTTGAGCATTTGTTTGGAATTTTGAGTCAAATCAAGCCCCATAAATGCCCATAAATGCATGTGTACCTAATTGTACCTTTGAGCCCCATGACATGTTTAATGTTTCTAACACCCTCC
The DNA here is from genome assembly GCA_028749045.1 of Cupressus sempervirens. Classification (NCBI taxonomy): domain Eukaryota; kingdom Viridiplantae; phylum Streptophyta; class Pinopsida; order Cupressales; family Cupressaceae; genus Cupressus; species Cupressus sempervirens. Next base: position 655,690,228 of record CM053788.1, read on the forward strand.
ATTGAGCGTGTCCACTTGCTTCATGAAGCTAAATTGTCATTCTGAGCCATTTCGTGAAGTCCTTTTTTGAGTAATTTACAATTTTGCATTTTCACCTAAGTGTCAAATAGCAACAGGAGGCCATATTTGCACCTAAATATCTCACACCCAGTAATGTGACATGACTCACCACATTGGGAATATCTAGTGTCCATACTCGAGAACCTATGTTTCAGATTTTGAGTCATTTTGAGTTTGTTTGATTAGCTTTTGAATTCCTCAAAGTTGGTCAGATATTGTTTCATGCTTTTGTGTAATTGTGCAAATTTTTGGGAAGCCCTGTTTGATGTGTTATAATTTTTGACTAGTTGACCAAAATACTAAATTTCTTTTTGGTAGACATCAGAGACTTGTTATGTTTCAAGTTTTAGCTTATGACGAATCCATTTGATCAATTTTCAAATGCGATTCCAAATGCAATTTCTAAAGTTTTATTGGTGTCAGCATTTGCAGATTTGTTGGAACCCTTGTTCATGATGTTATATCTCAAAATTTGTGATTAGTGAGATCAAATGGATTGTACCCCTATGTTTTCTTCCAAAAATACTTTAAGTGTGCCAGTTTTTAAGTCATGACAAATCCATCTGCACACTTTTCTAGGTCAATTCCATTTGCAAAATTTGATTTCTTGTCATTCTTTCCAGTCAGCAAATCCAAGTAGCCCACTTTGACTGCTCGCCAAATGCGTCTTGTTATTTTTCATGAGCCCAAATTATAGATCCATAATTTCCCCATGATAGAGAACCAATGTCCCAGTTTTCATTCCCCCATATATCCATTTGCCTAGTTTTCAAGGTCAAATCAAAACCTAGTTTATTACTTTCTGACATGTTTTCTTGCAGGTGATTCTGAGAAGGCAACTTTGAAAGTGAATATCTTTTGACCTTGAATTTTTCATGAGAAGAGATTCGACGGGGCAGAAGTATGTGAAATAGAGAATCAATGCCATAGTTTTCAGAGCCTAGTCAATTATTTGGGTCAGTTTTTAAGGCCAGTCACCGGACCTCCTAGCGCATATTTGACAGTTGGCTGAACATTGAAAAATGAGTTTTCAAGGATCAATTGGTGCTTGAATTGGATTCTAGTCAATCTGAGAAGGTCGGTAGGTAAGTTTGAGAATCTAGTTGTTTGGAAACGAATTTTTTTTTTAGCCGAACCCACTTTGGGGCCCTACTAATTATACCAGACTATTAAGATTGATAAGATGGGAAATCGAAGATATTCAAAGATTAAAATGATATTGATCATTATGAATTGCCAAATTTGAGCAAGGGCACCATGAGTAGTGCTATCATTGAAAATTATACATCAAAAAATACAACAAATTGTTTGCTCAGTAGTATTATAACATGTTAGAGAATTATGGTTATTGGAATTTTATGAAGCATGAGTTGTTCCCTTCAACTCAAATGTAACCAAAGTGTAGTGCTCCTTCCAAAAGATTGTTACAACTTATTTCAAAACAAACAGAACTCATAAGTTTTGCCAGGGTGAAGCAAGTTTTAGTAATAAATCATTGAGAAAAAGTCTCTGGAGGTTTGGTGAAAATTAGGCAAATCCAATAATGTTTGAAATGTGAGTCTATATTTGTTGATTGGGGAAGAAAATAACATTCAAACTAGAGAGCATCCTATGGCATGAAGAAGAATGAACCTCATGCATTCAAAGGGAACATAAGGAATACAAATCTTAAGCGTTCCCATGCCAAACATGGCACCGTTTGCATAAGTGTTATGGAAACTAACTTAAGGTGTTATATTAAGTGTTATCTCTCCATATTTGAAAGAACATGTAAAAAGGAAGCTAGACGCCATGTTGATTGAATCTTTGGATAGCCTTGGCCAGATAGAATTTTGGTATGAAGGAAGCAACATTTTTGAAGAGCCATAGCAATTGAATGAAGTCCACGGTGGAGACCCTCCATTCCAAGTTGACTTTGAAAGACTTGTGGATGACTTTTTTTCCATGTGTTTCTTTGTTGGCAATGATTTCCTCCCACACATTCCTGCATTGGAAATTCGTGAGGGTGTAATTAACTTGCTTATGGCTATGTACAAGAGAGAATTCACCTAAATGGGTGGCTATCTGACAGATGCATGCGAGGTCATTTTAGACAGGGTTGAGAATTTTTATTCAGGTAGTTGGATCACATGAAGACAATATATTCCAAAAATGATCATATATACATAGCGCCCAAAGGTTAACTTGAAAGAGTGGGGATAATTTGAAACCTAATGTTGATCCTAAGTCCATCATTCCAATCATGCCATATAAGGACTCTCACTTAGCGGGTCCTTCTCAGCCATCTTCATATTAGTCGAATGGATATAAGAGGCTTGCAAAGCTTAGGAAAGTAAATGAACAAGGTGCAACTATTGTAGCAGCAATTGTTAATGTTGAAAAGAAAATTGCTGATGAAACCACAACGGAATGACACAAACAAGACAATGAAGAGGAATTGAAATTCAAGTTGAGAAACATGTTACTAGAGAAATGCCCACGTTTTATTGCAGGAAGAGGATAGAGAAATGGTCAAAGTCCATATGAAGAAGGGAGAAGGTAGTAGACTTGGAGGCGATTAAGGAGCTGCTTAGAGTCAATTCACACATAGACATAGAGACAAAACAGTATGAAAAGCAACCTGCAGGAGATGCCAAAGAAAGGCTTCACGCAAATTTGCAAGGGATGATGCTCTAGTGGCAGTGTTCCTAAGATAAAAGAACCCCACATTGTCAAAGAAAAGTCACCCATGGATAAAGAGCAAGAGTAAATGAAAAAAGGAGAGCAACATGCTTAAACAAAGGAGATAGCCTAAAAACTAGGGAGGAGTCAATAAGAAGAGCACTCCACACAGTCAAAGTAGTTGGCTAGTATTTGGCAAGAAAGAATGATGCAGGAGCATCCAGAGGTATAAGGGCAATCCTGTGTCACCAAAAAAAATGTACTTAGACTTAGTTTCTATTTTATGTCTTTGCATTTTTGGATACCCATTTGGCTCAAATAAAGGTTCCAACTCTCATAGTTCAACTATCAGTGCATTTAAAAATCCCGAAAAAAATAGGAGCATGCAATTTGACCATCATTTTGGTGACCTAGAAGGTGTGACTTGGCCAGATGAATGTAATCGAGATTTAGAGCATTCCAGAAAAAGAATCAGGTCAAAAGGCCCCACGGTTTGAAAGTTATTGCAGTTTTTCGGGTTTTGGAGACCCCCTAAGAATGCTTCAGAGTCAGATTTGGGGCATTAAATGACCTCGAAAAGGCTCAAAAAATGGGGGACGAGCGAAGCTGGTCCATAGGGCTATAGAGCGCTTCGAGAGCTTTCCGAAAATGTAAACGGTTCGTCAATCGGAATTACGGTTCAAAAGTTATGCCTCCCGGAAGTTCGGCTACCGTTTCTGGACTCTTCTAGAATTGCACCGACTTCTAACGCAGCTTCCGGAACCTTCTATTTTGTCGGTGGATGCCTACTAGCACTTTCTAGAATGTACTCCTAGTCCTTAACCGACCGGGGTCTATTTAAGGAGATTTCTGGCATTGTAAAAGGCAGTTCGGATTGGAGCTTGAGAGGAGGTGCCAAAAGGAGAAATATTCTCCAGATTTATGCTATTGTAAGCCCGCAGGGCATGTTTTGAGTTTATTTTCTCTGCACTATTTGTACCAGCTTATTTTCTTAGTAATATAATTTCCCCTTTCTACTGTGTCTATTCTAGTTGTTGGGTTGTGTCCCCATCAAGTGGTATCAGAGCAGGTTTTCCTGAGTGTGTAGACAGAGCGCCGACTGTGAGGCAGTTTGCACCAGGACTGTGTGGTTGTGGGTTCGAGTTAGAAGATGCCTCCACGAAGAGAGCGTGGTGGAAGGGCCAGAGCTGTTGATCCTGAGGAGGTTAGAGCCCTCCAGAGACAAGTACAAGCATTGCAAGAGGAGCTTCGTAGAGGAGCAAATATTGCCGCAGATGACAATAGTGAGGATGACAATGAAGAGGAAGTAATGGAAGTTGACGGGGAAGTTCTGAATCCTGTAGAGGAAAGGCTTTTTAGGGCCATTTCTAGGTTTGGGAAAAGACCTACAATTGAAGTGGGTATATTTTCGGGAAATTTGAAACCAGATGAGTTGATCGATTGGATCAATGAACTGGACGAATACTTTGAGTATGAGGATATAAGGGACCCAGATAGGGTTAAGTTTGCAAAGGCCAAACTAAAAGGCCATGCCAAAATCTGGTGGCAAGAGGTTCAACTGGAAAGACTTAGAAGAGGAAAGGAGAAGATCACAAGATGGGATCGCATGGTGGACAAATTGAAGAAGCAGTTCATTCCTGTGGACTACGAGCTTGATCTGTTTAAGAAGATGCATGGGTTAAAGCAAGCAGGAAGATCAGTCCAAGAATATACAGAGGAGTTTTACCGACTCCTGATTAGAGCGGGACATGCAGAAGCAAATAAGGAGAAGGTTGCTCGTTATATCAGCGGGTTACGACCTAGCATCCAGGAAGAACTAAGTCTGGTAAGAATGACCAGCGTTGAAGAAGCATACCAGTTTGCCCTACGAGTTGAAGAAAAGCTGAGTAAAAGGTTTGAGGGAAGACAAAGAGGGCGCGGTCAAGGAGGAAGGGGAAGCGGTAGATCATCTGGAGGCCGCAATGAAACTCAAAAGAAAAATGAAGATGAGGGTACTAGCAGGAACCAGAGGAATGAGGGTTTCAACCGCTCCCGTGATCAAGACTTTGGAAATCAAAGAGGAAGAGGTAGAGGACGTGGGCAAGGAAGAGGAGGCTTCCGTGGTACCTGTTTCCATTGCAATGAAGAAGGTCATCGTGCCTTTGAATGCCCTCAACGACAAGGAAGGACAGATAGGAGAGTTGAGGGCCAAGCTAGGGTTGCTCATGTGGATGAGGATGCACAATCATCACATTCAGAGGATGCAGAAAGAGGAGAGACCTTGGTAAACGAAAGAGTCCTACTAAGTGGTGAAAATGAACCAGGACAACGAAGGAGTTTGTTCCGTACCAGATGCAAGTGTGAGGATAAATGTTGTGATGTGATCATTGATGGTGGTAGCACTGATAACTTGGTATCCGAAGAGATGGTCTCTAAGCTGAAGCTCAAGAGGGAGAAACATCCCCAGCCCTATCGGATTTCTTGGGTAAAAGATGATCATAAGGTCTTGGTAAGTGAACAATGTTTAGTAAAATTCAAAATTGGTAGTTACCATGATGAAGTCCTTTGTGATGTTATTTCGATGGATGTTTGCCATCTATTGTTGGGTAGACCATGGCAGTTTGATAGACATGCAATACATGATGGACATGCAAACACATACTCTCTGACAAAGGATGGAGTTCGCCACAAATTGAAGCCCATGAAAAAAGAAGGTGAAAAGGTATGTAGCAGTGCTAGGATTTGTCTTGTTGATGGAAGGAAGTTTTTAGATGGCATGAAACATCAGCGTATGTGCTATGCTTTGATTCCTAGGAAAGATAAAGAAGGTAGTAGTGAAATACCATTTGAAGTTTCAGATTTACTAGGAGAATTTGGAGATATTATCTCTGATAATGTTCCAGATGGATTGCCACCAGTAAGGCAAATCAGTCATCAAATAGATCTGATTCCAGGAGCTAGTTTGCCTAACAAGGCTGCTCACAGGATGACTCCTACTGAAACAGAGGAGCTAAATAGACAGGTTCAGGAGCTGTTGAGGAAGGGCTTGATTCGAGAGAGCCTGAGTCCATGTGCAGTACCTGCAGTACTTGCACCAAAGAAGGATGGAGAGTGGAGGATGTGTACAGATTCTCGAGCTATAAATAGGATAACCATCAAGTACCGGTTTCCTTTACCAAGGATGGATGATCTTATGGACTGCTTGAGCGGAGCTCAGTACTTCACAAAGATAGATCTGAAGAGTGGCTATCATCAAATACGGATTCGAGAAGGAGATGAGTGGAAAACAGCCTTCAAGACCAAGGAGGGTCTTTATGAGTGGTTAGTCATGCCCTTTGGATTGACGAACGCCCCAAGCACCTTCATGCGGCTCATGAATGAGGTACTTAAGAAGTTCTTGGGAAAATTTGTTATTGTCTATTTGGATGATATTTTAATTTTCAGCAAGACTTTGGAAGAACATTTATTGCATATTCGTAGTGTCTTTAAAAGGCTAAGGGAAGAGAAACTGTTAATTAATCTAAAGAAGTGTGTCTTTGCAAAAAGGGAGTTAGTCTATTTGGGATTTGTTATATCACCTGAAGGTCTCAAAATGGATCCAAAAAAGGTAAAAGCCATCTTGGAATGGCCTACTCCAAGGTCTGCTACTGAGGTAAGATCATTTCATGGTCTGGTTAGTTTTTACAGAAAGTTTATTAAGAATTTCAGTGGCATATGTGCACCTCTAACTGATACAATAAGAGGGGATAGAAAAGAGTTCAAATGGACTGCAGCAGCTGCGAGAAGTTTTGAATTGCTGAAGAAGAAGGTGACTGAACAGCCTGTGTTGGCACTTCCAGATTTCAGAAAAGTATTCCAAGTGGACTGTGATGCTAGTGGTAGCGCTATTGGGGCTGTATTAAGCCAAGAAGGTAAGCCTATTGCATATTTTAGTGAAAAATTGAATGATGCAAAAAAGAAGTATTCTGTTTATGATCAAGAGTTCTATGCAATAGTTCAGGCCTTAAAGAAATGGAGGCATTATTTGTTGCCAAAGGAATTTGTTTTGTATACTGATCATCAGGCATTACAGTACCTAAATAGCCAAGGTAAGTTGAATCAGAGACATATGAAGTGGGTAGAATTCTTGCAGAGTTATACATTTGTGTTAAAGCATAGAAGTGGAAAATCTAACAGGGTTGCAGATGCATTAAGTAGGAGACAGTTGTTGCTTACAACAATGCAGGTTGAAGTAGTTGGGTTTGATGAACTCAAGAATTTGTACCCTGAGGATCCTGATTTTGCTGAAGCATGGAAAGCTTGTAAAGAACCTGTTGCTGTAGATAGAACCAAGTGGTTAGACTATTTGATTCAGGATGGCATGTTGTTCAAAGGAAGTCAATTGTGCATTCCAAGGAGTTCCATGAGGGAAAATCTGATTAAGGAGAAACACAGTGGAGGGATGGCAGGACATTTTGGTCGGGATAAGACCATTGCCATTCTTAGAGAACATTATTTTTGGCCTCAAATTACACAGGATGTGAAGAAGTTTGTACAGAGTTGCCAGGTTTGTCAAGTTGCCAAGGGGTTTAGTCAAAATACTGGCCTATATCAGCCATTGCCTGTTCCATCAAGGCCATGGGAGGACATAAGTATGGATTTTGTTCTTGGATTGCCAAGGACACAAAGGGGTAATGACTCAGTATTCGTGGTGGTTGATAGGTTCTCCAAAATGGCACATTTCATTCCATGCCACAAAACTCATGATGCTGTCCATATTGCAGACTTGTTTTTCAAAGAGGTGGTAAGACTACATGGTCTTCCAAGGAGTATAGTTTCTGATCGAGATACCAAATTTGTGGGGTATTTCTGGAGGACATTGTGGAAGAAGTTGAGAACAGACTTGAAATTCAGTTCCACGCATCACCCACAGACTGATGGCCAAACAGAAGTGGTAAATAGAAGTCTGGGCAATTTGCTGAGATGTTTAGTTGGAGATAAGCCCAAGGGATGGGATTTGATTCTACCACAGGCAGAGTTTGCTTATAATAACTCTGTAAATAGGAGTACTGGAAAATCACCATTTCAAATTGTATATGGGAATAGCCCAAGGACTGCACCAGAATTGAGGAAGATAGAACAAGGGGAGAGAACAAGTGCTGAAGCTGAGGAATTTGCTGAACACATCAAGCGTCTACATGAGGAGGTCCAAGCACACATTATCAAGATGAATCAAGAGTATAAAGCTAGGGCTGATCAAAGGAGAAGACATAAGGAATTCCAAGTAGGGGATCTTGTCATGGTGCACTTACGAAAAGAAAGATTTCCAGTTGGTACTTACAACAAGCTGAAAATGAAGAAATTTGGCCCCTGCAAAATTTTGAAGAAACATAACTCAGGAAATGCATATGAGGTGGAGCTGCCAGATGGTATTCACATTTCTCCCATTTTCAACATTGCAGATTTGACAGAGTATCATGATGATGGTGCAGATGAGGAGCTGGTTTTAGAGCCGTGTCAAATTCCTGCTTCTAAGAAGGAGGAGATAGAAGACATTCTAGATCAACGTGTGGGTAGGAGTACCAGAAACAGGCAGTATGAAGAGTATTTGGTCAAATGGAAAGGACGGCCAATTGAGGACTCGACTTGGATTTCAGCAGCTGAGGTTTCCCATTTGGGATTTCCTCTACCATCCATAAAGTGACAGGGTCACTTTTCAATCTACCCTGGGTGTCTGATGCAGGAGCATCCAGAGGTATAAGGGCAATCCTGTGTCACCAAAAAAAATGTACTTAGACTTAGTTTCTATTTTATGTCTTTGCATTTTTGGATACCCATTTGGCTCAAATAAAGGTTCCAACTCTCATAGTTCAACTATCAGTGCATTTAAAAATCCCGAAAAAATAGGAGCATGCAATTTGACCATCATTTTGGTGACCTAGAAGGTGTGACTTGGCCAGATGAATGTAATCGAGATTTAGAGCATTCCAGAAAAAGAATCAGGTCAAAAGGCCCCACGGTTTGAAAGTTATTGCAGTTTTTCGGGTTTTGGAGACCCCCTAAGAATGCTTCAGAGTCAGATTTGGGGCATTAAATGACCTCGAAAAGGGTCGAAAAATGGGGGACGAGCAAAGCTTGTCCATAGGGCTATAGAGCGCTTCGAGAGCTTTCCGAAAATGTAAACGGTTCGTCAATCGGAGTTACGGTTCAAAAGTTATGCCTCCCGGAAGTTCGGCTACCGTTTCTGGACTCTTCTAGAATTGCACCGACTTCTAACACAGCTTCCGGAACCTTCTATTTTGTCGGTGGATGCCTACTAGCACTTTCTAGAATGTACTCCTAGTCCTTAACCCTCCGGGGTCTATTTAAGGAGATTTCTGGCATTGTAAAAGGCAGTTCGGATTGGAGCTTGAGAGGAGGTGCCAAAAGGAGAAATATTCTCCAGATTTATGCTATTGTAAGCCCGCAGGGCATGTTTTGAGTTTATTTTCTCTGCACTATTTGTACCAGCTTATTTTCTTAGTAATATAATTTCCCCTTTCTACTGTGTCTATTCTGGTTGTTGGGTTGTGTCCCCATCAAAGAAACTCACACAACCAAGTCACAACCAACACATAAGGAAATAAGCCGCTAGTCAAGAAAGCCATGGCATAGAAAAAAAAAATATCACACCTTGATTAGAAGGAGGCTCAATGTTTAAAAAAATAGGAAGGACACCATACAGAGCATCCAGTTTCAAGGAACAAGCCACAGTTTTGAAGAGCATAGCCTCACATGAATACATAAGATAGCATGAGTAGGGGGAGGCATTTTTGAAGCCTCACACAAAAAGGAGTTTCCAGCAGGTTTTGAAGCCACACACAAATCATGAAGGGAGCCAATGGGGAGAAGACCCTATGCATGAAGCTTGCATCATTGAGGCAGAGATCTCCACATGTATGAGAAAAGACTTCTCCAGTTCATTAGAGCTTGCAGTAAAATGGAGTTATAGTTAACTAACATAATCCCACATTGCCCGTGGGAAGACTTTTTAAGTCCTTACATACTATTCCACACTCAACATAGAGTATGTTAAGAGAAGAGCCTTTTGGAAAGGCTATGGCTTGTGTAGGGGCCCCACTCATCTGACCAACGTGGACGTGCAACGCATAAATTTTGAACAAACATGCACATTCAATAGGATGACATCATCGTATCTCAAACTCACCTAAAAATTGAAGAATCCAGCTAGTTGCTACCTCACTAGCCGAAAAATCCCAAGTTTTTTGGCTAGCGACATAGCGATTCACCAGAAAACCTCCAAATCTAGCAAGACAGTCATGGGTCCCATGTGGTAGTGATGTGATAGCATCAACGAACCAAAAATTGACAAGTGGCAGCTGATAGGATGATGAGAGCTAATGTGGAATCCAACTGTTGAGATCGTGACATGTGGTAGATCGTGTGGCCGTTGTTAACTCACTATAGGGAAGTTGCTCACTCGTTAGTACAGAAACATAGCGAGTATGAGGTGGCATACTGACATGGTGGCGAGCATGAAAGATAATGTGGTGACATGTGGGACCCAGTTGTATAGGTGCAAACCAATCAAAATGTGCCACGTGTCATGGTTTGTCAACCAAGTTTGACCCGGATTGAAAGGCTGGAAATTTTCAAAGGTCTCATATAAAAGTTTATTTTTCTCAAAGTTTTCATGTGCAGGGGAAGATTTTTAAAATAAAATTTGACTTATCATATAGTTTGAAACTATATATAAGGATAAATGTTTTCTTTTTTTTAATGAGAAGATCTGATTGAAAACCTAAACTTTAGAAGGCGATAACAAAGACATTTTTTTATGAAAAATGGTCACTCCAATATACTATTGGAACTAGAACGAGCTAAATTTTCTAAATCTAAAGTCATATTGTGCACAGGTGTTCACCAGTTTGAGCTATAAGCTAATTTGTGAATTTTGGGGCATTGGCGGTAGAACAAGTAAATTTGATCATTGATCAGCAGAATTGGTTAAAGGACAGATATGAAGGCTTGGTGAAATGTGAAAGTGAAGAAAATCAATTATGTGATGTTTTATTTGCATTTTGAAGTCCATATTCAACTGATTTTTCACTTTTACAGTGAGTTCAACTTTAGCATCAGAAATCAGTTATGATGGTGAACTAAATATCTAAGATTCTTTATGCTTTTAAGAGCTAGAATCATGGGATTTGATATTCAGTTATAGAGAGAAGGTAGAGAGAGGCTTTTTCATCTTCTTGGGAAGGAATTCTGAAGGGACACTTGTCAGTTGTAGATTCAATCCGAGAATTGCTTCTTTTCTATATCTTTCTTCCTTCTTCTCTTCTGCAGGGTTGTTGGCAGTTTGCTTTGGGTAATACCAGCAGGGTTCCAGTGTTCTACTATTGAAACCAGGATACTAGGTGGTTTTTCCTCCTGACTATTGAGCTGAGCTCTAGCAGTGAAGGCCACACATCCATTTATGTGTAGATTTTTAGTTCATGTCATGTAGTGTTTTCTGAGATATAGGAATTTGATGCTAGAATATGTGACATATCTATAGTTTCATTCAATTTTACCAATTTATGTATTCAGTCTTTTCTATGGATGAATATACAAAAGAGGATTTACATGAGCTATCTGAGTTCTCTTATTTTGTCTCCTAATTCTTCATATGTCATTAACTTTGTAATTGAGTGAACAAGGTTCAATTGATTTAAGACATCTTGGATGAGATGTGTATTAGATATGTTGTTGCTTTTGATTCAAGCAATCAAGTAAATGCTTCATCGTTTTGATAGGGTTTCTGGGTGTATGAAGGGGATATTGCATAAGAATGGGATTTGGGGATTTTAGTTGACAAACTTAATTGTAATGCAATCGAGTTAGGTCATCCTACTGGTAATGACTCTATGTTTCAATGGATAAGGCACTGATCACTAAATCAGATGCAAGCTGATATGAAAGTTGTTTGCACAAAATCTTTTAATCAGATAAATTCAGTATTTCACATTTTTGTAGTGGGCTGAAAAGAATTAACCCTCACTCAACTTATAAGATTCATAGATTTCCATTTAGCTACTATAGATCTATGTCATTTCATGAGTTATTAGGAGATATAAGGGGTTTGCATTTGTAGTAAATAGATTCAGGGATATGCTTTGCACTGGTATGATATCAATTAAATCTAAGGTCTACCCGCCCAGGTCTTGCAGAGCCTAAAGTAGAAGAAGGGTCATGCCTAATAGTTGGCCTGGTGTCTGAAATGGCTTGTTGAAAATGGGAGTTAGCTGCCCCTAGATATGTCATATTCTCATTGGGATAATTAAAAACCCTCTAGCATTTTCAAACACCAATAGTTAGCACATGAAGTTTTATTGAATCCAAAACCTATGCTTGAACAAGTAAAGGACTATCCTAAGATTGATACATAGGTGAGCTCACAATAGGTACACTCAACACCTGTTATTCCTATTTTTCCTATTATTTCAATTAATCTAGTTGATAGTCAATGTGATGTAAATATTAGTGAGGCCAAGTAGTAGAGTCTATCGGCTAATGAAGGTGAGAACGCACAAGAGCTAGAATAGAGAGATGATACCATAGAGGGAAATCATAACAATGGTGATAAGGAAGAAAAGTGTCATAATAACAAAGTAGACCAGCTTGCAATTGGTGAGAGACCACATGCCTCAGAACCTATGCAAGAGGGAGAAAAAGAGGTAGGACACCAAAGTTCAACTAGTGAAATCAAAACTGGTGATAACAAGGAGTAGACAGTTGAACTAGTACAACAAGAAAACAAACCTAAGGAGAAAAAAGAAGATGAAGAGCCTAAGAAGGCTAAGCAGACTAGAGAGGAGCCCCAAAGGTAGATTTTGGAAGTACCTACACGAGAACATCAAATTGTGTCAAGCTCCAACACACTAGACTCTAAAGTAAAGAGATTGAAGAAGAAGGTGAAGAAGACACCACAAGGCATCAAGAGTAGACATATTACTCTTGATGAGGAGATTGTGATTCCAAACTGGGACACATCCAAACTAAGTGTTGAGAAAATGACGACACTCGATTACTTGCTAGATAAGAAGGTCAAGTAAGAAGAGATGTGAAAAGAACATCAAAAAAGGAAAGTATTATATAATATCAAAGATATATTTCTTGATATTGTTGTTGTTGATGATTTGGATGAGAAGGCCCCCATAATTGAACTACTAATCAAAATAATGGAGAAGCTTAATGACCCTGATATAGACACTCAAGAAAAGTTAATGCAGTGGTCACAAAGAAAATTTGAGAACAAAGTATTAGAGAAGGTTCTCACTGAAATTGTAATTAAGAAGGTTGAGTTATCCACTTTAATTAAAAATTTGGACTAATTGGTTGCTAGTGCCAATACATTACTTTCTAAAATATGAAATATTCTAGGTGTTACCAAGGAAATAAGGGATAAACTAGATAAAATTGATGCAAAATTATAGAAGTGTGGATTAGACCTAAACATGGATCCTAGTTCAAGTTTAGTTTATTTTTCAAAGATCATATTTCTATAGGGTAAACAATCAGAGTTGTCACATGAGGAGTGCAACACTAGAATTGAATTTACTTATATTCAAGCATTGTTATTACCTCATTTGGAAATTATAGAAAGACATTTACAGGTTGTAAAGGATCTAATGCAAAGTTTACAATTATTTATAGAAGATAAAATGGTGGATCTTGTAGCTAGACTAGAGATTAAAAGGAAAGTTCTTGAGAAACTCAAGAATAATTGGGATAACACTATGGCTACTGTTATGAGATTGCACAACCCATTTTTGAAAGAATTTGGTATAATCCTTAAGCCACAATTAAATGCCACTACTCAGCATAAGTGACAAAGACAAGGGGAAAATGCATGATTATATGTCAAGTATGTGTATAGAGAGGGGAAACGTATGAAGATTTCAAAAAGTAAATGTATCTTATATCTATGAAGTAGAAGGGGGAAATGGAGTAATAAGGAGATAGTGTTGCTAAACAAAAAGATTTTTGGAAAAAGATTTTGCAAATGTAAGTTACAGTGATATGATGACCAAGTTATAGGTATGGAGTACAACCTAAGGGGGAGTTTACATTTTTGGAGTTTATGTTATGACATATTTTGAGCATGATAAGTATTTTTGCTATGAATGCTAAAGGGGGAGATTGTTGACCCTAAAGGCAATCTTAGTTTTGTCTATTTGTGCAAAATACTTAGTCATTCACAAGCCAAATTTGGTTGGTCAACACTATGACTGAGCCACTATAAAGGCCAAGCTATAAAATGCAAAAGTATTTAAGTTCAACATGTGCCTAGGAAGAGCGAGTAGTTAGTTATTTCTGAGCTATTCATAGGGAAACACATCATATTATGCGAGTGTTATATGAGCCGAGAAGTTTAAAGGATTAATTTGTTTAAGTTGATCATAGTTCATGCCGAGGGACAATATGAAGAGCCAAGCATTAAAAAGGTAATAAGTGCTGAGTAACACAGATTGAGTATATTAGTTTGGAATGACACAAAAGACATAGGTAAATGTTTTGTCAAGCATGAAATGTGTTTATATGTTTGAGGATTTAATCAATGAGGTAATTTCACCTATACTTATACATCATTAATTCCTATGTAGCGTGATGAATCAATTACAAAATTGGAAAGGTCAAGTGGTAAAAGAGATGATTGTGGATCGATTATTATGATATAGAAGCTTCATGAGATGGCTATAAATGAAGGGTTTCTAGCTAGAGATTGTTGTTACAAATTGAAGGTATGTGTTAATGGAAAGCTGAAGGAGAGTCAACAAGTTGTAAAGTAAGGCAATAGAGCAATGTTATGAGGAGATATTGCATATCAATTGCATTGAGGTGATTACAATTTTGATATAGGAGATCTATTATCAACATCTTAGTGCAAACTGAAGGATCAAGGTACTATTAAATTCTAACAAGTGTATTAGGTGAATTTCTTAACATAGTGGTCTTAATTGACCTATTGTAAATCTCTTAAAAGAGTACTCACTTAATTAGGAAGTTTAAATCCTTTAGTCAAGGTAGGATTAATAGTCTTGTAAGATTTTAACAAAGAAGACCCCTCATAGGTTAGATCATCAAAAGTGATCAAAATTATAGCACTAACATGCACTTTATTACTATAGTAGTAAAGATTATATGGGTGTCATCCCCGCCGCATTTTTCCCTTCACCTTGGAGCATTTTTGCATTACCAAATTTTGTGTTATGTGTTGATTACATGTTTATGTGATTTATTTATGCAAGTAAATGGTAGATATGATATTGCATGTTATTACATAATGATGCATGGTTAAAGTTAATGTGGTGAATGGTGAATTAAATTTAATAAGGTTTATGTTTGAAGTGGTAAAAGTTTTGAAGACCTCGATTCATCCCCCCCTTAGCATCTTACTTTCCCATTAGATTGTTAAATATTGGCTAATGAGGATATATAATTGTTGTCATTTATGGCAACACATGATGTACATGCTTACAAGAAACCTAAAAAATAAAGATACTTAGCTTTTGGCATCACAAAATTGTCTAAGTATGCAATTTAGTATACAACAGTGTATTGTTTTGTTTGTAATTTGTTGTTGATGTCATATTATGACTAGCGAAGTTATATGGAGATAGTATACATGTTGATGATGATGTGTAAACCTCAGAAGTCAGTACGAACTATACAGAAGAGAGATATTCATGTTTAAGAGAAACAAGACAAGAAAATTAAAGGAAAGGAATTATTTTTTTTACAAAATAATTACTTGTCCAATTAGGGTTGACATCCTAGATGTTTACTCTAAGTTGGAAAAGTGTATTATGGTCTTAGCTGACCTAGCAACAATTCATGCAAAGGCATGGTATTTATGCAAAGGATGCCTTGTGATAAGAAGTGTAATTGTGATGTAGGTTGTGCAAGTATTGTGATATGCAAACTTACTGTGAAAGAAAAATATGCAAAATTTGTGAAGTTATTTTGAGATTTGAGATCAAACTAAGAAATAATTTATATTCCATAAGTCTGATTACTTGTTTGGGTAGTAAGCTCTTCTTGTAATTGCAAGTGCATGCTTGGGCAGTGGGCTCATCTTGCATCTATTGTACTACAACTCCTAATAGGGTCCATCCTTTAATAAGGAACTTATATATCAGTATATTATCTAGTGGGTATCATCCCCATTGGGGTTTTCCCTTGGCCAGAGTTTGCCTAGTTAACAAAATATGGTGTTATGAGTTATCTTTGTGCATGGTTATTGTTACTGTTCAACATTACTTTATTACTTTGTTATGTATGGTTTAAAGTAAGAAATAATATTTAGTTGGTGACTAAAGTTTGTAGATTACTGATTCACCCATAACCCCACATACCCCCCCCCCCCCCCACTCCCTCAGTAATCCATATCAGAGCATGGTCACTCAAAAGAGGCTTAACAGCTTGAGTAAGATCCCTATGGATATGGAATAGTTGATGAAGAACCTTGAAGAGGCGCTTGAGCAAATTGATCTTATTACTAAAGAAAGAGATAAGCCAAATGATAGATATGAAGACTCCAAACTATACATTGGACAATTGAAGGAAAAGATTGAACATCTCAAATCCAAGCCTAAATCTATTGAATTTGAAACTAGTGATGATGATTATTCAAAGTTGAAGATAGAGTACAAGATCTTGAAGCATGAATTGAAGATTACAAATCTAAAGTTGACTTCAAGGAATGATCCTAGCAAAGTTGAAACTGATTTGAAGACTAACAATGCAAATCTTAGAGCAAGTCTAGCAAAGAAGACATCTAAGTTTGAAACATTGAAAGAAGATCATGAAGAACTTCAAAAGTACAATACTATTGTGAAAGGTGAATTAACTTAGTGCAAGAAATAAGTTGAGAAGCTTTATTCTAGTAGAGAAAAGCTTGATGATTCAATGCCAATATAGAGACCTACTTATGATAAGACTGGTCTTGGTTATCTATTTAACATGTCTACAAAGAAACTTGAGATTAAATGATCATATTCGAAAGAAAAACATAAATTTGATGATAAGATTGAATCCAATCAATCTTTTGATAAACCTAAATAAGACAAGGAAGTTGAAATATTGGATGAACCAAACCAAGTGGAATCTCCTAAGGAAACCAGTTTGAATTTAGAGGTAAGTGTTTTTCATGTAATGTAATAGGTCATATGAAAAGAGATTGTACAAATAAGTCATTTAAACATCATGGTACAAAATTTTATTGTCATAATTATCATGGCAGGGGTCATAAGTAGTTGATTGTAGGAAACCTAAATATGCTAATGATAGAAAGAATAGTAGAATGTCTAGGAATACTAACCTTGCAGGTGGAAGAAGATCTAATGAAAGGAAATCAAGATAATGAAGACCTTATTAGGAAATAAGACAAATCATGTGTTATAAGTGTAACAACTTTGGACACATGGCTCATAATCATCATGCACTTGATGATTAGCAGAATCCTAGAAGTAGAACTCTAGTATGTCAATTAAGCAACAACTTTGGAAATACAACAAAGTATTGCAGAATGGATAGAAACTTTGGAGATAGAAGGAACAATGGAAGAAACTTTGGAAATAGAAGGACCCATGAAAGGAACTCTAGAACTAACAAAGATAATGAGCAAGAAAGAAATGTAGCTAGTGAACTTTGAGAAGAACTCAATGAGGCATTTGTAAAGGGATTAAACATCTCAAAAGAAAAACTTGAAGATGATGAGGTAGGAAGATTGAAGTTAGTTGTCAAGTTTGATTCAATTAAGTTGAATTAAGCTTGTTCATAGAACCATAATTTGTAACTTCACTTAGAGATTGAGGTATGGGTAGTAAAGTTGCGAAAAGGTGTATCGAGATAAGTTTAGATGGTACCTAAGCTAGCTTGTAATTTGGATCTTATCTAAACTAATTACAAAGGAATTAAGAGTTACTGTTATTAGAGAGAAAATTAATTTTGTAGCAGAAGATGAAAACTATGTTTTTGCTGAAAATTTCATGAAGCAAAGTTTTGTGAAGCTTTTTCATGATAAAAGAAAGCTATGGCAAACCTCGGGTAGCATCTAAAGATTAGATAGAGGATCTTGAGCATTTATTTAATTACATAATGTAATTGATAGCTTTTTCATGTTTGAAAAGTATGCAATTAATGTAATTCAAGTTGATGGAATAAATGGAGTACAAACTTGATTACTACTTCATTGTGATTACATCAGAAGTAGAGAGCACTCAGAAGTGACTTGTTAAGGTGATTTTGAAGAAAACCCTATTTTTGGAAGAGGTATTTTATCATATTCCACAAAATCTATTTTGATAAAAAGTTCATATTTGATAGAATCATTGATACGTTAGTAGTTCACAATGTTGAGAATGAGAAGAGACCAAAATTGAAGGTTGTTTCTGTGAAACCTATAGAAGGAAACCCTAATTCAATATTATCCATTATGTCGAACAATGTAGTTTATTTGGAAGATATAGGAAGTTATATTAACAACAAGTTTGAATCTATTGGGAGTGAATATATGAACAAGGAAATGGAATTAGTCTTTAACCATGATATGAATACGAAGCCCAGATTTGAACACTTGAAGGAACTAGGCTTGTTTAAATATCATTTCTATAGTGAATTGGACATAGATGAGTGGACACATATCATATTAAGTAGGATACATCATGGAAAACTTTTGATGGAGGATAGTGTAGTTGATATGTCAGCCAACCTTATTTATGAGGTAATTGGTCTTAGTAAACAAGGCAGTGTACCCATAGGTGAGAAGTTGGTTAAGAAGAAAGTTGAGAGTTATACCAAAGCAATGTATAATGGAAAGGCCATGGTGATCGGCACCATTAAACAAGATGTTGTAAGATTGTTGAGTGGAATCATTGCGTACTCCTTATGTGCAAGTTCAAAGATTGATGAATTGTTAGTTGGATTCATCTATGTAGCCTACAAGATATGTGTAGAGAAGGAACAAGTTAACCTCATTGAAATTTTGAGAATGCAACTTCTTGAGAACCTAGAAAACATTAAAAGGACTAAGAATGGTGTGTTTAGATGTTAGTCACTGATTAATCACATATTCTTTCATGTGCTTAAAAGATTTCCATATTTTTAGTCATAGAGATTATGAGTAGTGATAGATGTATAATGGAGAAGATTACAAAAGTATATAGAAGACATCTAGCAGATAAGACATTGGATAGTTGGAACTTGATAATGATGACATTTTTGAATAAAATGAGATAGAGATTCAGAATTGCATCTGCAATTGTAGATAGATTTAAGGAAGATATTTGTGTTATGGTTGATACATATTTTACTTATATTCAAGCAGTACAACTTTGAGAAACATTTCTTGATCCCTTAGGTTATGAATTGAGTGATGATATAGTAGTTGAATATATTGATTTACTGTTGAAATCAGAGAAGGAACAAGCTAAATATAGATTTGGAACTTATGATGAGATTACCCAATCAGCTCATCAGGCATCCTTGGAGAAGGAACCTCACAAGAAGATAGAAACTATAATGAAGAAAGCTTTATTAGAGGCTGGTATGATTGAGAATGAGTCATAAGTAGTTAGGCAAACCATGAAGCAAGGTATAATGAATGTGCAACCTTTGTCAGTATCTATTACAAAGACATCTTCGAAATAGAGAATTATGTATGTAGCTATATCAGATGTGCAACCAAGTGAACCAAAGATAATATCTGAGAGATTGGTGGAAGCTATGACAACAAAGACTAAAATTGTCAAGCAACAAGCCACTGGACTAGGTAAGAGACAAAAGACATTGTTAACAATTGTTGAGTTTAACAAAGAAGAAGAAGAAAAAAAAGTTAAACAAGAAGAGAAGGTAACCACTTCTAAGCAATCAATAGGAAAAGTTCGACAACCCTAGAAGCTGAAAATAGAGAAGATAAATTCAACTACTACTATTGAAGGCAACTTTGTACAAATGAAATTTTTTTGTGATTTGTATAATAACTTTGAGAAAGTTCAGATTGATATCTCTACTTTGAGATGCATTATAGCGAACAATCAGAAACTGAAGGATATTGAAGGCACAGTGAACCAAAAGGTCTATGAAAAACTTATTGAGAAGAAAGCCCCAACTAGAGAAGAAGATTTAGAACTTCGGAAGTCTATGCTAAGAAATATTTCCAAGACTGATGACAAAAAAGAAATCAAGAGATTATTAAACAATCTAGCATCGTACTTGAGGAACAAGGTAAGACCATTTTTGTTTATGGTGGGTGAGAAAGACAAGTTAAGAAGTGAGACTGTGGCAGCTATAAGTCAGATGATGGTAGAGTCTAAGACAACATCTTCACCTACACCCAGATCCTCAGAAGTATCAATGAGCAATGAAACAATGCATATAGATCAGACTAATGTTACCATTAACATTGAGGATACTAACTTTTTTGAGAGTTTAGAACCACCTGAATCTCATTCCAAAGATATAGAAGATAAACTGAGGCAAATTGAAGAAGAGAAGAGGTTATTAGAAGAAGAGAAGAGGCCAAGAAGAAATTTCTTGAAGATGAGAAGAAAAGAAAAATAGAGGATGAAAAGAAAAGATCAATTGAAGAAGAAATGAAAAGGAAAATAGAGGAAGACAAGAAGAAAAAGAAAAGAAGGAAAATGAAAGGAAGGAAAGAGAAGAAAGAGAGGAAGAAGAGAGAAGAGTCAATGAGGCAACAAAGAAGCAAAGGGAAGATGATGACTAAACCTTCTAGTTCATCTACTTCGCTTTCACTTGCCAGCCTAACTACTGATGATGATGATCAAATTGACTTCATTTCATCTTTATCAAAACTCATTTAGAAGAATAGAATAGTGAAGAGCCTATAGAAAACCTTGATGGAGGTTACTAATAGACTACATAGTACTCGAGTAGTGCAATACATAGAGGTAGATGTAGAATAGAGCGCACAAGCAATGCTAATTTCTTTTGATGAAGAATTCACTAATTTGTTGAATGTTGTAGAATATAAGGCACAAATCTCACATGATGCTAACTTGTTTAGCACCATTTTTCAAACATTAAGAATGATTTGATAAGTCTTGATACTTGTATCAAGGAACTTCAAAAGTGTCAAAAGGATGGCAAGATATTGTACATTAAGTGTACTCTATCTCATAAGCTAACTAACGATATTGATAGTCAGATTGAAGGAAAAATGACTGAGGTGGAAGCTCTATCTAGCTGGAGGCAACATCCATCTTGTAAAGTTGATGATTTTGAAGGACAAGTGGCCAGTATTCACAATGATATCAAGACACTAGAACTTCAAAAGGAACAAATTTTGAAAAGAGTATCAGATTTCAAAGAGTCTATTGTTCTGAAATATCTTTTTTTGTGAAACAGTTAAAGGAATTTGTCAAGGCCAAGGACGCTTATTCTAACTTTTTATACTCCGACCTTAATGCAGTTGAGATTGCATCATATGCTTTATGTGCAATTCTCACCTTTGCTGAAGTAGCCAAAGATACATGGAGTAAAGGTATGGATAGTTCGAAAGCAAATTTTGATGATTGCATAAAGATACTATCAATCTAAAGAAAATGTTTATAGAGATTTTTGATAGTAGATGGATAGTTTTTGGACAATTTTTGACATTTTAACCTTTGTCGTTGATATCAAAGGGGGATAAAAAGCAAGAGAAAATTGTAAATTAGGTAAAGAAAAGACAATATTGTAATATATGAAATCATATTGTAAGGGGGATCATATTTAAAATGAACAAGTTGTAATAGATGTAATGTTATTGTATTATTTTTGTTAAGTTTTTGTCACTTAACCAAATTTCCCTATTTTGTTGCCATCAATGCCAAAGGGGGAGATTGTTGAAAATTGAATAATGAGGATATGTAATTTTTGTCATTTATGGCAACACATGATGTACATGCTTATAGGAAACCTCAGAAGTAAAGATACTTAGCTTTTGGCATCTGAAAATTGTCTAAGTATGAACTTGGTATACAACAATGTGTTGTTTTGTTTGTAACTTGTTGTTGACATCATATTATGACTAGTGAAGTTATATGGAGATAGTATACATGTTGATGATGATATGTATAACCTTAGAAGTCAGTACAAATTGTACGAAACAAATATATTCATGCTTACCAAAATAAGACAATGAAATTAAATGAAAGGAATTATTTTATTTACAAAATAATTACTTGTCCAATTAGGGCCAACATCCTAGATATTTACTCTAAAGTTGGGAAAGTCTATTATGATTTTAATGGACCTAGCAGCAATTTGAGCAAAGACATGGTATTTATGCAAAGGGCATCTTGCGATAAGAAGTGTAATTGTGATGTAAGTTGTGCGAGTATTGTGATATGTGAACTTACTGTGAAAGCAATATATATGAAGCTTGTGAAGCTATTTTGAGATCCAAGATTGAACTAAGAAAGAATCTATATTCTAGAAGTCTGATTCCTTGTTTGGGCAGTAGGCTCTTCTTGTAATTGGAAGTGCATTTTCGGGCAGTGGACTCATCTTGCATCTACTATACTACAACTCCTAATAGGGTTGGCACAACTCCTAACAACATTGGAATCTCCTAACAGGGATTCAAAGTCTCCTAACAAGGACTCTCTATACTAAATTTTCTCATTGACTCCTAATAGGGTCCATCCTCTAATAAGGAACTTATAAATAAGTATATTATCTAGTGGGTATCATACCCACTAGGGTTTTCCCTTCGCCAGGGTTTCCCTAGTTAACAAAATATGGTGTTATGAGTTATCTTTGTGCATGGTTATTATTACTGTTCAGCATTACTTTATTACTTTGTTATGTATGGTTTAAAGTAAGAAATAATATTTAGTTGGGGACTAAATTTTGTAGATTACTAATTTACCCCCCATCTCAGTAATCCCTATTTCTAACATAGATTTCGAATGACATTTTCATCATTTCCTTTACAATCTCTAAAGGTATATCCCTAAATATTAAATTTATCATTCACTCTAGATGAAATCCACAAGTGTAGACTTGACCTTTTTGAATTCCATAATTATAAAAATGAATGCTAAAGTTCCAAGTTTAAATTTATCTAAATTATTGACTATTTCAGTGACCATTGTTTTAATTTCTTAGTGAATGTCATGTTGATTTGTTCCCTTAGATGTTGTTTCATCACAAATTTGAAAATAACATTGTAAAGCAACTATGCGCATTTTAAGGGTTTACTACTAGAATTTTTTAACCATCCTTTTTCAAAGAGTCACAAAAGTACATCTTCCTAGATCCAATGCTTAGTTTATCATTATCTTCAAATATTTCACTAAAATGTATAAAGATAATTTGCTAAGGGTTTGATGGAATACAATGATGGTAACAACCCAATAGATCCCCCAAATGTATTTGTCAAAATCATTTTCTCTTAGACTACTTAAGAAGACACAAAAAATTGATGCAAATGAATCTATAAAGACTTATTTCTACTAAATCATACTTGTGAACATTTGTTCAAGTATATGTTGAAGTTTAGTTATGCACAACCATAGGTAACCTAAAGATAGTCAAGTTGTAAAGTCTAATATATTTGCCTAATTTTATGGTAAAAACCTAAAATTAGAACATTGATTCATAACATATAGAACATCACTTCTCCATAATCAATTATCAATCAAAGTTTCACAAAAAATAAATGTATTTAATATAATTTTAATCATCAATATGAGCTCTATAATCTAGATCAATACCCATTTAGTTTCTTCATACATTTTAAATCAAACTTACCAAAGACCCACCAAGGTATGATCCTACAATTTTACCTTCTTCTATTAATACATATCTACATTTTCTAATTGTATTTTCTCATATAAGTTTTCATTAGATTTTGAAAATTTCATGCACATTAATTTTATACCTTTATTTACAATTTTTTTGTTCATCACTTAATCTTTTTTTGCACACACTCTTTACACTAGCTCTCACTCAATTAGGATACACCCTTATTAGAATCCACACATGGCTTGATCTACTAAGTTTGATGCCCCTAATGGTGTTCTCACTGATGAGAAAATGGTGTCATTTACACCTTGCATAATATTTCAATTTACATTTAATATTATGTACAACATGGTAGGAGTATCTTGGGATATTTTAATCATAATGGATAGATATCCTTGGTTTCACTTTATGTGTTATATGCAACATTAGGATATATGTACTATGCATTTTACACATTGTGAAAATGTTTAATATTGTGAAAACTTAGTATCCAAAAGCAAGTTAGTCTAGAAATAGTTTTGTAAGTTCTTAATATTAGTCATACGATTTGTGTATATTAATGTCGATTTGTGCAATCTTTTTTAAGAAAATAGAGCACCTAATTGATTGTTTAAGGTTGACATGTTTGAGGTTGGCTTGTGTGAACATCTCTAATAGGCTTCCCACTTGAGGTTTTGAAACATGGATGGGGTTGTGTATCTACATGATTATTATTTTCTTGTGCATTGAGTGTATGAAAAGATTTTGATGTTTCAAGATAATCACGAAGACTATAGATTTATTGTAATATTTACAATGTTGAATTATGTATGAGGACGGATGCAAATTTTAAGTAGAGTTTTTTAATGGTATATATTGTGTCATATATGGGTATGTTATTTATTATTTTGCATATGGATTCTCAATAATTGTTGCACTAGTTTCTATCTTTGGACTATATGGAAATAGTAATATAGATAGATATAATTATTTTTATTTGATATTAGAGCTTGGTTTCTAGGTTATGAGAGTAGATCTATGTTAAGCACACTAAAATACTTAGAAAGGGAGAATGATGAATTTGTATCTCCTTAAACTCAAATAATTACATTTTTAATTTAAACATAAAAATATTTTTTCCAAAATGACGACTACATAATTACACATAAGGACACTAGATTTTGTGTAGAAAGTCGAATAAGGATATAAAACAATTGCAGAAAACCTCACAATATATGAAGAAGTATTAAAACATTGTTTTAGGGTTGCAACCCAACTAAGCAATAACTAAAGGAGGTGGGCCAAATTTGAGCCTGCTATATGCTTCTCAAGATATTAATATAGTTTATATTTGAGTTGGATGTGATGTTAATCATACAAGACTTGACTATACATTTATGTATTGATTATACCAAGTCTGAAATAGTCTATTACAACCAGAGTCTCAAACCATATTTATAATTTTGAAGGGAATATAGTAATTTTTAAATCTTGTATAGGTTTTGGTTTCAAATATTTTAAGCTACTAATGAATTTACATATCAAATACTATAAATATTCTTATAGGATTAAATTAATCATTTTGTAATTGTAATAATAAATAACATATTGTCTTTCCTTACCTGTATTTATTCATTAATAAAAAATTATAATATTTGGCATGCTCTCTCTTACATTCTACCAATCATCTATCCTCTCAATTGATCTTGAAAACTTGCTCTTCTAGTAGCCTCAAAAAACTTAACATGATCTCTTAGACCTATAGATGAGTAGTTGCCAAGTAGGTTGATTTTTCAAAAATTTCAATGATCGCATTTTCTTCATAGGGAAAAGTGGGATACACTTATGTGTGATCATCCCATCAATACTCTTTATCATACTTTGATAATTTGATTTCCTATTCCAATTTCTATATTTACATGGTCAATTATGCTATGTGTTGTCATTTTGAGACTAGATTTAAATGCAAATTATCATATATGTTGTACTATGTTATCATTGATGTCAACTTGATGGTTTTGATTTCACTTGATGGATTGATGTAGGTGAAGGTGAGGATATAGATGATTAATGCAATATGTTGATATGATTATTGATGATGTCAACATTTGCTATTCTTGTATGAAAAGAAAAACATTTGCTTCATTAGGAAGAAATCACCCTTTTCTTATGAAGGTTATTTATTTTAGGGTGAAATTAATACTTATTGGTCTCAAAATAAGTATGTTCAATATATGATCGAGTCAAATTAGGAATTTTGCATGCACAATTGAGTAAAAGTTTTGAAACAATTCAATAGAAACCACCGAATTAGCAAAAACATCGAATCCAAATTGCAAGACAAATCGATTGATAAATAAAAAAGTATAGTGTTTGTCTATCATATGGAGCATATTGTTAAGACACATGGAGTTTAATTTTGAGAACTTAAAATAGAGAAGTGTAATATGCTTGTTTTGGTGGTCGAGGAAAATCTTACACCAAATAGTTGCACTTAAGGACACTAGATTTTACGTGGAAAACCCTATAAGGTAAAAACCATTTCTATAAATATCGTAATATTGGTTCACAAGTATTACAATGTAAGTTTGGAGTTGCAACCCAAGTACACTTAATATAATATCGAAGGATGTGGGCCAACTTTGAACTCGTTACATTCTTCATATGATATTAATAATAGTTTAGCTTGGAGTTCCATATGATGTCAATCATATAAGACTTAAGAATGTACATTAATGTAGTAATTGTATCAAGGCCAAACTAATCCATTGCAATCTAGTGCACAAACCATATTTCTAATTTTGAAGGGAATTTTTGAGTCTTGTATGACATGTGGTTTTAAGCTACTTATAACTTTACATACCAAATAGAGTAAATCTTCTCAAAGAAATAAATTAATCATTTTTCAAATTGAAATATTAAATAAAATAACATCTTTCTTTAATCTTATTTATTCATTAATAAAAAATACAATATCTAAAATACTCTCTCCTCCATTCTACTCATATCATAAAAAAATATAATATCCATAATTAATTATGAAAAGTGTTTTGTTGATCGTATATTCTAATCTAATGGTATTAAAGTATTTTGTCTAAGTAACTTTTGACATAAATGAACATATAATTTTCATTTCTAATTACATTTCTCATTATAATTAAATCATTTTACTTGCAAGTCATTTATTTCAATGATTATATGCATCTTTATCTTCACAATGATTATATACATCTTGATCTTCACTATAATGTGATAAACATTATCCTAATTTTTAAAGTCAAATAGGTATATTGACATTTAACTAGTTGACCATGCACTTTCCACCATGAATAAGCTAGTTCAACATGCATGTTCAAACCGACTAAAATTAAACATATGGAAGTTTAAGAAGAACAGCAACTTCATGGACAGTAGAATAAGTTCTTGGACAGCGATAAAATTCCTCATAAAACTTCTCTACCTATGACACCACCTTCTCGTAAGCAATACCATCATATTTCCCCAATATAACAAATAAACAAAATATATTACACTTCTCATAAATCAAATTAAGCAGTTCTTTTACTACTTCTTGTTTTATATCTAAGACCTTATATGTTCTTTTAAATAAGAGAATAATATCTCAGCATGAACGTCACTGTTCTCGTCATCCCAAGCTCACACATTACCTGGATGAAAATTACATTCCCTTCAAATGTTTGAAAAAAATATTTGGACTCTCAACAATTCTTGACCAAAACTCTCAAACAAGTAGGAAGCTGTAATACAAAATCTGCGAGGGAGAAGACAAGAACAGTTCTAACGAATCAAAAAAGCATTCGGCTGTTCTTCAACGACAAAGAGGTGGGCCAACTTTGAGTTTGAGGAGATGTTTTCTATATTTCTTCTCAGAAGATTTATGATTGTTTAACAAGTGATGCCATTAATTAACATGGATGACATTAACAACACGTTATGCAGTGATGACATTAAGTTCAAACCAGACAACTCCCGTGCACATGGCTATGAGCTGGATCATGCTAGGTTTTGTTATAAAGTCTTCTTGAACTAATGTTTTGGAGGACTCCAAGTTAATCAATGGAATAACTCCTATAAATTTTAATAAAAAGATATGGTATATCTTTGTAAGATCAATGTTTTGGAGGAATCCAAGTTAATCAATGGAATGACTCTTAAAAGATATCAAATATCTTTGTAAGATCAAGGTTGGTCTATTAGTTTGTTGCGGAAGATTAGTCGATTAATTTGTCATATATTAGAATTTTTATAATTTTGGAGGTGTGTCGTATTGTATTTGTCTTTTTTTTATAAACTTTCTTCTTTGTATTCCTATCTCATTTATGTGCTTAGTTAGTGTCAATAAGTGCACAACTTACCTATTTTCCATCTCTTTAAGCTCAATTTGAAATTTTGATGCATTGAAGTTCTTGTAGTCTGGTTGTAGAGGTGTGTGGGATTGTATTTGTCTTCTCCCTCACAAAATTATCTTTCTTTTGTCCCCCTCCACTTCTCTTTTTAGTTAGTCTTGGTCAACCACTAACTGAATCTTCATCTCCTTAGACTCTCTAACATCTTGTTGATGGATCGCAGAGTGTGGTCAAGTTCTTTGATGATGAAAAATCTTAATCAGTCAAATTGCATCCATAAATAGTATTAGTCTCATGGACGGTGGAAATCTGATGACAAAAGTCTGCTAGACATCAAGATGTACATTTAATCATGTTTATTAATTAATTGAAAATAAGAAAAATATGTTTCTAGATAGATAAGACATATGGGATGATGGTTGAACATTGTCTTATTTATAAATTTGAAGGGATGATAGTGTTTTCAAATTCTAGTGTAACTATTGGTTTCAAAGCCTCCAAACTACTTAATGACTTTACATGTGACTTAAGATGAAATGTCATGTAAATCCTATATAAATGAATCAAACGTTTTGTGAGCTTAAATAGCATATTGTTCTTCTTTGACTTTGTTTATTAATTAATGGAAGCTCCAAGCAAGCCTTTCTAGAAGAAAAGATAGAAGTGATTTTCTATTACAACCTAGGTCCATGAACACAAGGGGAGAGGGTACTTCTTATATTATATTTTCCTTGTCTAATTAGTGGTATTCTTTATGTTAGAAAAAAATGGTAATCATTAAAGGAATAACTTCCACAAACAATGTTTCTCAAAGCATGTAATACAAAGAGGTTCTTTCCGAATTGTACTTAATCAAACAACTAGATGCAACTAAGTCTAAATAAGACACAAAAAAGAAAGTTTCAAGATAATAAAGGTAAAACCCTATAAGAGTCAGTAATTTATTTTATTTTTATCTTTGACACACTATAAGAATTATGATATTACTATCGGGATTTAGTTGTGTAGTTTTTGAGTCAAACTCATTGACCCATATTTCATGAGTAGTGGTTCATATGAACCCATCTCTCATGAGAATGAATGGAACACTTAACACTCATTTGATTTAGGTGATGCTCACAGAGGTGAAGCACTGAGACTTCCTAAGAGGTCACCCATCTAGTACTACTCAAGCTTGAGTAGTACTAGATGGGTGACCTCCCAGGAAGTGTTGGTGCTTGAGTAGTACTAGATGGGTGACATCTTGGGAAGTCTCGATGCTTCACCTCTGTGAGCATGACCTAGATCTAATGAGTGCTAAGTGTTTCACTCATTCTCATGAGAGATGAGTTCATGTGAACCACTACTCATGAAATATGGGTCAATGTGTTTGACTCAAAAAACTACACAGATAAATCTTGATAGAAACATCATAGTTCGACTTGCTATTGAAAAATGTCTCCTTCTTATCACATGGCAAGAAGTAACACCAAGTTTCAAAAGATGAGAGCCTACAACATAATGGTTACTTGTGAGCCTCTCATGTGGGAGGTCTTGGGTTCAAGTCTACTCAAGCTTACACATAGTAATAATTAATTTCAACAAATAATACTTATTCTAGGCTTTGGCCTATTAGTTATATAAAAAAAAAGTTACACCAAGTGCTAGTGATTAGGAAAAACCAAGGAAAAGGTTTGAAATTTACAAATAGGTCAGAGACACCAAAACTAGGTGGAGACACTAATTCACATATACGTTAAGTGAAAATGACCTCATTTAAGGTCTAAAGTAGAAACATAATGTATAAATGACATGTGACAACAAGTAATATCTACACTTACCAAGTAGAGATGATAGTGCAGGGCACTAGTGTCGATCTATGTAGACTATGATGTATAGAGATGTCAATTTTTCTATGGTTAGTAAAATTTAAATTTTGGTAATATTAGTTTCAAAAAGTTGGTTAATTGTTAAATTTAATCAAGAGTTAAATCACCAAAAACTAAAAAATAAAACTTTTGTGTGCTAAACGTCCAATAAAAAGCCATTATTACCACAAAAACCAACCTTTCAAAACCTACAAAAATATGTTAGAAATACACAAGTAGAGACACAAATTTTGTGCAAAGAGATATCATTGTGTATAATGGAGATGTCATTCTACAAGTTGGACATGTGTACATACATGGAAAACTCAATGAAAAATGCTAGAAAATAGGGATGTAGGTTCCATTGAGCATGCCAAAATGTATACATGGGAAATCCACCTATGTAGTCAAGCTCAAACATGGTCAAATAATAGTTTTTAAACATGAGAAATATAAACAATCTCAACACACTCCTTAGATAGAGCCAAAACAAGTGCACAACTCATTTAATTTTCTATCTTGAGGAGAATGTGGATATGCTTTCCTAAACACAATAAAGGACCCCTAAGGATATGCAAGCTTACTATGATGAAGATTTGAAGTTACAATGGAGATAACGATTCAAATTATGACAAAGAAAAAGATAAAAATATGATCAAAGATGATGAGTTGAACTCAAGATTCAAATTAATATGACTCAAATATGCTATGATAAGATGAAACACTAAGATTATTGATAACATGAAAAACTATGAAACGTCTGAAAACAAATTAACAGGATAAAGGTAGAATGAAAAATGATAGATTTTAAACTAGCATGATAAAATGCAACTCCAATGGATGATTTTTAAAGAAGTGAGGCTTTTATTTATATAGTTTTGGAGGGAATTTGGAGGGATTGGTGAGGTGGATCCTATGGGGAGGATAAATAGGAGACACATAGGCTAAACAATTTTCATGCAAAAGGAAAAGTTTCTCACATATGTGTGACCTTATAAAGAGACGAGACATTCAAGGAAAAGGCTAACAAAAGTATAAGGGTCTACCTTCAATGACATATAATTATAATTATTATTTAGAATTTGATAATGAAGTAAATTAATGAGATGTATAGAAATGGACAAAGTTCAGGATTATAATTTTTAATAATTATTTGGAATAAGAATTGATATATTTTCCTAATTTTTATAGACAATTTTTGAGTTGTTGAAAAACGTTGAAAATTAGGGGTCTAGTTTAGACCACAAAACTATATTGAAATAAACTTATTTTCCTTTCATCTCAGACTATGTCATAGATAACATGTATAGCTAGAACAATCAAAAATAAAAATTGACTTTAGACCTATATTTTCTCTTTTATAATGATTCAAATTTTAACTCACCTAAAATCGATAGTTTTCACCTCCCACCACATTTTTCAAAACAAATCTATTCTACCTAGAAGAAAAATTATACATTCTAAAAGAGGACTCTCTCCTCTAGAATAGCATATAATTTGTTTTTTTGATATCATTTAATATTTTTATCTTTTTCAAAATTGACATTTTTTTCAAGTGTTGAAATATGTGCTTGTAGAATTTTTCAATTACAATATACTATATCTAATTAAAACACTATAAAATCCATATGAGAATATTCTTGACTTTGAGCTCTATAAAATGGTGTTTATATGTTATTTAAAGAATATCATAAAAAAATAGAGTTATTGAAACATCAATTTTCTAAAATAATTTTATTTTTTTAGTAATTGAATACAAACTAGTATAAAATATGCATTTAATAGACATTTCCAATTGGAAAAGTGTGAGACCATATATAACTTAGTTAGAATGAATTTATCTAGATCATATGTTTGAACAAAATTGAATTTTAGATAGAAATACTCAAATTCAGTCATTCTGATAAGTTAGCCTAAAAGGTGACACAACTTTGTACTTTCATAACAATGTACAAGAGTGAAATGGCTCAAGATTTCTCACACATATGTGAGAAAATCTAAAGAGAAAAGAGAGGACACAGTGTAAGGATATGGTTTGAGATATTTAAGGTAGGTGGTTGGGAGAATTTGGCAAGAGTTGCTAACACATGCAAGCAACCACTTAAGCTTAACTTTTTAAGGAATTACATAAATTGGTTTAGTTAGTCTAGGATTAACCCTAAAGGTGGGTTTAAGGGTGATGGTGATGGTGATGGGGGAAAGTTAGGGCCTTAGGCTAGATTTAGGATTTAATTAAAACAAACTTAATTAATTAATAGTTTGATATATGAGGATTTAAATAAAAAATTATCCAAAAGAGGGATAAAAAGGAATAACATATTAAATAAGATTTAATACATTAGTGGATAGTATTTAAATAAACTTCAAATACTTTAGGAGGAAGAATAATTAACTTATTTAAATAAACAAATTTAATTGAATTCATAGAAGAATGGATAAATATAGTTGATTGAAAATGGCTAAGAGGAATATTCATTAAATAAAATTTAATTAATGATGGGGAATATAGATCTAAGGGAAATTTTTAGACGTCTACAACTAGATTTGAAAATTAAAATGTTTATATCTCCATAAACCTTCTTGAGCTCATAAAGATTCTTGTAGTTAACTTGAAGTTGAGTTTAAGATAAGAAGATCAAGATGCTATCACACAATGCTTAGAGTTGCAAATACTTCTAGAATTCAATGCATTGATTCTTGATCTCTTTCCTTAGATGCAGAATTATAGATGAGAACTAAGTTGATGGTTGTTATTGAATGTGGATGTTAATCTAAGGAAGCAAAGCTTGCTTTTATCCCTCTCATATCACCCTGGAGAGAAAATTTGGAGTAGGTTGACATGAGATTATAATCCTTTCTCAACTAACCTTACCATTGTATGGTTTAAATTTCAAGCGAAGTTGGTAGGAATGGGTTGAGATGATTGGTTTGTTCTTGGGAAGGTCACTTATGTTAAAAATATGGCCTAGCAAGAAATTGATGAAGGGGTGAAATAATTTAGGGAATAACTATAATTAAGGACTCATATATACTTTTAAAGAGATTTAATTAAGAGATGACTCAATATTAATTTAAATTAATACCGGTCCTAAAATGCATAGTAAAAATGAGTGTTACGAATGTATGGAAGTGGACATCTTATTAAGGATGTACGATTAATGATGCTACATTCAACCCCTACTTTAGCATGAGTATGAATTTACTTCATGGGTTTGGTAAAGTAGACCAAATTGTAGGAAATAATTTGTATTAAGGTAAAAGGCACATTAACCTAGTAAGGGTAAACTTAGTATGGGTCATATATGTGTATGTATGTGTGTGGGTGTATATTTGTGTAAAAGAGAATTGAATGCTCTAGTCAATTCACCTTAAAGGATAATTTGAGGAAATCTATTGAAAATTAATGATACAAAAGATTCCAACGAAAGAATTGTATCTTTGGAAAACTGCCAAGAGGAGATAACAAAGAAAATCTCATAGTTTGCTAAGTAACATAAAACAAATGACTACAAATTTTGTTATTAAAAGTTTCTCCTAAAACTTCTTAAAACAAACTAAAAAAATAGAATTGACTTAAAAATATATAATGACCTTAAGACAAGCTTTTAATGTCCCAATATATATGAAGGTCTCCATATCTAAGAAGATCTTCACTTTATAAAATTGAAGTTCAATCTACTTCAAGTATAATAATAAATTTTACACTTGATTTACTTTCACTTCTAATTTTTTAAAATATGTTAACAAATATTATTACTAATTTTATCTAAGCACATAATACTTGAACATTGAGCTCCTCTAATTATTATTATTTACATTAAATTTTATTAAAATATTAATTTTTTTTTAAATATATAAATATTTAATAACATCACTATAATTTGTAATAGATAAAAAAGAAAATCAATTTATTAAATCTTAATGCCTTTCATAATTTATTTGTTACGTTGACCAAATCCATAGATTTGCTTTTTATTTTTATAATACAAATTTAAAATTTTAACTCTCATGTGGGACGAGCACATAAAAGGCCTATTTATACTATCTTATGAAACAAGAAAATATTTTAGTAAACCATTGACCTAATCCACATGTTCCACAATCAAATTGATATAGAAATTTATGCATCATAAATTGAGAGTTACACCGATAAATAATAATAATAATAATAAAGAATGAGGTCATAAATTTGTCATGCATATTGAGTGACATTATTAGTATTATTTTAGTGGACCATCAATGAAGCCAATGTTGTATCATTAAACTAATTATTCGTTGAAATCTTAAATAAGATCTTTTGTTTCATCCTTAATTTTTAATATCACATAATAGCAATTGTGGGCGCTACAATCATAAAGTTTGAAAACTCACGAGCTTTCTGAAATATGTATGATTTCTTATGATATATAGGTTTAATTTAAAATAAGATTCATTCTAAAAAGCAAACTTAGAACCAAACTCTATCTTTGCTTTGCATGTTCATATAAATAAAATATGTTTACTTTACAATTGAGAGCACTTCCATTCTTTTTAAGTACTCTTGAAGAAACACACTTTAGAGATTGTTAAATTATATAATATACTATCCATTTTTTTTGGTTAATAAAGTTGAATGGTTTTTAATAAATATATTAAAGATATTTTTTTTAAAATGTGAGGCTTAAATCATAAGGGATGAGGTTGAGAATGTAAGGTTTGATTTCAAGTTTTTTTCCAAAGAATTTTTAAGATTGGACACTTCTCAATTTCTAACTTCTAGTCTATTAAGTTCCAAAATCATATCTCCACTTTCTATAACCAAATCTCACAAGCTTAAGAGTGCCACCATGAAAGTGAAATTAAATCTTTTAATGAACCATAGAGAATTGAAGCTCAATTGTATCTCTTAAGCTCGGCTTAAACTCTCAGAAGGGTATTATTAAGATTGTACCTTAATATACATTGAGTTCACATAAAATATCTAATCAATAATTATTTACAACCAAACCCAACTTGAAGCTTGAGCCCTGAACACTATTGTTGGACATGAATAACTAGTTGCATATACTAGTTTTAGGGCCCAATTCAACCAAATAGATTTAACCTAAGACTTGTGCTCTTATATTAGATAATAAAATAAACTTGTTTATGATGTAAAATTCTCCATAAAGAAACAAATAATATAATTAAGTGATTATTGATAAACCCAAATGACAAAGGATGAAGTCATATATAAATATTGACATCGTTAAAAACTAAATTGATTTAGAAATTAACACGATATCCTCAAATCTTAAGTACAAGAGGTTGAGAACAATTCAAATGGGTGGTCTAGTTGCTTGAGGACATTGGGTTCTTGGTCATATAGGTTTTGAGGTTGTTCTCTTCGTCAAGGATTATCTAGTGACAATGACTTGCATATTGTTGCCATCCTTAAGGAAATTAGTTTAACTTCAGAAGAGATGTCAGTCTCTCCTATCGTTCTAGGAGAGACTAGGAGTTGGAATGGATGGCATAGAACGGTCAAAAGATGGCTTGGTGTCATCCATAGAGATTAATCTTAAGAAAGATATTAGTCTTATCTTAGAAAATACTCAAATCAAGACCTAATTGTGAGCACCCCTTTAGATTATAATGAAAGAAGTACTGAAAAGGTGATAATTTCCGAATCACCCTTAAGCTTTGTTAATCAAGAATTTTAGCTTAGTGGGCTCACTTCTTTTGACTTTTCCAAGGAATCATATTCCCCATATCCAAATTATGGCCCTTTTCCTACACATCAAGCAATTAAGGGAAACATGCTATTATGATGGGCACACACCAAAGTGGGAAGGAGGTGTTTGCGTTACAAGTTATGATGAAATCCACAGCGTTAGGGATGGGATGGGCAGGCAAATAAGGTTGAAGAAACGTTGCAAAGTCAAAAGCACGAAGGAATGAATCTCAAGCTCATTAATTCAGGTTAAAAGGCGTTTGTAGGTGGGTAATCTAAGCCGGGTCCCGCATGACTGTTGTAAGCTTGTATTGTGGGGAAGCTTCCATTGATGACGTCCCCATTGCCTCATACTACTTTGAAGCCTTGCCTTAGACTCCACAAAAATTTGTAGGTGTCATCATGACGTAATCCTTATAAGGCCCTCTTTTCATTTTATTAACGCTTAAGGGTTTTCATGCTTGCCCTAAAGCAATTGATAGCATGTGGAAGATTACAAATGTATTTTTTATTTGTGGTTTTAAATTTTCTAATTGAGTCCTCATAAAACAAGGAGTCAATAAAGTTGCAAACAATTTAAATTTTAAGTACAAAGAGTAATATTTTAAGGTTAATGTAATGTTTTATGTTTTCTTAATGCTAAAGAATGGTCAATACCATGTGGTGGTATTTTAAAAGAGGGCTAAAGAATAGTCAAACATGTGTGTCTCTTTCATTTATAAACGAAAATGTATATTGATAATGGGATCTATTATTGTAGTGATTCAATCGAGTTATAACACACACTACTAGATTCATAGTTATTATTATTAAAAAATAAAAAATAATATCTATTTGATGTTTGTTGTAGGGGATATTTTAAATTAGAAAAATTATTGTTATAAAAAAAATTCATTGTAAAAGAAAATTTAACTTTGTGAGTTGAAATATATAAAATAAAATAATTTGATGTTGTAGTAGAAAATATTTGATATTAGAAAATTTATTGGTATACAATATTTTTCATTGTAGAAGAAAATTTAAATTAGTGGGTTGTCATATGAAGATTGAGGAAATCGTTTGTAATGTATTATAAATTTGTTTATATTTATTCTTGTAATAATAAATATAACTTTTTATTATTTTTATGTTACATAATAGTCAATACAATGTGGTGATTCATTTTTTAAAGAGAGCTACACAATACTTAGCAATGCGTGTTTCTCATTTATAAAAGAAAATGCATATTGATCCTATGATTATATATTATTATTATTATTTTACATATTGTTTATATTATATACAATTATAAGAGGTGCGTACAATTTCACTTACAATGCATATCATATAGAGATAATTATTAAGAAATAATTAATGCAATTTATTAAAGAAGAGAAACTTGGTGGGTTACTATGTAGAGACATAAGTGTTACACATCAAATGTAAGATAATAATGAATTAAGTTCAACATCAATCAAAACTTATATAACCATTTATGTGATATTTTTAGTACAAGAAAGTTAAAAATGTAGAATAATTGTAGAAGTTCAACATGAAATAATTTATTTATTTATTTAATAATCACACCAATCCAAATTTACATAAATGTAATTACATTAAATGGTTAAATAGTTATGTAGTCATGTGAATGTGATTGTGATTGAAACTTGTTGACACCAATCCAAATTTACATAACCATTTATGTAGATGTGATTGTTATTGAAACTTGTTGAAATAGTGCTATATTTGTAGTACAAGGATGTAGAACAAGTGTGAAAGAATTTAAAGAAGCATTTATTCAAAGGAAAAAATCTCTTGCCCGTGGCATGGGGAAAGAGTGATGTTCTAGTCTAGGACGGTTTTATGAGGGGAACCCTTAACTACTCTTAGTCGAGACAATGACGTTCCCATGACGCGCAAACCCTCCGCCAAAGTAGACTTTAATTTTTAGCCCGACTATAATTAAGATCGAGATTAAGATTAATTCTACGCTAACTGTACCCATCATCTCCGGACCGAGTCCAACGGTTTTCTATAAATACCCGTCGGAGTGATTTCAGTTGTACGCTGGACGCAAACATTAATTCACAGGAGAAATCTTTCCATTCATTCATTCGTTCATTCGATCGATTCCGACATGGCTGTCAAAGTGTACATTGTGTGAGTTAATTTTCTTCTCTTTACCTGAATTTGAAAGATCATGTCTCTGTTTGTCTGTTTTCTGCTCTCTCTGAATCTTTTGTTTAATTTTGGACTTCGGATGATCCGTTTCCCGTTTAGCTGCAATCAGTTTTAAGGTGAATTGAATGAGATTAGTGTGTTGATCGGAAGGCATGAGAAATCCCGGTGTTCATTTAGCTTTAGTGTTTGTTTGTTTTAGATTTTTGTGGTGGGGACAAGCATTTGCAGTACAGGAGGTTCAAAATACGAGACAAAAAACCTAGAATTCAGTGATTTAAATTGTGATTGTGCTTCAAACGATCCTTGACTGAATGGATACATCGAAGTGCGAGAAAGAAAACCTAAAATTCAGTGATTTAAATTGTGATTGTGCATCAAATGATCCTTGAGTGAATGGATACATCGACGTGCGAGGAAAAAAAACCTATGTTCCACGGAGTTTCCGGGACGGGGACGTTTTAGGGGACGGGGACGTGTTTCCGGTACGGGTACGGGTCGAAGCCAAAATTTAGGGGACGAGACATCAGGGGACGGCGATTAAAAACATAGGGGATTTTTTTTAA
The DNA here is from genome assembly GCA_028749045.1 of Cupressus sempervirens. Lineage (NCBI taxonomy): Eukaryota > Viridiplantae > Streptophyta > Pinopsida > Cupressales > Cupressaceae > Cupressus > Cupressus sempervirens. The sequence goes on from CM053788.1 coordinate 655,728,314, forward strand.
TATAGAGACAAAATTCAAATATGTATATCATAACATTGATAAACCATTCACCATAGACATTTTAGAAGATAAATACATGGAATATTATCAAATGGCAAATACTAAGTGCTTCCATTATAACAATTTCACATACATATATAGCAAAAATTAAAATGCCTAAAGGCTTCAAGTATCATGCTGAAATCAGAATGAAATAAAGAGAAGTCCAACTAAAATAGTTGGTAAATAGTAAATACCGAACGTAGTCTTGCCTCACTAAACACAATCTTTGCTCATTGCTGCTACTGCTCTTATGTTTTTTTCCTTCCTCTTAGCAAGTATGTTAAATCGAAAAATGAGTAGAAGAGTTAGTGTTTTAATGGACCAAATATGGGTTGCATATTGTTATTATGTCTTTAAGATGACTAGGGGCCACACGAACAACAAAAATTAGGAAAAAATGTTTTTTTGGGGATGGTTTGCCTTTACCAGATTGACTGGAAAAAAGGGGACGGCCAGCAGTTTCGGGGACGGATAGGGGACGGCAAAACTGTCCCCGATACTGCTGGCCGTCCCCAAGTTTCCTGCCCAAAAAAATTGGCCGTTTCGGGGACGTTTCTGAATTCTTCAAAAAAGGGACGTCACAGGGTACGGCCAAAATCCGTACCCGCGTCCCCGTTTCGTACCCGGTACGGGTACTAGGGTACAGAGGCAGGGGACGCGTCCCCGTGGAGCATAGAAAAAAACCTTTATTTCAGCGGTTCAAATTGTGATTCTGTTGCAAACGATCTTTAAGGGAATGGATACCTCACTTTTTAGCTTTTAGCTGGACAGATTTTCACATAAACTTTGTACTTCTGTAGCAAAATGATCTTCAATAAATTCTCTTCTAATTTTTTTTTAATCTTCAATTAATTTTCTCTTAATTCTGTTTGAGAAGTGGATAATCTATTATTTCCATGCTATTTCAATTTAGAGAGCTGTCAAGAGTTTTAAATTCTTTTTCAGGCACGGACTTTTGCCAGATCCATAACATTTTACCTGTCCAAACATTGAATCTGTAGGGTCTTCTCTGTTTCCATACCCTGCTAACTCATAGGCCCACTGTATACCTGCCATCCATACATATATTCTTAGTTTTCAACCAGATCTACCGCATTCTAGGTTTGTATTTTGTTGACAGTACTAAGTCCAATTATGATATCCCCTAAATTGGCTTTCCTGGGCCGATGGAAGTGGTAGACAGTGCGTCTTTGTTGCTTTCATTTGAGAGACACTATGCTCGCCATGGCTGAAACGTGCGACATAAGATGATACCTTATTATATTGTTTGGTATGGGGAACTCTCTTTGGCTTTTCTGTTTCGGAAATTCTAATTCCTTTCAATCTTTTTTTGACGATATTATCACCCAAAGACTAATCAAAGATTGTACACCACACTCAAAACATGAAAGCCAAATAGTCAAAACGATGAGTAGAAATGATTACTCGATCCCACACACAAAGCCCAGTTTATATGGTCTGCGAATGGGCAGCGGGGATACGTTTGGCCCACATATTTTAATCCTTTGTAAGGATAAAGCATTTGTCGTACCGGAACAATTTGATATGCAAGCCAAGTGGTAGGAATAGGTATCTCTCCTCTCCTCTGTTTTGATGTACCTATTTTAATCTTTTACTCCACTCCACCTTGATTTCGACACCTTATACGTAATCATTGCAATGTCTGAGTTAATTATTATTTGGGTGAATGTAGAATGGTGATGTGCTGGTGCGACTCCAAAAGGGTTGAAATAAAATTGTCAAAAGATTTGAATTCGTAGAGTTGACTGTATAGGATTAGTTGAAGCACGAACCTTAAGAAAAATGGTAGAATTAGATAAAGTACTAACTTAAAAGAGGAATGGTAGAGTTAGTTGAAGTACTAATTCGATATTTTTTTTTAAAGAATGGTAGAATTAGTTGAAGTACTAATTCGATATTTTTTTTAAAGGAATGGTAGAATTAGTTGAAGTACTAATTCGATATTTTTATATTTTTATCATTTAAAAAAAATGTCTTTTTAGATAATTGATTTAAGTTAGTTGAAGTTAGTTTTTTTTAAAATTTTAAAGAGAGGTAAATGTTTTGACATAAATTAGTGAGACGACATATAAAGGTCTTCATTTCTAATAGACTAGTGAGACTACATATGGAGGTCTTCATTTCTAATAGGATTTGAATCTTTAGGACAAGAACACCATCAAGACAAAAATTCCAACAACTTTAAAATCACTACATACTACTATGGGTTAGTCTTATTTCTATTTTTAATGTATGGTATTAATGTGAATAATTTAAATTTATAGTGTACTAGATTGACAAGAGCACAAAGTATGTGTTTGAAGGATTAAGTCAATGGTTTATATTGTTTGATTATATAAATGTCAAAATCACAAACATAAGAGATCATTAAAGCCACAATGCTCATTAAATTTAGTTTTGTAAGGGAAGCATTTTGTTGCTTTCTAGTGGTGAACTAGTAGAGTGATTTTCTTTCTTCTCTCCCAACATATTTGATGCTCTCTTATTTGTAATTGGTTCAACTTTTTTCAATATAAAAAATAAAAAAGTTTAGAATAGCTGAATAAAAATTTGAATATTGATAACAAAAATAAAAATATCGAGTTTAACCATTATAATTTAATCATTATAATATGCTATGAACAATTATAATTTAAATATTCAATTCTAATGTACTAAATTTTAAAATATTTTTTATATAATACTATCTTTAGTTTTAATATAATGAAACTAGAAATTCATAAATATCAGTACACTTTAATTTTTTTTGACAACATTTGAAATTTAATTATTTAGACGAATCTAAATTTATTTAAAAAATTATTGTTCCAAATTGTAAAGATCAAAATTTATTATATACATGGTAACTTTGATTCATATGTTGAATATTTAAAATTTAAAATTTAGATAATTTAAAAATAGTCTTTATTTTTATTATGAAATGTTTTTAAGTTTTAAAAATTTACATTCTATTAATTATATTATCTTATTTTTAAAATTAAATTAAAAATAATCAACATTAGAAATAATAGTTGAATATAATATTTTATCAAATCTATTTAATTTTACTAATTTAAAATAAAAATTGAAATGAATCTTAAATTCATAAATAATTTATAATAATATAAGACTATCGCCTAAGCCATTCAGAAAGTATTTGACAATCGCATACATTATTTGCCTTCGAGGAAAATGTCTCTTTCTCCAACCTGCCTAAAATCTCCTAACTACTCTCCGTCTCTGTCTCATGTCTATTATATGTACTAGAGTAAAATTTAAACGCAAAACTGGGATGCTCGACCTTCGTTCCCCCATCTCACCTACCACCCACAAAACTAGAAAACAAAATTAATACTAAATTAATTGGATAGCAAACGAATCCCCAAGTTCGTGCAATTGTGTATATGCTATAAAATAACGAGATCGTCGTTCGTAATGTACACATCTTGTTCCTGGATCTCCACAAGGAAAGAGGAAGAAAGAGAGATCCTTGACATACATTGATCCTCTTGGCTTAGTACGACAAACATGGCGTCGATCAAGGTTTATATTGTGTAAGTTATTACTATTTCATTTGGTCCAGGAAGATGGAAGCTTTATGTATTTTTTATTTTTTGGGTTTGCATTCTTCATTTTTATTTGTTTCCCACGGTCTTTTCCATAGTTTTTCTGTTCTTTGATCTGATTGATGTTTAGCCCTAATCTTTTGCGACCAACGTTAATAAATCAAAGAGATCAGTCACTCTTAAAATAGTATTTTCTGATAAATTTCAGAAGCCTGCAAACTCCTCAACTTGATATATGTCTGTTTTTTTGGTGGAAGTAAATAAATCATGGTCGCCCAAAAGACATAAATGCGAAAACAAAGCAATATAAATCTAATGGCAGCTCATTGAAGCGTTTCCTATAAGCAGCATTGCCTATTGTTCAAGAACTGCTAATGTGCTGCCCAAGGATCTTCTAATTGGAGGGCACTTTACTGTGATTGAAAACTTGAAAAGAACGTTACTCTTGGAGTATTTTCGATAGTACATGCTATTTTTAGACAAGTTCGGGTGTGTGGATTCGAAAATCAAAGCAAATGCTAGTCCTGATTGCAGGGGGACCCTATCTCCTGGTACTCGGAAATCCTTATAAACTGATCTGATAGACGTATTTGGCCGTGGAATTTGTACGGTTTCTCAGCGACCTTTTGAAAATTGATTTGAACCAAAATACCTTGGCAATTGTTGGCATCCATCATCATACGCTATCAAGTCATGTTGATATTTGGGGGACGAGCTTTTGAGGCCAATTACTGATAAATCAGAATAGAAGTAAAATAATATTAGTAGTTCCTGCGTGGCTCTGCAAAGACATTTACATTTCCTAAATTATCTGTTTTTGAGAACTCAATGTATTCTTTTCCTTTTAGCGGAAAAAGGGTAATCCAAGAGAGAGGTCGTGACGCACCTTTAAACTCCCCAGCCTTGTCCTGTTGTGCAGGCCATATCGGCCCGCAAGTCCTGGGGGAACAAATCAGGCGAGTTTGAACCCGGATCATCTAATATCAATTGCAATGGTAACTTTTTAGTTTAACCAGGGGGCTGGACGTGGCACTTACCGTTTTTTATTTAGTGCGGTTTTTCTAAGAAGATGTTTTGGGTGGGATCAATTAGCTATTTCTACATCTATGCGGGGAGCGATGAAGCTGGGTAAGTAGATTGTTAGCCATACTTTTAAAAAAAACATGGAATCTCTTAGGAGATGTTTTTCTTATTTTTCTTAATGACTACTCTTGTTTTGATTCAACCACATAGATTAGCCTTTGAAAGCTTCCCAGGCTTTCAAGATGCTGCTTGAAATCTTACTGTCCATTTGATAAAATCTGAAGTCATGACAGTTATCCATAGTATTTTCCTTTTCATAATTTATCGATGTCTTTTATAGACCACTTAGAATTCTTTATACTCTGATATTGGGGAACAAGTAATAGAACTCATATCCATTTTCTTATATGGGTAGGACTTCAATCACTTAAACCACATGCTTCGTTGGAAGGGTAGATGAAATATATGCATGTGGACAGTACGAGTTATCTATGCGTGTTTCCCAGGCTTTCAAGATGCTGCTTGAAATCTTACTGTCCATTTGATAAAACTTGCAGTCATGACAGTTATCCATATTGCTATTGTCCTTTTCATTATTTCTCGATTTCTTTATAGACCACTTCATAGAATTCTTTATACTATTATATTGGTGAACAAGTAATAGAACTCATATCATTTTCTCATATGAGTAGGAATTCTATCACTTAACCGCATGCTTCGTTGGAAGGGGTAGATGAAATATATGCATGTGGACATTACGGAGTATCTATGTGTGTATGAATCCAGGTCTCAAGGATTGTTGGTTCGTTTCGAAAGGGTAGGTGCTAAAATCTTACCTTGTGCTCCACACTGATATTGATTAATTGTACTTGTCATGATTAACACAGCCCCATCTTTACAGTGAACTTTGTTGCCTGTTTCCTCAGAAAACAAGACAGCCACTTCAACGGCTACAATAATATGTTCAACTTTCCATGTGCAAGACATTTTCTATGCCACTGTACATGAATAGAGTGATTCTCCTCCTATGAATCCACAGTAGAACAACATTCGTATTAGTTTAACTAGTGGTCATTCTGGTCAAGATCTGTCTCATGTTGGGAATTGATGAAATAAGTGTTTTATGTGAACAATGAAAATCCCCAACCTTCTTTTTCTGAACAATTTTCAATGATATGAAACATTTTCATTATGGCTTCCAAGAATAGAAAAAATAACTTTTTCATAAGAGCAAGTACATTTCCACAACCCATGAGATCATTTGCAACCTGTTTCTGGATTTGATTGTGTAAATATTTTTTGCATCAATGCTTTGAACCAAACTCCCTTATGCTCTCTTTTAGTATCATCTTGATGATGGATCACAGAGTGTGATCAGCTTCTTATGCTCTCTTTCAGTATCATCTGGATGATGGATCACGGAGTGTGATCCAAAATAACTCCTTATTCTCTCTTTCAATATCATCTTGATGATGGATCACGGAGTGATCTAAAATGTTGATGCAAAAAAATTTACATGGTCGAATCCAGAAACAGCTTGCAAAATTTTTGTATACACGAATACCAACACCTTGCCCAGGTCTTTGAAAGCATTTACCAAGATTACCTATCTATAATATTGATAAATGTCAAACTGTTATCGTCTTTAGGAAAAATCCTTACTAATTTCTTGTCCTAGCAAAAGAGGTAAGTAGAGCATTGAATTTCCCAGCCTTTGCTGAACAAAGATGGCAAAGTTATCGGTACCATTATGATTAAGGGTAATGACTTATGAAATGGGAATTTTGACCTAAGAAAATGATGATGCCAAGAGGCATTGGTGCAGAGTCACCAATGTGCTTGAATTGGCCACTGTATCAGGGACATGAATCATCAGTGTTATCTTTACTAATCCAAGTTTCTCTTGAGGCTTAAAAGGAACAAAATTGACATCTATGAACATAAAATCATGTAGTTTCCGTAGTCCATCAAGATATGCATGTGATAGATCATGTAGAATCGTCTTATCCTGATGATGCATCATTTGGTATGATCCAAGACATTGATGGAAAATATTTGTACACAGCATAATCCAAGAATCTATCACATACATATCTATGAACTTTTTTGATGTAATGGATTTAGGATTACTCAAATTTTCTGTTGATTTTCTATTAGGTCCAATCACGTATTCTTCTTTTAGAGCTAGCGCAAGGCAATGCTTCAATGAATTAGGTTCAAGGAAAGGAACTCTTTGCCAAGCAATCATATGACAGAATATTCTATAACACCCTGAAACACCTAGGGAGCTGACTGTTTTTTCTTTTATTTATCTCTTTGTATGAATATGCTATCAAAAATTCGGATACCAAGGCAATGATTTGGTTGAATGTTAGTTGTGACTACCCAATAATTATCAAATATAAAAACGAGGAAGGTTGTTTTATAAATGAAACAAAATGAAGTTATAAGTCTAATAATCGAAATGTGGAAAAAGATAGACAAAATGATAGTATACAAGGAGATCTACTTTTTCTTTCTTCAGTTTTTTACTTGCTACATGATTTAGTCTTGTGGAGAATCTAATTCGAAATGATGTTTTGTTGGATTATTCAAGTTGGTAATTTGTTAGTCTTTTTAAATCAACATAAGAAATTTCTTTAACTAACTGTTAATCATTTTAAAATGCATGACTTTAATCAACTCAATGTAGCTTCCATTGGCCCATTATAATGATATATCCATAATTCTTGTGTGATATTTTTTGCAGGTACTATTCTATGTATGGACACGTGGAGAAGCTTGCTCAAGAAATTAAAAAGGGTGCTGCCTCTGTTGAGGGGGTAGAGGCCACATTATGGCAGGTACGGAATGCTCTTACAAGCATTGTTTTATTTGGAATATAATGTTAGACATAAACTGTTTCTTTTGAGTCTAGCATTATTTAAATTTTATATCCAAAGTATATAGTCATCCTATCATATATTTGGAAATAGAAAAGGCCTCCCGTTGCATTTGATTTTGGATTTCTAGCCTTTTATGTTGTGCATTTGGCACCATAGAAGGAAACAAAATCCAATGAAAGGGTGCATGATTTTGAACAGCCAAGTAAGCTAGAGAATTGGTTTCCATTAAACACACCTCAAAAAATTACATAAATAATTTTATAACTAGCTTATCTAGGGTGAATTAATACTTGCACCAAGTTTCTAATGTATTTGTTCATTTTTAACATAAGTTGTGAACATGTGATTTTTGGCCTTAACTATCATGCACTCTGCACCAGATGAGGAAGTGAACCGATGAGAGCTTAGCCAAGGATTGATTGATATATATTGAAGACACCTTCTCTAATATGTGTTATCCATTTTTACATAAATCATGCATACAGTATCCCAAAAAGAAGACAAGAAGTGATTTTCAGTCTATGGAATACATTCATGTTCCAGGGTTGATAGATTCAATGTGACTACTAGACTGTTTGACACTTGATCATTATTGACAGTTCACCATTTCCCATGTATATATCCATAAAAAAAATTGAGCTTCTGTACAGGGCCTACAGGCTCAACTGTAATGTACAGTCTTTTTGGTATAAGTTCTTTTAACCTAAGTATGTCAACCATGTGGATATTTGAGTGTGCAATCTGACAGCAGAATTAGCGAACAAAGTTCTTATTGATTAATATCCCATCCAAGGAGTAAGGTTATAGTTGGAAATTTTACAAACTTAGACAACTTTGAAGCATCTTTCAAAAAATGTTGAAATTATTTTCCCCTGAATCAACAGAATCAACCAAATTTTTAACCTATAGGCCTTCAGCTCTCCAAGAAAATAACAGTTTTTAGTACAATGTTTTCATAACTCAGAACATCAGGATGAACAAAGAAAATTCAAGAACTATCTATTGTTGCTGGGTTATGGAAAAATATTGTCATGTCTCTAAAGATGGAATTAATAATTTCTTCAGAATGCTCCAAGAATGCTGTATTAGTTATATATTTCTATAATATCAGTCCTCAATATTGAATGATACTTTCATTTATTATGCTGTTATCTTGTTCTTGCTAGGTGTTTGGAAAATTATCTTAGACTATTAATTATCTTTGAATATTCTTCATTATGTGCACCTGGAAAATGCATCTTCCTGGGTAGTTTTTCCTTCTAAACTTATTTGCCCACTTCTTTTATGAACTTTTTTGATGGACAGGTTCCTGAAACACTTCCAGAGGAGGTGCTTATGAAAATGGGTGCAACACCCAAGACTGAAGCACCAATCATTGAACCTCAGCAACTTGCTGATGCAGATGGCCTTGTATTTGGATTTCCAACAAGATTTGGCATGATGGCTGCTCAGTTTAAAGCTTTCCTGGATGCAACAGGTGGTTTATGGCGAACTCAGCAATTGGCTGGCAAGCCAGCGGGCATTTTCTTGAGCACTGGATCTCAGGGTGGTGGACAAGAGACTACCGCGTAAGTAATCCTTTTATCTTTATACAAATGTCTCTATGTTTTGAACTCTATTTCTCAGTGTATACTTCTATGTGGAAGGAAAAATATCTGTTCCCTGCCAAGGACTATTTAGTAATCTTTAAGTTGGGTTCACATTTGAAGATCTGCAAGAAGGATTTAGTTCTGCTCTAACATTTGCAATAATCAGTACCCAATAATCAGAAAAAGTTGGTGAATGCTAGCATCTTAGTATTTACTATTAAGACATACCTGATGTTCCGTGTGAAAAATGTAGACCCTTTGAAAGACCTTAGTGTGGAGCCCTGCTTCTCATAAATCTTAGAATACATTTGACTGCGTGACTGAAATTCGATACCTAATCAAGGCTATTAGTATCATAACATAACATCAATTTATCCAGCCCCTTTTCTGTAGATCTAGCACAAGCCTTCTGGTGCCCACCATGTAATTTCTTATATTCTAACTCCCACAGGCTCAAACAAATAGCTCCTTCCGTTTCTATTCTATTGTGAGCAGACAGCAGTGCCTCAAGTCCCAACTTGGCTAATTCTCCAATGTGTGATGTGTTGTGTCAGAGATTACTCACTGTCGAGTAGTTTCTTCCAGGTGTTAAGGTAAACCTGCAGTGAGTTAACTTTATAGCTGGTATCATGGAATCAATAAGAAAAACTTCAAAGTACAAAAGATGGGACAAATGACACAACATTTTCTCATAACAAAAACTGGTTAACAGTTGGATTGACTTGTCTTTGGTAAAAACATGTAAAGTAGCTTAAGACAACTGTAATATATATTCTTTTTCATAATACCTCTTATCTTTCTTTTCGTAGGAATATTTTGAAAAGGTCTTATGATTAACTATAACTTTATTTTGTGTCATGCAATCTGTGTAATCCTCCTTGCAGGATGCTGATGTATTTACTTTGTAGCTACAATATATTAACCACACAAAAAATGGAAGAATTTAGAGTCTCTTTCATACAAGGTGAGAGAAAACTACAGGGAATTATTCACAGTGCACATCCTCTACCATGGATATTTATGGGATTCAACATCATAAATCAGACTCTACCAAATTATTCTCAAATTTCGAATTTTTAGAAAAAGTTTGAAATGACATGGTGCTTGATAGGTAAACCAATTTTTTAGTAGTTATAGTTTTTATATACCTTGAACTTTGAAGGCACCAAATCCTTCTGAAAAGGAAAAACACAAGTTGCAGCTTCATACTAGAAACTTATGTTCTTGATCTTTATGTGCGAGCTAGCATTCCTATATTGCATTTTGACCAAGCAAAACTATATAAAGATTGAATTTGTTGAATCTCATTTTCACTTTATATTGGCGAGAATGGATAGAAAAGGAAGTCAAGTTATTTCAACCTAGTCGGAAGATACAATCAGTGCTCCCTTGTGTCTCTTGGTGTATCTGGTAAAGGGGATGTTCTGGGCATTGGAATCTTCAGTCCTGTTTGATTTTTCTTTTCTTTATTTCTTTAACTTTGGGAAAATCCTTGGGATGCCCCTCAATGATATGTTCCTCATAGGGAAACCCCAGGGATCAGGCCATCCCAATGATGTCCCAGGAATGTCCGGATCTGTATACTTCAGAACTTCCCGAATTTCAAATCTTTTTGTTATCTGATTGAACTTAATTTCTCTAACTTGATTTCTATGCTTCTTCCATTCCTTGTGTTGCTAGTGTATTATGTTCTTTGAATAGAAACTACAAGTCTGCTGCTTTGGAACTATGTAATAAAAACTACCGTGTTTTCTTGATGCTTTATTGTGACTGGAAGTTTCATTCTCTCACTTGAAAGTGGATTTTGTTTGCTAATTTTGTAGCCTTATCCGTCTTTAGATCAAAATCTCTGTCTTGGAATCAGGACTTCATTTGATAACTGGACTTTAGAATTTTGAATATTGAGTCTCATGTTGTTGGCTATATGGGGGATTGAGTTATTTTATTTTAATGGTTGAATAACGTTTTATGCTAATAGACATTGACTTTCCCAATTCCCGAGCTTGTGGTGTAGATGCGAGCTGACTTGTTTCTGCTTCTTGACTCAAAATTTTACATGCCATTTTTAGGGACTCCATATGTTTCAAAGTTGGAAACCTTGAAGCTTGCAGCAGTTCTTGTTCTGTTTGTCTTTGGATTAGAGTATCATAAAATTCCATAACCTGTATTCACAATTTTTATAATTGTTGATTTCGTGGTTTACAACTCTGCTTGATCAGTGCTATTGTAATTTTGTCATGTCTGTAGAAGAGAGTGGTCTTATAAAACTCAAGCGGCCGTACCACAAGCATTATGGCTTTTTAGACCTCCATTGATGGGTGGGACACCTGTTACCTTGGCTGCATCTGATGCAGCTTAACCATGACCAACATTGTCTTCCTTGTAAATTGACTTTTTATCTGCCAACACTAGATAGGAAATTGCCACTGTAAAATGAATGTGAGTGTGTTCATGACTGATTCATCTTCATTTGTAGAACCTTTTGTCTGTGCGTAAAGATGAACGCTCTCTATATCTCTCTCCATATATATATTTACCCTAAAATTTTGGAAAAACTTTTGCTGGTGCCCCCATCAAGAAACACAGACATTGATAGAAATGACATACCTTTTATAAATTTAAGTACAATAAAGGGCTTCAAGCTCCATGAGCTACATTCTCATGCTAAAGATTTTCACTTGGCGGTGCATGTTCAACCTCATCATTTGTAAAGAATGTGAAGCAATGTTTTCTTAACAAGAAAATTTAATTACAATTCAGGGAAGAGAAAATGACCATACCTTATTTCCTGCATATTTTATATCATCCTGTTAACAGACGAGCAGATCTTAGCGGATTATTTAACTCTTCAATTTTTTAACCTAATCAATGAAGTCCCTCTATCTGTAATTTTTTTTCTCCATTCTAGGGTTTATGCCTGTAATATTGAGTGCATGCTGCTAAGTAGAATATCTTGCTATGTTGATCTTTGAGTGCGTAAATCTTATTGAAAAGAGAAACTTGAAGTGGCTTTGAGTTGGTGCAGAAATTGCCAAAAAATTGCAATTTGATCGCAGACCAGAAAATGATTTTATAAATGAAATAATTGCACTTTGAAAAAATAATGCAAAAAGAGTTTATCCTGATTTCTGGATTCCAATTCAGCATAAAGTCACAAATTTGGGCAAATTTTTTACTGTATTTTGTGATGTTTTTCATTTTTATGAAAATTCTCACCATGATCCTTTTTCTTTCTTTATAAATCTTTTAGTCTAACCTGATTCACACCTAATTTTTCCCCAATTAAATGATCTTTTCAAAAAAAGTCTTTATCTAATTGTTTGCCAGTTAACTTCCACGAATGATTTTTGGTATCATGGATCTGTTCAATTGTTCATTCTTTTCGTTCTTTCACAAACTTAGTCATACAATTTATAGTTTTATTTGTATCCCGGGGAATTACAACTTTGCACGAACATTGAATTGGATCTTTACAATCTTTGCCTCTATCCTGTTCCTTGGAGAACATTGTCATTTGCTATTTGGCATGAAAAGGAATTAGGCTTTTCATAGGATTATATTTGTAACTCTAAAGATACTTCATCAAACTCTATTCTTGATAATATAAAATTTGAAGTTTTCTTTGTAATATTTAGAAGTCACTAAAGAATTGCAGTAATTATGATGGTGATATGCAGATTGACAGCTATAACGCAACTGGTTCACCATGGAATGATCTATGTACCTATAGGGTATACATTTGGAGCTGGCATGTTTGAGATGGAACAAGTCAAAGGTGGAAGTCCCTATGGCTCTGGAACGTATGCTGGAGATGGTTCACGCCAGCCCACTAAGTTAGAATTGGAGCAAGCTTTTCACCAGGGAAAACATCTTGCTGCCATTACCAAGAAATTGAAGGGCGTGGCCTGAGTGTACACAACATTGTTGGACATTTTATCCTTTCTGTGATAGGATTTTTTCCCCTTAGATTTGTTTTCCAATAGGTTAAAATTCATATGGTATAAATATTTAGGATTGAACCACAGGTATTATGAATAATTAAATGCTTGTGCCAATGTTTTTGGTGCATGCTTTATCTTTTTCTTTGTTTCCTATTCAGATTATTTGTCAAATTCATGTAATATGCCAGGCTTTATGTCTATTAGGAGATGCCATGAATGATTAAATGTTTGTGCCAATTTTTTAGATATGAAATTTGAAAACAACAATTTGGTTTTAGATTATATGTCCATTAGTTATGCTTTCAAAGTTTCAAGTAATGGAGGCTTTGGACGCGAAATGTATTCAAGATGAGATAGATGTCTATTTGAATCATACAGATGTTGCTGTGATATATGATCATGAATGAAATAACATTTTCATAAGAAATTTGTGAGTATTATCTGCATAATCACCTGGTACATAGAGGACAGCATTTGAATGCCTTGAAACTCATTAGCAGTTATTAGTAATCACCATATTTTTTGTCTTATTTGATCAGCATTTTATCTTTAACTGTTAGAATCTCCACTTCGAATATTATTAACTACAACATCCTGTAGTTTGGAGCTTTTTATTGTTACGGTGTTCATTGTGCTCAAATTTAATTATCTGATGCTTCGTTACATTTTTTCATCGTGACCCTATAAAGAGGAATATTAAATGACCACGGCCCTAGTATATTGGCTTGAAAACTATGGCATGACACGGGCAGATGATAATTTCAGATTAGGAGCACAAAGCAAATATGTAAATGTCCAATTTGCAAGGAATCATCATTCATTTTGACGGGCTAATATAGGATTTGATTTTCTCCTTAAGTTCTGTTGAATACATTTTGTGACAAAACTGAAAAGATTTTGTAGTTTTATTGAGGAGATGAGCAAATTTGGGAGGAATGGATATCCCTCTAAGGTGAAGGAGATTGATTATCATGCATCTTATACAACTCCTGCAACGTTAGAAGTGTTGAAGCCAAAAAAAAAAAAAAAGCCCATTCAAACTGGATCATCAGAGTTTGGGAAATATGTGGTTTTCTGTAATTGGAGAACCATTATCTTTGACTTGGGAATTATAGTAACAGAAAGCTTCCCCATGACAACTTTTCTGTTTTAGTTGAGGTACCAATCTGAGGGAGTGAGACCAATCATCTACAATTCATTTACTAATCTGTGAGATAGATAGGAATGAGATTTTCTCTTCTCGCATATTACTACCATTAATATATGGCATCTTTATACACAACATTCAATAGAAACTTTGCTGACAGTTTGTACTATAATACATAGAAATAATTAATTCAATATGAAGTCCTGGTCCATTCAAAATACTTTATGAAATTTACTTAAGAAATCCAGAGATGTGATTGCTAGTAGTGACAAGGGCAATAAACAGGTAAAACAAATAACGGGGAAACCTAGATATTGAAGGAAGGTCCAATGCCCTAATAGTAATGTGTAACAAAAGAAGAATTCATTAAGTGAATGTGGTGTAACCCATTGTATCAAACTACTACTAGGGCAATTTCACATGTAACATTCAATAGAACTCCACATATAATTGTTTGTAATACATAGAAAGATCTAATTATCTGTAAAACCATGATCAAGCCAAGATACTACATGATGTTTGCCCAGAAATTCAGAGATGTGCACCTTAATTTGGACGATGACGAACAATAGCTTACGCATTTTATGGAAAGCCCTATTATACTGAAAGGATGTCTTTTACATTTGTTTATAGATAATTCAGTATCTAGGTTTTCCCATTACGTGCCAATCTTACGAGGAAACGGTTGGTGCTTGCCTGTTTGATTTATGAAATGGAGAATTTGAGGGAAGGACGGAGGAGGCTAAGTGGTTACCATCTACTCAAACCAACCGACCATGACAGGCTTCCACGGTTTGCCACTAGAAACTTCGTCAGTAATGAACATCAACAAAGAGTGCTTTTACCCTCAAAATTGCATTGGAACATGTAAGACTTATGAGACCAGGGGATCATTAACAATTTCAGTTTTGAATGACATTGGAATACATTTAATAGCAAGGCTTTACTTTTCTAAAATGAATATTTTTCTCCCGCTAAGGACTAAGGAGTATCTAATTTGTCGAATTCACTCAAAGCATAATCTTAACCCTATACTTTATGATGTCCGAGTTTTCCACTCCAACAAGATTGATCCTTGTGGGCTCATTAAGAACCGTCACACTAATAGACCACCAGCCAATTGACAATTTGAGTTATTTTTGGACGTGATGAGGGTCTCTCTTTCTAAATAGTTAGTTTGAAAAAGCTCATTTCCTTGAGTTATTTTTGATATGATATATGTGACACTATATTCTCTTTGGTGATTGAACATTGTTTCAACTATTATGTATGTTGTAGGTACACTCGATGTGTGACTTGGGTGTGTAGACACATTGATTGTTTACCTAATTATGAACGTATAAGTGATTTTCTCGTTATTGTGGAGCTGTCATATTGGACTTGATGTGCTTGTAGGCATGTCATATGTGAATAGAGTGTGATGTGTCCTGTCAGGGCTTGCATAAGTCTACATATGAATTGATGACAATTTTGTAGCTTGCTTGTGTTGAATCATAAACATTTGATTGTTTTTATTAAAATCCGTAACAAAACAAGGGTGTTGACCCCACAATTGTAGCCTGTAGGCATAAAAAAAGATCAACAACACACTGATAGTAGAGGTGTTGGCAAATAAAAAGATAAACAACATGCTAGTAGAAAGGCTAGTAGGATGCCTCAAACAACTCACCCACAACATGGAGAGAAGAATGAGAAATTGAAAAATGATTTTCATATGCCATTGAACAACTATCCATGTGATATCATTAAGATTCCCACCAGAAGGGGGAAGAACTTTTGAACCTCTATTTGAAAATTTGTCAGCACAAGGGGCATAGCGTTAATTTTTTTTGCATTATAAACTGAAGAGTGGAGAAGAGGAGGAGCATTAAACAAAGAATAGTTTGTACGGATAGAGGGGACCACACTAGTCAGGGCAAGAACTAGTGAGCCTAGATTTGCAATAGGAGATTCATCCAAAAGTGAGTCATTGTCAACTTGTAATTCACCATTAGAGGAAGAATCAGAGGCTTGGATAGTCAAATGTTCATCATTAGCATCCTTCCACCAATCGGAAACACCTTTATGTTACAAGAGAGAACAAATAGTTGCCAAGTAACTAGTAGAGATGCATTGATAATATTGAAATGGGAGGTCATCATAATTCACTGCTTGAGTCCATGGCCTATCCTCCACCATGAGAATCACATCTCCAGTGAGAGATGTGAAGGTATCAATGTCAACCCGAGTGCATGTAAA
Organism: Cupressus sempervirens; assembly: GCA_028749045.1. Taxonomy (NCBI): domain Eukaryota; kingdom Viridiplantae; phylum Streptophyta; class Pinopsida; order Cupressales; family Cupressaceae; genus Cupressus; species Cupressus sempervirens. The sequence continues at coordinate 655,744,745 of CM053788.1, forward strand.
TGTAGAAAGACCCATGGTAGTCATAGTCTCATCCACCTTTTGAGAACAACCTATAGAGTCGCCAATGGCCTCAAAGCAAGAGTGTTGGAAATAGGGAATACAGGGGGGTGTATAAATTAGTGTTCTACAAACTATTGCCTAACTATGGATATTATTTACAATCTTTAAACTTGCTTAGATGATCAAGCTGAAAAGTAAACATAACACAATGCAACTCGTAACACCATTATTTGTTAACTAGGGAACCCTGGCCAAGGGAAAACCTCGGTGGGGGTGGTACCTTGATGTAGTGTAGTACAAGGCAGGCAAATCCTTAGGACAAATGACCAAGCCTCGAACAAATACAATACAACAAAGGTACAAAAGCTTTCATTGCAAGGAGCACTTTATTAACAAATGAGCTTCAATTACATCAAAGTTCCACATACATTCCATTGATTCATAAGATAACTTGTAGATAAAATATATTATATGCTAGGTTGTAAGGCCTTCCTAGTTATGACCAATGTATATTCCAAATTACAGACCAAAGTCCTTATCCAAGCTTCTTCTAAGTATCTTCTTGAATGATACTACTTCAATACTACATGAATGGTACCTCCTAAGGCTCAAGGACATTACATATATAGCCATGAGGACACATAGGTCAACTTTGAGTTCACAATTCCCAATAATAGGAAACATGCATTATAATATATGGCTAACCCTCACTAAATTAATGACCAAATACATAATACATGTGATAACATTATGTGGTCTCAGGTACAGGTTGACACATTAAACATCTGCCTAGATCCAAGAGCGCGTAGGCTTACTCTTAAATATAGAACTACATCGAATTAAATATCAGGCATGGCATGAAGAGAAACATAAGAAATCAACACCTGAGAAGATGAAGTGAAACTTTTGCCAGTTACCACATTGGATTATGCACATTTAGGGTAATGATTGATGATATGTCCACCATATGAAGCCAAGCCCACAAAATCTAGAAATAACAAGCAAGAGTTTACCAACACAAATTATTAGCTAGGTAATTGTAAGACAAAAAACAACAAATATATTTTTGGATGATGGAAGATTTCCAACAACCCAAGGATGCAAAATCTCTTTTAGGGATTCATCTACCTTATACTGCATCATACCCACAAAATGATCCACTAATCAAAAGTATCTTGGAAAGTTATTGACCCTGTTAAGAGTTGATTACATCCGTATAGTGTATATGTCCTTGTTAGAAGCCTCAACCCTATTAGGAGTTGTAATTACATTAGAAAAGGTGCAAGATGAGCCCACTGCTCAAAGATACATATACAACTGTACAGTGCTATCAATAGAGATAGATACAAAAACCTTCCATTGTGTTTATATCATCTATATTTGATCAGTTTTTGTAGTTCCTCTTCAAAACTATACATACAACTTCTTTGCTTTACTTTGACATAAAATTTACATTTATTTCAATCATATAGAGTGCCAAAATTAACATTCTATAATTACAATACAATGCCATATACTTAACAAAATTCCTTTCCTTTATACCAAAAGCTTTAGTCATGTCAGTCTTTAAGTCATAGTCTCATCCACCTTTTGGCAACAACCTATAGAGTTACCAATGGTCTCAAAGCAAGAGTTCTCCCAAAAATAAAGGGGAAGAATTGAGATATGAACCCGCGCTACACACAAATTAAGTGGTTCAGTGAGAGGATTGAAGGAGTATATCTAAGGTTTAGTAGAAAGAGAGTGAGTCTTTCAAACTCACAACTTTCTTAGCATTAAATCTCATTCTTTAAAAGAAGTGAATAAACAATCAACAACCTATTTGCATAAAGGAAAAAGTCAATGTTACTAGGGATGAAAGTTCACAAAGAATTCATCACCCAATGATGAAGATTTGGAAGAGAATGTCATAAACCAATGAATCTAAAAACCAACCTACATCTTTGGTAGAAATACACATTTTCCATATCTTGGTGATGTAGTGCAAGGTAGGAGAATCCTCAAAGGAGATGTACTAGCCCCCAACAAATAACCACACAATGGAAACACAACAACAATGCAAGATTTGATACCAAATCACAATACTTTGTTCATACATATAACTGTTTACATGCAATGTGTCAGGCTGTAAGGCCTTCCTAATTAGGGCCAATTACAAAAAACAATTACAAAACAATTCTGCAAGATCCCTCAAGATCCAATCCAAACCCTAGTTAGTCTAGATCCACAACTAGATAAGAACACCAAGAAGAATCTACACTTGTACCCTCAGGTCCACCAAACAATCCTTTGGTTCTCAAGCCTTAGCTACTAGCCTTGCTCACAAACTCACAACTCTACCACAATCTTGTCGTAAACTACCTCACATTTAGTGCTCTATCCATAGACTCAAGAAAACTCACCCTTCAGCTACTCCATGCTGAACTTAGGATCCACTCCTTCTAAATGAATGAATGAATGCCTAAAGACTCAACAAAACCCCCTACTTATACCCAGCTAAGCCACAAGTTGGCCCAGTTCCTTACAAATTAAATTAAAACCCTTACATTAAATATATGTTGAGCCACAAGTTGACTACACCACAAATTAAATACCCATACATAAATTAAATGCCAAAAGTCAGCTCACTAACAAATCAACACCTATAGGAACCAAGACTAGACCGAGTGTCAGAGAAACTAAGCCGAGCATCAGCCAAACCACAAGCATTACTGAGCTCCCAATGCATGCCGAGAAACCAACACATGCTAAGAACTACTATGATTGTTGAGCTCCTTCAATGACCAAGTCCCTTCAATGACCAAGCTCCTTAGCCAACACCACATCTAACAGTGACCGAGCACCACTCCTTTATTCTTTAACCGTGCACCAAGCTTATCAACCGAGCGCATTCAATGATCGAGTACCTCTAGCTTTCCATAAAAATGCTTGAATCCTCAGGAACCTTAGATGCCCCTGCATCACTTGGCCACTCCAATTTCAGATCTTTGAGAATGATTGGCCAACCAAACATGAACCCTTTCACCAATAGTTTTAGGAGAAGTTAGAACCCTACATATCCCTTAGCTAGATATGGAACACCTAGCACTCCTGAACTAGGGGGATCATAGAAAGAGTAAGCCCCCAACCTAGATAGGGTTGGAGTTGTGGCAAGTTTCCCAGAAGTTACCATAGAGTTGGATAGAGTAGATGCAACATGCAAAACAAAGGAGACATGGGCAATAAAGGGTACAATACGAGTTGCATAGGAGACATCTAGATCAATTACACAACGAACAAGAGTCAAAGCCACTATACTGTGAGCAAGGACAAACATGCACTTCATTTTGAAAATTATATGATGGTCATTCCTTTATTATATTCTATTATATTTTGACGGATAACATCATTAATGATGTATTATGCACTGAGAATTAGACAATTTGGAAAGAAGAGGAATTTTTTAGTTAATTACATTATAAAATAAACTAATGATTAGTTTAATTAGTAAAATATTATTTCATTTCTTAGAAGTAAATTGAATCACTCAATATTCTTATAAATGAGGATATAATTTAAACATTATGTTTATTTATTAGATAAGTATGGAAAGAACTAGATCCCATAAAAACAAAACAAAATAAAGACTAAGAAATATCCAACAATGGAACACCATTGATCTTTGAACCAAAATATCAACATGCCAATGCCTAATACAACCACTAGACTTATAGAACACAAGAGGCAATTAAGCCATGCCATGATTCCCAAAGGGGAATGTTGGTGGTTAGTCTAATGACCCTCCCTTAGCATTACCCAAGGAGGTTTGAACCTATGACCAAGCTCTTATACCAATTGTTAAGAAGTAAAGTCCACATATAACTAATAGGGGTAAGGTGGGGGGGTGGGCGGGGCGTGGGGGGAGGGGGTTGAATCAGTTGAGAGAAAATATAATTAAATCCAAACTTATAAAACTGATCACCAATAATTAAAATAATGATGCATATAAATAAAAAATTGTAAACCATAACACAATGGTTTTTTTGACTAGGGAAATCGTTGATAAGAGGGATGATGCTAGTGGGGATGGTAGCCACAAGATAGTGTACTGATATATAAGCTACTTGTGAAATATAGTTCACTTAATACAACAATCCCTATTAGAGGACATATCCATGTTAGGAGACCTTGAACCATTGCTAAAAGATTCTAACCATATTAAAGGTTAACAAGAACAAGTAGACCCACTATCCAAATGTTTTGATACCACTTAGTACAAGATAGGGTTGTCAATGTACCAAAAACTTGACCTATCAATGCAAGATACACCTACTGGACTTATGGAACACAAGAGGCAGTTAAGCCATGTTACGAATCTTGAAGGGCAATGTTGGTGATTAGTCCAACACTAAACACCCAATGCTGAACAAAATAGACCCAACGACTACTAGTTTGCAAGATTTTAAAATTGAAATCTAAACTAACCCCGTAGTCACTAGAAACCTAATTCAAAAGCAACCTAAATCTAACCTTCTCTAGAACATTAATTATTAAGTCTTTAAAGATAACCATAAATATAATAAAAGACCATCATATGCTAAATAACAAGGGGACATAGATCCATTATAAAAAATAGAAAACAAAGAGAATTAGATTAAGTAAAATTCTTTGGGACATCTATGATATCCCCTTTTTTTTGAAGATCCTCTAGTGCCTCCTTTCAAGTTGCCACCGGCCCTTGGTCCCAATTCTTTGGTTCCTTTACTATTGCTTTCTTCCTTAACTACTTTTTTATTTTTTGGCTTGTTAGTGGAAGCTCCCATAACAACCCTATTCATTTTTCCTTTAGTTATCCTTGTCAAGGAATAACTTCTTCCATCTCCTTGCTATTTTGACCCTTGGATAAAACATCAGTCTCATTCTCCTAAATGTTCATTCTCACATGAAGGTCAACCATAGTTGCCTTTTTATCTCCTCATTGCAGTATCGATAAGAATGCACATGTTTGGATAGAGTGTAATTCAACATGGTTATCATTGATGTCAATAATTTTCCACATTAATGTCAACATGTTTTGTATGCAACGATGATGTGGATTTTTCTCCACATATTTGTCATGTAGAATATATGTTTGTAAAAGTTTGATATGTTATTGAGTATAATTTGGAGGAATTGAATTCAAGATTTTATGGCTTACAATGTAGTGCATTGAATTTGATATAAATAATAGTATTCTATCTATAAAATGTACACTTCACATTTCTTTGTCTAATGGTCTTTGATAGTGCATTTTTGGAAACAAGTCGATAACATCCTTAGCTTCATTTATTTTATTTGCCATGCGATTTTGGATTTTGGTGACATAATTTCAATGTTTATTGTGTCTCTACTCTAGGTTTGTTTCACTATAGGAGTTTGCACTTCATTTATTTGTCTTTGTGTATGCAAGAAGATAGGTAACATGTATGAGACTATTTTTGGTCTTAGTTTGGAATGTGGTGACCCATTTCTCATTCCTCCCCACCAAGAAAATGTTTAGTTCTAAACTAATTCAAAATTGTGGTTGGTTTTGGAATGTGTAATTTCCCCCTCAAATTAAATGTAAAATCATAATAGAGGATTCTAGAAATTCTTGGATAGACGAATAGGGTTAGGTAAAGTTATGGAAGTCATAAATAATTCTAGAAAAGTCTAATTGTTCTATGTCGGTCAATTTATATGTTTCTAGAAATGATCAAAGCCCTCTATAAATAGAGGCATCTTGTAATGTTATTGATATGGACAAAAATGTTAATGAAATATATTAGTGCCACAACACATTGAGTATTTTTCCATTTTAGTTTATTTTGTCCATCCACCTTTCACAAGGTGTATTAGAGTTGTCCTGGGTTTCTACAATTGGCTACTTCCCTATCTAATAGGTGAGACTTTTCTATTTAAGGATTGGTATAAATAAAAGTTACATATTATAGTTCATGTGGCATGTGTGGCATATGGATTTTTTTTCCATAAAAGATTTTCAAGTATATGTATGTACGATGAGAATGAATGAAAGATGATCTCTCTCCTTGATTGCATAAGTTGAGTATGAATTATGGTGCATTGCATTGTGGACAACTTGAAGCACTAAACTAAAGGTGATTACAAATATTACATTTTGTTGTATATTAATGGTAGGTCTATTATCTCGTGTCCTTCTTTATATGAGCAATAAGCCCTCTAACAATGAGCTTTTTTTGGGCAGTGAGCCTCTAATAGGGAGACTATTGTTAGGAATAAACCACAGACAGAAATAACAATTACATGCAGATATAACCGATATTAGAAAAATAATAGATCACACAGAAAAGAACACAAGACACCAAGATTTAACGTGGTTCACCCAATCCCTGGGCTACATCCACCAAATAGCAAGTCCGATATTATTATGATCCAATGATTACAACCTGATTACAATTCGTAATCCCTTATAGCTCAATATCGCCACAAGAACCAATTTCGCATCACAACTATAAAACAATCCCTAACCCTAAGCTCTTTTATACAAGTATTTTTATCACTTTACGGTTATAATTAATAATTACATGTTGGCCCAAAATCTTGATAAAATAGGACCCAATTTTTTTTTTCTTTAGGGCAATGCCTCGAGTCCTAAAGAATTTATGATGTATAGTACTTTCCTGATCAGTCACCACAATCTAACAACTATCTTATAATCCACCTTAATCGACATCTATATATTTGAGAATAATCTTCTCCATGATTTTCCCCTTTCTCAAGTTTTGTGAAAAATATGACATTTCATGTGTTTATGGTTACGATTTTTGTTTTCATATAATTTTTTGTAATTAAAAGTTTAAAGTAAATTTGGTACAAGTAATTAAAGGTTTTTGAAGTTACAATTTTTGAGCAACTCATTCATCCACATCCAATTGTCTTGCACATTCTGTAATTAGTATTAGAGATATGACATCTTAGAGAAGAGCTTAACCACGTAAGGATATCTTGGTGGTGAACAAGATGACATTACCTAAATTTTGTGGATCTTGCTATGCCAATCTAAAAATGCAGGTGCATGGATACTTGGTCTCTTTGAGAGGCAAGGTTGGAAGACTATTGAAAATTATTATATGATATTGAAAAATGTTATGAATATTTTAGATAAAATTGAGGCATATGAAGACAATGAAAGGGAAAGGTCTACATTTTTTAGTGCCTTATCATAACCTAAATTAACTAAAGATATATATTGGAAAATTCTTATAAAGTTTGAGAAACATTAAGAATATTTTTTTGAAAGAAATTATTTAATAGAAAAGCTAAGTTTCAATATCCAAAAACCAAGTATAAAAGAAAATAGAAGAAGATGGCAATATAACTATCTACCTATAGAAGATTTATGATATGGTGAATGAGATCATAAGTCTTGTTGGCAATTTGGAAGAAAATGATGATGTACAAAAGGTAATTAGAAATCTTACCAAACCCTATAGGTCTAAGGTCTCCTATGTAAAAGAATCACTTAATTGGAACCAAAACACTAGAGAATATATGGATCTTTACTTGATTTTGAGTTGAGAGAATCGAGAACCATCAATACAATGATATAAATTATGTTTAAGAAAACCAAATTAGGCAAGGAAGAAGATTTTGAAGAGACCAAGACAAATTTTATGAGAATAATGAAGAAAGGAATTGGGAATTATAAAGGTAAGTTACCTTTTAGATGTTTTAATTGTATAAAAAAAGGTCATTAGGCATCTAGATGCCCTAAAAATTTTGCAAAAGAATAAGGAAAGAAAAAAAAAGTTCAATAGGAAAGCCTTCTATGTTAGAGAAGATACTAGTATTTCTAATGATGAACTTGATTATGAATAAGTTTATCAATGTTTAGTACTAGCAATCAAAGAAGAATATTTTTCTATTATTTCTATTGAGATTTTGAAAGTAGATGCTAAGGTTACATATACTATAACTTCTGCTTTACATGTTAGAAGAGATAAATACAAATGACTTATTGATAAAAAATGTTATAATCACATGAATGATGATATAAAATAAGTTGTTTAAACTTTAAATGTATGATGGAGGTATAGTTAGATTTGGAGGTGATCAAACAACTAGGATAGTTGGAATTAGTTCTATCAATTTTGATGGAAAGTATAACACTAATAATGTGTACTATGTAAAGGGGTTAATGTCTATCTTGAATAATGGAAAAAATGTATGATAATTGATATAACCTTATGTTTGAGGAAGATGGATGTGAGATGCACAAGAAATCAAAAACCATGATTAATTTTGTAAAAATGATAAAGGAAATATGTCTTAGTTTGATGTAGGGGCATTTGAGGTTCTTGAAGATTCAAACATTTTTATGAAAAGTTAGAGGTGCTTGGTCATCTCTATGGTGTTTCTCAGTTCGAGGCTTGAATGAATGGTCTTGGTGGATAAGCTTGGTGCTCGGTCAAAGAAGAAGGGTGGGTGCTCGATCATTATTGGGCATAGTGTTGGCTAAGGTGCTCAGTCGCTAAAGGTACTCGATCATTGTGGTGCTCGGTCACTGAAGGAGCTCGACAACTGTGTTTCTTGACATGTGTTGGTTGCTTGACAATGCTTGGGAGTTTTCTAACGCTTGATAGTGTGTTGGTGTCGATTGGAGTTCTTGGTGTATTCAATGCATGTATCATGTGATCATGATGTGGATCAATCTGGGAGTTTGTGTGGACCTATTTGAGTCTTGGTTGTCTCTCTTATTTTGTGTTGTAATCCTTTTAAGGCATTTTGGTATTTAATATCTGTTGGAGGTCGACTTGTGGCTCAACATATATTTAATGCTAAGATTTAATTTAATTTGTAATGAACTGGGCCGACTTGTGGCTTAGTTGGGTATAAGTAGGGGGTCTTGTGGAATCTTTATGAATTAATTCATTTAGAGGAGTGGATCAGTGATTATCATCCATCTTGGAGAAGAGGATGAAGTCGAGGAGTGAACTTTGAAGGGCTAGTAGCTGAGGCTTGGGAAACAAGGAGATTTCTTGGTGGGCTTGCAAGCACAAGTTGAGATCTTCCTTGGAGTTTTCTACCAAAGTGTGGATCTAGACTAGCTAGGGTTTGGATTGGATCTTGTGAGATCTTGCATAACTATTTTGTAATTGATGTTGTATTTGGCCCTAACTTGGAAGGCCTTACAACTAGGCATATTGCATGTAAACAGTTATATTCATGAATAAAGTATTATAATTTGGTATTAGATCTTGAATTATTATTGTGTATCAAAGTGAGGATTGACCTAGTTGGTTGAACTTATTAGAGAATAGTTATTTTTGAGTGTGTAGATAGATTGCTGAAGTTGAGGTAGTTTTCACCAGAACCTTGGGTTGAGAGAAGTTGATCCGAGAAGATATTGTTCTGGTGGTGGATTATTCTTTCTAGAATCCTAGATCTCTTGGTTGTAAGGTGGAAGATCATGGTTCTAACTTGAAAATTATAGAGGGCTTACAGATGGATCGATGGATGTAGAGATGGAAGATTGATTTTGTTGAGGCATGATCACAGAGAGTTTGTGTATTGTAGGTCTGTATTCTTGGACTTGTGATTTGGTTTCTGATTGTTCATGCACGGTGGTAGGTTACAATTTGACTTACAAACAATTCAGGTTTATCACAAGGAGTGTGGAAAAGATTTATTGCAGAGGGTTTGTGAAGATCTTGGAAGATGGATCTGAGAGGATTGGATCCTAGGATGATTGCAAATCTCTGTGATGTGGTGGAGAGGAGGCTTTCTGAGATGTCTAATTGATTTGAAGCTAGTTTGGCTGATTGAGATAAGGAGGTATTTTCTCAGTTTGAAGCTAGTTTAGTTGATCAAGTTAAGGATGGGATGAGGATGGCATTCCATAGATGTTTGTGGAGTTGGAGTCTACTGATCCAGAAGAGAGTTGTCTAGCTAGTTAGAAGACTTGTTCGAGAGAGAAGATGGGATAGCAAGGTTGAAAAGGAGGTAACAAGGGTATGTGAGGTTGGTTTTTATTAGTTTGTGGAGTCTGATGTGAAACCTGTAGAGCAATTGGTGGTTTTTGTTGAAATACTTGAGCTTATCAAGGAGATTCCTAATCTTGTTGGTGCTAGGATACATATTGGTTTTCATAATCAGTTGGTTGAGATTAACATGGAAATTGTAGAGCACTTGGTCATGAATGATCTAATTGTTGTTGGTGATGAGTTGTATGTTGCAGAGCATCTTGTTGTGATTAATGAGATTACTGGTGTTGAGAGTTTGGCATATGCTGAAGTGGATCTACATATTGCTACTGATGTGGAGTTTTTTGTTGCTGGTGTGGACTCACTAGTTGTTGATGTGGATGTGGATTTTTTGATGAAGCATTATGTTTAGTTTGTTCCTAGGAGTGAGCATGCTGATTGGATGGTTGAGATTCTAGTTTTTGATAGAATAATGTAGATGTGGATGATTTGCATGTTGGTTTTCTTGTCCCTTTTGGAGTGGAAGCCTTTGGTGAAGATGAAGATGTTTGTGGATTTTTCATTGGGAGTCAAAGTGTGGGACACACTTTTCTTTGTACCCTAAGAGTCTGATGTAGGGGCATTTGAGGTTCCTAAAGACTTAGGCATTTTTATGGAAAGTTGGAGGTGCTTGATCATCTCTATGGTGTTTCTTAGTTGGAGGCTTGACCAAATGGGCTTGGTGGATAATCTTGGTGCTCGATCGAAGAAGGGTGAATGCTTGGTCATTATTGGGCATAGTGTTGGATGAGGTGTTGGATTGCTAAAGGTACTTGATCATTGTGATGCTCGGTCGTTGAAGGAGCTCAACAGCTGTGTTGGTTTCTCAACAATGTTTGGGAATTTGCTGACACTCGGTAGTGTGTTGGTGCTGATTGGAGTTCTTGGTGCATTTAATGCATGTAGCATGTGATCATGTCATGGATTGATATGGGAGGTTGTGTGGATGTATTTGTGTCTTGGTTGTCTCTCCTATGTACATGTTAATTTGTGTTGTAATCCTTTTAAGGCATTTTGGTATTTAATATTTTTTGGAGTTTGACTTGTGGCTCAACATATATTTAATGTTAGGATTTAATTTAATTTGTAATGAAATAGGTTGACTTGAGGCTTAGTTGGATATAAGTAGGGGGTCTTGTGGAGTCTTTATGGCATTCATTCATTTGGAGGAGTGGATCAGTGATTATCATCCATCTTGTAGATGAGGATGAAGTGGAGGAGAAAACTTTAAAGGGCTAGTAGTTGTGGCTTGGGAAACAAGGAGGTTTCTTGGTGGACTTGTAAGCACAGGTTGAGATCTCCCTTGGAGGTTTCTACCAAAGTATGGATCTAGGCTAGCTAGGGTTTGGATTGGATCTTGTGGGATCTTGTAGAACTATTTTGTAATTGCTGTTGTATTTGGCCCTAACCCAGAAGTCCTTACAACCAAGCATATTGCATGTAAACAGTTATATTCATGAATAAAGTATTGTAATCTGGTATTAGATCTTGCATTTTTTTTTTGTGTTTTTACTATGTGGTTATTTGTTAGGAGCTAGGACATCTCCTTTGGGGATTCTCTTGCCTTGGAGTGCATCATAGTTGAAGATTACTTGTGGTTGCTTCTTAATGCCTCAGATCAATGTGAGTTGGTTATGACATGTGGAAGGATGTGTTGATAACAATTATTCAATTGTACATTGTCATTGATGTTACAAAAATGTTATACTCTTACTGAGCATTGCAAGTTGGAACTAAGTTTAGAAGACTCTAGTATTCACCAAGAAAAAGTTCAGAAGAAGCCAAGTTCAAGAATTCTCATGTGTAAACTGAGTCATGTTAGTTACCAAAGGAGTTCATGTTCACAATTGGAAAATGAAGATAAGTAATTTTTGTCATTTATGGCAACACATGATGTACATGCTCATAGGAAACCTTAGAAATAAAGATACTTAGCTTTTGGTACTCAGAAATTTGTCTAAGTATGAATTTGGATTATAGTTGTGTATTGTTTTGTATGTAACTTGTTACTAACATCATATAATGACTAGCAAAGTTGGATAATGTATACATGTTGATGATGATGTGTATAACCTCAAAAGTTAGTATAGACAGTACAGAAAAGAGATATTTGTGTTTTACCAATAACAAAATAATTACTTGACCAATTAGAGCTGACATCCTAGATGTTTACTCTAATTTGAAAAAGTATATTGTGGTCTTAGTTGACCTAGCAGCAATTTGTGTAAAGGCATGGTATTTATGCAAAGGACATCTTGCAAATTCAAATGCAAAAAGTATGCAAGTGATGTGTAAGTTGTGCAAGTATTGTGATAGGTGAACTTACTATGAAAGTGATATATGCAAAGTTTTGAGAAGCTATTTTTGTGGTCCGAGATTAGTCAAGAAAGAAGTTGCATTATGTATATTCTAGAATTCTAATTACTTTTTTGGGTAGTGATCTCTTCTTGTAATTATAAGTACATGATTGGGTAGTGGGCTCATCTTGCATCTACTATACTACAACTCCTAATAGGGTTGGCACAAGTCTTAATAGGGTTGGAATCTCCTAATAGGGATTCAAAGTCTCCTAACATGAACTCCTAATACGGTCCATCCTCTAACAAGGAACTTATATATTAGTATATTATCTAGTAGGTATCATCCCCCCCTGGGGATTTCCCTTGGCTAGGATTTCTCTAGCTAACAAAATATGGTGTAATGAGTTATCTTTATGCATGTTTACTATTACTATTCAATAATACTTTATTACTTTGTTATGTATTGTTCAAAGTAATTAATAATATCTAGTTGGCGACTAAAGATAATAGGCAAGGAGAAAATACACCATAGTAATTCCTATTTCTAACAATTGGTATCAAAGCATAATTACTTAGAAGAGGCTTAACAAATTGAGTAAGATCCTTATGGATATGGAACAGTTGATGAAGAACCTTGAAGAGACACTCGAAAAAATTGATCTCCTTACTGAAGAAAGAGATAAACTGAAGGATAGATATGAAGACTCCCAAGTATACATTAAACAATTGAAGGATAAGATTGAACATCTCAAATCCAAGCCTGAATCTACTAAATCTAAAACTAGTGATGATGATTATTCAAAGCTAAAGACACAATATAAGATATTGAAGCATGAATTGAAGATTATGAATCTAAAGTTAACTTTGAGGAGTGATCCTAGAAAAGTAGAATCTAATTTGAAAATTGAGAATACAAATCTTAGAGAAAGTCTGGCAAAGAAGACAACTGAGTTTGAAACATTGAAAGAAGATCATGAAGAACTTCATAAGTACAACACTATTTTGAAAGGTGAATTAACTTAGTGCAAGTAACAACTTGAGAAACTTTATTCTAGCAGACAAAAGCTTGATGATTCTATGTTAACATATAGACCTACTTATGATAAGACTAGTCTTAATTATCTATTTAACATGTTTGCAAAGAAACCTAAGATTAGATCAAATCCTAACGAAAAAGATATATATAATGATAAGATTAAATCCAGTCAATCTTCTAAAAAACCTAAAGAAGTTGGACAAGAAAAGGAAGTTGAGATATTGGATGAACCAAAGCAAGTGGAATCTCCTAAAGAAACTAGGTATGAATTTAGAGGTAAATGTTTTTCTTGTAATGAAATTGTTGGTGTAAATAAGTTATTATTTCTTAGGTGAGACACTTAGGAGTTTGTGTACTCTTATGAGTTGTCATATTGACAACACTGGAGTAAGCAACTCTAATTTAGCACATGGTGTCTAAAACACTAGAGTTTGCATAATTAAATGAATTATCATGTAGACAACACAGTTATTAGCACTCTTAATTGATCACATGGTGTCAACAACATTATTTTTTGTGCTACACCTTTGTAGGCTTATCCTCTCATCATCACACTTACTCCTATGCTTAATGGAGGATAACCCACACTTGGTGGACATGTGCTTGGTTTTATGAGTTATCATGTTACTGATTCCTAGGCATTCTAGAAGCATTCCAAAGGCCTCTATATATAGGTATTCCTAGTGTACTTGAACATTGAATATCATATCATATCGTCATTCTCATCATACTCTTTTGGTCTACTGTTGTTTTTGTGCTTGAGTTACTTGATCTTGGGTGATTTTTCCCTAAGGAAAATTCTTACAGAAATAGGTCATATGAAAACAGATTGTAAAAATAAGTCATTTAATCATGTTAAGGATTTTTATTGTCATAATTGTCATGGTATGGGTAATAAATCAATTTATTGTAGGAAACCTAATTATGATAATAATAGATAGAATAGTAGAATGTCTGGAGATACTAACCCTGCAGATAGAAGAAGATCTAATGAAATGACATCAAGAGAAGGAAGACCTTATGAAGAAAGAAGACATATCATGTTTTATAAGTGCAACAACTTTAGACACATAACGTGGAATTATCATGCACCTGATGATCAACAGCATCCTAGAAGCATAACTCCAGTATGTCAGTAATGCAACAACTTCAGACATATAGTAAAGTATTATAGAATGGACAGAAACTTCAGAGATAGAAGGAGAAATGGAATAAACTTCATCTAAAGATCAAAGTAGAGGTAGAAAAGTTGGGAAAAGGTGTATTGAGATAAGTTTGGATAGTATCTAAGTTTGCTTGTAATTTGGAGCTTATCTAAACTAGTTATGAAGGAATTAAGAGTTACTATTATTACAGAGAAAGAAAATTCTATAGTAGAAGATGAAAAATATGTTTTTATAGAGAATTTCATGAAGAAATTTTTTTGGGAGCATTGTCATGATGAAAGGAAGTTATGGTGAACTTCAGATAGCATCTGAAGATCGAATAAAAGATCTTAGGTAGATATTTGATTTTAGAATGTAATTGACAACTTTTTCATGCTTGCAAAGTACGTAATTAATATAAGTTTGAGTTGAAGGAATAAAATGGATTACATACTTGATTACCACTTCATTGTAATTACATCAGAAGCATAGAGCACTTAGAAGCGAGTTGACAAGGCAATTTTGAAACAAACCCTATTTTCAGAAAAAAGGTATTTTATCATTTGTTCATAGAATTTATTTGATAGAATCATGGATATGTCAATAGTTCATAATTTTGAGAATGAGGAGAGATCAAAATTAAAGGTTGTTTCCATGAAACCCATAGAAGGAAACCCTAATTCAACATTATCCATTACTCTGAACAATGTAGTTTATTTGGAAGATGTAGGAAGTTATCTTACTAGTAAGTTTGAATATATTGGGAGTGAGTATATGAACAAGGATATGGAATTAGTGTTTAACCATGATATGAATGTGAAGCCCAGATTTGAACATTTGAAGGAACTAGACCTATTCAAATATCATTTCTATCGAGAATTGGAGACCGATGAGTGGACTTAGATCATATTAAGTAGAATTGATGATGGAAAACTATGGATGGAAGATAATGTAGTTGATATTTCGACAAACCTTATTCATTAGGTAACTAGTCTTAGCAAACAAGGTAGTGTACCTATAAGCGAGAAAGTAGTTAAGAAGAAAGTTGAGAGCTACACAAAAGCAGTTTACAATGGGAAGGCCATGTTGATTAGCACCATTAAGCAAGATGATGTAAGATTATTGAGTAGAATCATTGCCTACTCTATATCTGCAAGTTCTAAGATTGATGAATTGTTAGCCAGATTCATCTATGTAGCCTACAAGATATGTGTTGAGAAGGAACAAGTTAACCTTAGTGAAATTATAAGAATGCAACTTCTTGAGAACTTAGAGGAAATTAAAAGGACTAAGAATGGTGTGTTTATATTTCAATCAATGATCAATCATATATTTTTTCATGTATTAAGAGATTTCCATATTTGTCAGTCACAGAGATTATGAGCAGTGAGAGATGTACAATGGAAAAGATCATAGATGTACGTAGAAGACATTTAGCAGATAAAATCTTGGATAGTGGAAACTTGATAATG
Organism: Cupressus sempervirens; assembly: GCA_028749045.1. Classification (NCBI taxonomy): domain Eukaryota; kingdom Viridiplantae; phylum Streptophyta; class Pinopsida; order Cupressales; family Cupressaceae; genus Cupressus; species Cupressus sempervirens. Next base: position 655,760,699 of record CM053788.1, read on the forward strand.
AAATTTTTTAGGAATGAGATGAGGCAAAGATTCAGAATTGCAACTACAACTGTAGAAAGATTTAAAGAAGACATATGTGTTATGGTTGTTATAGATTTTACTTATATTCAAGCAGTAGAACCTCAAGAAATTTTTTTTGATCCCTTATGTTATGAATTGAGCCATGAAGTAGTAGTTGGTTACATTGATTTATTGTTGAAATATGAGAAGGACTGTGATGAGTATAGATTTGGAATTTATGATGAGATTACCCAATCGTCTCATCAGGCATCTTTGGAGAAAGCATCTCACAAGAATATATAAACAATACTGAAGAAAGCTTTATTAGAGGCACGTATGAGTGAAAGTGAGTAGCAGGCAGTCAAGCAGACTATGAAATAAGACATAACATATGTGCAACCTTTGTTAGTGTCTATTGTAGAGACATCTTTAGGATAGAGCATTCCTTATATAGAAATGTCTATAGCCAAGTGAGCCAAAAAGGAAATCAGAAAGATTAGTGAAAGCTATGATCACCAAGTCAAAAAGGGCCAAGCAACAAGCCACTAGACCATGAAAGAGACAAAGTACATTGTTGACAATTGTTGAACCTAATGAAGAAGAAAAAGAAGAACAAGAAGCTAAAAATGAAGAAGGTAATTAATTCTAAGCAATTAGTAGGTAAAGCTTGGCAACCCTAGAAGCTAAAGATAGAGAAGATAAATTCAACAATTGCTAATGAAGGCAACTTTGTTCAGATAATTATTTTTTTATGACTTGTATAATATTTTTGAGAAAGTTCAAATTGATATCTCTACCATGAGATACATAATAACCAATAGTCTAAAACTTAAGGATATTGAAGGCATAGTAAACCAGAAAGTCTATGACAGACTCATTGAAAAGAAGGCACTAGCTTGAGAAGAGGACATAAAACTTCAGAAGTCTATGATAAGGACAATATGCAAGATTAATGATGAAGAAGAAGTTAAGAGATTTTTGAACAATCTAACATCTTACTTGAGAAACAAGGTGAGACCATTTCTATTTATGGTGGGTGAGAAAGATAAGATAAGAATTGAAACAACTACAACCATAAGTCAGATGTTGATAGAATCAAAGGCAACACCTTCACCTCCACCCAGAACCTCAAAAGTGTCAGTAAGTGGTGACCCAATGTAGATTGATGAGACCAATGTTACCATTAACATTGATGATACTAACCCTTTTGAGAGTTTGGAAAAGACTGAATCTCATGCTCGGGATATTAAAAATCAATTAAAGCAAACTGAAGAAGTGAAGAGGTTATTAGAGGAAGAAAAGAGGAAAATAGAAGAAACCAAGCAAAAATTTCTTAAAAATGAAATGATAAGAAAAGTTAAGCAAGAAAAGAAAAGAATAGTTGAAGAAGAAATGAAAAGGAGAATAGAGGAAGATAAGAAGAAGAGAAGAGAAAGAGGAAGAAGAAAGAAGAGTCAAAGAGGTAGCTAAAAAGAATCAAAGGGAAGATGACACTAAACCTTCTAGTTCATCTACTCCGCTTTCGCTTGCTAGCCTAAAAACTGATGATGATGATCATACTAACTTGATCTCATCTTTGTTAAACCTTGTTGAAAAGAAAAAAATAGTGGAGAGCCTGTAGAGAACCTTGATGGAGGTTATTGACAGATTACATAGTACTCTTGCAGTCCAACATACAGAGGCAGATCCTGAATAGAGGACACAAGCAATGCTAAAATATTTTAATGAAGAATTCAAAAATTTACTAAATGTTGCAAAATCTAAGGCACATATCTCACATTATGCTAACTTGTTTAGCACTATTTGTTAGAACATTGAGAACAATTTGATAAGTCTTGATACTTGTATTAAGGAACTTTGGAAATGTCAATAAGATGGAAAGATATTGTACATCAAGTGTACCTTATCTCACCAGTTGACTAAGGATCTTGATACTTATATTGAAGGTAAGCTGAGTGAGCTAGAGGTTCTTGCTAACCAAGTACACCAACCTTTTAGTAAAGTTGATGACTATTAAGGACAAGTGGCCAATATTCATTATGATATCAAGAAACTAGAACTTCAAAAGGAACAAATTTTGAAAAGACTATCGAATTTCAGAGAGTCTATTGCTCTGAAAATATCTATTATTAAGAGATAGTTAGAGGAATCTATCAAGGTCAATGCCACTTATTCTAATTTTTTATATTCCAACCGTAATGTAGTTGAGATTGCATCATATGCCCTATGTGTAATTCTCACTTTTGCTGAATCAACCAAGGATACATGGATAAAAGGTTTAACCAATCTTAAGGAAAGTTTTGATGATTGCTTAAAGATACTATTAGCTTAAGATAGATGAACGCAATTTTTGACAACAATTTTTTTTTTAAAATACAGTTTTTGACATTTTAACCTTTGTCATTGATGTCAAAGGGGGAGAAGATGCATATGAAAATTGTAAATCAGGTAAAGGAGAAGATAAAATTGTAAGGGGCAGCATATGTAGGATGGACATGTTTTAATAGTTAATTAATGTAATGTGACTGTATTGTTTTTGACAAGTTTTTGATGCTTAGCCCATTTTCCCTATTTTGTTGCCATCAATGTCAAATGGGGTGATTGTTGACAGTTGGATAACGAAGATAAGTAATTTTTGTCATTTATGGAAACATGTGATGTACATGTTTATAGGAAACCTCAAAAATAAAGATACTTAGCTTTTGGTACTTAAAAAATTGTCTAAGAATGAATTTGGACTACAATAGTGTATTGTTTTGTATGTAACTCATTACTAACATAATATTATGACTAGTGAAGTTAAATGGAGAATGTATACATGTTGATGATGATGTGTATAACCTTAGAAGTCAGTATAGACATTATGGAAAAGAGATATTCATGTTTTACCAGTAAAATAAGACAACATAATTAAAGGAAAGGAATTATTTTGTTTACAAAATAATTACATGACCAATTAGGGCTGACATCCTAGATATTTACTCTACATTGGAAAAGTATATTATGGTCTTAGCCGACCTAGCATAAATTTGTGTAAAGGCATGGTATTTATGCAAAGGACATCTTGTGAATTCAAATGCAAAAAGTATGCAATTGATATGTAAGTTGTGCAAGTATTGCAATATGCGAACTTACTATGAAAGTGATATATGCAAAGTTTTGAGAAGCTATTTTTGTGATTTGAGATCGAGTTGAAGATCAGAGTGTTGGAAATATAAGAGGAGTAACTGAGAGGGGAGGGGTGAATTAGTTACCACTAAAATAAATCCCATATCCCTTTAGATGTTAGTACAAAATAAACTTTGAAATTGAATACTACTGATGGTCGACAAACACACATAAAATGTTGTAGCTTAATAAATACTAAATATGCTCAGTAAATACTTAACATGAAAATCTTAGATGTTATCTATGATTACCATTATTTTAACTTAGATGCAAACACATAAAAAAAAATAGCATGAACACATTTGACACCAGAATTTAATGTGAAAACCCAATTTGGAAAAACCACCAATTGCAACTAGTTACTATTTTCACTCTTCTAAAGTGAGCCCTATTAGGAGCTAACCTTGTTAAAGGTTACAAAATACATTGTTAGGTGTGACCTTGTTAAAGGATTTAATCACCTTGTTAGGAGTGGCATTGTTAGAGGTTTTTAGACAATTCAATAGAATTGCCACCTTGTTAGAGGTTTTACAAATAGCTATTAAGCTAACTCTATTAAGAGATTTAGATCACTACTACAATGGTTAGAGAGTAACAATGAGATGACCTAATTTATGATGCAATGGAATTGCCAATTATGGATCTCTATTTTGGCTTGTACTTGATCCTTCCTAATCAAATATATTTCTTTTAAGCTTCACAAGGATATTTTGCTTATCCTTCTGATTCGATTCCTTGTTGCACCATTAGATCTTCAAAATATTCCATGCACTCACACTCTTACAAACTTTCAAAATTTCAACTTGACCTTATACTTATATTATTCATATTTTCAAGTCGGCTCATATACAACTTAGTATAACTAATATTAATTACCTCAGTTAGCTAGAACCAATAAATAACTAAATTAAACTCAATAAGCCAAAATAAGAAAATCTTTCGTTAGTCGACCTAGCTTGGTAGACACTAACTCAAAAATGATTTTCTTGTGTTAACCAAGTGAACTTAGTTAACACTACATATTCACGAAGATCCTTTGGTAACTGAGTGAGCTTGGTTAACACTGGTTCCATCCAACATTTCCTTCATTAACTGAGTGAGCTCGATTAACACTCATCTTCTATAAAACTTCCTTTGACATTCGAGTTAACTCAATAGATATAGCCTTCTAAACTAGTCAAACATAGAAACACTTGGTAGACACAGAAAACTGTCTTCACTATCTAAGTGAGCTTGACATGCTCTGACTGATAGTGATATGACATTTGTGTAACATCAAAGACAATACACAATTAATCAATTGTATCCAAAAATCTCCCTCTTTGTCATTGATGGCAACACAACATGACATAACATAAGGAAATTTTTATCTATGAGAACTTTCTCTATCAGTATGAACTCTTTTTGTGTTTAGTTTCTCCCTCTTCATAAAACTTCTGTCAACAACTATTACCAAGTTCATTCTCTCTCATAGACATCTCTATGATAGAATACTTATCCCTCTTACAACAAACTTCTCCTTCTAATTAAATTTTCTTATGAGATATGATAGTAAACTTCTCCCTCTTTGACAACACATGCCAAAGACAACAACTCTGTTAATATCAATGTACCTTAAGTACTGATTCATTTGCAATATGCCCTTGTTAATATTGCACCAACTAATTTATCTTCAATAGATTTTGGTTGATGCATCACTAAAATTCATTTAGTGAGCTTCAGATAGGGGAATGATTCCTAGCTTAACTCTTAGATATAGAAATGCATCTTTAGGTAATGGCTTGGTGAATATGTCTGCAATATGTTCTTTTGTGTTCACATATTCCAATTTGACATCCTTATCTTGCACTAATTCTCTTAAGAAGTGATATTTTATTGCATTGTGCTTTTTTTTGGTATGCATCATTGGATTCTTTGATATATTGATTGCATTGGTGTTATCACAGTATATGACTACTGGATCTTTAATCTCTATCTTCATTCCTTCCAATAGTTGTTTGAACCAAACAATGTTAGAAGAATTAACTACTGCTGCCACATATTCTGCCTCTGCTATGGATTGAGAGATGCAATTTTCTTTCTTTCTTGCCCAAGATAGTAGTCTTTTACCAAAAAAGAATGCTCCACCACTAGTGCTCTTCTTGTCATCAATACTTCCTACCCAATCAACATTAGTGAACACCTTTAAGTCCAAATTGCCTCCAAGTTTGTACAATGAGCAATAGTCTTCATTACCTTTCAAATATCTCATAATTCTCTTGATTGCCATCATATGGTTTTCTGTGGGATTTACTGAGAATCTTGCCACCATACCAACTGCTAATGTAATGCCAAGCCTTGTTTACACTACATACTACAATTTTCCAATCATTGATCTATATATGGCCTGATCTACTTCCTTTGAATCATCATTTTTGGAAAGCTTATGTCTAGTAGACATAGGGCTTCCAATTGATCTTGAATCTTCCATTCCTAATTTTTTTAGTATCTTCTTGATATATTTAGATTGAGTAATGTATATACCATTTTTTTCCTACTGAATCTACAATCCAACAAAGAATTTTATCTCTCCAAATATAGATATCTCAAATTTTTTACTCATTTCTTCTGAAAATACTTTGCATAAGTCATCATTTCATGTGAATAAGGTATCATCAAAAAATATTTCTGCCAACGCAATCTTCTTGTCTGGTCTTTCTTTGATATACAGACTACTGTTATCATTTGTTTTTTTAAAGCCAATTTGTATCAAGTAATTATGAAGTCTTTCATACCAAGCTCTGGGAGCTTGCTTGAGACCATATAATGCTTTGTGTAATTTGCAAACCATTTCTCTTTTGTTAGGATCTACAAAACTTCCTGGTTGTTTAATGTAGACTTCCTCATCAAGAATTCCATTCAAGAATGCAAATTTAACATCCATTTGATACACTTTAAATCCTTTGTGTGCTACATATGCTAGTAGAGTTCTAACACCTTCTAATCTTGCAATAGGAGCAAAATTTTCACCATAATTGATACCTTCTTCTTGAGAATAGCCTTTGCACACCAATCTTTCTTTGTTTCTGGAAACTTTTCCATCTTCATTCAACTTGTTTCTAAACACCCATTTTGTGCCAATTAAATTTTTATCCTTGGGTCTAGGAATGAGGGTCCAAGTTTTGTTCTTCTCTATTTGTTCTATTTCTTCATTCATTTCTTCAGCCCAACTTTCATTATCTAGAACATCTTTAACATTTCTAGGTTCAAAATTAGCAAGTAAACATGTACCTTTTAATTTGCTTCTTGTCATTGTTCCATCAGATTTGTCTCCAATGATCTAATTTGGTGCATGATGCCTTCTGAAATATCTTGCTAACACAGGTTCTTTGGATTTGGAACGAGTTCCACTATTTTTATAATGAACTTCAATATCTATCTTGGGTTCCACTATCTACAACTTGGGTCCATCAAACTCGATTTGAACTAGCTTGGTAGCTTCTAATTGTGACTCGAGTCCTTCAGACTATGACTCAGGTTGCACTATCTACAACTTGGTAACTATTGGAGATTTTGGGGACTTGGGGGGTGAAGCTTCATTTCTCTCAGTTGGGTTTGGTAGAGTATCAGGTTCATAGTAAACAAATCTTCTGTAATCCTCTGGCTTTTTGCTGCTTTCTTCTTCACTCTTTTCTGCAAACTCATCAATTCTCACATGTACACTTTCTATGATTTTATGGGTAGAAAAATTTCAACATTTGTATGCTTTATTTCTACAGGAGTATCCTAAAAATATGCCTTCATTACCCTTGACATCAAATTTTCCTTTTCTAGATTCTTTCAAGATATAACATTTGCTACCAAATACTTTCGAGTAACTTACATTTGGTTTGTAGCCATACCATAGTTGATAAGGAGTTTGATTTGAATCTTTCTTCAACTATACTCTATTCAAGGTATGAACTGTAGTGTTAATAGCTTCTTTCCATTATTTGATTGCAATTTTCTTTTTAATCATCAATGTTCTTGCATAGTCCATGATGAATTTGTTTCTTCTTTTAGCTATACCATTCTACTGTGGAGTACCAGGGGCTAATACTTGTCTTTTGATCCCTCTTTCAATGCAAAAATTATTGAATTCATTGGAGATGAATTCACCACCTTTGTTTGATCTTAAACACTTCAATTTATTTCTAGTTTCTTTTTCTACTCTTGCTAGATACCACTTGAATTTTTGAAAAGCTTTGGATTTTTCTTTTAGATACATTACAATCATCATTCTAGAATAATCATCAACAAAAAGATTGAAAAAATTTTCTCCACTATAACTCTCTATTCCAATAGGTCCACATAAGTCTATATGCACAAGTTATAAGACTTTTTCTGACTGATAGTTCTTTCCTTTAAAACTAGTCGTTACCATCTTACCAATTTGGCAATTTTTGCATAGACCCATATCACACTTCTTCAAACTAGGAATACCTCTTACTCTTTTACGTCTGCTTATCTTAACCAGATTATGAAAGTTTACATGACATAATTCTTTGTGCCATAACTAGCTTTCTTCTTCTTGAGCAATAAAACATGAACTTTCACTAAGATCAAGATAAAATAGATTACCTTTTGTTTGCTTGCTAGATCTAACTAGATTTCCTTTTCCATCTAGTAGTTTGGCCTGTCCATCCCTGAATTCTACTTTGAATCCAATGTTATTCAACTATGCTACACTTAGTAGATTATGCTTTAGTCCTTCAACCCAATAAGCATTATCACATACAAGTTCCTTTGTCAAAGAAGTACATCCTTTTCCTTTTATGTTACAAGGTTCATTGTTTCCAAATCTCACACTACCTCCATCATAATATTCCATGTACTCAATTTTTTTTTTGTCTCCAGTCATATGATGTGAACAAGCACTATCAATAATCGATGTATCATTTTTGATAACATGAGAGATAAGTGCCTTTTTATCTCCTTCATCATCATATTCATCTTTTATTGCAATATATACCATTTCATCTTCAATGCTATTAGAATCTTTAGCCATAAAACAAGATTTCTTACCTTTTTCCTTATAGTTCTTGGAATCCTTCATTCCTTTGTGCCTATTTCTTTTCTTTTCATCTTTTTAATCTCTATTTGGACACCTTGTAGCAATGTGACCAACTTCTTCACAAGAAAAGAAGACTAGAGGAACTTTACCTTTGTACTTTCCTCTGCCTTTGGAATACTTTCTTGCAAGTAGGGCTTCAACAACTTCAAGATCACTATCTGAGATTTCTTTTGTTTCTTCTTCTTCACTTCCTAATTAACTAGACTTTGATTTCTTAGTCATTTTCTTGAGTGAGAGTTTAGCTTCAAATGCAAACTTAGTACTTTTTGAGTTAGGAACATAGTTATTAAATTTATCTAACTCAAAACCCATCAATCTTCCAACTACAACATCCAAAGATATTTTATTATTTGGATCACATCTCATATCTTGAATAGTAGACACTCGAATTACATAAATAGGAAGAAGAGTTCTAAGTACCTTGCATACAATTATTTTTTCTTGAATGTCTCCTCCAGATGCTTTGATTGCGCTCACACTTGCTTTGATTCTTTCCACATATTTTGCAATGTCCTCATCTTCTCTCATTTTCATTTGATCAAAATGACCTCTTAAACTTCTAGCCTTAGCTCTTCTTACATTGTCATCTCCTTCATAAATGTCTTTTAGTTTGGTCCACATTTCATGACCTATTTTACAATCTTTTACTTCATCAAATTCAACATAACTAAGAGCAAATGCAATATCAATCATCATGATGTTATGATTCTTCTTTTCAGAAATATCTTGAACTAATAATGTTCTAGTGGGAGTCTTTTATTTGGCATCAAGATATTTACAACTTGAATCATTGATGGTAGCCAAATGTAAGCTCATAAGTCCTTTCCATACTGCAAAATTGTCTCTGTTCAACTTGAGAATTTTTCTTCTGTAAGACATCCTGATCTTTAGCTTCGGTCCTTGAAACCTTCTCTACAAGCACCAAAAGCTCTTATACTAATTTTAGGAAATATAAGAGAAGTAATTAACAAGGGAGGGGTGAATCTATTACCACTAAAATAAATCCTAGATCCCTTTAGATGTCAATACAAAATAAACTCTAAAAATTGAAAATTGCTAATGCTCGAAAATCACACATAAAATGCTGTAACTCGATAAATACTAAATATGCTTGGTAAGTACTTAACATACAAATCTTAGATGTTATCTATGATTACCATTATTTTAAATTAGATGTAAACACATAAAAGAAAATAGCATGAACACAATTGACACCAAGATTTAACGTGAAAATCCAATTTGGGAAAATCACCAATTCCAACTAGTTATTGTTTTCACTCTTATGCCGTGATCCTTGTTAGGAGCAAACCCTATCAAAGGTTGCAAAACACACTGTTAGGTGTGACCCCATTAAATGATTTAATCACCTTGTTAGGAGTGGCCCTATTAGAAGTCTTTAGACAATTCAATAGAGCTTCCACCTTATTAGAAGTTTTACAAATAGTTGTTAAGCCAACTCTGTTAAGGGATTTAGATCACTACTACAATGGTTAGAGAGTAATAATGAGATGACCTTATTTCTAATGCAATTTAATTGCTAAATTTTGGCTTGTACTTGATCCTTCTTGATCACATATATATCTTTTTAGCTTCACAAGGATATTCTACTTATTCTTTTGATTCGCTTCCTTGCTACACCATTAGATCTTCAAAATATTCCATGCATTCAAACTCTTACAGACTTTCAAATTCTCAATTTGACCTTATACTTATATCATTCATATTGTCAAATTGACTCATTTACAACTCAAAATAACTAATATTCATCACCTTAGTTGGCTAGAACCAATAGATAAATTAATTAAACTCAATATGCCAAAATAAGAAAATCCTTTGTTAGTCAACCCAGCTTGGTAGACACTAACTTAGAAATTATTTTCTTGTGTTAACCTAGTGAACTTGGTTAACGTTGCATATTCATGAAGATCCTTTGATAATTGAGTGAGCTTGGTTAACACTCATCTTCTATAAACTTTCCTTTGATGCCCTAGTTAACTTGGTAAACATTGCCTTTTGAACTAGGCAAACACAAGAACACTTGGTAGACATAGAAAAATACCTTCACTATCCAAGTGAGCTTGACATGCACTAACTAATAATGATATGACATTGGTATAACATCAAAGGCAATACATAATTAATCAATTTTATCCAACATAGAGATTAGTCAAGAAAGAAGTTACAATATCTATATTCTAGAAGTTTAATTACTTGTTTTGGGAGTGAGCTCTTCCTATAATTGGAAGTGCATGTTTGGGCAGTGGGCTCATCTTGCATATTTTGTATGACAACTCCTAATAGGGTTGGGACAACTCCTAGCTAGGTTGGAATCTCCTAACAAGGATTCAATGTCTCCTAATAGGGACTCTCTATACTGAATTTTCTCATTGACTCCTAACAAGGTCCATTCTCTAACAAGGAACCTATATATCAGTATATTATCTAGTGGGTATCATCCCCAATAGGGTTTTCCCTTGGTCAAGGTTTTCATAGTGAACAAAATATGGTGTTATGAGTTATCTTTGTGCATGGTTATTGTCACTATTTAGCATTACTTTATTACTTTTTAAATGTATGCTTCAAAGTACTAATATCCAATTGGTGACTAAAGTTTATAGATTACTGATTAACAACCCCCCCCCCCCCCCGCAAATTTTTTGTTTTTTTTTGTTTTTTCTATTTCTATCAGTTTAGTGTAAATTGAGTTAGGTTGGTTACCAATGAACTTAGTGGTAACCAAGTGACCCAGTTTTAAAGTTTAAGCTGGCCTTAAATAGATTAGTTTTATTTAGTATTTGGTTTATGCAAACTAAATTAGTGAATGTTATTTGTCTATTTGTAAGGGTATTCAATCTGACTTGACATTGTATTTCATATACATGAGAGGTCAAGATGTGGATTGAATAGAGAGTAAGTGTTGAAGAAGATAAGATGTGAATAGAGAACGATATTTGATTACAAGAAGAGTATCCAAGGAGCTACATAGGATATTATAATCAAGGAGGATCTAGAGGATAAGCCAAAATAGTGATCTGAATGTAAAATTTAGTTGCTTCATAAATTAGGTTAATCATTGTTACTCTCTAACAATTGTAGCAGTGAAGAAATCTCTTACTAGAGTTGACTTAACAATAATTTTGTAAATCCTCTAACCAAGTGGCATTTCTAGATTGAAATGTCTTAAAATCTCTAACAAGGCCACTCCTAATAGGGTGATTTAAATCTTTTTATAGGGTCACACCTAGCAGTGTGTTTTGTAACCTTTAATAGGCTTGGCTCCTAATAGGGCTCACTTCAGAAGAGTGAAAAGTTGTGACTAGTTGCATTGGTGGTTTTTCCAAATTGGATTTTCACATTAAATATTGGTATCTCATGTCTTCATGTTATTTTCTTATTGCTTTATCTTTCTGCAACTAAGTTACTAAAGGTTTATACACATTATTACATCAAATTTCTTTCTTAATTGAGTTACAATGAATATCTAGTTCTAATTGAGTTGTGAGTTTCAAGGAAGTTTTGTATTGACATCTAAGGGATTTAGAATTGTTTTAGTGGTAACTGATTCACCCCTCCCCTCTCAATTAGTCCTCTTATATTTCCAACAATTGGTGCTTGCAGAAAAGGTTTTAAGGACCTAAGCTAAAGATCAATATGTCTTATAGAAGAGAGATAGGTAAGTTGAACAAAGATAACTTCAAAGCATGACAAGATCTCATGAAGCTACATTTGGCAACTATTGGAGATACATGGCTAAAATTCCTATACAAAAAGTATGTGTCACTTCCTGATCCTTTGACTATGGATCAAATGGTAGAAAAGAAGAGTCACAACACAATGATGATTGAAATTTCTTTTGCTCTCAATTATTCTAAATTTGATGAAGTCAAAGATTTTCCTACTTCCCATGAAATGTGGAAAAGACAATGAAAGATCTATGGAGGAGATGACAATGTGAGGAGAGCCAAAGAAGAATGTTTAAGAGGTTAATTTGATTAGATGAAGATGAGAGAAACTAAAAGAATTACAAAATACAATGAAATAATCAAAGCAAGTGTGAGTGCAATTAGAGCCTCAAGAGAAAAAAATGAAGATTCAACTGTAGTCAGCAAGGTATTAAGAACTCTTCTTCCTATTTATGCAATTAGAGTTTAAACTATTCAAGAGATGAGATGTGATCCCAAAAATGATATAACTTTGGATGCACTAGTGGGAAGGTTAAAAACTTTTGAGTTGGATAACTTTGATAACTATCTTCTTGGATCTCAAAATATAGAATAAACATTCCAAGCAAAACTAACCCTTGGTAGAAAGGGAGGAAACTCAAAAGGTAAACAGTCTGATAGTGAAGAAGATAAAGAATCTAATGATGATCTTGAAGCCATTGAAGCCCTATTTGAAAGAAGGTCACCAAAAGAAATGTAAATATATAGGCAAATTTCTATTGATTTGTTTTTCTTGCGAAGGAGTTGGTCACATTGCTGCAACGTGTCCAAACAATTAAAGTAAAGATGACAAAAAATACAACAAGTTTAAAGGCAAGCAAGATTTGAAAAGCTACAAAGATAAAGGTAAGAAACCTTAATATATTTCTGATGCAACACAAGGGAGGAGAATCCCCAAAGGAGATGTCCTAGCCCCCAAAAAATAACCACATAGTAGAAACACAACAACAATGAAAGATCTAATACCAAATTACAATAATTTATTCATAAAATAACTATTACATGCAATGTGCTAGGCTGCAAGGCCTTCCCTGTTATGGCTAAATACAAGCAATTACAATAATAGTTCTACAAGATTCCTCAAGATCCAACCCAAACACTGGATAGCCCAAATCCACACTCTAGTAGAAACCTACAAGGAAGATCAATCTGGTACTTGCAAGTCCACCAAGCAATATCCTTGTTTCCCAAGCCACAACCACTATCTCTTCTCAAAATTCACTCCTCTACCACCTCCTCTTCTCCAAGATGGATGAATAATGACTAAAAGACTTCATCAAAACCCCTAATTATACCAATATAAGAAAAAAGTTAGCCTGGAATGCCAAAAAATAATATTAAATACTTGAAGAGCCACAAGTTGGTCTCCAACAGGAATTGAATGTCCAAAAATTGATACTAGAGAAAAATCACGATATCTCCTAGTACCAATTGTATTAGAAATCATGCTTTAAAATAAAGGTAGTACTTTAGGTCCTCTACAACCATTTAAATTTAAAAATTCTGGTACATTAAAAATATCTATATATCCATCCTAAAAGTCATGCATAGAAGCCTGTCGCACAAACTGCTAGAAATCAATACTCAAGGAGAATTTCCATATCTCCCAACTTATAATGAATTAGAACTTGTGCCTTTGATAAAAGGAATTAATCTAGGCATTATTAAATCCTTGAAATGTGCATCCTCTTATTCATTGCAAAAAATTAGTTACATGGCCTACAATAGGCACCTAGAAACCAAAAAACACAGCTCTGAAACAAGGTAAAAATAATTCAAGCTTCAGCTCAATCCATCCAATCTCTATGAAATCATGAGGAAAGGTTCCCCAATGTGTCTCCAACACATCCCTAACCTTTAGAAGCATAAATCCACCAAAATCAAAGCTTTATGCTCCTACATCAAACTCCCTAGGTAAATAGAAAATTATGTCCCATACTTTAATGCCCAAAGAAAGATTTGCAACCAACTTCATCTTTACCAAAGGCTTCCACTTCATCAAAGTCAATAGAAAAAATCTAAGAATCAACCATCTATGATTCATCCATTGAAAACTCAAAATTGAATACATATCAATAAACCAATCAACATGCTCACACCTAAGAACAATCTGAACATAATGCTTCATTAGCAAACCCTCATCCATATCAACAACTAGTGAATTCACACTAGCAACAAAAAACTCCATATAAATAGCAATATGTAGATATCTCAATAAACACATTCCAAACTCTCAACACCAACCATCTCATTTTTCACAAAAAGATGCTCTGCAACAAACAAGTCACCACCAATAGCAACTGGATCATCCACGACCAAGTGCTCTGCAATTTTAATGTCAAACCCAACCAATTGATCATGAAAACCAATGTCCATCCTAACCAAAAACTTCTAAATGCTTTGCAAGTTTTACATCAAGTTTCATAGATTGATTAAAAAAACCAAACTCTTCCAGCTCGACCTTGCTATGCCATCTTCTCTCATGAACAAGTCTCTTAACCAACTAGACAACTCTCTTCCAGATCGGTAGACTCCAGCTCCATAGACATCTATACAATGCATTCCTCATCCTATCCTTATATTGATCATCTAAACTAGTTTCAAATTGAGCAACTACCTCCTTATCTCAATCAACCAAACTAGCTTCAACCCGAGTAGACATCTCAGGATACCTCCTTTCCAGCACATCAAAGAGATTTGCAATCATCTTAGGGTCCAATCCTCTTAGAGCCATCTCCCAAGATCTTTGTCAACCCTTTGCAAAAAATCCTTCTTATGCTTCTTGTGACAAAAATGAATTGTTTACAAGTCAGATCACAACTTTCCACCTCGCATGAACAATTAGGAACCACACCACAAGTCCAGGACCATGGATCTATAATCCATAAACTCTCTACAATCATGCCTCAACAAGACCAGTCTTCCATGTTTTCATCCATCGATCCATCTATAATCCCTTTGCAATTGCAAGTTAGAACCATGATCTGCCACCTCTCAACCAAGAGATCTAGAACTCTAGAAAGAAAATCCACCACCAGATCAAGATCAACTTAGATCTACTTCTCCAACCTAGGTCCTGGTGCAAAGTGCCACAACTTTGGCAATCTGTCTACACACTCGAGAACAACCTTTTCTCTAATACCACTTGACACAACGCAAGGGAGGAGGATCCCAAAAGGAGATATCTTATCCCCCATCAAATAACCACACAGTGGAAACACACCGACAATGCAAGATTTGATACCATATTACAATAATTTATTCATAAAATAACTGTTACATGCAATGTGCCAGGTTGTAAGGCCTTCCTGGTTACAACCAAATACAAGCAATTACAATAATAGTTCTGCAAGATCCATCAAGATCCAACCCAAACACTACCTATTCTAGATCCACTCTCTAGTAGAAACCTCCAAGGAAGATCCAACTGGTACTCTCAAGCCCACCAAACAATCTCCTTGTTTCCCAAGCCATAGCCACTAGCTCTTCTAAAAATTCACTTCTCTACCACCTTCTCTTCTCCAAGATGGATGAATAATGATTAAGAGACTTCACCAAAACCCATAATTATACCAATCTAAGCCAAAAGTTTTCCTTGAATACCAAAAACTAAAATTAAATACTTGAAGAGCCACAAGTTAGCCTCCAACAAAAATTAAATATCCAAAAATTAATACCCGAGAAAAAATGTGCTATCTCCTAGTCCTGATTCAATTAGAACTCATGATTTGAACTAAAGGTACTAATTTAGGTCCTCTAAAATCTCATAAATTTGAAATGGCTGATACATTAATAATATCTATGCATCCATCCTAAAAGTCACACACAAAAACCTATCGCGCAAACTGCTAGAAATCTATACTCTAGGAGAATTTCCATATCTCCTAACTTATAATGAATTAGAACTTTTTCCTTTGAAATATGGAAGTAATATAGACTATATTCAATACTTAAAATGAAAATTCTCTCATTCATTGTGAAAAATTAGTTACATGGCCTACAATAGGCACCTAGAAACCAGAAAATGCAGCTCCAACAACAAGGTAAAAATAGTTCAAACTTCAACTCAATCCATCCAATCTCTATGAAATCATGAAGAAAGGTTCCCTAATGTGTCTCCAACACATCCCTACCCATAAAATAATAACTCCACCAAAATTTAGGCTCGATGCTCTTGCATCAATCGCTAAAGATTCTAAAAATCATAATGAAGATGAAATGGTATATATTGCTATTAAAGATGAATTAGATGAAGAGGATAATGAAAAAATGGAACTTATTTCTCATATAAGAAAGGATGACACATGGATAGTAGATAGTGATTATTCTCATCACATGACTGGTGATAAAAAAAATTTCAAACACTTGGAGCACTATGATGGTGGAAGTGTCAAATTTGGAAACAATGAACCATGTTATGTGAAGGGAAAATGCAGCATTGCATTGACTGATGGAATCAAATGTGATAATTCCTATTAGCTTGAAGGATCGAGAAAAAATATTCTAAGTGTGACACAACTAAAAAAAATTGGATTCAAGGTAGATGAATGGGAAGACCAGGCTTCTAGATGGTAAAGAAAACCTAGTTGGAATTGGCAATCATATAAAAGGTAATCTATTCTATCATGATCTCTTTGATAGTTCATGCTTCTTGGCACATGTAGAGGAAAGTTGGATATGGAATAAGAGGATATGTCATGAAAAAATTGATAATCAGGTTACTATAAGAAAAACTAGAAGAGTAAGAGGTATTCCAAATCTAAAGAAACCTGAAATGGCCATATGCAAATAATTTTAGGTTGGAAACATAGGTAAAACTAGCTTCAAAAGTGAGATTTGCAATACTGATGAAGTCTTGGAACTACTTCATATAGATCTTTTTGGACCAATAGTTATAAAGAGCTACAATGGGGACACATTTTTCATTTTGTTTGTTGATGATTATTCTAAGATGATGATAGTAATGTACTTAAAAGATAAATCTGAAGCTTTTAAAAAATTCAAGTGGTATTTGGCTAGAGTTGAGAAAGAAACATGTAAGAAGTTAAAATGCTTAGGATCACACAGAGGAGGATAATTTATCTCCAATGAATTCAATGAATTCAGCACTAAAAGAGGAATCAAAAGATAGGTATCTGCACCTAGTACACCTTACCAGAATGACATAGGAGAAAGAAGAAATAGATCCATCATGGATTGTGTAAGAAGACTGATGATAGAGAAAAATGTTGCAACCAAATACTAGAAGGAAGAAATCAACACAACAATTCATACCTTAAAACTGAGTTCAACTGAAGAAAGGTATATATCAAACTGCTAAGGATACAAATATAATTGGTACAAAGTGGGTATGTAGAAATCAATTGAATAAAAATGGTGAAGTATCAAGGAATAAGGTAAGGCTAGTGTGCAAAGGATATGCTCAAGAAGAAGGCATAGACTATGGAGAAACATTTTCTCCTATTGCTAGACTTGAAGAAGTTAGAACACTATTTGCATATGCTACATTTAAAGGATTCAACATGTATCAAATGGATGTAAAATCAACTTTCTTGAATGGAATTCTAGAAGAAGAAGTCTACATTGATCAACATGAAGGTTTCATTGATCCAAACAAAAGAGACATGGTCTATGTTGGCTCCTCATTTAAAAAATTTAAAAATAACTAAGAAACCAGACCAATACATCTAAGGCTAGAAAATTCTTATGATAGATGCACTCGATTGCAATCTTGGGCCAACTATAAGGCATAATTGCTTTTTCACTGCAAGCTCTACAAAACTTAGGTAGGTTAACCTTGACGTTCTAATATATGGTACCAATGCAAATAAACATATAATTTGAACCTATTAACAATAGATGAAACCCTTTTATCTTTTGATACTTATGCAATAATATATGAATGAAATAGCTACAACTCATAACCTATGAACTCATAAGCCAAGTGAGGGTTAATTCCTTTTAGCCCACTATAAAACATGAAAAATTGAATTGATTTTGATTAAAAATATTTGTGAAAATGACCTTCATCTCAACTTGCATATGATTTAGTGATCAGTGCATTATCCATTACAACATAGAGTCACTACTAGTAGGATGACCTAACTTGACATACAAAGCTACTGTAGAGATAAGTACTTTATTTTGTTTGTTGATGATTATTCTAGGATGATGATAGTTATGTATTTAAAGGATAAATTAGAAGCTTTTCAAAAGTTAAAATGATATCTAGCAAGAGTTGAGAAAGAGATAGGAAATAAACTAAAGTGTCTAAGGTCATATACAGGAGGTGAATTTATCTCAAATGAATTCAATGAATTCTACAATGAAAGAGGAATTAAAAGATAGGTATATGCACTTGGTACACCTCAGCAAAATGGTATAGCTAAGAGAAGGAATAGATCAATCATGGATTGTGCAAGGACACTAATGATAGAGAAAAATGTTTCTATCAAATAATAGAAGGAAGAAATCAACGCATTAGTTCATACCTTGAACTGAGTTCAACTGAAGGAGTCATATCAAAGTCCTCATGAGCTATGGTATGGCTATAAATCTATTGTTTGTTATTTCAAAGTATTTGGAACCAAATGTTATATCTTGAAGGAGTCAAGAAAAGGAAAATTTTGATGTGAAAAGTGATGAAGCCATATTCTTGGGATACTCCAATAAGAGCAAAGAATACAAATGTCTGAATCTATCTACTCATAAACTTATAGAAAGTGCATATGTAAAAATTGATAAATTTGTAGAAGAGTGTGAAAAAAAAAGCAGAAAAGAACCTAATAACTATAGAAGCTTTGTTTAATATGAGCCTCATATTTTACCTAAAGTTCAAGAAAGTCAGCAATCTTCACCAACTGAGTCTCCAAAATCCCCTATTCAACCCAAGTTGTAGCCAATGAAATTTGAGTGATAGTCAAAAGGACCTAAGTCATAGTCAAAAGGACCTAAGTTTTAGCTAGTAAAAATTGAGTCATCTGATGGACCCGATTCATAGATAGTGGGACTCGAGCATGATTCAAAAGATCATGGTGAACCTAGTGAATTTACAAAGGACTCTAGACTTAATGGATATGTCTGAAGGCATCATGCGCCTAAGAAAATTATTGGAGATTAGTAAAAAGGTAAAATGACAAGGAACAAATTAAAAGGTACATATTTTCTTACTGAGCTTGAACATAGATCTGTTAAAGATGCATTAGAAAATGAAAGCTAGATTGAGGTAATGAATGAAGAGATTAATCAGATTGAAAGGAACAAAACTTGGACTCTTGTTCCTAATATCAAGGACAAGAATGTAATTGGCATAAAATAGGTATTCAAAAATAAATCAAGGTTAGCGTGTAAGGGTTATGCCCAAGAAGAATGTATTAATTATGGAGAGACATTTTCTCTTGTTACTAGACTAGAAGGTGTTAGAAAAATCATTGCATATGTAGCACACAAATGATTCAAAGTACATCAGATGGATGTGAAATCAACATTCTTGAATGTAATCTTAGAAGAGGAAGTCTAGATTGAGCAACTAGAAGGTTTCATTGATCCTAGCAAAAGAGACATGGTTTTTAGATTACACAAAGTCTTGTATGGTCTCAAACAAGCCCCTAGAGCCTGGTATGAAAGATTGCATAATTATCTCATAAATATTAGTTTTCAAAGGACTAATGATAACAACAACCTATATATCAAAGAAGGACTAGATAAGAAGATTGTGTTGAAAAAAATCTTTGTAGATGATACATTATTTACTAGAAATGATGAATTGTGCAAATTTTTTTCTATGGAGATGAGTAAATAATTTGAAATGTCAATGTTTGGAGAGATCAAATTATCTATTGGCTTGCAAATTCAATAGATGAAGGATGGTATCAACATTACTCAATCAAAATACATCAAGGATATATTAAAGAAATTTTGAATGGAGGATTCTGGACCAGCTGGAACACCTATGTCTACTAGACATAAGATTTCCAAAAATGATGATTCTAAAGAGGTAGAATAGACTACATATAGATCAATGATTGGAAAAATGTAGTATGTAGTGCACACAAAACTTGATATAGAATTAACACTTGATATGGTGGCTAGATTATCTGCTAATCCTAAAGAAAATCATATGATGGAAATCAAAAGAATCATGAGATATCTGAAAGGTCCTAAAGATTATGGTTTGTAGTATAAGAAAGGAGTCAATTTTGAATTGAAAGCATTCATTGATGCTGATTAGGTAGGTAGTGTTGATGACAAGAAGAGCACTAGTGGTGGAGTACTCTTTCTTGGAAAGAGTCTAGTATCTTGGAGAAGCAAGAAGAAGAACTATATCTCTCAGTCTATACTAGAAGCAGAATATGTTGTTACAATATTCAATTGATCCAACATTGTGTGGTTCAAACAATTATTGTTAGGCATGAAGGAGGAGATCAAGGACCTAGTGGTTATCTTCTATGATAACTCCAGTGCAATCAACATATCCAAGAATCTAGTGATACATACTAAGACCAAGCACATTGCAATAAAATATCATTTCTTGAGAGAATTGGTGCAAGACAAAGAGGTGAGATTGGAATATGTGAATACAAAAGAACATAGTAGATATATTCACCAAGCCATTGCCTAAGGATGCATTTTTGTATCTAAGAGGTAAGCTAGGGGCCATTCCCCTCTTTGAAGCTCACTAATTAGATTTTAGTGATGCATCAACCAAGCACTTTGAAGATTAGACAAGTTGATGCAGTATTGACAAAACATATTGCATATGAATCCATACATCAGGTACTTGGAAACTACATTAATTGTTTTCTTTGGCATGAGATATCAAAGAGGGAGAGTTTTTCATATAAAATAAAATTTTGAATCAATAAAGAGAAGAGTTTCTCATATCATAATTCAAAATTTTTGAGACAGATGCTAAAGTGGAGAGTTTGCTATTAGAGGGACAAATTACAGTTAGAGAAATCAGAGAGATTGATGTCAGAGGGAGTTCACAATGATAGAGGGAGTTCTCATGGATGAGAATAAGAATGAAAATAAGGATATTATCCTTCTATTTTTCTCTAAAAATTTCTTTGTAGCATGAAGTTTTGTGTTTCCATCAATGCCAAAGAGGGAGATTATTCAAAAAATTATGAAATTGTATGTTGTATTTGATGTTACACAAATATTAAGTCTTTTACTAAGAAATTAGTGTCAGCTGATTTCACTTGAGCGATGAAGGAAGTTTCCTATGTATGTCGAGCATTCTAGGAAAGATAACACAAAATTAGTGTTAATTGAGTTCACTCGGTTACTAAAGGAAGTTAGCATGGAACCAATGTTAACCAAGATCACTCAATTACCAAAGGAAGTATGAAGGAAAGTTATTTTTGAGTTAGCATTGACTGAGTTGGGTTGACTAATGAAGGATTTTCTTGTATCAGTTTATTTTATTTGAAAGTTTTGTTGGTTAGTTCTAGCCAACTCATGAGGTGAATTTCATTTTTTTTAAAGTGTATTCAAGTCAACTTGATAAGGTAAAACATATAAGTATAAGGTCAAGTTGAGGATTTAATTTTGAAGAAGCATGGGATTGAAAAGATAAATCAAGGAAGTGAATTGGAAGGATATTAGAGTATCTAAGTTGACCTAGTTGCAAAGAATATTCCAATCAAGGAGGATCAAGTATTCAAGCCAAAAAAAAGATCTAAAATCAACAAAGATAATTGCATTAGCAATCAGGTCAAGTCATTGTTACTCTCTAATAATTGTAGCAGTGAACCAAATCTCCTACTAGAGTTAGCCTAACAACTATTTGCAAAATCCTCTAACAAGGTGGCATTTCTAGATTGAAATGTCTAAAGACCTCCAAAAAGGCCACTCCTAATATGGTGAACTAAATCATTTAATAGGGTTACACCTAATAGTGTGTTTTGTAATCTTTAATAGGGTTGGCTCCTAACAAGGCTCACTTCAAAAGAGCGAAAAACATTAACTAGTTGCAATTGATAGTTTTTCCAAATTAGGTTTCTATGTTAAATCTTGATGTCTCTTGTGTTCATGTTATTTTCTTTATGATTAAGAAACTAAGTTAATTAAGGTTAAACACACTAGACATCTTAAGAAATAATTATTTTGGTGTTTACCGAGTGAGAATAATTCTTAGTGTAAACTGATTGTTCCTGTGTAAATCGAGTCACATCAGTATTTTAGTTTCAGTAGAGCTTGGTTTAGTATTGTATTGACATCTTAAGGGATCTAGGATTTAATTTTTTAGTAAATGATTCACCCCTCCCCTCTTAGTTACTCCTTTTATATTTCCAATAGGAGAATCGAGAGGATAAGCTAGAACAATGTTTTGAATCTGCAATTCGGTTGCTTCATAAATTAGGTCAATCATTGTTACTCTCTAACAATTGTAGCAATGAAGAAATCACTTAATAGAGTCGACTTAATAGTAATTTTGAAAATCCTCTATCTAGGTGGCATTTCTAGATTGAAATGTCTTATGACCTCTAACAAGGCCACTCCTAACAGGGTGATTTAAATTTTTTAACAAGGTCACATCTAATAGTGTGTTTTGTAACCTTTAACAGGGTTGCCTCCTAATAGGGCCCACTTTACAAGAGTGAAAAGTTGTAACTAGTTGTGTTGGTAGTTTTCCCAAATTGGGTTTCCATATTAAATCTCAGTGTCTCATTTGCTCATGTTATTTTCTTATTGCTTTATCTTTTTGAAACTAAGTTACTAAAGGTTTATACACATTATTATATCAGATTGCTTTTTTAACTGAGTTACAATGAATATCTAGTTCTAACTGAGCTATGAGTTTTAAGGAAGTTTTTTATTGACATTTAAGGGATTTATAATTTTTTTAGTGGTAACTGATTCACCCCTCTCCTCTCAGTTACTCCTCTTGTATTTCCAATAGGATAAACTATCTTGATTTTGATAAAGTGATAAAGATTAGTGCAATTTATGTTAAGCAATATTTTCTGAGGCTCACAAGGCCTATTAGTGACATTTGTAGAGAATGTCAAGTAGGGAAAAAAATAAGAAGTACTCTCAGAGGTATGGAAAAATTTACCACTAGACTATTGGATGATGCATACAGGTCTAGACAATCCTCCCAAAATAAGGAGTAAATAAGGTGAAAAGAAAATTATGCTGTTAGTTAATGACTACTCTAGAATGATATATGTTACTTCTCAAGAGAAAATTCATAAGCTTTGTTGGTAGAAGAAATAATGTTGGTAGATGACATTGATGATGATTTTGCAAAGTATGGTTGTCATTGGTAGAAAACCATTACATTCATGAGATTAAATAGTCCCACAATGTTGGTTCTCATTTTTGGCCAACTTTGACACTTAAATAGATATTAAAAAAAAACTTCACTTTCAAATGTGTATTACTAATAAATCACAAAGACTTTGAGGATTATGTAAACTAGTGATTTTTAGCATTTTCTTTCTAGTTTCTAACAATTTTAAAAAAAATTCATTTGAACTGCATTTTTTTTTGTCCTCTAAGAAGTGATTTATATGAAAAATTGACATTTTCATAGAGTGATGGGTTGTTTAAACAACATATTTTTTCTTAAAAAATATGATAATGAAAAAATTATTTCAAGGCTAGAATGGTAACATCGATACCTAGTATGTCTAGTTGCTTTCGTTCAATTTTGTAAAAATTATAGATTTTATTTAGTGACAGAGTGACTCTAACAATAATTTAGACATTCCTAACTAATATAATTTGATTTTTATAAATCCAAATGAAAATTTTCTTGATTTTCTAGAAAGGTAACACAATACCTTTGTAATGAATATTGTTGAAAATTTTTATTCTCTCATTTTCTATTTTTCTCGAAGCTTCAAAAAGAGTATTGTGAAATGGCCAAAAAACCTATATTTAATAAAACTAAAAATAAAACATAATGATAAATGTAATATATACTAAAATTATACTCATTGGAAATCTTATTCAATGTACAACAACCTTTTATATTTAGTTTCAGAATATGGACCTATTTAGGCCTTGTTTGACGCCTCTAAAGGGAAAAATTTGATAGAAAATCAATGTACTCTTTTGTAATTTTTATTTTTGGAGGCTTTGCACAAAGAATTCTTTGAATGATGTTCCTTAGGAGGCTTTGCACAAATAATATTTTCATGAAGCCACCCTGAGTGGTCTTTTAACTAATGGGTGATGTAGTAATCGATGATGCTCCTAAAGATGATTTGCATTGACTGGGTCTATTTGTAATATATCTGCCTAAAGTGCTAGTTGTAATGCTCCTAGCTAGAGCTGCAATGTATCATATCCAATCAACCACTTCCCTCCAAGAAGCAATAACAAATCTATTTGGAGTAGTATCCATCACTGGTGACATTGCTGGATCCTCTGACCCACCAACACACAATGGCTAGGAACAACATGACTAGACTGCTAGTAGTGGTCATGATCATAAGCTTTTGTTGTGTCTTTGAGCATAATATCTTGGAAGATCTAAAGAGTTGATGTGTTACCCCAAACAGATCTCCATGTACAACTATTGGAAAAAAAATAATGGAATTTGGTTGTTATTGGGATAACAACCATGTGTTGTTAGAAATCAGTGGCACAACACATTTAGTAACTTACATCCCCTGACTTGAGCCTTCCCCTCAGAAAATGGGAATATCTCTTGTTTGATTGTCTCTATAGAAAATGGGCTCTGAAACTACTTTAAGGACATATCACCCAAGACCTCTACTCTAAGCTCAACAAAAATCCCATCTATAGAATATGGTACAAATGTAGTTTGTGATCTAATCTTTTTAGTAAGATCTAGAAGAGTAGTCAAAATCTATTGAAAAATATCTTTTTATAGATGATCTTGATAATTTTCAATCAATGTTCTAAGTCTAGAAATATTTGAGGTAGAAAAGTGGAATATACTCACTAAATCAAGAGTGCGAGGATATATAGGGGGTACATCAACATGTGGTCCCTATCTATGCCCCTATCCCTATCCCAGATCATGCCCATGTCCATGTCCATGTCCCTAACCATGTCCCTGTCCCTAATCCAAAGGTTTCCCATGAGCCTATGGTATCTAATCTGTATCCTGGGATGCCATCTATGCATAACACGTGCAAACTAAATGTTAACTTAATACTAAGTAGTTGAACATGTGTGTGTGTGTGTGTGTGTGTGTGTGTGTGTGTTTGTATAATCATATTATTAGAGTAATAACATATTTTCTTATTAATTAAATCATGTTGTTTTAATATTAATTTACTTATTATCTCTAGTTTACTTAAGCTAAAATTTAGACATATAATAATTAATTATTATCATGCAATGTAGGTTTTACCTATTTGTGTTCTGATCACCTTTTATAAGGATTGATCTCTTTGTAATACATTCATTCACTCTTAATAATAGCATTCTGTATTTTTTCTCATCAATAATGTCTCATCTATGGATTTTGGAATGTTGAAGTTGATGAAAGATCAACCCCATAGCTCCCAAGAATCACATGCATGCAAACATCTATGATAGAAAAAGAAGCAAAAAACTATGGAGGCTGAAATTGCCAGATCCATAGATGAGACATTCTTGATGAGAAAGAAAGAAATTACTATTATCAAGAGTGAATTAATCTCAGTTCTCAATCCTCAATTTATGTTTACAATGAGAGATCATCCTTATAAAGGAGATAAAAACCCTAGAGGTCTAACCTAGGTTGCATCATAATAGTTAAGAAAAGAAAATAATTATTAGATGCCTAAAGTTTAGTTTAAGTAGACTAAAGATAATTAGAAAATATCTAATTACTCTAACACCTCCCTCAAGATAAACTTAGGGAGTAGCTAAAAACCTAGAAACTACTACTTAAAGTAGAAATGGGTCCTGACAAATAAGGCCTGATGAGGTACCCAAGCACAACCAAATCTTTGAAAAAAGGAGAAATAGAGAAAACCACATGGGAAAAACCCTACCCCAAAAATAGATGGAAAACATGCTGAAAGAAACTAGTGAAGGACTAAAGAAGCCTCAAAACCAGGGAATGTTCTAGAAGATAGTAACAAAATATGATCATGAAGAACACCATTAAAGTATGTAGAAGTTGCAAAGCTCTATCAAAAGTAACTGCTAATCTAAAGAACCTCCACTAAAATAGAACCTGACTAGGTAGAGAAGACTATAATCTATATTGAATTAGGAGGTACACAAATGCAAACAAATGAACTCAAAGATATAGATGGCATGAAACACTAAAGCCTAAAGAGCTGATCAATTGAACCAAGGAAGGATGGGAAACAATAGAATAAACCCCCTAATGCAGACAAGGGTGAGGTGACAAGCAAATAGAAAAGTGGGCCAAAAGAATTGCATGTCAAGGAATCATGATCAAAATGCACAAAACAGTACATATGTGTGTACTAAGGTGATCAATCTTAGACATGTCATGAGGCTAATCCCATGGAAAGGACACTCACTAGACAAAAGAAGATGGCAAACAAATGCAAAAAATCAACCCCCCATGGCACTTTATCATAGTAGTGCATGTATAATAAGGCACAAGATATGGTGAATCCCAAGAATACAATAATCTTCATGAGTGTCCTTAGATGGCACTACTCGAATCAAAGGCAAAAAAAGGAAAATAATTGAAACAAAAATACAGATGCAGTATGACACTTTATCTCAGTACATTTGCAAGAATGCATACAAATGATGTCTAAATAGATTGGAAGAGACAAGACTAATACAATAGATAGTACAAGTCATGAGAAATCATCTAAAGTAAAGAAATCATTCCTCGAACCTGAAACAACCAAGTTATCTAGTAGAATGCAAAAATATAGAAGATTGAATAAAATGTTCTTGGAGTAGAATCTAGAAAAATAACTAGCATCACTAAAAAGAGGTTAGAAAGACCTTTCCAATGATATAGAGAATTCCCAAATCAGAGATTAAATTCTTAAGATATGTCTCCCATAGTGCAAAAAAACTCTTGACTTTGACAACAAAAAGCCATCAAAACAACATAAAAATTGAAAACTAATTATACCACTTTGACAGCTCAGAACCAAATTTTTGATAATATCATGTTTGCAAAAAGTGGAGTTCGTATGCTTGAGATATGAGCAAAAAGGAAAAGGAAGGTCTAAATAGAGGCTGTGGAGGTGACAAGAAGTGGTGATGCAATGTTGATGTGGCACTGATGTCAAAAATTGATGAGCTCAAATTTGATGGTCAAATGATTGATGAGGCATAAAAATGCCACAAACATGACCCATATTTGAAATTTTTTTTGACCACTATAAACAAGACAGGATGACAAAAAATTTTCGTTGTTGGTAAAAGAGCCAATGGAAGATAAAAAATTCGATGGCCAAAAATAACTATGAAAAAGTCTTATTAAAAAATGTTGAAGATTTAGAATATAACACCCATAAGTACCTATTAAGGTATAGGGTCATGGCTGCTTGAGATTCAAAAACATGAGTCCAATCATGTGTTGCTGATAGAGGCTAAAAACATGCCTCACAATTGAAAAAATCTACTAAAAAATTCCATCTTGGTGAAAAAATCATAGCACTAAAAGACTATGCATTCAACCAAGCCTTTGCACATGATGTGGTGCCATAATCTACCAATGAAGTCAATAAAAATATGCCACCCACAAACACCATAAACCACTGGCTGGCTATGAATAAAGGTGAAAGTTGACCTTCTCACCAAGAAAAAAGGTGTGGGGTACCATCCAAACAAATTCATTTGAGTCGAAAGAATTTTGTCACCCAAACTAAAAATTGATTATCTTGAGTGCTTGAAATAAGTGCTTAATTTCACCAAAGAAATGGCACCTTCCAAATTAAGATGTGTTTCCCCCAATCATATGCCCAAGCTAAAGTTTGGGAGGACTAGTCAATGCACTCAAAACACAAGGAAAGATGCCTCAAGATTCAATAGTTGGGCAATGGTGGATGTAGTCAAAGGTTGTACATAAATGTGAAATCCATGTGGTTCCCCAACCCCATTTTGATGAATCCATGGGCAAAGAAGAAAGCTAGAGTAATGAGCCAAGGGATTTGATCCCCAAATTCTAGAAAAAAGGCTGCAAAAGTTAGTGTTTTTATCAACATGACTGCTCCAAGCCCCATTAGGGCCATGATGCTGAGCGATAGAGGATGAGTTATGATGCCTATGGTTGTGGCCAAAAATATGGTGAACAACTGCAAAACATTCTTCTAATGCCTGTAGGGGTAGACACAAGCCATAGAATTACATCTATTACAATTGAAACTACCTTGTAAATGCTATAAAACCCACCATGGAATTAGTCAAATTGCTGGTGTGCTTACATAACCCATAAGTTGCAGTAACATCTAGCACCCTCCAAGAAAAAAAAAATCATTGACTTGAGTAATGAGAGTGGACCCTAAAATAATTGATGGATCCCAAAAATCAAGTGCCAAATGAGCACCAAAAACATCATTTTAAACCATTAATCATGCTAGATAATACCAATCAATGGGAAAGAAAGGGCACATAGACCTCTTGTCTCCATTAAAATTCATACCCATTAAAAGGGCAAAGACAAAAGGCATAATTCATGGAAATTTTAGAATCAAATCAAAAAACCAATTGTAGCAAACAATGACACAACATTGACTCTTGCATAGGCAGGCCAAAGCATATCTATAGAAAAGCTTCTTGCCAGAGCAACAAATGTAACCAATGAATAGGCAGTAGTGAGGGCATATAAAATAATGTCTTACCATTCTTAGGATTTGTCAATTTCATCTCACTAGCTTGAAGATCCCTACGAACTTGTAAGAGCATCATCATCCACAAAAGTTCACAAAAAAAAACCTTACTGCCCATGCTTATGTGGAAAAAAAAGAGTTCCAACAAAAAACTATGCACTCTTTTCCAAAAAAGAATTTTTTTAAAGCAAAAAAAGTAATTAAAAAAAATTGTCACCTCATTTTGTGTGATTTGGTCCTAGGCGCAAAAAATCAATAGTGTCTAAACTAGACATATTTCATATAGAAATGGGGGTCTTTGAGTGCTTTGAGCTCAATGGTGATGTCCATTTTTGCTCAAAGTGTCTCAAAAATCAATGACCCTCCAGATCCAATAAAAAATCATAGAAATCTCAGATCTAAAAATTGATGCCAAATCTCTCGTGAATAGAACATGGGCATGAAGATTTGGAGCTTTGATACCATGTTGAAGTTGATGGAAGATCAACCCCATAGCTCCCAAGAATCACCTGCATGCAAACACCTATCACAAAAGGATAATCAATAAGCTATGGAGCTTGGAATTCCTAGATCCATAGATGAGACATTCTTGATGAGAAAAAAGAGAAATTGCTATTATCAAAAGTGAATCTCAGTTCTCAATTCTCAATTTATATTTACAATGAGAGATCGTCCTTATAAAGGAGATTGAAACCCTAAAAAGGTCTAACCTAGGTTGCATCATAATAATTAATTAAAAAAAAAATTATTAGATGCCTAAAGTTTAGCTTAAGTACACTAGAGTTAATTAGAAGATATCTAATTACTTTAACAAGGAATTCCAACCTCCATAGCTTTTTCTTGTCTCTTTTTGTGACAAGTGTTTGCATGTAGGTGATTCTTGGGAGCTGTGGGGTTAATCATTCATCAAATTTAACATGCTATTAGAACTCTAGAGCTTCATGCCACTATTATGTTTATGAGAGGTTTGACTTGGCTTTCAGATCTATTTTATTTATTCATTAGAGAGTTTTAATTCTTTAGAACAATTTTTTTAGATCTAGGGGATCATTGGTTTTTGGGTCAGTTTGATCCCAAATGGACATCACCATTGAGCTTAGAGTGCACAAAATCCCCTATTTTCATATAAAATTTTCTTAATTTGGGCATTGTTGGAATCTAAAGAAAAAAAAAAAACATTGCTCCTAGATTGGGCACATTTCTTGAGGTGGCAATTTTATGATCTTTTAGTACATAAATCAAGATTATTCGACACAAAAGTCATGATTTTTGGGCTTGAAAATCGAGATTTTTTGGCATGGAAATTGAGATTTTTCATAGACAAATCAAGAAAACCTATACATGATGGCACATAAATCAAGGCATGATTGACACACAAATTGAGATACTTTGGTGCAAAAACTATTACATTTTCTTATAGAAACTGAGGTATTTTTGTATGAAAATTGAGACATGTTAGTATGGAAAGTGAGGCAATTCACCTTGACTTGCCCTTTTAGCTCATTTTAAACCTACCTATGGTTTGTTGGTTGTAACTTTCTCATATGGACTCCATTTTTTGCAAATGAGATATTGCTGGAAAGAGGGTTCCGAGCCTATTCCAGTTGTGTAGGTTATTTTTAGTTTTGGTTTATTTTTTATGGCTATTTTTTTGTGAATTTAGGGGTTCTATTCTGCACTCTAGGAGACATATCTTGAGTATCTGATCTCTAATTTGGAAATTATTTATATCATTCAAAAGATTTTTTTGTACTATTTCCATTGATGCGAGTTGTTTTTCAAACTTTTCTCTAGGCACATTCTATTCAATTTTTTGCATTTTTGCATTCTTGTGGATATCTTGGTTGTTTCTGGTCTAGAGATCAATTTGTGTCTTTAGATGATTCTCATGGTTTGTGCTATCTATTGTATCATACTTACATCTCTTTTTTTTCTTTTTTGATATCCTTTTGAAGTATTTTTGAACATTCACTGAGATAAAGTGCCACTCTATTGCATTTTATGATCTTGCACATCTTTGTCTTTTGTTGTACTCACACTAGATTATAAAATTCCTTGAGGGGTTTCATGTTGGCCATACTGGCCATCTTTGTTTGTCAAGTTAGTGTTCCTTCCATGATATTAGCCTCATGATGTGTTGATGACATGTGCCATTATAGGTGTTTGTACTTCTTTTGCACTCTCCATGTTCTTGGTTTTTCTTTGTGTAGGATATATTGCATTTAGTTTCAATGCTCATGTCTTACCTCTCAACATTATAGGGGGGTTATGTTGGTTCTATTTCTTTTTTGGATTGATGGAGTGAGCTATGCATTTAGTATTTGATCCTATGTACTAGGTAATTGTAGTGGCTAGATACCTATGCATTTTGGTGAGATAGATCATTTACCATATAGACATTCTTTCATTCCTATTTTTGGAGGCCATGAAGATACCTTCCATCATTAATTGATCAACTCTTTACACTTAGTCTTCTTCATCTGGACATTTCTATACAATGGAAGTTCTTCAGATCAACAGTTTGACAGTGGTTACAGCTTCATGCTGCAATGATGTTCTCCATAATCATCTTTTGTTCCTATCTTCTGGAAAATTCCATAGTTTGGAAGATTCTTCAATCCTTCACTAGTTCTTTTCAGCATTATTTCCATCTATTTTTGGGGTAGCATTTTTCCCATGTAGTTTTCTCTATTTCTCCTCTTTTCAAAGATTTGGTTGTGCTTGGGTACCTCATTAGGCCTTGTTATTGGGACCCAAATTTACTTTTAGTAGTAGTTTCTAGGTTTTTAGCTACTCCCTAAGTTTATCTTAAGGGGGGTGTTAGAGTAATAAAGTATTTTAATATTAATTAAATCATATTGATTTAATTATTAAGTTGCTTATTATTGTGAAAAATGAATTTTCATAACCAATTTAAAGCACCTAATTATTTGATTTAACAATTGATTCCATTTCACATGACAATGATTTCCATTAACTAAATTTAACTAGGATACAGTAATTGCAATTCATATTCAACTAGTTTAACAAAATAAATAATGAATGTATTGCTAACATTTTAACCATTACTAACTGATAACATGTTCAACTAAAAATAAAGTAATGACTATATTCTATATAAACATTATATTCATTCAATTTATGCCTTTAGGAAACTAAACTATCTATTTATTGTTCTATGGATTTAAAGATAAAAATGCAAAAGAAATATATAGCAATAATGGAGAAATCCTTTATCATGTTGTTCAAGCCTTGACATTGGTGAGAGGAGAAGCATTAACATAGGCTTAACCTCCCAACCTCAGACCATACTTATCCCCTCACATCCTAACTTAATAGAATGACCCTCCCTACCTTGAGATAGGACTTGGGTATTCTTAAGTCCAACCATTTGAGCTACCGAGTGGTTTGAGTGCCCCATTAGTTATACCTATATAACTGATGTCTATGGACAAACAAAAAGATCTCATGATTGGCACATATGCCTATAACTACCTTAGCCAAGGACTTTAGTTAGGTTCATGAACCTGATCTCCACCACTTGACTTGACAACATATTTCACTATCAGGACATACGTGAGCTATTATGTATTTTCTTTACATAGTTATTCATATTTGATTACATTCTTGGTTCTTGTAGATTATCTCCAGTTCTTCACCATTAATTTCTTCTTTACTAGTGAATCCTAGGTGCTTGAAGGTTATGATCATTTTATTTATCTTACACCTCTTCACTATTCATGGCTTCTTACTAGTGAATTCCTTGGTGTTGCAAATATTCCAAATAATAACACTTGCATTCATGTTAATTCATGTAAATTTAATTAAGTTTCCACCATTGAATTCATAAATTGAGATAACCTCAAGGATATTCAAAAAAGAGCTCAAAGTATTACAAGGAAGGTATCAACAATAATATTAGACTATATGCAATTCTGACAATGGATTAAAAAAAAGATGAAAACCATGCATCAATATTATGCTTTTCATTCAGTCTACTGTTATACTATATGGAAACACCTCTATATTTATCGATAATGATCCCAATAAGACATTGATTTCTTAGAATATTAATTCAACAAGAAGTACAAAGAGCCAATTGTAAATAGGTAAAAAATTGGCAAGAGAAACACATGACTTGCAAGATGTTTTGGTATCTTCCACTTGTGGCCAAAACTCTTGATCACATGCTATCGAATCACTTCCTTTGAGTCTAATTTATGGTAGAGCTCAATGGATTAATGTGAGAAATTGAAAATATGAGTTGCAGGATGGTTATAATATTGAGGATGTCCAACTCGGCTTGGTAAGAAGAAAATGTAGCAGATTAAAAATGAGAAAAAGAAGAGAGACAGAAAAGAAAGGAAAGGTTGTTCTCCAAATCGATTCATGGCATTCTTTTAATGATCAACTGTGACTTCTTGACTACCATCGGTTATCAAGAAAAACCAATTGGATACTTCATAAATTCAAATTTAAAAAAAGAGAGAAATAAAGAGGGAAAAAAAATGAGTTGAACGGTTTAAATTTTATTTTATTATTATTATATGCTCTTATATATGTTCACATATGTATATTGATGAGGTGACATCATTAGATTATATAATTATAATTTATTGGTGCAATAATTTCCAATCAATCATATGTTCATGGTGGGTAATGCACTTTTTAAGATATCACACATGGAAGATCTCATGCATCTTGGCAAGGGCTAGTGGTGAAGCTATCTTGTAACCTACTAGGTTCACAACTTCTAGAACTTCAAAGGGTCCTACATATCTTAGGGATAATTTAGCATTTTTTCCGTTCTTGATATTACTCTTTTGAGGTTTAACCTTTAGTAATACCTTGTCCCCTACTGAGAATTCTCTAGGTGTTCTTTTGGCATGACCATAACTTTTCTATTTTTTTGTTAACTTCCTTTAACCTTTGATGAATCTAGATTACCTACTCTTCCATCTCTTGAAGCATTTCAGGTCCAATAATGATTCTATCTTCCAATTGATTCCAACTCATTAGAGTTCTACATTTATGACCATACAAGGCCTCAAAGGGAGCTATTTTAATGGTGGATTGATAGGAGTTGTTATATGCAAATTCTACCAAAGGTAAGTATGTTTCCCATTGGTACTATCGGTCGATACAATATACCTTCAGGAGATCTTCTAATGCCTAATTCACCCATTCTATTTGATCATCTATCTTAGGATGATAGGCTGAACTAATGTTTAATTTAGTACCCAAGGCTGAAAATAACATTTTCTAGAATCTGGAAGTTATCCTAACATCCCCATCTGAAATAATTTACTTTGAAATTCCATGTAATCTAAAAATATCTTTCATGAATTTATGGACAATCTTTGGTGCTTGATCAGTTAAATTCCTTGGTATACAATGAGCAACTTTTTTCAATCTATCAACCACAACCAAGATGGTATTGTTTCAATTTCATGTCATAGGTAATCCTTGTACAAAATCCATTGATATTACCTACCATTTCCACTTGAGTACTTCATTAGGGTGTAACAAACCTGCTAGGTATTGATATTCTGCTTTTACTCTCTGGCATTCCAAACAACCTGCAACAAATTTTGTTATCTCACTTTCAACTCTTTCTAGAAATATAGGGGTTTTATATCAGATAGCATTTTTGTTACTCCCAAGGGTCCTAAATATGGGGTTGAAAGGAATTCTCCTAAAATTAGTCTTTAGAGTTTAGGGTCACTGAGTACATAGATTCTATTGTGATATCTTAGTAATGGATCCTCTTCTAAGCTAAACTCTAAATACTTGGGATCTTGTGGATCCTTGATAAAAGCTAGGCTGATTTCTACATAAAACTCATCACACTCTAAGTGTTGTAATATCTGATACCTTAACCTGAAGTTTATAGTAGTTATCACTGAGATGTGTCTTCTTTGGCTCATGTCATCTGCCACCTTATTTTCTTTTCCTTTAATATAACTTATATCAAACTCATTATCTGCTAAAAATTCTATCCACCTCCTTTGTTTAGAATTAAGATTTGGTTGAGTGAAAATATACTTTAGACCATGATGATTGGATATAAGTTCAAAAGGTTTTATGATTAAAAAATGTCTCCACATTTGCAAGGCATGTACAATAGCTACTAATTCAAGATCATGGGGTGCGTAATTCTATCCATAGTTTTGAAATTTCCTAGATTTGTAAGCAATAACCTATTCATCCTACATTAACACATCTCCTAATCCTTCTCTGGATGCATCTGTTATAACTACAAATTACTTTTGTGGTTTAGGTACCCTTAGTATAGGTGTTGTAGTTAGTTTTTCTTTCAAAAACTTGAAGGCTAATTGACACTTCTCCGTTGAAATAAATTTCTTTCCCTTCCTCTAGAGTGAGGTGATTGGGTAGGCTATACCTGAGAAATTTTTGACAAACTTTCTATAGAACCCTACTAATCCCATAAAGATCCTAACTTCGGATACATTCCTAGGTATAGGGCATTCCTTAATTGCTTTTATCTTTGACATATCGACTGATGTAACTTCAACTGATATAATGTGCCCTAGATATAGAATTTCCTTTTGATAGAAAGTGCACTTAGATAATTTCCCATATAGTTTATGTTCTGTTAAGCTTTGAAAAACTATTTCTAGGTGCCTTTGATGTTCTTCCTAATTCTTAGAATATATTAAGATGTCATCGATAAAGATTAATACAAACTTATCTAGGTAGTCATGAAATATGCTATTCATTAAGTTCATAAAAGCTGCTTGGGCATTGGTTAACCCGAATGGCAGTATTGTAAACTCATAATGTCCATACCTAGTTCTAAATGTAGTTTTATGTATATTTTCATCCTTTATACAAGGTTGATGGTATTTTGACCTCAAGTCAATTTTTGAAAACATTATCGCACCCTTCATTTGATCAAAGAGGTCATCTATCCTTAGTAATGGGTATCAATTTTTGATGGTGACTTAGTTAGTATTTTGTAATCTATACATAAATCTCATGGTTCCATCCTTCTTCCTCACAAACAAAACTAGGACTCCCCATGGTGAGACATTGGGCCAAATCAATTTCTTATCTAGCATATCCTAAAGTTGGATTTATAATTCCATTAATTCTGTAGTTGTCATCCTATATGGTGCCTGAGATATGGGTTCTGCTCCTGGTATCAAATCTATGGTGAAATCAAAAGCTTGGGAAGGGGGTAGTCTAGGAAGTTCTTTAGGAAACACATCTTGATAATTCTTTAAATAGGGGTACTTTTCCTCGAAGAATTCTTTTAACTTTTCTCTAATTTCCCCATCTTCATAAATATAGTCATCTCCATAAGTGGTGGTTTTAAGTTCCCTTGTGTCCTCAATCATAACTACAAAAATATCACAACCATTTCTTTCAAACCTTTTAAGTTGCATTGCAGAAATTTGTTTTGATTTAATTTCATATTTAATCCCTATAATGCTTGTGGGTCTACCTCGATCATCTACACAACTTACTATTTTAGCAAGGCAATCTACTTTGGCCTTATGCTCACTAAGCCAATTGATTCCTATAATAATGTCATATGACCCAAGAGGTGCTACATATAAGTTCAATTCTGTTGAAAATTTTGGGAGGTCAACTTGAGCTTCAAATAGGCATTGCTCTACCTTAGCCCTTGACTGGTTTTGCATACTTGACTATCCATCATTTTTTCACAAAGCTAGATCTTTTTGGAAACCTACTTAATAGTCTAGGTTATATAAAATTTTCAAAAGCTCCATTATCCAGGGCTTCATGAATCCTCTACTAAAAGACTTGTTGTTGTTGTAGTAAAGGTGGTCATGGTCGCTAGTTGGTGTTGGGTTTATTGGGCACCTATTAGCATAATGATCCCCTCCATAGGTAAAACATCCTCCAAATGGTCCCTTCTTTTCATTATTCTTGTTATTCTTATTTTTATTGAAATTTCTTTTAACATCCTTAACTCCATTACCCTTTGACTCTAGTTTACTTTACTTGTAGTCCTTAAATTGTCTTTTTTGAGGCCCAAAATCAGCACCCTTTGAATTCTATGTTGTCATGGATGGAGTCATCCTTCCTGATCTTATGTTCTTGCTGAACAACTTTCTCTAGAGCTTCTTCCATGGTTTAGGGAGTGAGAACATCAATAGCTCCTCCTATCCTATTGTTGAAACCCATGATGAATTTCCTCACTTTCAAATTGATGTCCCACTAATATGGTGGTACATATTTTAACAATTGAGTGAACCTCTCCCAGTACTTATGTACTGACATGTCTCCTTGTTTTAAGTTTTGTGAGTCTAAATTTTTTTTATTATAAAAGGTTCAGGCAACTGGTGGTTTTGAAAAATGTTCACAAATTTTTCCCATGTGATCTTAGTGGTTTTTATGTTTTTCTCAACTTTGGTGTTTCCCCACCAGGTTGCAACTTCTTCGATGAAATGATATATTCTCCAAACTTCTTTTGAGGTTTTAGAGAAATTTCTAATTTCAAAATATTGTTCCATCTCATTTAACCAAGCTTTTGCTTCCTTCCTAGACTCAAAACCATAAAACTTGGGTGGTTTTATTTTTTTAATGTCTATTGACAAATTAGCCACTATTTCTTGCTTCTTTTGTTTTTTTGATTGCTTAGGGGAGGAGGTTTTTTTGTGCTCAGAGACTTTTGTCTCCACTCTAGGAGGTGGTGAGGATTGAGTTTCCTTATGGCTTTTTCCTATTTGGGATACCATTTCATTCAGTCTCCTTTCCATGTTTTCTAACTTTAGTTGCATTTCTTACAAGATCTAAAGTAAAATGTTTTCTAACTTTAGTCTCATTGCTGTTCATTTTATGTTTATTGTTCCCACCTGTTAAATTACAAATTGTGTCAATAAAATGAAGGAAGAAGAGATTTTTACAAAAAGAAGAAGTCTTGCAAACACATGAATCACAAATAACTTAATACTTCATTGCTTCACTTAAAGCAACCTTATTTACAAAACTTTCCTCTATTGAGGATGTTTACATCAAAATAACATTTAGCCTTTCTTTGCAACACTTAATTTGGGTTTAGATTGGTACATATCCCACACCATCAAGGATCTATGAAACCATAAAAAAGGATTACTCTATCGAGCATTCCAATTTTGGATTAGCTTGTTTCTATATGTTGCTTTGCTAGTAGGAGTCCACTTGACTCTTTCTTTCTTCATTTGTTGAATTGCCTGGTTCAAAATTTCATTGTCTTGAGATATGGAACAACAAGTGTAGTCATATTTTGTCATATTTTTAATGAGATAGGGAAAGATGGGGTGTTGAGTCTTCTTGTAGGGTTTTTTACGTACTTGCATCCTATATAGTTAGTTCAAAATCTTTTAGGTTTCAAAGAAGGTAGGGTGCCCAAAGTTCAGTGTCCAACCCAACACTCTAATACCATATGTAAAAAATAAATTTTCATTACCAATTTAAAACACCTAATTATCTGATTTAACAAGTAACTGATTCCATTTCACATGACAATGACTTCCATTAACTAAATTTAACTAGGATAAAGTAACTATAATTTATATTCAACTAATTTAATGAAATAAATAATGAATGTATTGCTAACAATTTAACCATTATTAATGATAACATTTTTAGCTGAAAATAAAGTAATGACTATCTTCTATATCAACTATTATATTCATTCAACTTATGCTTTTAGGAAATTAAACTATCTATTTATTCTTCTATGGATTTAAAGATAAAAGTGCAAAAGAAACATACAAAAATAATGAAGAAATCCCTTTATCATGTTGTTCAAGCCTCGACATTGCTCAAAGGAGAAGCATTGACATAGGCTTAACCTCCCAACCTCAAACTATACTTATCCCCACACATCCTAAATTAATAGAATGACCCTCCCTAACTTAGTATTGGGCTTGGGATGTTCTT
Organism: Cupressus sempervirens; assembly: GCA_028749045.1. NCBI lineage: Eukaryota > Viridiplantae > Streptophyta > Pinopsida > Cupressales > Cupressaceae > Cupressus > Cupressus sempervirens. The sequence continues at coordinate 655,799,338 of CM053788.1, forward strand.
AAGTCCATCCATCCAAGCTACCTAGTAGTTTAGATGCCCCATCAGTTATACCTATATAAATGATGTCTATGGACAAACAAAAAGATCTCATGATTGACACATTTGCCTATAACTACCTTAGCCAAGGACTTTAGTTGGGTTCATGAACTCAATCTCCACCACTCAACTTGATAATAGATTTCACTATAGGACATGCATGAACTATTACATGTTTTCTTTAAATAGTTATTCATATCAGATTCCATTCTTGGTTCTTGCAGATTATCTCTAGCTCTTCACCATTCATGGCTTCTTTGCCAGTGAATCCTAGGTGCTTGAAGATTATGATCATTCTATTAATTTTACACCTCTTCACCATTCATGGCTTCTTACCAGTGAATTCCTCAGTGTTGCAAATATTTTGAATAATAACACTTTCATTCATGTTAATTCATGTAAATTTAATTAAGTTTCCACCATTGAATTCATAAATTGAGATAATCTCAAGGATATTTGAAAAAGAACTCAAAGTATTACTGGTAAGGTATTAGCAAAAATATTAGACTATATATAATTCTGACTATGGATAAACAAAGATGAAAACCATGCATCAACATTATGCTTTTCATTCAATCTACTGTTATGCTATACGACAACACCTCTATATTTATGGATAATGATCCCAACAAGACATTGATTTCTTAGAATATTAATTTAGTAAGAAGTATGAAGAGTTGAATGTAAACTATTTAAAACTTGGCAAAGGAAACACATGACTTGCAAGATGTTTTGATATCCTCCACCCATGACTGGAACTCTTGATCACATGCTATTGAATCACTTCCTCTAAGTTCAATCAATGGCAGAGCTTGGCAGATTAATGTGAGCAATCAAAAATATGAGTTGCACGATGGTTATAATACTAAGAATGTCCAACTTGGCTTGATAAGATGAAAATTTAGTAGATTGAAAATGAGAAAAAGTAGAAAGGCAAAAAAGAAAGGAGAGGTTTTTCTCCAAATTGATTCATGACATTCTTTTAATGATCAACCATGAGTTCTCAACTACCATCGGTTATCAAGAAAAACCATTCGAATACTTCATAAATTTGAATTTAAAAAGGAGAGAAATAAAGAGGAAAAAGAAATAAGGAGTTGAAGAGTTAAAATTTTATTTTATTATTATATGCTCTTATATAGATTCACGTATGTATATTGATGAGGTGTCATCATTAGATTATATAATTATAATTTATTGGTGCTATTTCATTTATATGTGTGTGTGTGTGTGTGTGTGTGTTCATATTTAAGTGTATAATAATGATAAAATAAGGAAATTCAAAAATAAATTTCTAAAAGTATGAATTATATTTAATTTAGATTATTTTATGTTTTTAATATATTATTTTTCTAATAGCTCATGCAGTCCCATAATGTAACTTGTGGTCAAGTCTCTATATCCTTTCCAAGGGAGTCTTAGGTCATACATGCCAATCTTGATGACTTGAACCAAATGACCATCCCATTCCGATGATCCCACTTAGCAATGCTTCCCCTCTCTTTAGTATTCTCCTATAATCACCCAAGAAAAACATTCTTGCCAACACATTAATTCAAAATATATTGATCATTAATTTAAATCAAACAATTATTAATTATCTAATGACAGTTATAGGTTACTAGTTATTTCATCAACATTTATAATAACTAACTCATTTCACATTTCACATGATCATGAAAGAAATAATTCATTATCAGTTGGCACAACGTATATAATTAACTAACTCATTTCACATGATCAGGAAAAGAATTAATCCATTAACAATTTATACAATGTATATAATTAACTCACTTGTTTCACATGATCAAGAAAATAAATAATTTGTTTAAACCAATAGTTGTGATCAAATTAAAAACTAGGCAAAAATTTGGGATGTAACAATTATCTCTAGTTTACTTAAGCTAAACTTTAGGCATATAACAATTAATTCTTTTATTAATTATTATCATGCAACCTAGGTTTTACTTGTTAGTGTTTTGATCTCCTTTTATAAGGATTGATTTGTTTGTAATAAATTCATTTACTTTTGATAATAGTAACATCTTTTCTTCTCATCAAGAATGTCTCATCTATGGATCTAGGAATTTTAGCCTCCATTGCTTTTTTTTCTCTCTTTCTATGATAGGCGTTTGCATGTAGGTGATTCTTAGTAGTTGTGGGGTTGATCTTTCATCAACTTCAAAACACACACACACGCGCGTGTGCTTGCACACACACACACATGCATGCGCAAGCGCGCGCGCGCACACACACATATGCATGTACACACGCATGCATGCACACACCCACACAAGAACATACACATACACACATGAACGCATGTACATACACAGAAACACAAACACAAAAATATGTATTTGAGAAATACTAACATCTGAACTATTAGGTCCTTTTAGTAATCTCAAGTCTTAAGGTGTCATAATAATTTCTATTATTAATCTAAGGTCATAAGGGTTGATATTAGTTCCTATAGTTATCTAAGGTCTTAAGGGTTCATGATAGGTCCTATTAGTAATCAAAGGTCTTAAGGGGTCATAATAGATCCTATTAATAAGTCTTACAAATTAAAATAAATTTACACATGTGTGCATCAAATTAAATTAAATGTACATGCATCAAAATAAAATAAATGTACATGCATCAAAATAAATTAAATGTACATGCATAGATAACAAATAAATTAAATACATACATCTAAAAATAAACATTTAATTTCAAATCTAAATATCTAAAACATTTAAACAAATGTATACAAATTAAATACATGTGTGTGTGTGTGTGTGTGTGTGTGTGTGTGAGAGAGAGAGAGAGAGAGAGAGAGAGAGAGAGAGAGAGAGAGAGAGAGAGAATCTAAGGTCTTAAGTGGTCATAATAGGTTCTTTTTGGTCCTAGTAGGTTTTATTAGTAATCTAAGATCTTAAGGGATCATAATAGGTTCTATTAGTAATATAAGGACATAAGGGTTCATATTAGGTTCTACTAGTAATCTAAGGTCTCAAGGGGTCATAATAGGTCTTATTAGTAATTTAAGATCTTAAGGGGTCCTAATAGGTCCTATTAGTAATCTAAGGTCTTAAGGGATCATAATAGATTCTATTAGGCCCTATTAAGTCCTATTAGTAATCTAAGTTCTTAAGGATTCATAATGTGTTCTATTAGTAATCTAAGGTCATAAGGGGTCATATTAGGTCCTACTGGTAATCTAAGGTCTTAAGGGGTCAAAATAGGCCCTATTAGTAATCTAAGGTCTAAAGGGATCATAATAAGTCCTATTAGTAATCTAAGGTCTTAAGGGGTCATAATAGGTTTTATTAGTAATATAAGGTCATAAGGGGTCATATTAGGTGCTTTTACTAATCAAAGGTCTTAAGGGTCATAATAGGTCATATTAGCAATCTAAGGTCTTAAGGGGTCCTATTATGTCCTATTAGATCTTATTGGTAATCTAAGGTCTTAAGGGGTCATATTAGGTCTTATTAGTAACCTAAAGTCTTAAGGGGTAATAATAGGTCCTATTAGTAATCTAACATCTTAAAGGGTCATATTAGGTCCTATTAAGTCTTATTAGTAATCTAAGGTCTTAAGGGGTCATATTAGATCCTATTAGACCTTATTCAAAATCTATGGTGTTAATAGGTCACATTAGGTGAACTAATATGTGTTAAGAGGTCCTATTAATAATTAATATAAATTCAAATAAATTTACACATGTGCATAAAAATAAATTAAATGTACATGCACAGAGAACAAATAAATTAAACACATACATCTACAAATGAACATTGAAAATTATACATCTAAATATCTACAATATTTAAACAAATGTATACACATTAAATACATATGAGAGGAGAGAGATGAGAGAGAGTGAGGAGATAGAAAGCATGAGGAGAGAGAATGAGGGGAGATAAAGATGACAGAGAGAGGAGAAGTGAGGAGTGAGAAAGAGAGAGAATGAGGAGAGAGAAGTGACAAGAGAGAGTGTAGAGAGAGTGTGGGGAGAGAGAGTGAGGAGAGAGAAGTGATGAGAGAGTAAGGAGATAAAAAGTGAGGAGAGAGAAAGTGAGAAGAGAGAGTGCAAAGAGAGCAAGGAAACAAAAAGTGAGAATAGAGAGATTGAGGAGAGAGAAAGTAACAAGAGAGTAAAGAGAGAGAAATTGAAGAGAGAGTGAGGAGAAAGAAAGTAATGAGAGAGTAAGGAGAGAGAAATTGAAAAGAGAGTGAGGATAGAGAAAGTAATGAGAGTGTGAGGAGAGAAAAATTGAAGAGAGAGTGAGGAGAGAGAAAATTTAAGGGGAGAAGATCATTTAAAAATGTTTTCTAGATGTCTTAGGTTTTTCCTTTTGTCCATCTAGAGTTTTAAATTATTTTTTATTTTTTAGATCTACCTAGTCCTATTTTTATTTTTTGTTTTCTATCTACTTAGCATTTTCATTTTCTAAGCCTATTATTTTTTCCAACTACACTTTCAACTACTTTTTTTTCAATATTTTCTAACTATTGTTGTGTTCAAACTATCTAACATAATAAAAAATGCTCATCTATATACATAAGACTAAAGTACAACATGCAAACATAAAAAAAATTAATATATACGAAATACTCCTAAAAAATAATTAAATACTCATAGAAATAACTAAATATACACTAAAAACAACTAAATTTTCATTAAAAACAAATAGTTACTCATTAAGAATAACTAAATATTCATTAAAAATAATCAAATGTTCATTAAAAATATAAAAATTAAAGAAAATGTGCATACCTAGAATGCTTAATGCTTGAAGGAGGTTGAAAATGGTAGGTCCATGAAGCTCACTCTAAGCCCTTAGTCCTCCAAATTTCTATAGTAAAAATGAGAGAAAAAGGTAAAATGATAATTTATAAATAATCTTTTGGTAGCGAAAAAGAGGCTTCGAGCAAACCCCTAGGCCTTGTTAGAAGCCTTATGTGTTGGGTGGGCCAAGAGGCTTTGCGTGAACCCCCTAGCCTCATGATTTTGAATGAAGCCCTAGGGGGCTTCATTCAAAGCCTTGGATTCACTTCAAATGAAGCCTTAAAAAATTGGATCTCCCACTTTTCATCCAATTTCTTCTTGATGAATAGTGGGACCCATTACTATGGCCTCACTCTTTTGCATAAGTATTTGAAGTTACACCAATTGGTATGTAGTTATAAAAAATTGATAATCAATAAGACAGTCAATGAATATAACAATAGGTAAAGACTAGATCAATAATAGGGGATTAGGTTTTATTTTTAGTGAATAGGAAAGACTACCAGCATAGGAAAAGATGAAGATATTATCAACCCATTAGCATAGTAAATAAGTAAAAGACAAAGGTTATTGATTAGTTTTGATCAAATGGTTAAATCACTCATGTTAGAGAATGATTCAATGAATCTTGACAAAATGAAAAATGTATTACATTATTGAAGGAATAAAATGAGTCAACTCTTAGGGAATTGAGTATAGATTTTTTTATGAATCTAGGACACATTTTGGAAAATAAAAAATGGAGAAATATTTCACATTTGAAATGAAACCTAAAATGTGATTTGGCCAATGTAGTAAGGAATTTAAGTCTTTGCAAGTTGGTAAAGATTGAAAAAGTAATTGTGGAGGGAAATGGAAACCCTAATTATGTTTACATCTTGAAAGTAAAGATAACCTATAAGATGACAATTTCTATAAGGAGTGAGATAGAGTATAGTGGTTGTGAAAAGTTGATGAAGTGTTGATCCAGTGATTTTAGAGCTATTTATAGAAAGGTTATAGATTGATTTAAGGTGAAGCATAAAGCATCAAGAATTTGACTAGCATTGAGGAGTGTCTTTGACATGTCAATTTTCTCTTATTTTATTCCTAATAGTCTCAACCAGGCTAAATCCCTTAAGTGAGTAGTCTTTAGAAGAAATTTACTATAAATCCCTTAATAAGGAGAACACTGCATAAGCGAGATTAAAATACTCTAACAAGGTAGTCAATAACAATATGTACGATACTTATAACAAGTTATTTATCACTCCTAATAGTGGGAGTCACCTGGAAAGTGATACATTGTAAGATCCTAATATAAAACTCTTTTCTACTACAATGAGAAGATTGTGGGCATCATCCCCACCATGGTTATTCCCATTAACCAAGGGTTTCCATGAGAAACCCAATTTATGTATTATGTGTGTGCATGTGCTGTCATTTTTTAATTGCAATTCTACATTACAATTTAAATTACATGCTTTATAGTTTGGAATTTTATTTTATTTTATTTATTTATTTTTTATCTAAGGATATTAATAAAATATTGAAAGTTGTTTTAGTACTGATTCAACCTTGTCTCAATACCTACTTTAAAATCTATTTTGAAACCGATGGTGGAGTGTAGCAAAGCAAAGCAAGGAGGAGGAATTTTAAATAGAATTTCATGTAGGAATACTGCCAAGCTTGGGCAGGGCGACCAAACTACGGGCATCAAACATGACAAGGAGGAGGGAAAGGGGGGGCATTTGAAGATGGTGACCCATGTGCTTTGCAACTGCACCCAAGAGAAAGGAATCTCTCCATTCCAATACCAAGGACATTTGGTCGAGCAGACAAAGGAGATTGGAGGAGGTGGACCAGTCTTTTTGGAGTCAAACCATTAGGCAAATCCTCCTTCCTTAAAACCATTGATAAATCTAATAAGTAGAATGGGATTTTTGCCTTAGAAGTTCCTACTAAAATTATTGACCACAACATTCTAGTTATGGCTACCACCTTGGTGAGAAAATTTATAGGCTCCCAACCTAACATAGATCTAGTAAGGATTTTGCAAGAAACAAATGGGAGTTGAAAGGGAAGGTTGAAGTAATGACTTTGGCAAAAGGTTTCATTTCTTTTGAGTTCTCCTTCCCAGAAGATTATTCCCAGATTCTTTGCTCAGGTAATTGAACATTGGGAAAATATACACTTATACTTCAAAAGTAGACTTTCAACCTTGACCTAAATAATGAATTCCTAACCCAAGCCCCTGTCTAGATTCAACTTCTGGAGCTACCCTTGGAATACTGGCATGAAGATGTTTTTTATGGCATCACCATCTCATTTTGGGAATTTCTATCCATTACAAAAACCAAGAAAAGACTCACATATGCTAGAACCTACATTGGTATGGTTTAAGGCTAGGACATGCCCCAAGTGATTGAGTTTCAGTCTCATCTAGGTAGAAGGGTACAATAGATTGACTATGTGAATGTCCCTTTTGCCAAATTTCATTGCAAAAAGGTAAGACATAAAGCGAAGGCTTATCCAATTTTCAAAGAGAAGGAAAAGGCTTGTAAAGCTCAAAACAAACAAGCAAAGAATATAGTTAAGGTACCTAGAAAGGTGTGGAAGGAAAAAGCTACAAAAGGGAAGGCACTAGGGGGAGAAGCTAATAGAGTAACTGACAAGAGGAATCCCCCAATTCAACATAAAACTATGGCAGGAAACATATAGCTTGAGAAGGAGACATAACCAAAGTTTCTGTTAACAAATTGCAATAGGGCCATGATTGATGGTGTGCCAAATTCCATAATCCTCTCGTAAGAGATTTGTGGGAAGGACTTGGCAGCTAGAATAGAGGATTTAGGGAAGAATTCCTATGAAGAAACCATAGAGATGGAGACTTTTGTTCCCTCTTGTGTTCATGAAACCTAGTATAGGCCTCTTGTAGAGGGGAGACAACCTTCACAAGGTTCTAACTTCAACACAAGAAATGGGCTCTCCCCGACAATGGTCAACCGATTCCTTGAAATTGTTTTGACCACCACTCTTGGACATCTTTCCTAGTTGGAGGCCCTTTTTGATAGTTGCAAGGATGCTAATGAAGCATCATGGACTGATATTAAGAAATAGAAGAAGAAAATATCATGGACCCTTCATTGATCTCACCTACAACTACCAAGAGTAGGGTGAAAGCTGATATATGCAATAAATCTGGTACCCTTGGGAGGAAAAAAAAGAATCAAATTAGAAAGGAAGAAACAAGGAGGAATATTTTGGATGGGACCTAAAGAACCATCAGGAATCTTGCAACCAATCTAAAGTATGAAGGTCATTTCCTGGAACATACATGGACTTAATAGAATCCACAAATAGGAAATTATTATGAATATGATAAAGGATTATAGACTAGATTTATTTTTAATCTAGGAAGCTAAAATGGAGGAGAAAGCTAAAAAGATTTCCTTTGGCAAATGAATGAGGAACATGACTACTAACTCAGATGGGGCTTCAGGAGGTCTGCTAATTATTTGGGAGGATGCCTTTGAAGCCAACAACATCTTTGGAGAAGGTAATATTTTTCTCATCAATTTTTCTAATCGTAAGGATCAAGATAGATGGTTTCTTTTTAACCTTTATGTCCCCAACACTAAGAACAATAGAAGATTTTTTTGGATTTTTTTTTAATTAAAAATTTGGTTACCTAGCTAGGTGATTCTAAGGGAATTGTTATGGGGGATTTCAATATCCCTCTTTTGGCTTTTGAGAAGTTGGGTGGACTTCCACTTGGTGTGGATAGTAGACAACACTTGGCTAACTTGATAAGGGATTTGACCCTTCTAGATGTTGATCTCGAGGGAGGTAAATTTACGTGGTCCAATAGAAAATTTGGATTGGGGTGCATCTAGGTGAGATTGGATAGAGACCTTATAACCTTGGATTGGATGAGTCATTTCTAGTGCAAGCTTTTGTCCCTTGTGTGGCTTGGATTAGATCATTCCCCTATATCTCTTACTCTTGATAGAGTTAATAGAAAGAAGGCTTCATCCTTTAGATTTGAGAAGATGTGGTCAGTGCACTCGAGATTGCATGAAAAAATCAAGGAGTGGTGGGACATTGAGGTTGATGGAACAATTATGTACAAGGTTTCTAAGAAATTCAAATTCATTAAGTCAGAAATTTTAAAATGGAACAAGTTGGACTTCGACAATATTTTTATTGACAAAAAGAGGATTCTGTAGGACTTTGTTGAGGTGCAAGAAGAGATCTAGACTTGGGGTTATGATGATATTAAGATGAATTCTAAGAAAGAAATCCTTTCTGATCTTCACAACATCATGGGGAAAGAGGAAATGTTTTTGAGGTAGAGATCTAGGTCAATATGGCTCAAAGAATGGAACACAAACTCTAGATTCTTTAATCTTTCCACCATGAAACATAGGGCTGCCAAAAAAATTTATGAGATCAAGAAGGGAAATGCCTCTATCAAAGGAGATAGTGAGATAGTAGAGGAAGCTATTAGGTACTTCTCTTCTATCCTCATTAAAGATCTTAACTTGCAAGAAGAGGACCAGAATGTCATTCTTAACACCATTCCAATTGTTATTAGTGAAGCTCAAAAAAGGGCCTTAGTGGCTATTCCTAAGCTTATTGAAATTAAAGAGGCTATTTTTGCTTTGTCAGCTGAGAAGGCCCCTAGGCTTGATGGTTTCCCCACCTTTTTCTTCTACATGTATTGGGATATTATTCATTTTGATATTGTCAAAGTTGTTAAGGAATTTTTTTGGTGCTAGGAACCTGCTAAAAGAAATCAATGCTACCTTTTTGGTTCTGATCCCTAAAGTCTCTGGGGTGGATTATTTTGGCTCTTTCAGACTGATCATCCTCTATAATTCTTTTTATAAGATCTTTGTGAAATTCTTAACTAATAGAGTTATCAAATTACTGCTTGAGATTATTGTGCCTCAACAGTCAGGTTTTGTCCCTAGTAGACAAATTCTATACTCCATCATTGAGGTTCAGAAAGTTATTCATTCCCTTGAAGTTGGAAATAGGAGGGTTTTCTACTCAAACTTGATTTATCAAAGGCCTATGACAGGGTGGACTGGGGGTTTTTGGATAGAATTCTTGTAGCTTTTGGCTTCAATGCTAGAGTAAGAATGATTATCTCACAACTAGTTTCCACCCCTTCTTTTGTGGTCATGTTGAATGGGATCCCCTCTAATTTCTTCAAATCCTTGAGCAGGCTCTGTCAGGGTGATCCCTATGGATATGGAATAGTTAAAGAAGAATCTTGAAGAAGCTCTTGAACAAATTGATCTCCTTACTAAAGAAAGAGATAAGCTGAAGGATAGATATGAAGATTCCAAAGTATACATTAGTCAATTGAAGGAAAAGATTGAACATTAGAAATCCAAGCCTGCATCTACCAAATCTAGAACCATTGATGATGACTAGTCAAAGTTTAAGATAGAATAGAAGATCTTGAAACATGAGTTAAAAATTACAAATCTGAAGCTGACTCTGAGAAATGATCCTAGCAAAATTGAATCTGATTTGAAAACAAAAATGCAAATATGAGAGAAAGTCTAGCAAAGAAAACATCCAAACTTGAAACATTGAAAGAAGATCATGAAGAACTCCTTAAGTACAATACTATTGAGAAAGGTGAATTGACATAGTGTAAACAACAACTTGAGAAACTTTATTCTAGTAGAGAAAATATTGATGACTCAATGTCTATATAGAGACCTTCTTATGGCAAGATTGCTCTTGGCTATCTAATTAACATGTCTATGAGGAAACCTAAGATTAGATTAGATCTAAAAGAAAAAGACAAATCTAATGACAAGATTGAATCCAGTCAATCTTCTAAGAAACCTAAAGAAGCTGAGAAAAACAAGCAAGTTGAAATCTTGGATGAACCTAAGCATGTGGAAACTCCTAAGGAAACTAGTATGAATTTAGAGCTAAGTGTTTGTTATGCAATGAAAAGGGTCATATAAAAAGAAAGTGTACTAATAAGTCATTCAATCATGTTAAGGATTTTTATTGTCATAATTGTCATGGTATGGGTCATAATGTAATTGATTATAGGAAACCTAAGTATGATAATGATAGGAGAAACAATAGAATGTCTAGATATACTAACCTTGTAGATAGAAGAAGATCTAATGAAAGGACATTGGGAGAAGGAAGATATTATGAAGATAGAAGATAGATTATGTGTTATAAGTGTAACAAATTAGGACACATTGCTCAAAATTTTCATGCACTTGATAATCAACAAAATCCTAGAAGTAGAGCACCTATATGTCAGTTATACAACAACTTTGGAGTCATAGAAAAGTACTAAAAAATGGAAATAAACTTCAAAGATAGAAGAAACAATGAAAGAAACTCCAAGAACAAAAGAAATGATAGAAGGAACCATGAAAGGAACTCCAAAACTAGCAAAGACATTGAAGAACAAAGAAACATTGTAAGTGAACTTTGAGAAGAATTTAATGAAGCATTTGTAAAAGGAATTAAATATCTCAAAAGAGAAGTTAGATGATAAGATAGGAAGATCAAAGTTAGTTGTTGAGTTTGATTCAATTAAGTTGAATTGAGCTTGTTCACAACATTAGTATTTTAGAACTTTAGTTAGAGACTGAATTAGAGGTAGCAAGGTTGGGAAAAGGTGTATTCAGTTACGTTTAGATGGTATCTAAGCTTGCTTGTGATTCACAGCTCATCTAAAGAAGTTACGATGGAATTTAGAGTTACTGGTACTATAGAAAGAATTGATTCTATAACAGAAGATAAAAAGTAAGTTTTTGCAGAGAATTTTGTGATGTGAAGTTTTAAGGATATTTGTCATAATGAAAGGAGGCTATAGTAAACCTTAGGAGACGTCCAAAGATTGGATAGATTATTTTGAGCAGTTATCTAATTGTAGAATGCAAGTAACAACTTTTTCATAGTTGCAAAAGTATGCAATTAATGCAAGTTCAATTCGAGGGATAAATGGAGAAAAAAATTGATTTTACTTCATTGCAAAAAAATTTGAAGTGAAGAACATTCTAAAGTGACTTGTTAGAGTGATTTTGTAGAAAACTCTATTTTCAGAAAGAGTCTATCTAGAAGACGTAGAAAATTATTTGAATTGCAAGTTTGAGTCGATTGGAAGTGAATATATGAATAAGGATATGGAACTAGTCTTTGACCACGACATGACTATGAAGCCAGGATTTGAACACTTAAAGGAATTAGAATTGTTTAAGTATCATTTTTATTGTGAATTAGATATAGATGAATGGACACAAGTTATACTAGATAGAATACATGATGGTAAACTGTGGATGCAAGATAATATAGCACACATTTTTGCCAACCTTATACATGAGGTAATTGGTCTTAGAAAACAAGGCACTATACCCATAGGTGAAAAGATGGTTAAGAAGAAAGTGGAAAGTTATACTTAGGAAGTATAGAATGGGAAAGCTATGGTAACCAACTCCATCAAGTAGGATGATATGAGATTTCTTAGCAGAATTATTGCTTATTCAATTTGTAAAAGTTCTAAGATAGATGAACTTTCAATTGGATTCATTTATGCAGCTTATAAGATATGTGTTGATAAAGAACAGGAAAATCTAAGTGAAATACTGAGGATGCAACTCATGGAGAACCTTGAAAAGATTAAAAGAACCAAGAATGGCATATTTAGATTCCAATCATTGATTAATTACATATTATTTCATGTGTTAAAGAGATTTCCCTACTTATTAGTAATAGAAATAATGAGTAGTGATAGGTGCATGATGGAAAGGATTACAGAGGTATGCAGAAGGCACCCTGCAGACATGATATTGGATAGTGGTAATTTGATAATGAAAACATTCCAAAAAGAGATCAAACAAAGATTTAGGATCTCACCTACAATTGTGGATATGTTCAAGAAAGACATATATATTCTAATTGACATAGATTATATTTAAATTCAAGTAGTGGAACCTTGGGAAACATTTTTGGATCCTTTGAGCTATGAGTTGAGTGATGATGTTGTAGTTGGCTATATTGATTTGTTGTTGAACTCAAAGAAAGATACAGCTGAGTACAGATTTGGCACATTTGATGAGATTACATAGCATGCTCATCAAGCAACCTTAGAGAAGGAATCTCACAAGAAGGTTGAGTCAATCACGAAGACAACATTATCTAAGGCTGGAATATCAGAAATTGAATCTAAGGCTATGAGATATACATTGAAGCAAGGTGTATTAAACATACAACTCTTGTCAATTTTAGTTGTTGAGACATCTTTAGAGTAGAACATACCATATGTGGTAGTATTCAATGTTCATCCTAGTGAAAATAAGAGAAAATCTAAGAGACTGGTTGAAGTAGTGACTACAAAGGTAGAGTGTCAAATAGATGGCTATAGGACCTAGCAAGAGGTAGAAAGAATTGTTAACAATTGAATCTAATGATGATGAAGAGGTTGAGGAAGAGGAAATTAAATAAGTAGAAAAGGTGACTCCACCTAATCAAGTAGTAGGAAAAGCTTGGCAACCATGGAAGCTAAAGATTGAGAAGATTAACACAACAATTACCAATGAGGGAAAATTTGTTCAGATGAACAAGTTCTATGACTTATACAATAATTTTGAGAATTATTCGATTGATATATCTACTATGAGATATATTATAGAAAATGATCTTAGTATGAAAGATATCAAAGGAGTAGTAAACCATAAATTCTATGAGAGACTTATAGATAAGAAGACTCCAGCAAGGGAAGAAGACCTTGAACTTTGGAAGTCTATGCCAAGGATTATCTACAAGATTGATGATGAAGATAAAATTAAGAGATTGTTAAATAACCCTTCTCCACATTTGAGGAACACATTGAGTCTACTTTTTTTCATGGCTGGTGAGAAGGATAAGTTGAGAAAGGAGACAATAGTAGCTATTATTTAGATATTGTAATAGACAACATCTTCTCTAGCTCCTAGAATGTTGGAAGTATTAGTAAATGGTGATACTATGAAGATTGGTCAAACCAATGTTACTCTTAACGTTGATGATACCAATCCATTTGGTAGATTTGAACCAAATGTACCTAACACCGAGGATGTTGAAGAAAAGTTGAAACAAATTGAGGAAGAGAAGAGACTAATAGAAGTTGAAAAGAAGAAGATAGAAGAAGCCAAGTAGAAATTGCTTGAGGAAGATAGAAAAAGAAAGGAAGATGAAGATAATAGAAGAATTTTTGAAGAAGAAAGGAAAAGAAAAATTGAGGAAGAAGAAAAGAAAAGATCAGAAGAGAGGAAAGAAAAAGAGGAAAAGGAAAGAAGAGGAAGAGAGGAAAGCTAAAGAAGCAAAGGGAGGATGAAACTAAACCATCTAGTTCATCTATTCAAATCTCTCTTGCTAATTTGGCTATTGATGATGATGATCAAACCAATCTGATTTCATCCTTATCTAAACTTTTATAGAAGAATAAAATGGTGATAATTTTACATAAATCACTAATTGAAGTGACTAACTAATTGCATAGTACTTTTACAGTACAACACATTGAGTTAGATCCCAAATTGAGAGTAGAAGAAGTGATAAATTCATTTGATGAAGAAATTACTAATTTTCTAAATGTTGCAGAGGCAAAGGCTCAAATTTTCCATGATGCTAACTTTTTTAGCATCATCTACTAGAATATCAAGAACAAATTAGTTAGTCTTGATACATGTGTAAAAGAACTTTGAAAATGTTAGTAGGAAGGGAAAGAATTGTTTGTTAAGTGTACCTTATCATACAAACTAACTAAGGATTTGGATAGTTAGATAGAGGCAAAGATAAGTGAGCTTGACACTTTATCTAGCCAGATCCCACACCCTTCTAGCAAAGTTGATGATTTTGAGAGTCAAGTTGCTAGTATTCATAGCAAGATCAAGAAACTAGAACTTTGGAAAGAATAGATTTTGAAGAGAACATTTGATTCTAGAGAATCTATTGCTCTAAAATTATCTTTTGTTGAGAAGAAACTAGAGGAATGTGTTAAGGCCAAGGAAACATATACAAACTTTTTGTATTCAGATATCAATGCAATTGAGATTACATCATATGCTTTATGTGCAATCCTCACATCAGTAGAGTCTACCAAAGAGAGATGGAACAAAGATATGGATAGCTTGAAGAGAATTTTTGATGATTGTATGAAGATCATATTAGCATAAGGAAGGATAGTAGTTTTGATAGTTTTTGGATAGCATCTTGACATTTTGACCTTGGAAAGAAGAAAATTAAAGGGGAGAGATGTGAAAATTGTATACATGAGATTTTTGGGAGAGATACATGTGTAGTATGAAGTATATTATAAAGGAGAGCATATACATAAATATTGTAATAGATGTAATGTTTATTTTGATAGTTAAGTTTTGTCACTTAGCCAAATTTCCCTATTTTGTTGCCATCAATGCCAAATGGGGAGACTGTTGACAATTGGCTAATTGTGATTTATAATTGTTGCCATTAATGGCAACACATGATGTACATGTTGAAAGGAAACCTCAAAAATAAAGATACTTAGTGCTTGGCTATCAAAAAATTGTCTAAGTACAGAATTTGGTTTACATCATTATATTGTTTTGTTTATAACATGATGTAGAAGTCATATTATGAAAAGAAAAGTTACATAGAGATAATATACATGTTGGTGATGAGATGTATAACCTTGGAAGTTTGTATGGACTGTATGGAACATATATAATCATGTTTTGATGATGCAAGACAATGGAATTGAAGGGAAGAATTGTTTTGTTTACAAAACAATTACTTGTCCAATTAGGTTACTCTAACTTGGAAAAGTGAGTTGTGAACTTAGCTAATCTAGAAGTAACTTATGTAAAGGAATGGTAGTTATGCAAAAGACTTCTTGCATAAGAAGTGTGCTATCTTGATATTATGAGGAAGCAAAGTACTTGCATGTTTTTGTGAAGTTATGCGAAATGGCTGAACTTTTGTGAAAGCAGTATATGCAAAGTTTTGTATGAGCTATCTGGAGATCTAAGACTGAGCTAAAGATTAGAGATCAGAAAAGGAACAAAAATAATAGTAAATTACTTGTTTGAGTATTGAGCTCTTCTTGTAGTTGAAACTGCATGTTTTGGCAATGGGCTCTTCTTGCATACATTATATCATAGCTCCTACTAGGGTTGGAATCTCCTAATAGGGATTCAAAATCTCCTAACAAAGATTCAAAGTTTCCTAACAAGGATTGCTTATACTAAATTTTCTCATTGACTCCTAACAAGGTCCATCCTTTAATAAAGAACATATATATCAGTATATTATCTAGTGGGTATCATCCCCACTAGGACTTTCCCTTGGCTAGGGTTTTCGTAGTTAATAAAATATGGCATTTTGAGTTATCTTTGTGCATTGCTATTGTTACTATTGAACATTACTTTATTAATTTGTTATGCATGGTTTAAAGTAAGTAATAATATCCAGTTGACAACTAAAGTTTGTAGATTACTGATTCACCCCCCCTTCTCAATAATCCCTATTTCTAACAAAATCTTCACTATTGCAACAATAAAATTAACCCATTAGGGTTATAATTTTGATCATGTCAAATGATCTACCCATGGAAGGTTCTACCCTATTAAAAGAGTTTAAGCTTGTTAGGTCTTACCTAGTTAAAGGATTTTACACTTACAATTAAGTAAAGACTTTGTTAGGATATTTGAAATAGGTCTATTAAAACCACTTTGTTAAGAGATTTTCCATAACTAAGTTATGACTTAGTACCTAATCCTTTGATTTTCTCTGAAAGTTGATTACAGATCTTATCTCTTTAATGTTTCTTATTTGATCTCCTTATCTAATATCTTCATTCTTTCCTTCACTATCTCCTTGTCTAATCTCCTTTCATACTTAGCCTTCCTTCACTCTATAATTATCTTATTATCCCCTTCACTTCACTTCTATTCTCTCATGCACACATTGATCCTAGGGTAGGAACCCTTCTTAAATAGACAATCTCATAAAATTCTAGATCTTAATCAATGATTCACAACTCATCCTTTTTTTCATTTACTCTTCTAATTTTCTATTTGGTTGATTTTATTTCCTTATGATTAATACCTCCTATAAGGATAAGTAATCTCCATATTAACTATCTCTACAATCTCTAAATATTACATAGATTTCATCTTAAAATTATTTACATACATGTATGTGCCATTATAAACTCATATGTAAAAATTTGTTTACTAGGCAATTGAATGTTCTGATGCTCAGTCATAACTAACATTGATGTTGTCACTCAGCTTCTATTTGCTTGACATATACTAACTCACTTGATGTTAATTGACTTCCCAAATGATCGACCTCTTCTTTGCTAGAATTGTATGCTAACTTGGTCTCTACTAGGGTGTTCGATAACCTCTAACCTATTCAGCTCATCATATAGACAAGTCCTTTGTAGCTTGGCCTTCTTTGGATGGCTTGGTCATAGTGATGACCATCTATAGATACCATGGGAATTACTAAATGTTAGAAACTAATAGGTAGCTTAGTCTTAGAGATCAAAACTATCTTCAACTGGTTTATTCTTCTATCTAGCTAAGTTTCTTTGTGATATTTCCCACTAGTTGTTTTACTAACTCTAGTATCCAAAATTCTATCAATTCCTTATGTCTTCTTCTTAGGATAGTCAGATTTATCTTCTTTAGATTCAAAGTACTCATAAATGTCTAAAATATTGAAAATAGGTGAAATATCCATGTCATCAAGAAATTCAACTTCAAAGGCATTTCCACTATCACATTTCTTCAAGACTTGCTCTTCATCTTCAACTTGCTATAAATTCTAATAGGAAATATTATCTTCTTCAAATGTACCATCACTTCATCTCTAACCTTAAAAGTCTTATGTTTCCTCTTCTAATATAGTCTCTCCTTATATCCCTTATTACTATTAATCATATTACTCCTCACTTCCTCATGAATTTTTTTCATAAAGTCCACGAATTCCTCATCTTTAGCACTATATTTCAACCTAGTATTCAAGTTCCTCAAATCTATAGTTATTATAAGATGGATTCCATTAAAAATATCAAAATGTGTCTTCTTAGTAATTATATTAACTAAATTTTTATATTCAATTTATAATTGTACCTAGGCCAAGTACAAAATAGTAGGATTTTTTTCCAATCAAACATCTCAACAAGTTACCAAAACTTATGTTCACAACTTTAGTTTATCCATCTATGTGTGGATGATATGTAGAACTTAACTTAAGATTGGTATTAAAATTTCTCCAAAGTGTTCTCCAAAAGTAAATAGTAAACTAAGTATGTCTTTGCAAAACAATAGTCTTAGAAAATCCATGTAATGTCGCAATCTCTCTAAAAAATGAGTCGGTTATATGTACTGCATCTGATGTCTTCTTACAAGGTATGAAATGTGTCATCTTAGGAAATTTATAAACCACTACAAAGATATAATCATTACACCATAAAATTTTTTATACTAATATCTTCTCAAGGCTTAGAAGAAACAAAAAAAGGTGTATACAATCCAATATTTTTATTTTTTCCTTAAGTAACTTGAAAATTTTTGCAACTCTTCACCATATTTTGAAAACCCTTATGTATCTATATGGCAAAAAGTATCTTTTTGTAATCAAATTTACTATATTATCAATCCCAAAATATCCTAAAAATCAACCACTATGTTTTTCCTTAATCATATTTTCTTTTGTAGACGCTCTAGGTTTACACAATTGAATTCCCTTAAACAACATGCCTTCTTGAATAAAACAATAAACCCACTTATCTTTTTCTTAATTACATGGTTCTTACGAGATTTCCAAGGTTTTGTAAAATTAATATTAGTTTCATATAAGTACTTCAAATAATCAAAACCAAGCACTTCTACTCTCATCTCCATCATAGGCTCCTTTTTCTACTCAACATATCATCTACTCAATTAGGTTGTCCACTTCTATGTTTCAATGCAAAATAAAAAAATTTCATATAATCAACCTATTTCATATGTCTCTAATTCAACTTATTGTGGCTTCACAAATACTATAAAGCTTTGTGATTATTGTGCAATACAAACTCTCTAGCCATCAATTAATGTCTCTATTTCTTCAAGGCACAAATAATAGGAGAGAACTCCTAGTCAAAGAAAAAATAGGTCTTTGTAGCATCATTCAATTTATCACTATACAAAGATATAGGCTTCCCTTATTGACTCAAAATAGATCCAATTGCACTTCCTCTAGCATTACAGTCAGCTTGAAAAAATTTCATAGAATTACACAAAGCTAGCATGG
This sequence comes from Cupressus sempervirens, assembly GCA_028749045.1. Classification (NCBI taxonomy): domain Eukaryota; kingdom Viridiplantae; phylum Streptophyta; class Pinopsida; order Cupressales; family Cupressaceae; genus Cupressus; species Cupressus sempervirens. Next base: position 655,818,452 of record CM053788.1, read on the forward strand.
GTAATTTTGTGACCTTTTCTTTCAATGTTGCAAATATTTTATTTTCTCCATGTGTCCTTCTAAACTCCTTTTTATGACTCCTTATAGTCTTTGTCCTAGCATTAGAAACTGAACTAAAATTTATGATTAAATTTCTATAGGAATTTGCCAATCCATAAAATGATCTAACTTCTCTAGCACTCTTAGGTGTAGGCCACTCAAGAATAGATTTTACCTTCTAAAGATCCATCTTCAACAAATTAGTAGAAATAAAAAAACTAAGGTACACAATCTCTTCTTTCATAAATTTTTTTTTTTTTTTTCAAATTTATCAACAACTTTTCTATTTTTAACCTCGACAACACTTGTCTAATATGCATTAGATGTTCTTATTTTGTCTTACTATAGATTAGTATGTCATAAAAAATATACAATCACAAATTTACCCAAGAACTATTGACATTCCAGTCATGTTTATTATTAGTGACATATAATTTTTTAGATTGTAAGTACCGACTGAGCCTATTGTATAGTTAACAATGTTAACCAAGTATTTTAGTTGCTATCAAGTTCTATAGTTGCTACTAAGTCCTTTAAACAGATTTTAGTTTGCACCAAGTAGTTATTATTATGGTGATGATCAGTAGTATAAACTGAGCATCTTAGTGTATGCTAAGTTTACTAGTACAAACCAAGTTGTGTAGTGCTTACTGAGTTCCCAGTTGTTGTGATGCGAGTCTAGAGTTAACTGAGCTACTCAGTTTATATTAAGCTTGTAGTGATAGCATTGACCAAGCTATGCAATGTAAATTGAGTGATTCAGTTTATATGCTAAGTTTTGCAATATTCACCAAGTCACCAATATAGATAGACTTCAAGACTACTTGGAAGTGATCAGTATGGAACAAGATTCTATGTCTATTGAGTGCATGATGATGCCGAGCATTGATAGTGGATGCCGAGTATCAGAACCTCACCAAGTCACTCTTTAGAACATGAGTTTCTATACTTTGGATGAATTTGTAATATCTGTGTAAACTAGTATTGTGGCTAAATTTGTAATTTTGTAATTGGATTGGTATATATGTAATATATTTTGATACATCCAATATGATGATATGAAGTAATGTAACAAGAAGAGAAAAAAGAAGAGCAAATTAAAAATGCTACAATAGTATAAGGAGCAACAAATATTTATCTATCATAGTAAGGTGATTTATACACTTAGAGGAATCTCATTCAGTAAACAAAATTGTAGATCAAAGATCAGCTACTACTTCATCTTAATAGGTGGATCAGTCAAATCCTTTAAACAATGTAGACCTAATAGTCTTGTGTAAATCTCTTTATTGAGTGCATAATTTACTTTATGTTTGAAAATCCTTTGCAAGGTGGACCTAGTAGTCGTTATTGCTCCTAATAGGGTAGATCATTAGAAGTGATCATTGTAAGCCTTTATAGGACAACTTTATACTACAATACTAAGCTTGTGGGTATCATCCCCACCCTAGTTTTACTTTCTATTTGGAAGGTTTTTGGGTCACCAAAATTGTATGTCAAAAGTGTTATGAATGCTTTAATGTTTTTAGTTTCTCATTCATGCAATTAGATTAGAATATACATGAGAGATTAATTGTTGATTAAGGAATAAGTTTTATTGGTTACTGATTCACACCTCCCCTCTCAGTAACTTAGCCTATCATAATATTTCCAAAAATTGGTATTAGAGCTTTGTGGTTCTTAGAGAAAAGTTTAACAACTTAAGGAAAGATTAAAGGTAATGGAGGTATTTAGACTTGACATGGCTATTGACAATGAGAAGCTAGATTTTGAATTGGCTATTGGACAACTCAAGAAAGCAAAAGAGAAACTCTCTCAATCCTTGAAAAGAAGAAAATATCTTGCAATCCTAATGAATGATCAACTCTAAATTGAAGAAAGATTTGAAGACATCCATTTGAGCAATTTAGATGAAGCTATTGAAGTAGTCAAAGAACTATTGGAAAAGAATAGTACTCTTCAAGAAGAAGTAAGAAAACTAAGGATAGAGCAAGAAATTTAGTCAGAAATAATGTGTGAAGTCATTGAAGAGAAAAAAAAGATGAGAGACAATATAGAAGGAAAGAAAAATGAAATTCAACACCTATCCCTTCAACAGTCAGACTTCATTGATCAGCTCACCAATGCAAATGAAGAAATCATAAATCTAAGATAAAAAAATGAAAGATTGCAAAATTATCTAAACACTGAAAGGGAAACCAATGAAAGGATGTTAAATCTCAAGAAAACATGAATTAGTTGAATGAGAAAGTCATTATAGACAAAAAGGAAAAGAAAGAATTGGATATATAGAAGAAGGTGAATCACCCAAGCAAGGAGCTCAAAAGAATAAAAAACCTCCTTGCAGTAACTATGCTAAGATAGGTTATACACCAAACAAATGTTAGAGCAATGGAAAATAAAAATTCAATGAAAAATGCTACAATTGTAATGAGCATGGTCATGGAGAAAATGAATGTAAAGAGAAACCAAAATTTGAAGGCAAATGTCACAAATGTAAGAAGCATGGGCACAAGTCATCAAAATGCAAAACTAGGATATTGAATCTAGCAGAATAGATTGTAAAAGTTATATTTGGTTGGGACTACAATACTTGGTTCACATGTCATTACCTATGGAGAATTTGGACACATTGGAATGAATTGTGAGAAACATCACATGAGGAAAATAGATACTAGTAGAAGATGTTTTATTTGTATAGAACTTGGTCATCTTGCCAAGAATTATATGAATAAAAGAATTGAAGATGAAAAGAAGGCAAAAGCTGATAGCATTAGAAAAAAAATGAGACAATAATGGATTCCAAAATCTTTTGCAATTCCATGTCCAAGCAATGATGATCAAGTCATGCCAAAATTGGGTGACTTTACCATTTCCACTTGATTTATCAAAGGAGAACTAGAACTAGGATATTGAAGAAAACATCTCGTATTAGTTCCAGTTGATAGGGTGAAAGATCCATATCAACATTCATGATGTAAAGGGATCATCAAGTAAGAGATGGAAGCCACTACTGAGTTACTATCCTTACTGAGCAAGGTCGAGTTGCAGGCTCTACCAAGAAAATTCAGGAGGAAATAAGTTTTGTATGGTTACCAAGTCATGAAATACTACCAAGTATTCAATGCAAGTGATGCGGATGATAGTCTATCATTTGAGAAAACAATCGTACTAGGCATTTATGGTGGAATTTGCTAAAAAGGGTGAAAACAAAGTCATTTCTCATTGTGAATTTTTGAGAGCTATTTGTGTAGATTGATATTTAGAGCATTTCAAGTGGTTTATTACTGAATTTTTTCATATTCTCTCAAAACCTACCAAGAAAAGATGTCATCCACCATCAACAAAAAAAAGAGAGGTTCAGACATGCTGATTTGAGGTGTGGAATGGAAGGAACTAGACTTTAAGTTGACTCCTATTGTTGCAAAAACCTTAGATCAGAGTGGAGTGTAGTCACAAATTCCTCCAAAGGTACTATTAATTAATGATCTTCATTTGCATTTCAAATGTACTATTCAAGATATTAGAAAATTAGAGATGGATGAATGTTTGAAGGAGTTATGCATTGATGGTGTGTTGAAACCTAAGCATCAACATCTCAAGACAAAAAATTGGCATTCCTCATATGCCACATGATTTCCAAGTAAAATGGACAAGGTTTATCCTAAGTCATGTGCATTGTGACCAACTATAGTTGGATCAACAAATTTTGATAAACAAGAAGATGATCCACAAAATCCCTAGTCTTCCAATGTTTGCAAAAGAAAAAATGACTAAAATCATAGGTCGGGTTGAATTGGAGAAGAAAACCCTTGCCGAGTGGGATGGAAGGGGAATGAAGATAAGTTATGTTATTGACATGGAATTAAAGTTTGGTATACATGTCATCACTCACAAAACCTACACTTCAAGTAGGTTGAATACTGTATTTGTGAAGTAGTTGATTTAGCATATAATGTGGTAAAAAATAATCTCACTTGACCTTGCCAAGTTACTGCTGAACCAGTTCAACGAGAACATGAAGAGCATCAAAACTTCCAAAATATCTCGTTGATTGTTGAGATTCCAATCATGTTTTTTATTAGTGACATACACTTATTTAGATTGTAAGTATCAACCAAGCATATTGTATAGTTAACAATGTTAATTAAGAATTTTAGTTGCTACCAAGTCCTTTCAACAAATTTCAATTTATGCTGAGTAATTACTACTATGGTGATGATCAATAGTGTAAATCGAGCATCTTAGAGTATGCCAAGTTTACTAGTATAAACTAAGTTGTGTAGTGCTTACTGAGTTTGTAGTTGTTGTGACTCGAGTCTAGTGTTAACCAAGCTACTAAGTGTTAACCAAGTGAGCCAGTTATACCAAGCTCATAGTGATAGCATTGACTGAGCAATGTAGTGTGAATCAAGTGATTTAGTTTATATGCCAAGTTTCATAATATTTGTCAAGTCACCAGTGTAGACCAAGTTCAAGACTACTTGGAAGTGATCAGTATGGACCAAGTTTCTATGTCTACCAAGTGCATGACAATGCTAAGCATTGAGAGTGGATGCCAAGTATTAGAACCTCACCGAGTTAGCCTTTAGAACCTGAGCTTCTACACTTTGGCTGACTTTGTAATATTTGTGTAAACTTGTATTATGGCTGACTTTGTAATTTTGTAATTGGATTGGTATATGTAATATATTATGACATGTCTAATATGATGATATGCAGTAATGTAACAAGAAGAGAAGAAAGAAGAACAAATTAAAAAGGCTACAATAGTATAAGGAGCAAAAAAGATTTATCTATCATACTAAGGTGATTTGTACACTTAGAGGAATCTCATTTAGCAAACGAGGTTGGAAATCAAAAATTAGCTACTATTTCATCCTAACAGGTGGATTAGTCAAATCCTTTAGACAAGGTAGACCTAATAGTCTTGTGTAAATCTCTTTACCAAGTGCATACTTCATTGTATGTTTGAAAAACCTTTTGCAAGGTGGACCTAGTAGTCCTTATTGTTCCTAATAGGGCAGATCATCAGAAGTGATCATTATAAGCCTTAACAGGCCAACTTTATATTGCAGTACTAAAGCTTGTGGGTATCATCCCAAACCCAATTATACTTTCTTTTTGGAAGGTTTTTGGGTCACCAAAATTGTATGTCAAAAGTGTTATGAATGCTTTAATGTTTTTAGTTTCTCATGAATGCAATTAAATTAGAATATAAATGAGGGATTAATTGTTAATTAAGGATTATATTTTATTGGTTATTGACTCACCCCTCCCCTCTCAGTAACTTAGCCTATCATAATATTTCCAACAAAAACCTCTTCAAAACTTCATTCATCAATCTTATAAAAGTACTAGGTGCATTAGTTAAACTAAAATGCATAATCAACCACTCATATAAACCTTCATTACTCTAAAAATTAGTCTTCCATTTTATAGCCTTCTCCAATTCAATATGACCATATCCATTTTTCAAATAAATCTTTGTAAAATATTTTTCTCGAATCAAATTATCCCTTATGTCATCTATTATAGGCAAGAGAAATCTATATTTAAGTATTATTCTATTTATATCTCTAGAATAAGTGCACATTCTTTGTTCCCCATTATTCTTAGGTGGAAATACAATCGGTACAACACAAGGAATAAAAATTTCTCCGATTAAACCCTTCTCAATAGACTATTGCATTTGCACATTTATTTCTTCATTCTCTCAAGGTGCTAGTTTATGTAGTGCTTTATCATATCTCTTCATTTCCTTAACAAATTGATTTTCTTCAGCCAAGAAAACTAACTATAGTATAATGATTCTCTTTAGGTTTCTTATTCAAAGGAAATAATATTTGTAGCTTTCCATTAGCCCAAATAGTATACTAATTCAATCTACCTATAAACACTCAAAAATAGTTCATGTCTACTATTTAATCACTTTTTCATACTAACACGTCCCATTTTCTCATTTCACTAATTTTGATCTTTTGGACAACTTTATTATCTTTTGATTATATTTCAACAGTATCCTTCATCATTTGTATCCCCTTTGAAATCCATTATAAATCATTTTAGAATCAATTTCCATTTTATCCAAACTTTCCATAATCAACCTGAAACTATTTCAACATCATCAGAATCATCCCAAATAATCTCTAATCAACCCAAAACATGTCAAATATGTCAAATAAATCATCATCTATCAAACTAAATCATCATCTATCAAACCCTAGGTATTTTCATATCCCTCATTACCTTGGAAACCTATCAAATCTTATCAAACCTATTAAATCTAAGCATAGTATTGTCATGTCCCTCAATGGTAGGTCAAATCTATCATTTGTTATCACCCAATCATTGAAATTTTTGATTCCATCAGTGTTAGATCATGGAATTATCTAATCAATTGAATAACATTGATAATTTCCATCATCCTTATACATCAATTTGAATCTTGTGGCATTTACAATGTCTGTCACATATTCTTAATCCATGTCACGTGTCCTTGGCATGTTATCAATCCTAACCAGTCATTATATTTGATCATCGATTTGATCTACCCATCATTATCCTAGTCAATTTGCATAATCATCAAAGGATATTATCATATTTATTTTATCAAATTGGCCAATCATTTACTAATTTATCCTATAGGATTAGATAACCCATAATCTAATCCTATGTCAATTCAACCATTTTCATCATGCATTACTCATTACTCTTGCTAACCAACTTTCTCAATATATTGAAATTTATTAATTAATTGATTCATCTTCACAAACTATGGGAATTCTAAAATTCTTTAAGTCCTATTTTCCACTTCAAATTTCCATTTTACTAATTTCCATTTGTGTGGATATATGAACTTTTAATTTAAATAGTCCACCTATTCTTGACACATGGACATGATGTGTCATAGTTATTATCCTTACACTTGGCTAAAATATGTCAAACTTGATATATTTTATTCCTTATGCATTTCTATGATAAGCCTCCATCATCATAGATTCTTGGCTAAAAGTGGCTTTGAGGTGTTATACACATGTCATAGATTCTCCTCCACTTTTAGCCATGTTGACTTTCATACATCATAGAATCCTACATTTGGCATATTTTGTCATGGTTCTCATATATATTCTAAGAAATATAATTCCAAGTTGCACATACTAAGTAACAAGTGTCCATCGCCTCATTCAATTCTCTCCTCTTGCACGTTGGCTATAAATTGAGCCATCTTGCTCTCATTTTTGATCTCTTAGAACCCATTAGGATTAAAACCATGCTTCTAGTACTCTCAATAGAATCATCATAGAATTAGTATTTGATTTCAATTGTATAGGTACTATAGGAAATTAGATCTATATCAAATAGAGAAGAAAGGGTGACATGGGAACTATAGTTGAAGAGGGAGTTTGAGTACTTGTTTTATTTCCTTAAGCTTCAATTGGTTTTCATGGTATATTATAAGGGTTTAGTGTATTTTGATATAGTTTTGTGTTTTCTCATAGTATGATAGGTTCTAACCCATTTTCTAGTCCTACAATTTCTGAACCTGATGTGAAGATCATGATTACTAACTTGGGTTTCTTTGTTTTATGCTTGTAGGTGCAAGGAAGGAGCTTATTCGAAGGAGTGCAATGTTTGTATACTCTTTAATATCACATATAGTAGGAACATGGTTTTAGATTTCATTTATAAATTTATATAGCTTTTTATCTCAGGTGTGCACTCTTCTCTGTTAGGGTGCACTTGAGGCTTTTAGGAAGCTATTTTAGGGGCCTAGGAGTTTGTATAACCTTTGTTTATTATTGACACCTAACTAATTGCACTCCAAAACCACCAATGACTCCCTTCTAAGCCCCAAGTGCACTAAGGGAACACTCTACATTGTCATAGCACACTTGGTATGGTAGCTTTTAGTTTTGCATATTTTGGGCATCATTTCCCTTAGTGTACACCTAGTCTCCCAACTGTGCTATGAAACTACCAACTATGCTCTAACTAGAACCAACTACACCAAGGGAATAGTTGGTAATATTTGAGTGCACTTGGTGACCTTCTAAGTTTTTTTGGCCTTCTGGGGTGTAATCAACTTTTTCAGAGCGTAGTTTGTCCACATAAAAGGTTATGTGATTTTAATCAAATTTTGCATCTAGGGTTTCAATTTCATTCTAGGACCTAGGGTAGATGTTTTTTGTATTACTGATAATCTATTTGAAACATGTGGAAATCCTTGGGAGAAGATAAATGAATTAAAAAATAGTGATTCCTTATTGTAGGATGTTGATGAAGACCTATGTGCTTGTTCAAACTTCGTGTGTGACTTTCCTAGATTAGATAACACTTCATTTGGTGCTCTAAAATGAATATATTTTTTTGTTTTGTTTAGTGTATATTCATTTTTTAGAACCCTATTATATTCATGGACATATCCTCTCCCCTCACCATTCATGGATCTTATGTGCAAGAGAAATCTATGCAATTTGTTTAAAAAGGTCTACCTTGGAACCAAGATTCATCACTTGGTGAGTCCCAAGGGTTGACCTCAAAGTAGTCATGAGCCAAAGCTAGGTCAAAAATCCATTTTTTATACAAAAATTGATATAGTTCATGCCATGCCAATGGTATTTTTGCAAGATAACTCTCCTCTAGTAGTCTTCTGTTGCATCAAACCTTAGTTCTCAGAGCTGGGATGTAAGGAAACTCAGGTGCAGAAATAACTTCCTACATTAATCTCTTAAGGAAAGTATTGTGCAAATTCTTTTTAAATCCTTACAATTTTATATTCACTTTTGGTAAAACAACAATATTATAACCAACCATGAATATAGAAAATAGGTAGAGAAATAATAACACATAAACACAAAGATATGCCAGTGGGGAAAATCCTTTTGGTAAAACAACACAACCTCTCCAAAACCTACACAATGTATTATCTCCAACTCAAAGGTTACAACACACTTGCAGTGCAATCTCTTTCAGGACATAGAAAAATTATCCAGAAGCTACCAAAAATACACTACTTCCACTCACAACTATCTACAACCCTCAAAGTTCTTATATAATGCATTTTCCATTATAAGGGCATCTTCCAAAGATAGCTCTTACATGTCATAGGAATCCATCATAACTGTTTCAGTCATGATTTCCTTATGCACAATTAAATTTTTCAAAGATAGTACTTATGCAATATAGGAATTTGACATAACCATTTTTAGTCATGATCTCCTTACACATGATTAAATATTCCAAAGATAGCTCTTATCCATCATAGGAATCCATAATAATTTTTCATGTCCCCTTTTCAAATAATTAAAAAATAATAACCTTTGCTAAGGCAGGCAGGCCTAAGAAAGTGAAGTTTCGGAAAAAGGGGGTTAATCTTTGGAAACCGTTGGACTAATAAATGAAAATTATTATTAAAATATGTTTCATTAACCTCTCTTGGACGTGAGTTACATTTATGCCCTCTTTTAAGGGGTTTGGAGGCATTTTGGGTTGATACCAAAACTTGATTTTGCTCATTTCTTTGTTATTCTTCAGAGGTTGCCAAACCTGTGGAGGAGACCCAAGAACGGGAGTTTGCAAGTTTCCAGGGAGACCCAAGAATGAGAGTTTGCAGGTTTCTAGGAAGGCTAAGGATGGGAGTTTGAAACCATTCCATGTGCATGCTCATACAGAGTTTTCCTTTGTGCTGAATAGTGCAGATTTGTGAGTTTTCGGGGTTGTTTTTTGGTATGAGTTTGGTGTTTTCAGTTGAGTATTTCATATCAGTTTGGGTTTCTGCTGTATTTCAGACTTTAAGATGTTAAAATAGATCTGAATATATGTATTGTGATGTGATTAAACTTTTGAGAGAGTTTATTAGTGTTTTTGTGGTGTTTTCGGGCATTTTTGTGTTAATTTCGGGAGCCCGATGAGCATAGTTTTTGTCCTACATTTGTGAGCTGTTGTGTAAAGGCTATACAGATCTAGAAATGTCATTTTGTAGGCTGTTATGCTACTGAAATTTCTGTAAAAATTTCCATTTTCAGATTTATTAATAATAGGTGAAGCTGTGAAGCTTTTGGCACCATTTCTGGCATACCCGATTTGGGGTTTCTTGAGAAATTTGGAGGATCTTTGTAATATTGGTTGTTTGATTTTAAAGATATGATTTGAGGCTTGAAATATCATGTAAAATAAGAAAAGGGAAATTTTAGTGGTATCAGAGCCATGATCTTTCCAGCTTGAGGGTTTGTAGAAGCTTGCATGTCAGTTTAAACAACTACACAGATCTTGCATGTCAGTTTTGACAACTACCTAGATCTTGCATGTCATAATTTATGATTGCATGTTGCTTCTAATCAGCTGCATGTCAAAATTTATGGTTGAATGCTACTTCTAATCATTTTCATGTTAGTTCTTAGTGAATTTGGTGGTTGTAGAAGTTTGCATGTCAGTTTTGACAACCACCCAGATCTTGCATGTCAGTTTTGACAACTACCCAAATCTTGCATGTCAGTTTTGACAACTACCCAGATCTTGCATGTCAGTTTTGACAACTACCAAGATCTTGCATGTCATAATTTATGATTGCATGTTGCTTCTAATTAGCTGCATGTCAAAATTTATGGTTGTATGCTACTTCTAATCATTTGCATGTTAGTTCTTGGTGAATTTGGTGGTTGCATGTTGCTTCTAATCAGCTGCATGTCAAAATTTATGGTTGCATACTACTTCTAATTATTTTCATGTTAGTTCTTAGTGAATTTGGTGGTTGTAGAAGTTTGCATGTTAGTTTTGACAACTACCTAGATCTTGCATGTTAGTTTTGACAACTACCCAGATCTTGCATGTCAGTTTTGACAACTACCCAGATCTTGCATGTCATAATTTATGATTGCATGTTGCTTCTAATTAGTTGCATGTCAAAATTTATGGTTGCATGCTACTTATAATCATTTGCATGTTAGTTCTTGGTGTTTGAAGAAGTTATATCCTATTGGGGTTACACTCTACTTTATCTAGAATGGACAGGTATAGTACACAGTCTCAGAGGATACGATCTTGGACAATTGATATCCAGAGTCAAAACAGTAGAAAGGATGGTTATTTAGACATTCGAGATAAAATTATGAAAATAAGCCATGACATATCTGAACAGTTGATTGAGCACCATCGTATAATGAATGACATGTTGTCCAACCCAGCTAAGGTGGATAAGTTTACCAAATTTCTATTTGGCAAATTTTCTCACAGGACAGATGACACAATTTCGAAGAACTTGCATGAGGAGTTTGAGAAACTAGCTGATAGCTAGGTAGAGGTCTCAGATTCTACTTTGCCATAGGAGGTGGTGGGAAAGGATATTACACAGATTAATAGTAACGGTCAACTTGATACTCAAATTGAGACAATTGTTTATAGGTCGTCAAAGGGTGATGCCACAGGTATTCAGTATGGTATAGTTACAACAGGCAGTGACTACAGTGTAGTGGGTTCAGATGATGATTATGAGGATGTTGTTGTGCAGGATGGTGAGATACCTGGTAGAGATGAGTAGACATTGAGCATTCATGACTTTGCTGAGAAAGAGTACCAAGCACAATTAGATGCTTCATCACATGAGGTTGAGGCTGGTAGTACTTCACATGATTTGTCCAGCCAACTGAAGGTGAACAAAGATAGTATTGTGACTTCATTATCTCATCATGACATGTATGTGGAGTTAGTTGGTATTGGTCATATTACTTAGGTGAGGAGTTTTCTTGAGTTACCAGTTGATTCTGGTTTACGGATATGGACTCGAGATTGTTATATTGGCGTTTGGGATTCAGTTGACTGGAGATCTTTAACACTCTTTGGTAGCAATGTTTGTTTGGGTGCTATCATGGATTTGATTAGTAGATTACAAGGTGTTGTCTTTTCTTGTGCCAGTATCTTGCCTGATGTTGGTATTAGTTTTTATACACCGATGTTGGGCTTTGTTCATATATCCAGTCGACCATACTTGCTGGAATGTGTTGATGATATTTCATATTTGGTAGTGTGTATAGATGAGTCCCAGGATCATATTGGCATTGATGACATCTAGTAGGATGCAGTGGACAGTTTTGAAGACTTAGTTTCCTTAGGTATAGAGGAGTTGGACAGTAATGCTAATGTTTTTGATACTCTGTATGTTGATATGAGCTTTAGATTTGATTCACAGGATATGGATGGTAATACTCTAGAGACTAGTAACTTTGAGGATACTCCTTTAGACAGTGCATCAGAGGAGGTTTGTAGGAGGCAGTCAAGCTAGTGCCATCATGTGTCTAATTAGTTGAGAGTTAGTGACCAAGACATTGCTATCACTTGCTAGCATTTCGATGCTGCTCGTGAGTTGTTAGTAGTTTATGGATGGGGTTCTCCTACTAGTGATGAGTAGGGAGGCAGTTATCTTTCCTTGACAGAGTTCCACTCTTTATGGGAGGCTATTCGGATTTTGAGAAAAAATTATATGCAGTTGGTAGCTGACAAATATTATCTTATGGAGTGGGGCAGTACAACATATGATGCATTGTTGGCCAAGGAAGATGAGGTGAGTGAGCTTACTGAGCAGCTTGAGGTGACTTCTGAGATTCTTGAGAGTACACAGTTGGCTTTCAAGGAGTCACAGTTTCATTTGGCTAAGGTGACCATGGAGTTAGAGTGACTACAGTCTTTACTTGATTCTATACAGTCAAAGGCTATGGTGTTTGGTGATCCGAGGATGTCCATGGCCAAGATTGTCAGAGACAATGGAGATGGGGATGCATCCATCCTTGATACTAACATTGGCATATCAGGTTCATTCCCACTAGAGTTAGGTTCAGTTGAGTTGGGTGTTGTAGCAGATTGTTGTATGCCTGACATGGTGGTGGCCTCTATTATTGATGGCACGAAGACTAGAGATGTATCGAAGATCATGTGTGATGTTGGTGAGTCTGCAGTTGGCATGGTTTCTGCTAGTAATACTACTCCCTTGGTGATATCTTCAGAGGTAGTAGTCAGTACCAACATGGTTAATGATCAATTGCAGTTAGTTTCATCTAGATTATAGTCTGAGCCACTGACTGAGATTGGCGAATTCTATCAGCATTACACTGTGAGTTTGATGCCTCAAGATGAGAGTTGTGATGGGCATGACATGGTGATAGGTTCTGCAGTTGACAGCTTGATAATATGTGACTTAGAGCAGGAGTTTGGGAGTGATGCTTCAGTGGGTGTTGTTATTGATTCTACTCCTTTGGCTATGACATCTCCTGAGTTAGCTAGTGATCAGTCACAGTGGGCTGTATCACTTGTTCATGGTGAGCTGTTGAATGAGGTTGGTTTTTTTAATCAACATTATATTGCAGGGTATGTACATCAGTTAGCATTTGATCCTTGTTTTGAGGAGTTGATGGCAGGAAAATTTGGTTTGATTTCCATTTCTTACTTTTTATCTTGTAATGTCTTTTCACCATCAGCAGTGCATGGGAGTTATGGTTATGAGATAGTGGCCGGTGATTTGAAGAGTTGTGTTGACTGCAGGAGTTGTACAGTCTGTGGATTCTCCATACTTGGTACAATTTCATTCGAGAGCATTCACCATTGTTGCAGAGTTGGATTGTACATTCCGTATAGGCCAATGGGATGCGTTGATGGTATTTACTATGTTGGTAGTTTGATTTGTCCACTTTACTTGGGTTCTGATGTTCTAAGAGTTTGTGTCTCATGGGTTTTTGACTATGGTAGTGGTGATTTTGGAGTTTGGTTGAGCTATAATTGTCAGTTTGATTATGGATTCCTCTTGGTCATATTGCAGAGGATATTGCAGGAGCCTGTGTTAATTGGTAGTAGTATAGTTCATGACTACATTTGGGATCCACATGGATTGATTGTTTTATTGTTCAGCCATTGCTTGAGGACAAGAAATGTTTGGGAGAGGAGGACTTGTCATGTCCCCTTTTCAAATAATTAAAAAATAATAATCTTTGCTAAGGCAGGCAGGCCCAAGAAAGTGAAGTTTCGGAAAAAGGGGGTTAATCTTTGGAGACCGTTGGACTAATAAATGAAAATTATTATTAAAATATGTTTCATTAACCTCTCTTGGATGTGAGTTACAGTTATTCCCTCTTTTAAGGGATTTGGAGGCATTTTGGGTTGATACCAGAACTTGATTTTGCTCATTTCTTTGTTATTCTTCAGAGGCTGCCAAACCTGTGGAGAAGGAGACCCAAGAATGGGAGTTTGCAGGTTTCCAGGGAGACCCAAGAATGGAATTTTTCAAGTTTCCAAGAAGGCTAAGGATGGGAATTTGAAGCCATTCCATGTGCATGCTCATACAGAGTTTGCCTTTGTGCTGAATAGTGCAGATTTGTGAGTTTTCGGGGTTGTTTTTTGGTATGAGTTTGGCGTTTTCAGTTGAGTATTTCATATCAGTTTGGGTTGCTGCTGTATTTCAGACTTTAAGATGTTAAAATAGATCTGAATATATGTATTGTGATGTGATTAAACTTCTGAGATAGTTTATTAGTGTTTTTGTGGTGTTTTCGAGCATTTTTGTGTTAATTTCGGGAGCCCGATGAGCATAGTTTTTGTCCTACATTCGTGAGCTGTTGTGTAAAGGCTATAAAGATCTGGAAATTTCATTTTGTAGGCCGTTATGCTGTTGAAATTTCTGTAAAAATTTCCTTTTTCAGATTTATTAATAATAGGTGAAGCTGTGAAGCTTTTGGCACCATTTCTGGCATACCCGATTTGGGGTTTCTTGAGAAATTTGGAGGATCTTTGTAATATTGGTTGTTTGATTTTAAAGATCTGATTTGAGGCCTGAAATATCATGTAAAATAAAAAAAGGGACATTTCATAATTCAAGATGCCAATAGATGCAAGTGGGTAACACATCAACATGCCAACTAGACATGTACACTCACACTTAATTACATTATTTGAAAAAAATATATTTTCAAAATAAATAATGAGAAAAGGAATTATGCAATGTTGAGACACCTTATTCCTAAGATTCTCCCACTCATTGAATACCTTGTAAGAGCAACAAGAACATAATAAGAACTAACTACTATAGGTTGAAAGGCCCATAGACTCTAAACACCGTCTAAAATTCTCTATGCCTACTGGTTTCATTAATGCATCTACAACATTCTTTATAGTATCTACCATCTCCAAATTTACCTTTCCATCTTCCACCATATCTCTCACAAAGTGAAATTGCACACCAATGTGCTTCGTTTTGGCATGGAAAGTTGGATTCCTTGTAAGGAAAATAACACTCTAACTATTGTAACAAATAATAATCTATCTTGCATCAACACCAATATCAGAACACAATCTCCTAATCCAAATAGCTTCCTACAAGCACAAGTAGTAGCCATGTACTCAATTTCTATAGTGGACAAAGTGACCACAAGTTGTCATTTACTCATCCAACTAATGGCACCACCAAACATAGTGAACACGTAAGCTTTGCTGGATCTCCTTTTGTCAATATCACCACCTACCCAATCTAAATCCACAAACCTACAAATAAAAATTGAATGCAAAGTTCTAGAAGAGTTACCATGATAACAAATGGAGTAATCTAATGTACCCCTCAAATATTTGAATACTCACTTAACTACATCCCAATGTACGCATCCAAGATTAGCCATAAATCGGCTTAGAACTTGCACTACTTGGGAAATGTCTAGTCTAGTACAAATCATAGCATACATAAGATTGCCAATTGCACTACCATAAGGTAATCTACTCATGTCCTCCACCTCACTAGGAGATTTTGGACAATCATCTACATATAACTTTGTTCCCATAGAAACAGGGACATGTAATGGTCTACAATCTACCATGCTAAACCTTTCCAACACAAACTTCACATACTTACTCTAACTCAACCAAAGTTTTCTATTAGATCTATCTCTACTGATTTCCATACCCAAGATGTACCTTGCTACCCCAAGATCTTTCATCTCAAAATATGTTGACAATTGAGATTTAAAATAAAAAATCATACCCTTACCCTTCCCAAATAGCAACATATCATCAACATATAATGCAACTATAAGAAGGCGATCATTTTCAACTCTGAAGTAAACACAATGATCTGATTTCAATCTTTAAAAAAAAAGCATCAAACTTAAGGTACCACATCCTAGGAGATTGTTTCAAACCATACAGAGACTTCTTTAATCTAAAAACCAAAGATTCTTTACCTTTAACAATGTAGTGCTCAGGCTTTGACATATAACTCACTTCCTCCAAATCACCATGAAGGAAATTTGTCTTCACATCCAATTATTCTTTCTCTAAATCATATTATGCAGCAAGAGATAATATAAATCTAATAGATGTCAACTTTGCAACAAGAGAGAATATTTCACCATAATCTATTCCCTCTACCTGCGAATATGCCTTTGCAACCAATCTAGCTTTGTACCTTTCAACACTACCATCTACACATAATTTCTTCTTGAACACCCATTTGCTACCAACAAGTTTTCATCCTTTGGGAAAAGGTAAAAGGTCCCAAGTTTTATTTTTATCCAATGAAGCCATCTCACCATCCCTGGCCTTAATCTAGGAACCAACATCTTCCATATCCAAATATTCTTTCATAGATCTAGGCTCATCGATGTTAGTAATCAAAGAAAAGGCACAACTAGAATCTAACATAGAATAACCAAACCTTTCTGGCTACTTCCTTACTCTCATGGATCTCCTTAAGGGTTGAGGTTGAGGTTGTTCTTCCTCTTCTTCTAAACTATTAGAGCTATTAGAGCTCTCCTCATCATTAGACCCAACATGGTCTTTCTATTCAGTCTTCTTAGGGGTAGGAGGCAACTAAATAATATCTTCCTTCTTTTCTTTTTCATGTAGTTCTAGCACAATAAGAGAAGATGTTAGTTCTCTAAAAATAACATTTATGCTATACAACACCTTACTAGTCACAAGGTCCCAAAGCTTGTATCCCTTTATACCAACACCATATCTAATGTAAATACATTTGAAAACTTAGTTTTCCAACTTAGATATTTTCTCCTTTGGAATATGTACATAAGCTTCACAACCAAAAACATGAAGATGTCTAATTGAAGGCTTCTTAGTAGACCACAACTCCATGGGTATCTTACCAACTAGAGTTGTTGTAGGAGATCTATTAACTAGATAGAAAGTAGTGGCCATAGCTTCAGCTCAAAACCTTTGTTCAAGACTAGCTCCACTAAGCATACTCCTAGCCTTCTCTATTAGTGTCTAGTTCATTCTTTTAGTAACTCCATTTTTCTATGGGGTATAAGGAGTTGGCTTATGCCTCTTGATACCTCATTCTTTAAAGAACTATTCAAACTTTGCTGAGCAAAACTCACCATCATTGTCAATTCTTACCAACTTAATTTTCTTCCTAGTTTGATTCTATCCAAGGGCTTTAAATTCCTTGAACCAACTAAAGAATTTTGTCTTACTTTTCAGGAAATAAATCCATGTCCTTCTACTATAATCATCTATGAAAGATACAAAAAATATAGACTTGGAGATTGAAGGAACTTTTATAGGACCAAATACATTGGAATGAATAAGATCCAAAACATCAGAAGATTTGTGAGAACTAGAGTAAAATTGATTACGATTTTTTTTACCGTAGACACAATATTCACAAAAGTCAAACTCAAGATTACAATCATTTAACCCCTCAAAAATGTTCTTGTTCTTCAAGGTTTTGAGACCCTTCCCACCAATGTGGAAAAATCTCATATTCCACAACATTGTCTTTTCTATAGGAAGCTTTCCTTCCAATGTGTTTCCACCCTTAGGTACATTGGAACCAATAACCATAGTCTTCTTTACTACTCATTTAGATGGTGGGGATGAAGTGATAGTTGATCTTTGAAATAGAAAAACTATTGAACTAAGAAATGCATGGATCAAGCTGAAATAGAGTACCTTTCCTAGTACCCTTAGCAAGCACCATAGCTCCTCCCATCATCTTACATCCATCTTTAGAAAAAACAACTTGCACACCTACATCATTAAACATACTTACAAATAATAGGTTTCATGCCAAATCAGGGATGTGCATTACCCCATTGACCCCCTTTACTCATCCATTAGGGAATTTAATAGTGGCCCATCCTTGTCCAACTATCTTTAGGTGAGAATCATCACCCAAGTACACCTTTCCACCATCAAAAACTTCATAGTTTGAGAACTAACTTTAATGAGAGGTGATGTGGAAAGAAGCACATGAGTCAATTAACCAAACATTATCAGATGCATGTGCTACCAAGGTTACAATGAAAGCATCATCATCTTCTTGAGATTTTTTCGGAACCTAAATCTAAGGCCTTCTACTTCTTCTTTGGCTCTTTATAGTCTTTACAGAAATGCCCAGTCTTATCACAGTTCCATCATTTTGCCTTGGACTTTCTAGGAGTCTTTGATTTTCCATGGGATTTAGAGCTACCCTTTCTAGACTTTTCATTTTTCTTGCCTATGTTGTTGGATCTACCACAAAAAGCAAGAGCTTCCTTAGTCCAATTTGATGACTTTCTCCTCATCTCCTTAGATAACAATGAAGACACCACATCATCCATTCTAAAAGTGACTAAAGTACTTCATAGAGCCACCACAAGATGGTTCCATGAATCTAGAAGGAATATAATAGGGTCATACATCAATCCTCCTCCTCTATCTTGACACTAGATGATGTGAACTATGCAATCAAAAAATTAACAACATTTAGATGATCTATAACAGATCCTCCTTCCTCCATTCTGAGAGAATACAACTTCTTCCTTAGGAATAATTTGTTCACTAGAGATTTGGCCAGATACATAGACCCAAGCCGTGTCCAAAAACTATTTGTGGTCTTCTCATCAAGAATATTTAGGAGAATTGAATTAGCTAGACAAAGTCTAATGGGACCCTTAGCTTTCTAATCCTTGAGATCCCAATCTACTTGAGATATTGTTAAGGCCTCACATCAAGTGAAGTCACCTCCCATAAATCATGATCTTCAAGAAAGTCTTCCATCTTGAGTTTCCACAACTTAAAATTACTGCCATTAAATTTTTCCACCTCCATTTTTCTGTATGATGAACTAGCCATCTCAATCTACAAATAAGATTTAGAATGGTCTACACAAAAATCTCACTCAAACTTGAGACTAGCTCAAAAAACCATACCCAACAACTAGGATCAAAAGTTGATCAAACTCTAATACCACTTGTAAGGAAACTCAAGTGCAGAAACAACTTCCTACACTAATCTCTCAAGGAAAGTATTGTGCAAATTATTTTTAGATGCTTACAATTTTAGATTCACTTTCAGCAAAACAACAGTATTGCAATCAACCATGAATATAGAAAAAAGAAAGAGAAGTAATAACACATAAACACAAAGATATGTCGGCGGGGAAAAGCCTTTTGGTAAAACAACACCACCCCTCCAAAACTTGGAAAATATATTATCTTCAACTAAAAGGTTATAACACACTTATAGTGCAAGCTCTTTCAAGACACAGAAGACTTATCCAATAGCTACCAACAATACACTACTCACACTCACAACTATCTACAACCCTCAAAGTGATTATTTAATGCACTTTCCATTATAAGGGCATCTTCCAAAGATATCTCTTATGTTTCATAGGAATCCATCATAACTATTTCAGTCATGATTTCCTTACACACAATTAAATCTTCCAAAGATAGTTCTTACATGTCATAGGAATCCATCATAACCATTTTTAGTCATGATATCCTCACACACAATTAAATATTCCAAAGATAGCTCTTACGCATCATAGGAATCCACCATAATTCAAGATGCCAACACATGCAAGTGGAGTGACACATCAACATGCCAACTAGAAATGTACACTCACACTTAATTACATTATTTGAAAAAAATACATTTACAAAACAAATAATAAGAATAGGAATTATCCAAGATTGAGACACCTTATTCCTAACATGGGAGACCTTTTGTAGAATTTTATCATTTACTTTCCTAAATGGAGTGCCCAAACTCAACGCCTTTTCTTAGTAGCCAAAATCCTTTCTATCCACTAGCTCAAGGGGCAACCCATGCATGTGAAGACATCACATATTCTAGTGGTCCTTAGTAGAGACAAAAGTCCCTTGGAAAGTGATAATCCTTGGGAAGTAGATCTTGGTAGCCACGAGAAGTGAGTGCATTGTAAGGGGGAGCTTGTGGTGTCAATATTCTATGTTTTCCACTCTGGAAAAGTGTGATTGAACTTTGGTTCAAGTGAGAATTTAGTGGATACAAACTTAAAGCCTAGGTTGTGATGTGTCTTTTAAGTTTAACAACAACTATTCTTGTTTATTGTGTCTTGTGTGTGTGAATAAAATTAATATGATAATACCAATTCTACAAAATCACACCAAAACACACCTTGAACCTTGGATACTATCAAACTTTTTCAAAATGTTACAACATTGTCAAAACATTATAAAATTTTCTTGAACACTTGAAATATTGAAAACATGAAAACTTGTAACCTTAGGAGTCCTTGGCATGATTTATATTTCATCCTTTCATAGCACACCATTTTATTTTTCATTATTTGAGCCTCATACTTGCATCCTATAGGCCTCATTTTGCATCTTTTAGTCCTCATTTTGCATTCCTTATCTTTCATATTGCATCCCTTAGGCTTCATTTTGTATCTCTCAGTCTTCAACTTTTAGCCCTCAATCTTCATCTTGCATGCCCTATATCTTATTTTTCACATCTTAGCCATTATTCCTCATGTCCTAACCTTCATTATTCTAAGAATTTAGTATATCTATGATACCATGTAAGAATTTGCCTTAGGGAAAAATTTACCCAGGAACTAAGAACTCAAACACAAGCAAACTATAGACCAAAAATGAATATGATCAATTAATCAAAGTATGTCCTAATACATTGTTGTATTCAGTATATGATGTGCAAAAACACTAGGAGTGCCTATATATAAAGGCCTCTTAGGAAGTACGTAGAATGTATCTAGAAAGAACCAGGAGATAAGATAAGCATCAAGACAACTAAGCACATGACTTATCCATCATTCTAGATGAGTGGATAAGAATGAAAAGGTTGTAGACACCATGTGATTAATTATTGTGCTAACTCCTATGTTTTAAACACCATGTGCATAAAAGAGGTGCGAACTCCTATGTTGTCAACATGACAACTCACAAGAGTGCATAGACTCCTAGGTGACTAATAAATAAATTATACAAAATAATAAAATAATGCATTAACCTAAGTGAAATTAAGTAAGTGTAAATAGTAAATACTTATTTACACCAACAACCCCCCTTAAGTGCAACTTAGGGGAATGCACTTAAGCTCACAAAAAATAGGATGAAATACAAAATGGGTCCCAGCTACTAGGCCATGTTAGGTACCCATGTACATAATGAAAATGCAATGCAATATTTCATAAAGTAGAGAAAGAGAGAAAACCTCATGGGAAAATCCCTCCCCCAAAAAGAGAGATAAATAGGGATGCATGGGTGGATGGAGTAATCAAGACCCCCACAATACGACATACATCTAGTATATACAAGTAAGAAAAGGAGAAGGATAAAACCCCCTAAGAGGAAAAAGTCCCCCCCAAAAAGGAGAAGGAGACAAAGTAGTTCCCCCCTCCCCTAAAAGTAGTGTGTTGACCAGTGAGAAATGCTCCAACGTAGAAGTTGATCCATGAACTTTGAATGATGTTCCTCCCCTTTGGAAGAAACAAATGTAAGGGTACAAAGGAGATGCATCCCTTGTATGGAGAAGGAATCTCTAAGATAAATGGTGTCTCTAAAACTCATTCAAGTGTCCTTGTGTCGATGTTCATGATAGCTTCCTCCAAAAGAGCTAAGAAGAAGTGTAGATTGAATAAGGAGTGATGTAGAACTATTTCAAAAAACTAGTAGTCTTGTCAAATGACAAAGAGACCTATTGCAGATGCTGTACATAAGTATCCACAATCACATCAGCTCAAAAAGACTGATCATGTAGAGAATATACATGAGGGTTAGAGTGGGCCCTCACAATAATTGTAGAAGGATCATTCTTAGCAAAGAGAAGTGGTATATCATCAAAGAAGTCCTCCAAATCCATAGTGTGTGAATCTACAAACAAACTTGAAATGTAAGTCAAGAAGTCATCACTTGAGGCTAGAAGACCATGTGTACCCTATTTTTTTGAAGTACATGAATCTATCACTATGGAAAAATAATTTTCCTCAAAAAGAAGATGAATATCATCAAGGGTGTCCCCCACATCTTGAATATGAGACTCCACGAATAGGCCTACAAGGGTAGAAAGGAAATCATCACATAAAGGGTCCTTTTCCACTAAATCAAAAGCATACGTGGCTAGAATAGGATCAATAGGACTAACAGGAGCTAGAGGTGTGATCTCATCTAAAGAGGATGCATCAACAACTAGAGGTAAGATATCTTTTGAGAATGGAGGAATGTTTGGATCTCCATACTTCTCCCAAAGATACATTCAATAATCATGTGGTGGCCATATCTTGGTGACCAACTTATGATGATCAAAAGAGGAGAGACCGGTAAGAATGATACAAATGAGTCTACCAACAATTTCTTGTGATTCATCAGTGATCAAGTCATTGGAACATATGGAATAATAATCCTCTTCCATGATGGACCAATCAAAGTAACCTCCAAAGAATCAAAGAAATCAAAGAACCCCCCTAATGTATGATTTAGGCACTTGGTAGCCACTTGCCAATTTAGGGCCTATTTCTAAAAGTAGTATTTCTATCTATAGAACCTATAATATGATTAAAAATCTAGAAAGTAGACAAAAAAATGCACTTTCAAAAAAGATGGAACTTGATTTGGAGTCCAGATGAGCCCATACTAAGCATTTTAAGTGGCAAAAATCAAAATTTGGAAGTTGCAGAAAAATTCAAGAACATAGATTTCAAACCACCTGTAGTAATGTGTAGATCATGAAATTGTACCCCAAAACAAAAAATTGCTTGCAAAAAGGAGTCAGTATGAGGGATATATCATTGTTTGAAAATCACTACTATTGTTATTTTTTTTGAATCACCGCCGCACCTCAAAAAAACAAATGACTCTATATTTTGCCTCAAATGTCCAATTTGGATGAAAAAAAAATTGATCTGGGGGTTTCTAGACCTTCTAAATGTGTTGCAAATATCTGATTTGCATTAGGAAGCTTCAATCTTCACCTGCAAAAAATCTCTCCTATGGTTTGATGGCCAATTTTTTTTTGGAAAATAATGCAGATCCAAAAAAGAATAGCAGAGATGCAGATGAAAAAAATGCAGATCTAAAAATTAAATGTATAGATTTGAAACGATCATACCAATGCTGTAAATCAGTTCTTTGGGTATCGGTTTGCAAAATTTTTTTTCTTCACAATCGACTTGGGCTTAGGGTAGGAAACTTTATAGCCAATTTTCATCGAATCAACATTCTGGACACAATGGTGAGGTCAGATCTAGCCCTAGACACTTCCAATTTTTGTAGTACTCTAGATTTGGGCTGTGGTGGTGAAGCAACAATGGTCTTGAATGGCTATGTGATGAGAAAATCTCTAAGCTCTAATACCATGTAAGAATTTGGTATATCTCTGATACCATGTAAGAATTTTTCTTAGGAAAAAATTCACCAGGAACTAAGAACTCAAACACAAGCACAATTGTAGACTAAAAATAGATATGATCAATTAATCAAAGTATGTCCTAATACATTGCTCTATTTAGTATATGATGTGCAAACACACTAGGAGTGCCTATATATAAAGGCCCCTCAAGAAGCATCTAGAATATCTCTAGAAAGAACCAGGAGATAAGCATCATGACAACTAAGCACATGCCTTATCCATCATTCTAGATGAGTGGATAAGAATGACAAGGTTGTAGACACCATGTGCTTAATTAGTCTGCTAAATCCTGTGCTATCAACATGACAACTCACAAGAGTGCACATATTCCTAGGTGGATAATAAATAAATAATACAAAATAATAAAATGATGCATTTACCTAAGTAAAGTAAGTGTAAATAGTAAATACTTATTTACACAACCACTTGCCCTTAAGTGCAAGTTAGGAGAATGCACTTAAGCTCACAAAAACTAAGATGAAATGCAAAATGGGTCCTTGCTACTAGGCCATGTTAGGTACCCATGTACATAATGAAAATGCAATGTAATCTCTCATAAAGTGAAGAAAAAGAGAAACCTCACGAGAAAAACCCTCCCCCAAAAAGAGAGATAAATAGGGATGCATAGATGGATGGAGTAATCAAGACCCCCCCATTATGACATTCTTCTAGTATATAAAAGTAAGAAAAGGAGAAGGATAAAAACCCCTAAGAGGAAAAAGTCCCCCCAAAAAAAGAGAAGAAGGAGATGAAGTAGTTCACCCCCCTCCCCCACACTAAAAGTAGTGTGTCAACCAGTGAGAAATGCTTCGATGCAAAAGATGATCCATGACCTTTGATTGATGTTCCTCCCATTTGGAAGAAACAAATGTAAGGGTACAAAAGAGATGTGTCCCCTGTATGGAGAAAGAATCTCTAAGATGAACAATGTCTCTAAAACCTATTCAAGTGTCCCTATGTCAATGCTAATGATGGATTCCTCCAAAAGAGCTAAGAAGAAGTGCAGATTGAACAAGGAGTGATGTAGAACCCATTTCAAAAAACTAACAGTCTTGTCAAATGACAAAGAGACCTATTGCAAATACAATCACATTAGCCCAGAAAGACTGATCATGTAGAGAATGGACATGAGGGTCAGAGTGGGCCCTCACAACAACTGTAGAAGGATCATTCCCAGCAAAGAGAAGCGGTATATCATCAAATAAGTCCTCCAAATCCACTGTGTTTGACTCTACAAAAAAAAAAAAATGTCAGTCAAGAAGTCATCACCTAAGGCTAGAAGACCATGTGTACCCTATAGTGCTAAAGTACATGAATCTATTATTGTGGCCAAAGAATTCACCTCAAAAAGAAGATGAATATCATCAAGGGTGTCTCCCACATCTTCAATGTGAGACTCCACAAATAGGCCTGCAAGTGGTGAAAGAAAGTCATCACATGAAGGTAGAGTAGGAAGACATAAAGGTTCCTTCTGCACTAAATCTGAAGCATCTGTGGCTAGAATAGGATCAATAGGAGCAATAGGAGATGGAGGTGTGATCTCATTTGAAGAGGATGTAGCAACAACTGGAGGTAAGATATCTTCTGGGAATGGAAGAATGTTTGGATCTTCATACTTCTCCCAAAGATACATCCAATAATCATGTGGTGGCCATATCTTGGTAACTAGCTTACAATGATTAAAAGAGGAGAAACTAGTAAGAATGATACAAATTATTCTACTGACAAGTTCTTCTAATTCATTAGTGATCAAGTCATTGGAACATAAATAAGGAAATACTTCCTTATGCTCTCTTATAAGATGATCAAGAAGTGTATCACTCCATGTGTGATGGTTGTTGTTTATCAACTTTGGTCTAATGCCATAACAACATGTGGAACAATACTCCTCTTCCATCATAGACCAATCAAAGTAACCTCCAAAGAATCCCCCCTAATGTATGATTTAGGCACTTGGTAGCCACTTGCCAATTTAGGGTCTATTTTTGAAAGTAGAATTTTTGTCTATAGAACCTATAATATGATTATAGATATGGAAAGTAGACAAAAAGAATTGCACTTTCAAAAAAAAGGAACCTTATTTGGAGTCCAAATGAGCTTGTACTAAGCATTTTAAGTTGCAAAAATTGGAATTTGCAAGTTGCAAAAAAATTCAAGAATAGAGATTTCAAACCACCTACACCAATGTTTAGATCATGAAATTCTACCCCAAAACAAAAAAAATTTCTTGCAAAAAGGAGTTCGTATGAGGGAGATATCGTTGTTTGAAAATCCTTGTTGCTGTTTTATTTTTGAATTGCTGAAGCGCCTCCAAAAAATAAATGACTATATTTTGCGTTAGATGTCTAATTTGGACGAAACAAAATTTGATCTGGGGGTTTTTGGACCTTTTGAATGTGATATAAATATCTCATTTGCACTAGCAAGCTGTGATCTTCACCTGCAAAAAATCTCTCCTATGGCCTGATGGCTAAAAAATTTCTAGAAAATAATGCAGATCCAAAAAAGAATAGTAGAGATGTAGATCTAAAAATTAAATGTGTAGATTTGAAATGATCATACCAATGCTGTAAATCGGTCCTTTGTGTACCAGTTTACAAATTTTTTTTTCCTCACAATTGACTTGGGCCTAGGGTAGGCAACTTTATAGCCGATTTTCACCAAATTAGCATTTTGGACACAATGGTGAGGTTAGATCTGGCTGTAAATGCTCACAATTTTTGTAGTACTCTAGATTTAGGCTGTGGTGCTAAAGCAATAATGATCTTGAATGGTTATGTGATGAGAAAATCTCCAAGCTCTGATACCATGTAAGAATTCGGTATATCTTTGATACCACGTAAGAATTTTCCTTAGGGGAAAATTCACTTAGGAACTAAGAACTCAAACACAAGCACAATTGTAGACCAAAAATGGATATGATCAATTAATTAGAGTATGTCCTAATACATTGCTCTATTTAGTATATAATGTGCAAACACGCTAGGAGTGCTTGTATATAAAGGCCTCTTAGGAAGCACCTAGAATGTCTCTAGAAAGAATGAGGAGATAAGCATCATGACAACTAAGTACATGCCTTATCCATCATTCTAGATGAGTAGATAAGAATGATAAGGTTGTAGACACCATGTGCTTAATTAGTGTGCTAAATCCTGTGTCATAGAGACCATATGCATAAAAGAGGTGTGAACTGCTATGTTGTCAACATGACAACTCATAAGAGCACAGATACTCCTAGGTGGCTAGTAAATAAATAATACAAAATAATAGAATAATGCATTAACCTAAGTAAACTTAAGTAAGTGTAAATAGTAAATACTTATTTACACCAACAATTATTCATCCTTATTCTGATCATAACTCTATCCCCTATAATCTAGCTCTTTGGAATATCAATCTGGATGCCACCAAGTTCAAAATCAATCTAGTTGTAGACCACTTTACCAATTGCACTATAAAACTACCAAATACCCTATAACTAGCCCTAATTACATAATGAGTGTAGTTGGATCTTTCTAAGCACACTTTGTTGCTTGAACAACTAGTTTTGACTTCTAGGTATCATTTTGGGAATCTAGGATTACCACCATGTGCCTGAATACGTCCCCCATGTTGATCATGTCCTTAATTTAATTTTGTATAAACTAACCCTAGTTTTCACACCCTAGGCTTCATTCCTCAAGTCATAAACCTCATTTTCACCTCTAATTTGGTCATAACATCATCCCCAACCAACTAGCTCTTTGGCATAACAACTTGACAATCACCTAGTCTAAGATCAACAAACTTTTAACCTAGCTTCCCAACTGCACTATGAAACTACCAAATATGTTCAAATTGGCCCCAACTAAACCCTAAGCATAGTTGGTACGATTAGAGTGCACTTGGTGCTTTCATAGCTCACTTTGTGGCTAGGATAACCATTTTGGACTTCCAGATTGCATTTTGGGACCCTAAAATCGCCTCCAAAAACCAGTATAGGTCCTCATTTTGAACATAACCCACAACATCATTTTGCACCCCAAACATAATTTTTCATCTTATGATCCTTATATCTTTCATATCCAATCCAAATAATCCTCATTTTTTACCCAAAACCCCTTTTAACTTAGTAAAAAATCAGAACAAAATATGAGTCTTAAAGTATCTCCTAATGTTGATGGATGATGGATCTTGACCATAGTACTTTTGTCATCTCTTTTTCCCATTTTCTTGGGTCAAAATCTATCTATTTCTTGATGGATTTGACCTTGTCATTTTTATCAACTTTATATTTTTGATTTTTTATCTCTTTTGGTCAAGATCCAAAGTCCAACTTCACAAAGTTAAACTCTTAGATTAATACTTTCCAAATATTTCTCCTAAGCTCAAAACCTTGCATACACCCCTATCATAGCATTATCATATGTTGAGTCTCCCTAGATGTCATTTTGAGTAACCCTAGTTAAATGATCACTTCATTTTGCATAGTCCAAAACCCCAACATCTCTTCAAATATTAAAATCCAATCAGCTTGTCCAACAATCAATTTGTTCAAATTAATTTTCCAAACCACCAATTTCCTTGATCCCCTATCCCCATCTTGCATATTCCAAATGCATTATCAAGATTTGCATAATTTTTTTTTTAACATCATTCCCAAGTCTAAAGTCGAACCCTAATCTACATTTTTCATAGTGTAGAATCATCCTCATACCCCGTAGTCAAAATCCAAAACATCATTCACATTTGTATTTGTGCATCATTCCTTTAAGTAATTTACATATTGCATATCATAACCCTAGGTCATTTTTCACTTCATTAGGTTGCATAACACGCCTAAGCCCTTAAAATTCCAAACAACATCCATATCTTACATACCCACTTCCAAATTATCAAGATTTGACCTATTTACCAACTACACCCCTATTTTACCAACTTCACACCTTAGGTGTTGAGTTGGTAGTTTAAGTGCGCAGTTGGTAGTTTTAGAGCAAACTTGGTAACTAGGAAGTTCATCTTAGGTTCTAGCCTAAACTGCGTTCTCATAGCTTGCACTACATCCTAAACTCTAGAAAACACCCAAAAAAACTTAGATAATCCTATTTTGGCATATTTGGCACCCAAACACTTTTTTTACCAACTACACCCTGTTGAATACCAAGTGCACAATCCTAGGGTGTATTTTTAGAAATAGATAATACTGAGAGCGAGGGGGGGGGGGGGGGGAAGGGGGGATGAATCAGTATTCTATAAAATTTTCCCACAATTGAATATTGTTAATTACTTTATAACTTGCATATGAGAGTAAACCAACAATGTTGAACAATAAATATAACCATATACATAGAGAAATCATAACACCATTATTTTTTAACTAGGGAAACCTTTGCCAAGGGAAATCTCCAGTGGGGATGATACCCTCTAGATGATCCACTAAAAAAAAGAATCTTGTTAAGGATATTAACCTTGTTAGGAATCTATGAAGTACATATAGTGTCTCAATTCCTTGTTAGAGGACTAGGCCTTGTTAGAAGTCTCAACATTGTTAGGAGTTGATAAACCATGATAGGAGTTGGTAGAACAAATACAATGAATGCAAGAAGAGCCCATTGCCCTAACATGCAATTATACAATAAAGTTCTTCACAAGAATAGATATACAGACAATACTTTCTCACTATTGTAATTCACATTTTCTCTAATCATACATTAGATCTCACATCACATAAGGCTCATATATCTTTCAAGTTGTTCATATAATATTTTGCATATCATATATCATCACATCAACTTCCACATTCTTTGTGCAAGATAAGATCATTACTTATACCTCACAAATTAATAATTCTCTGCTCAATTGACCTTCATGTCTTCACACACTTGACATAGTATAAAATATCTTATGTATTAATATCTACAAATTCAACTCATTATGACTTAGTAATTATTGTTTTACCAAAATAATTCCTTAAGCCATACAACTCAATTCTATACTACGCTATGTTCTATTCTATTAAATATTTGTACTGATATTTTGACTATAATCTACATCATACTAACCATACACATCTACACACTTAACCATGTCATTATGAAATTGTCATAAAGCTATCCTCAACTGCACATAAGCTAACTCAAAGTGATTTATCTATACACACCATATCTATCTCTATACTACTGCAAAATGTCTAACACTTAGACAATTTTCTATCTGTAAATGCATAAATGAAATGTTGAATACATGTTGCTATAAATGACAACTCACTAGACATCTAACTAACCATATTACCAACAATCTCCCACTTTGACATTGATGAAGCATTTGGGAAAATTAGCTAAGTCCCAAAATGATGTCATACAAAACAAAACAAAACAAATAAAACTAACTATACAAAAAATACCTTCAAAGTATAGCAATTTTATTCATGTTTTGATGGATCATTATATTCCTTAACACTACTTACAATGATACATAATTATACACCCCCTTACATATACCATTCCTTACATTACATACAATTTTCCTTATATATATTACTCCCCCTTTGACATCAATGGCGAAGGTGTCAAAAATTGTATACGAAATCTTGTTAGCTTGTTGCTAATCAACTTGATATCCTAGAAAAACAATATGTATACAGAAGTCTCAATCTTTCAATTTTCTTCTTCTAGTTCTCCGTAACTACATTAGAGATACTTATTAGTACACATTATTGCAAGACATTCCTCCAGTTGCCTCTACAAAATGTAGTAAGTCTTCCCACTTTCAAGAATTAGTTAGTTTTCTAGTATACATGTCAAATCTTGGATGGCTGATACTATAATGGCATAGATTGGGAGCAAGGTTCTTAAGACTTTCCTAATTACAGTTTCATCATCTAAATGGCTAGTCGCACTTCTTATTGCACTTACTACCTCCTTTATTCTAGAGAAATATTGATCAATGTTCTCACCTTCCTCCATTGTCATGTCATCAAAATTTCCTCTGAGGCTTTCTCTTTTTTATCTTTGGAAATTCTAATCTCCTCCATAAATATCTGACAAGGATTTCTACATCTTGAATGTAGAGGTACATCCCTTGATGTCATCAAATTCAACATAGTTGAGAGTAGAGGCAATCTCCAACATTGCTTGATTGTGCTCCTTATTTTCTCCATATCTTCTATAGTAGGGACACCAACTAGATCAACATGTTCTACTTCAATTGAGGTTTGTGCATGATCACCTATTGATCCAAGATGCAACTTCATTAAAATTTTCCATGCAACAAAATTATCTCTGTTGAGCTTGGGGACTTCTCTCTTAGACATCTTGATCTTTCTGCTTTAGTACCTTTAAACCAAATCAGCAAATGGCTTTGATATCAATTGTTAGAAATGATTTAGAATAATTGGGTGGCGGGGGGGTGAATTAGATATTCAAGGTCCAAATGTCCTAATACATTTTTTTCACTAAGTATAGTGAGCCAATTAGACTAACCATGCATCCAAGCTAAAAATTCTTCTTAGCATGTTATTGATAAATCAAAATGCAAGAATAAGATAGAAAAAATCAACACATAACATAGTGATTTATGTGGAAACTCAATTTGGGACAAACAACTATTAACATGCTACTCCTTTCTCACTCTTTTGAAGTGATGCCTTATGAAAGGCCTACCCTATTAGTGGCTACAAAACACATTATTAAATGTGACCCAGTTAAGGGATTTCAACCGCGTTGTTAGAAGTGGGCCTGGTTAAAGGACTTTAGAACATTCACTTGGAATGTCACCCTATTAAAGGATTTACAAAATGGCTATTAAACCAACCTAAGTCCATAGGATTTTTCCCTAATTGATACAATTTCTAGAGAGTAACAATAAGGGCTTTTGATCTGATATAACTCACAACATAACTTGCAAATTTTATATCTCAATTAAGTTCACAAATTTGGAGAGCTTTCAATCTCTATATCTCTAACAACTTTTCCTCCTTTCAAGCTTTGTCTCCTTGAGTCTCTATTCTCATTGTGCTAATGCAATCACTATTGTGGTTACATATCGAAGTAGAGTCTATCGTAGCAGAATCTCTATGCTCTATTTCTCCCTCTCAATGCCTTCACCATGACACCACACACTCACTCCAACCTCTATTTCTTCTTGACCTATAGCTCTTTAAATAGGAGTTTGGAATACTTTCCTACTCTAATTTTTCACTCTTATTTTTGGTTTGATGGATTAGGTAAGATTCAATGTATCTTCCCCTTATCTTTTTTCTTCTAGAAACATCATGTGGAATCCTCCTATATTTTTCTAAACATGGTTTACATAGATTTTTGTGCCACCAGCTCAACATCCTTATCTTCCATCTAGTTCACAAAATTAGGCAACAAACTTATCGGCTTAGATCTAGAAAATCTTTGACTTTTCAAATAATGCAGTAGCTCAACACTTTTTTCTTTCTAATGCTTGGCACATACTATGTTACTTGGCACCTACTGTGGATTCACTCGACATCAACTAAATTGTACTGATGCTCGAAACTTATTACATTTTTTCTAGGTTAGCACCTAAACTTGCTTGGCACCTTCTATTTCACTTGGCGTACACTAGATTTTGCATTTTTTTGGCACTTACTGATAATCTGCTTAGCATGAACTAACTTTCTTGGCACCCACTAATGAATTTAGTCAAGCTTTGAAAATATCTTTGTTACAACTTATTCTTCTAGAGTTTCCAAGTGTAGCCAACCTTTGTATCTTCAAGTACTATAAATACATTAATTTACCATTGTCTTAATCGATCCTTGTACTTCATTACAAAACCATAACTCAACCTTTCCCTTAGGTTCTTTTGCTACATCTTATTGATTAAATCCTCTTCATCAATCAACTAAGTGATAATAGTTGGATCTTATAAGAAATTGTCATTCCAAGAAATAGTAGGTTTGACATCAGTGACAAAACAATGATCGAAAATATTCTTTATCAACAATATCCCTTCTTCAATAATGATCTTTTCAATTAGATTTCAACAATCTCCCTTTTTGGCATTGATGGCGAACCAAACTGATCAACCAAGTTATCAAAATTCTAACTAGGTTAAAATAGTAAATCAAATGCAAAAAATAAACTTTGTATCCAAAAATTATTCATTCTATTAGCAACTTTGAATTTCTTATGACTCCCTCTGAATTCTATAAGACTCCCTCTTTCAAAGTATTATGGATATGTCTTTTGTTGATACATTGTCTTCTTCTTTTTGTTCTACTCCCTCTTTGATCTTGTCATCTCTCTCTCTCTCTCTCTCTCTCTCTCTCTCAGCTTCTATTTCCTTTCTCCTTCCTTTCTGCTATTTCTCCCTTTACACATTTGATCCTATAGATTTGATCAGTTTTTGTTATTTCTCCCTCTTTAACAACAATCCCAAAGATATTATTTCAACATCTTATCATGCAAGTATAGAATTTGTGGGAACTCCAATTTCTCCCTCTCTCAGCTTCCCTATGACTTATTTGGAATTTTGGTATTTTAATTACTTTAGACAAAACCTGAAGTAAGGATCCTTTGCATCAATTTATATCATTTTAGCAATCAACTCATTTGATGCAAGTTAGTCTTGTTGTTACTCAAACAGTCTTGGATAGGGGTATTAACCCTAACTTACCTCTAATATACTCAATGCATCTTTAGGTAATGGTTTTGTGAAGATGTTAGCAATTTGTTCCTTTGACTTGAGATATTCCATCTTCACTTGTTTGTCTTCCACTAGTTCTCTTACATAGTGACACTTAATTGCAATGTGCTTTTCTTTAGCATGCATTACAAGATTCTTTGATATGTTTATGGAACTTGTGTTATCACAATAAAGTACCACAAGTTTAGTTGTTTCTTCCTTCATACATTTCAACAGGTGCTTGATCCATACAATATTGGTGCAGTTGATGGCAACATTAACATACTTAGCTTCAGTTGTGGACTATGAGGTATGGCTTTTCTTTTTGCTAGTCCATGTGACTAATATTTTACCTAAGAAGAGTGCTCCTCCACTGGTACTTTTTCTGTCATCTATATTACCTCCCCAATCTACATCAGTATAGGCATTCAACTCAAACTTTTGAGCCCTCTTGTAGTATAAGCCAAAGGCATTTGTTCCTTTTAAGTACCTCATTATTCTTTTTACTGGAATAAGATATTTTCTCTTGGATTAGTAGAAAATATTACCACTATTCCAACAGATAATGCAATATCTGGTCTATTATGTACAACATAATGTAATTTTCCAATCATTGATCTATATATTGTCTAATTTACTTCACCTGATTCATCATTCTTGGATAGCTTATGTCCTGTTACCATTGGTGTACTAACTAGTTTTGAATCCTCTAAACCAAATGTTTTGAGTATATCTTTGATATATTTTGATTGGGTCACAAATATTCCATGTTTTAGTTGATGTACTTGTACTCCAAAAAATAATTTGATTTTCCCAAACATTGACATCTCAAACTCATGTTTCATCTGATCAGAAAACTCTTTGTATAGTGTATCTTTTCCTCCAAATATTATATCATCAACAAAGATTTAAGATATCAAAATGTCTTTACCTTTTTCTATCTTGATATACAAGTTGTTGTTGTCATCTGTTCTCTCAAATCTTATCTTCACAAGATATTTATGAAGTCTCTCATACCAAGCTCTAGGTGCTTGTTTCAAATGATAGAGT
Organism: Cupressus sempervirens; assembly: GCA_028749045.1. NCBI lineage: Eukaryota > Viridiplantae > Streptophyta > Pinopsida > Cupressales > Cupressaceae > Cupressus > Cupressus sempervirens. The sequence continues at coordinate 655,852,841 of CM053788.1, forward strand.
GCTTTATACAATTTGCAAACCATATCCTTGTTGTCATCAATAAATCCCTCTAGTTGTTCTATGTAGACTTCCTCTTCTAGTATACCATTTAGAAAAGTAGACTTTACATACATTTGGTAGACTTTGAAACTTTTGTAAGTAGCATATGCAAGTAAAGTTCTTACTCCTTCCATCCTTGCAACAGGGGAAAATGTTTCCCCATAGTCTAGTCCTTCTTCTTGAGCATAACCTTTGTAGACTAGTTTGACCTTATTTCTTGTGATCTAACCATTCTCATCTAGCTTGTTCCTAAATACCCACTTGGTACCAATCACATTCTTATCTGCTAGTCTCGGAACTAAGGTCCAAGTTGTCTTCTCTATCTGCTCAATCTCCTCTTCCATAGTTTCAACTAATTATCATCTTGTAGTGCATCTTTTACTATTTTGGGTTCAATCTTGCTTAGTAGACATGATTCATTTCTTAGTTTGTTCCTTATCATTGGTCTAGCTTCCTTATCACCAATGATTTGTTTAGTAGGGTGATGTCTTCTCACATACTTGGATAGCCTTGGTTCTTTCCTTGTTTTTATGTTTGGTCTTTTAGCTTCAAAGTCACTGTGCACCTCTTCTTCAGGTAGTTCATCATTTCTTTCATGTGTACTAATTTCAAAATTAGAATATGCATTATCTTCATTCTACAACTTGACTTTTGAATGCAACTTGGTATTCATTAGTTGTGACTGGGTAGATACTAAATTTTTTTGTTGTCAACTTGATTGGCAACTTCTTCTTCTGTAGGCATTCCTTCATAGAAGTATAAAAAGGATCTATATTTTTCTAGTTTCTTGATGGATTCTTCTACATGTTCATCAAAGTTTACATTTGCACCCTTCACAATTTTTTTAGTGTTAAAATTTAAACACTTATATTCTTTACTTCTATTGGAGTATCCAAGGAATATACCTTCACTCTTTGCATCAAACTTGCCATTTCTAGAATCTTTAAGAATACAACACTTACAACCAAACACTTTGAAATATTTTACATTGGTTGAGTGACCATACTATAATTCAAAAGGTGTTGCATTTGTACCATTCTTGATTTGTACTCAATTTAGGGTGTAGCTAGCTATACTTATAGCTTCTCTCTAGTACTTTAGAGAAACATTCTTTTCCATCATTAATGTTCTAGTGCAATCCATCATTGATCTATTCCCCCTTTCTACAATTCCATTCTATGGGGGAGTTCTAGGTACTAATGTTTTTCTCTTAATTCCTTTATCATTGCAAAATGTCTTGAATTCTTTTGATGTGAACTCTCCTCCTCTATCTTATCTCAGGCACTTCAGACTCTTCCCTATTTCTTTCTCAACCCTAGCCAAATACCACTTAAACATTTGAAATGCATCAGATTTTTTCTTTAAAAACATGATAATCATCATCCTAGAGTATTCATTAACAAAAAACATTATATATCTATCTCCTTTGTAGCTTTGCACTTCTATTGGGCCACATAAATCAGTATGGACTAACTCTAGTACTTCTTTGGAAGTATAGGTCTTGCTTTTGAAACGTGACTTGGTCATCTTTCCTAGTTGACACTATTTGCACATTGTATTTTCAACCTTTTCTAGTTTAGGTAAACCTCTAACTTTCTTCATTTTGCTAATGCTAATTAGATTATCAAAGTTGACATGACATAGCCTTTTATGCCATAGCCACACATCATCAAATCTTACAATAAGACATGTGACATTCTCCATATCTAGGTAAAATAGATTACTCCTAGTTTGGTCTACTTTTCCTATTGGATTTCCACTAGTGTCATAGATTTTAGTAATTTTATTTCCAAATTCTACTTTACATCCCACATTGCCTAACTATGACACACTCAACAGATTGTAGTTCAATCCTTCAACATAATATGCATTATCACATGAAATTTTGTCTGTAATCTTAATGGAACCTTTTCCTTTGATTAGACATGGAGCATCATTTCCAAATCTAACACTATTTCCATCATACTAAGTTAAGCTAATAGACTTACTTTGGTCTCCTGTCATGTGATGTGAGTATCCAATGTCTATGATCCACCTATCATTTTTGTTTACATAGGTTACCAATGTTGTTGCCTCATCTTCATCTGACTCATCCTTTATAACTACATAGACTACCTCATCATCATTTTCATTAGAATTCTCTTCTTCAACAATGCAACACTTTTTGCCTTTGTTTTTGTAATCATTGCTATCATCTTCTCTTCTATTCTTATGCTTGTTTCGTTCTCTATAGTTCTTTTTTTGTGTGCACCTTGCAGAAATATGTCCTACTTCATTGCAATTGAAATAAATGATAGGCAACTTACCTTTGAATTTACCTTTGCCTCTGTGAAATTTTCTGGCCAACAATGCTTCCAATTGTTTCACATCTTCTTCATTTGTGTTGCTATCACTAGATGTATATTTTATCTTTCTTTTCTTCTTCTTTGGCTTCATCTCTTCAGTGTCTTTCAACAATAGCTTGGCCTTGAAAGAAAATTCAAAATTCTTAGGTTTGTAGTTATGAAAGTTGGGTAACTCAAATGCAGTAAGTCTTCCCACTATACCTTCAAGAGTTGGTTTTTTTCCTGGTGTACATCTAAACTCTTGGATGGCTGATACTCTAATAGCATAAATGGGGAGCAAGGTTCTTATGACTTTGCTAATTATAGTTTCATCATCTAAATGGCCAGTCACACATCTTATTGTACTTACTACCCCCTTTATTCTAGAGATATATTGATCAATGTTCTCACCTTCCTCCATTCTCATGTCATAAAAATTTCCTCTTAAACTTTCTCTTTTTTCTCTTTGGACATACTGATCTACTCCATAAATATCTAACAAGGATTTCCACATCTTGAATGTAGAGCTACATCCCTTGATGTTGTCAAATTCAACATAGCTGAGGGTAGAGGCAATCTCCAACATTGCCTAATTGTGCTCCTTCCTTTTCTTCATATCTTCTGTAGTAGGGACACTAGATAGGTCAACATGTTATACTTCAATTGAGGTTTGTGCATGATCATCTCTTGATCCAAGATGCAGCTTCATTAAAATTTTCCATGTAACGAAGTTATCTCTGTTGAGCTTGGGGACTTCTCTCTTAGACATCTTGATCTTTCTACTTTTAGTACCTTTAAACCAAATCAATAGATGGCTCTAATACCAATTGTTAGAAATGCTTTAGAATAACTGGTGGGGGGGGGGGGGGGGGTTGAATTAGTTATTCAAGGTCCAAATGTCCTGATAAAACTTTTTCACTAAGTATAGTGAGCCCATTAAACTAAACATGCATCCAAGCTAAACATTCTTATTAGCAAGTCACTAATAAATTAATATGAAAGAATAAGATATGAAAAATCAACACATAACATAGTGATTTATGTGGAAACGCAATTTGGGAAAACCACTAGTAACATGCTACTCCTTTCTCACTCTTTTTAAGTGATGCCCTATGAAAGGCCTATCCTGTTAAAGAGTACAAAACACACTGTTAAATGTGACCTGATTAAGGGATTTCAAACACCTTGTTAGAAGTGGTCCTAGTTAAAGGACTTTAAAATATTTACTTGGAATGTCACCCTATTAAAGGATTTACAAAATGGTTGGTAAACCAACCTAAATCCATAGGATTTTCCCCTAACTGATACAATTGCTAGAGAGTAATAATAAGGGCTTTTGATTTGATGTAACTCACAACATAACTTGTAGATTTTAGATCTCAATTTAGTTCACAAATTTTCCTAGTTTTCAGTCTTTATAGCTATGATAGCTTGTCCTCCTTTCAAGCATTGTCTCATTGAGTCTCTATGCTCATTGTGCCAATGCAATCATTACTATGGTCATCTATTGAAGCAGAGTCTATCGAAGTAGAGTCTCTATACTCTATTCCTCCCTCTCAATGTGTTCACCTTGAAACCACACACTCACTCCAACCTCTATTGCTTCTTGACCTATAACTCCTTAAATAGGAGTCTAGAATACTTTTTTGCTCTAATTTTCCACTCTTATTTTTGGTTCGAATGGATTAGGTAAGATTCAATGTATCTTCCCCTTATCTTTTTTCTTCTAGAAACATCATGTGGAATTCACCCATATTCACCTAAAAATGGTTTACCTAGAATTCTGTGCCACTAGCTCAACATCCTTATCTTCCATCTGGTTCACAAAATTGAAGGTAACAAACTTATCAGCTCAGATCTGGCAAATCTTTGACTTTTTCAAATAATTCAGTAGCTCAACACTTTTGACTTTCTAATACTCAACACATATTGTCTTACTTGGCACCTACTGTGGATTCACTCAGCATCAACTAAATTTTATTGATGCTTAGCACCTATTACATTTTGTCTAGCTCGGCACTTGAAATTTCTTGGCACCTTCTATTTCACTTAGCATACACTAGATTTTGCATTTTCTTGACACTTATTGATAATCTAATTATCATGAACAAACTTTCTTGGCACCCACTAATGAATTTAGTCAAGCTTAGCATACAACTTTGTTACAACTTATTCTTGTAGAGTTTCTAAGTGTAGCTAACCTTTGTATCTTCAAGTATTATCAATACATCATTTTTTCATTGTCTTAATTGATCCTTGTACTTTGTTACAAAACCATAACTCAACCTTTCCCTTAGGTTCTTTTGTTACATCTTATTGATTAAATCCTCTTCACCAATCAACTAATTGATAGAACTTGGATCTTATAAGCAATTGTCATTCCAAAAAATAGCAGGTTTGACATCAGTGACAAAAAAATGATTGAAAATATTCTTTATCAACAATCTCCCTTCTTTAATAATGATCTTTTCAATCAGATTTCAACAAAAAAGTAATGCATAATGCTTGGCTTGAGCTTGCACTCAATCTACTTTAGATAAATTTGTGAACTCTTCATCAAAAGACTTCACCAGTTCTTTGGTCTTCATCTACAAGTCTAGATTATCTACACTTGAAGTAACTATCGTCTACATCTTGTCCAAGACTTCTGATGATAACATCTTCTCCAAAGACTTAACATATTTTTTCTTGTTAAATAACTTTCTCAATGAGCTCATTAACCCTTTCTGGTCATCATAATCATCAGATGGTATTGCTACTACTGCTGCTACTTTTACTAGAGTTACTTGTAGAATGAATGTAACTTCTTTAAGTTCTGCAATCTTATTCTCCACCTCAACTTTCTTCTTCTCTTCTTCTAGTCTCTCTACTTTCTTCCTTTACTCTTCTTCTTGCTGCTTTTTCTTTCTTTCTACTTATTGGTCTTGTTTATTCTTGTCCTCCTCTTCTAACCTTTCTAATTCTTTCTTCTTTTCTTCTTCTTTCCTTTTCTCATCTACCTACTTCTTTATTGCTTCTTCTTATTCATCATCTAAGCTTGAATAGGTAGTGATATTGCCAACAATGGTTATTCCAAAAGATTGAAATGGATTTTCCTTTGTATTAATAGTTATGTGTGTACTATCCACTTGCATGGATTTAGTACCCATAACTATATGAGGCAATGATGGTGTATGATGTGTCTCTTCAACTTCTTCCTCATCACTTGAAGGTGTCCTTTCTTGCACATACACTAGGCTCATAGGTTTAGACTATGGATTCACCTTTATTACTAGAGGTGCTAAGGTCATATACTTAACTATGGCCTCCTCTATCTCCTTTATCACATCCTCATAGTTTCCTCTCAGCATAAGAACTACTCTTATTTTGTTCCTCAAGAAAGGCTCAATACCCTTCAATATTCTATCCATGTCCTCCTTAGAGTTCACTTCACACAACTTATTAATTATAGTTTCTCTCAACTTAGTGTCCTCTTTTGTCACTCTTTTCTTAGTATTTAATAACCTATTATATAGGTTTTCTAGAATCTTATTCAAGATAGTACTAAACCTTTTTTCCTTAAGATCATGTTCCTCACTATGACATTCTCTAGCTACCTTCTATACATATTACTATATAGACTATAATACTTATTTAACTATACAAAATTATGATCACTTTTTATTTGCATGTTAAGATTTTGATGCCTTCTTTCCTGTTGGTGTTATTCCTTCTTGAGTTTCCTTGTCTACTGGTCTATCTTCAGTTTCATCTTAAAATTCCTCTAAATCACTGACTTCTAGAGTCTTTTGTTAGAATATATAGTCCACCAATATAATTGGTGGGGTGAATAAGTTATCCAACTAATATCACAATTATCAACCTTATTAACTTTAACCATATGAGCAATATAATAAAAAACCACAAAAAAGATACTCATACATAGTAACATCAAATATGTTAACTAGGGAAACCATTGATCAATGGAAAAAACCTTGGTGGGGATGGTACCCACAAGATGATGTACTAATATAAATATTCCTTGTTAGAGGATGGACCTTGTTAGGATTTTATGAATACATTTAGTACATATGAGTCCCTATTAGGAGACTTTGAATCCATTTTAGGAGCTGTGGAACACAACTAAACCAATTGCCTAAACAACTTCAAGAGTACGACCAATGAACTCACTATCCAAATGGTCTCTTTATTATTCCTTGTAGAATAATACAAATGAAATGTACTTCCTTCCTCTTCTTCTATCCTATCAACTAGACCTCTACTCCTTCTAATCTTGTAATTAGATTAAAAAACTCACATCCAATAATCCCTTGGATCTCTTACTCATGTTCACCAAGCACTCTACTCCTTTTTAAACTTTGCACTTCATACAACAATGGATACCTTAAAAACAAGGAAAACATCTTTCCTTTATATCATATCTTTGATATAATTCCTTGAGTTGGTCATGAGGCCTTTCCCATATAATTATAATAAGATAATTAATTATTTACAATTATAATAGCACTGTTAGCTCATAGTCTATATAAAACTTCACACATGTGATACTAGGTTTGGTGCACTTGTTTATGTCACCAAAATACTTTCCTCTGTAACTGTTTAAATATGCATCTTCTCATTACATCTTAGATGAAAGATAGAAAACAATTATTAGGAACTTCTTTCCAAATGCTTTATTTCTAAACTGCTCTCTATAAATTAGGTCCACAACTTTTGTAAGTCTTCGACTTAGACTCTATACACTGAACTATATCATTGAGAAACTATGTTAAACATGTCCATAACTATGCATCACCATACAATCAAACCATTGTTCATATGACTAAGATCTTTTTCTGGTACTTAGCCAATCTTTATAGAAACCATACTATATTGACATAAATGACAAACACAATCATGAATACAATATGTTAATATTATTCAATGCTTAGTGTATGCTAAAATGTGATCACACTTCTATGAGTCACTATATCCAAGATTGCTCAAGAATGAGGTCTTGAATGGTGACTCATAGCTCTCTATTCATGGAGTGGAAGGGTTTGTAATGGAGGCTATCAATTTGACCTAGCTTGTGCCCATGCAAGTACACCATAAAATGAGAGATTCAAAGATCAAAATATGCATGCAAATGAAGATGCAAGATAATCTAAATGATAACAATGCAAAGCAATACAAGAAAGAAAATCTAATCTATGAAAGGAAATAACAATGCATTAATCCATGAAAGAAAATATGGATCTAAGCTAATATGAAAATGCAAGGAGGGATCATGATGATGGAAGCCATGGATGCATGAGAGAAGAAGACAAGAAGATAGAAATTATACAAAAAAACCTTTAATGCTTAAACTCCTTCAAAAATCACTCTCCAAACCTGCAACATAACAATAGCATAATCGTGGATGTCAAAAATGAGGAGAGGGCTCTCCCTTATAAAGAAGAATGGATGATTAAGATCAAGAGGCAATAAGATTTGATCAAGGGTGGAGAAAGAATAATCCATGTGAGACAAAATTCCACCAATGAGAAAAGATGAGGAAAATTAAATGGAATCCCACTTAGAATATGTACATTTAAGTGGAGAAGAAATAATAATTTATTTAATTTTTATTTATTTTATTTCCTTTTTCAAGTGTGATTTTATTTAATTAAAAGGGAGCAAGTTTGTTTAACTAAATAGGAAATATTTTATTAAATTAAAAGAGGAGTCTTTCTTTAATTAATTAATTGTGGATTAATTATTTAATTAAAATAGATGTTTTCTTTTAATTAAATAAGACTTAAGATAAAATGATCAAACCTTAGGAAATATTGAAATAATTTAATTAATTACAATTTGATCAAAGAAATTAATTTGAATTGATTTAATAAAATATTGCAAAACTATTGATTCAAGAAATTTGATAAATTGAATAATGGGGGCCCATAGTCTAGATGACCATTTTAGGTTACATACATTTGCCCCTCTTTGACTAATGTGTGATCGATTTGGGATCGCCAAACAACCTAGATGTGTGGTCAATACGGGAACACATCAAGACAAAGAGTAAAAATAAGATAAATTTGATAAAATTGAATCAAGGATTGAAGTTGATAGGTACTTCCCCCTCATGATCAAAATCAAAATGAGATAGAGGAGAAACAAAAAATTGATAAATTTGATTAAATTAAACAAAAGATAAAGTTCTTGATGTAAGATGAAAGATATAAGAATCACAGAACCAAGGTAGATCATCGAGCATGAAATATTATGTCGCAAATGTGAATTAGAAGAAAATAAGTGGGGTGAAAGTGATTGGAAGGTAGAAATTTGGAAGATATGGAAATAAACAAAAATAAGAAAAGAAAATTTCTCATAAGAAATAGAATCCCCCAAAATCAATTAACTATTTAAGATAGAAATTTTGATTGAGATCATGAAAGAAGATAAGGAAATGAAGATCAAAAGCATGACCACAGTTGATTAAAAGTCCACAATAAAGATGAAGGGAAAACCCTCTCAAACTCATAATGCAACTTAAAAATGTAAACTAACATGAACTCTAATAATAAAAGCTACATGAAAATGCAAATGTGTACTTGAAATAGAGCAACTATAACATACGATTTTATGTTCATCATTCATTAGAGAATGTAAAAGAACTTATTTTCATCATTGGGCCATTATTAAGGGACATAGAAAAATCATATAATCATAACTAGTCACAAGAACAACTATGAAGTTATGAATGTGATGTATATTGTATTGGAATGTGGTAGGATTCTAACATAAATATTAAAGACATAAAGGCCAAGATGACCTCGATGTTAGCTTACCCAATTTAATATAGGAAAACCATGCTCATATCAAGGCATAGATGCTAGGATGACCATAATAATGATTGTGCAAAAATAGTCAAGGATGATGTCTCAAATCTCCTAAGTGTTTCAAGGGGACAACAAGAGACACTCTAGAGTCTTAAGACTGGAAAGCAATAACAATTAGTAAATACAAACATCTCATAGAGCATACCATCACATTACTATGGTTGGGTTTAAAAGATCGAGATCAAAGAAATCATCATGACATCACAATCATAACCCCTGAGCCTCTGGTAGACGTCTTATAACTGGTCAACAACTAGTCAACCCAAAATTAGAATCATAGAGAAAACACAAAATGCAAGCACATGTTTTAGTTTGCTAAAATTACATAGTTGAAATAAAGTGGAGGTCTCAATTTTTGTTTTCAAATTTAGATATTGAATGTAGAAATATTTTGTACTTTTTTTCCTAACCCATGTATTGTTTTGATGAATAAAAGTATTTTCCCATAGCTCTCAATTTTCTAATTAATGCATTGTTTATACAAATGTTATATGAAAAAGACCCCCATCGAATTCCAATAGGGCACATTGTAAATTTAACATGATTAATTACCAATTCTCTTCACTAATAACTTTCCCTCATAATTCAAGTCAATTTAAATGATTAAATTAAATCTTCATCGTTAGACTATAATATTACAAAATAATTAATTATTAAAAGAAGAAATCTATTAATAAAATTCATTAATCAAATATATTAATTAATAATTATTAATAACATATATACACACACACATATATATATATACACACATATATACATATATACATATATACATTTACATATATATATATATATATATATACATTTATATATTTATTAATATATAATAATAATAATAATTTAAAAATGTTATAAAAATTGAAATGCAAAAAAATTGATTTAACAAACACATATCTCATAATGCATATAATATACCACTGACGTGGTTCGCAGTACCTTGCGATCACAGGGCCTACGGCGACAGTGGTACAGAGTACCACCTATCATCGTAGTACTTGCAACGTAGGTATTCTACACTTATCATAGACAGGGTACGAGCTTCACCCTCTCAATTTTAATTTGTTCAATTCAAATTTTTTTAAAATATTTTTTTTCCATTGTGATAATAAAAATAATGTTTTTAATTAAACATATATATATATATATATATGTATATATGTATGTATATGTATATGTATGTGTATATATACATATACATATATATATATATATACATATACATATACACATACATATATATATATATATATATATATAAACATACATATACATATACACATACATATATACATATATATGTATGTGTATATGTATATGTATATATATGTATATATATGTATATATGTATATATACATATACATACACACACACACACACACACACACACACACACACACACACACACACACACAGAGATTGTTAACAGGTATGATTGCATTTTTAATAATCATATATATATAGATATATATGTATGAAAATTTTCTATATATATATATATATATATATATAAAGAGGACATATACCTAGCTTTAAACAAAAAGGGCTTTTAAATTTGATGAATTGAGAATTTCTCCTAAATAGTAATTGTTCTCTAATTTTACCCATTAATTCTTTTAAATAGGTTTGTCCATATGCACCTAAAAACCCTAACCCCATAGTTTCCTTAGATCTACGCATATGAAAATTTCTTATATAAAATTTAACTACCCATGACAAAATTCATACAACCAAGATATGAAAATCTTCAGAAAGTATTTAGGAGACACGAAGAAGACAACAAGTGCAAGAAGTGAAATATCACATGCAAAAATCACAAGTGTCTACCTAGACACTGATGCTAAATCACTTCTCCTCAAAATTCTACAGAGCAAGCTCCTTCCTTCTCTAATGTTCTTGGGTCCTCCAAAAATGCTCCCCGAGTTTCTAGGAGTGCCTGAATATAAGGAACTCTTAGGAAGCACCTAGAATGTCTCTAGAAACAACTAGAAGGTGTTGACAACTAAGCATGAGTCTTTTCCAACCATCTAGATGAGTCACAAGGTTGTAGACATCATGTGCTTAATTTGTGCCCTAACTCCTATGTTGTTGACATATGTGCAATCAAGAGGTGCATTTACTCCTAGGTAGACTTATAACTTTTATTTTAATTCTTTTATTACTTTTATTATTATTATTTATTTATTACTTTATTATTATTTATATTATTATTATAAAATTTAATTTCTTTTATTTAATTCTTTTTCTCAATTAATTCCCATTTAATTAATTATAATCAAAATATCAAAAGATCATGACATTATATTAATTTTTCCCAAATAATTAAATTATTAATTAAATCTTTTAAATTTTAGACTTAATTAATATAAAATTCACCATAGACCTCCAAGATAAAAATATGAAACCCATCATAGAACAATCCATACAAAATTAGTCTAAAGGGTTAAAAATCATGAATTATGTCATCTGACACATTCGAAAGGTAAAATATCCCAACTACTTGTCCTACCTTTCTAGGACAAATGGTTTAAGGGTTTAGGATTTGGACTTGAAAATTTATCTCCCCTCTCTTACCATTGAGATAGTGCGATAGGGTATGCTCATCTTGACAATTTAGGAAAGTCGATCTTTGGTACCTACAACTTGCATAAAATTCATGCATGTACATACTATATATATGCTAAGTTAAATAGGCAATGGCAGGAAGTGGTGCATTGTGTAGATCCCAACTAGCAGGTGACTATGACTCCCTTAACCACATTAGAAATGCCATACATAAGAACAAACACACACATCATACACATGCAAGTATGGGATAAATATCCATAAGAAAACACATGTGATAATAAACCATCTAACTAATCATCATCAATAACTGAGATAATATAATAAGCATTATGCATACATGAAATGAAGAGTCTAAATAATCACATCATATATCAACTGAATCCATGGCACAATATCTAAAAGTCTCAAAATAATGCTACTAACCATCAACATAAAACTAGTCTAAAAGAGTTTGACCATGATAGCAACGTGCGACCTAGGGGCAGGCATTACATCCACCCCCCCTAGAATTAGGCTTACTCCTGGAAGCCTACAAGAAAAGTAAAGCTAAGAACTCATTGTGTGGTTTCCATTGAACCCTTTTCCCCTGTAGGGAAATATGATTCTACTGGTGACACTACAACACACTTAGAGCAATATGATTTTGGTTTAATGATAAATCGAAAACCATATTGATCCAACATTCATTCTTTTAACAACTACTAAAATAGATCCCCTAATACATTCTAAACAAAGGATCAACATAATGCTTGCAAGGACAATCAAAGGAATACTACCTTAAAACATAGATAAAAAATACATGTTTTGAAGATAAAATAAGTTTCAATTTCTATTTTTCCTATGTTTAGGTTTTCAGTACAATTTCAGGTTTGAAACCTAAGTGTTGAAGTATGAAAAATATGTAAGTAACAGTTTAAGTTTTGTTTTAGTTCACCTCATTTCAAGTTTGAAGAGATACACATAATAGTTCAAAGTCCTAGTTTGTTCCAAAATACCTAGAGCTCCCAATGTAGAAACTAGGCTTTGATACCAAATGTAACAACCCGCCAAGGGATTCAAAGAATTAACTTAAAGTTTCACTAAGTTTGGTAGCATTTTTTTTTTATAAAAAAATATGAAAGTTAAACCATACACATAATAATGGAAGCAATAACAACATTTAACTGAAAGTAAACATAAACATACATAATAGGTTACATTCTTTAAGGATCCCTTAACGTTGAATCACATCTAAATTAACTATTAATGATTCCATGTAATACTACATTCACATAAAATAATAATAAAAAGTCCAACATTCTTAAATTATATTTTTGATTGCTCAATCATCTACTGTACATGCCACAGGGTATGAAAGGCTTTAAAGAATATACATATGTGAAAATTAAGTACACCATCCTAATCTAATCCATGATACAAGTGTTGTAAAGTAAATGAAACCAAATACCATACATGATTCATCATCATCATAAAAGATAACCATATATCAACCATAATTATCTAAGTACACGGTTCCTCCCAACTATAAATAGCATCATTAGACCATCATGGGCCCTAGCCATCCCTCCATGCATAACATCCCAAATCACCAAAGAGATCATCGCTATTAACATAGTAGGAATGTCACTCCTAAATCATACTACATCATATGCAGAAAGAAATCTAACCATGCAAGATAAAGCATAAGATAACATCATCTAACATATGAAAATCATCAATATAAGGATACATGTCCACCATCATAATCCATGAAAAGAATGAAGATAAGTACCAACAAAGAATGCATTAGCTAAGGTGTCTCAAACGGATCTCAAATGATAAGAGTGGAAAAGCACTACCACTCGACCGTGTGGAACCTAAATGGTCCACTCCCATCGCACTGAGGAGATAATCTCAAGTCCTAAATAGGCTTTCAAATCACATAGCAAAAATAATCTCTAAGTCTAAGAATATTGAAAGTATACTAACTCAAAGGTTCCAATCACAAACTGACATCTAAACCTAGAGGCACAACAAAGACATGTAAGAAACCTACTATGCAAGCGGGAAAGTGTCATCGCATGGATCACGCTAGAGTTACCCTGGTAGTCTCCCAATAGACCCCAATGCCCTAGTGATCCCTATGTGGCCACTAGTATCCTCTCATATAGATGAGGCATACTATAGAATGCAAGGTCGCAACCAAGTGTTCTCTCCACTCCAATCCTAGTTTGTACTAGCACTCAAGGCATGGGCAAGAACAAACAATTATCTTATTAGGTTCATTAAGTTAGTATTAGGTGTAATGTTTTCACTTATTAAGACAACTTATAATGAGTTACCCTGGTCGCCTCTTACGGCCCTAGCCCCCATTGCAAGCCACTTTTTGACACTACAAGTAGATAACCTACCCTAAGCTCATGGAATCCTAAATCACAAAATCACCACAATCCTATACAAGCAACTAGAAAAATACCAAAAGATAATCAATAATAAGAGCATCAAATCTCCATGAGAAAATAAAAAGCATCCACATATAATCTTGACCACAAAAATTCTCTATTGGCAACTGAAGGTATCAATGATAATCACAATATCAATTGGTTCTCAACAAGCAACCAAAAGTGTCTCAAAGTAATACTGATCGAAGGCTCCAAAATGGTTAAGTCAAAACATGTCACAACATGACATCATCAAGATCAAAACAAACGCTTTAGTCCCATTAAGGCAAATAGAAAGTAACCCACGTATAATTGATCGATGACTCAAAAATAATTAAGTCAAGTATCTCAAATACGTACACTTCAGCTTTGTACAAGAAGATTGGAAAGCAATAACAATCAGTAAATACAAACATCTCATAGAGCATACCATCACATTACTATGGTTGGGTTTAAAAGATCAAGATCAAAGAAATCATCATGACATCACAATCATAACCCCTGAGCCTTTGGTAAACGTACTATAACTAGTCAACAACTAGTCAACCCAAAAACCCAAAATTAGAATCATAGAGAAAACACAAAATGCAAGCACATGTTTTAGTTTGCTAAAATTACATAGTTGAAATAAAGTGTGGAGGTCTCAGTTTTTGTTTTCAAATTTAGATATTGAATGGAGAAATATTTTGTATTTTTTTTCCTAACCCATGTATTGTTTTGATGAATAAAAGTATTTTCTCATAGCTCTCAATTTTCTAATTGATGTATTGTTTATACAAATGTTATCTGAAAAAGACCCCTATCGAATTCCAATAGGACACATTGTAAAATTAACATGATTAATTACCAATTATCTTCAGTAATAACGTTCCCTCATAATTCAAGTCAATTTAAATGATTAAATTAAATCTTCATCGTTAGACTATAATATTACAAAATAATTAATTATTAAAAGAAGAAATCTATTAATACAATTCATTAATCAAATATATTAATTAATAATTATTAATAACATATATACATATATATATATATTTATATACACACACACACACATATACATATATACATTTACATATAATAATAATAATAATAATATTTTAAAAATGTTATAAAAATTGAAATGCAAAAAAATTGATTTAACAAACACGTATCTCACAATGCATATAATATATCGTTGACACGGTTCATAGTACCCTACAGTCGCAGGGCCTGCGGTGACAGCGGTATAGAGTACCGCCTGTCGTCACAATACCTGCGATGCAGGTACTCTACACTTATCACAGACGGGGTATGGGCTTCGCCCTCCCGATTTTAATTTGTTCAATTCATTTTTTTTTATAACGTTTTCACAAAAACATTTTTTTTAATACTCATGCTTGATTCAGATTTTTTTTAAATATTGTTTTTCTATTGCAATAATAAAAACAATGTTTTTAATTAAACACACACACACACACACACACACACACACACACACACACACATATATATATATATATATATATATATATATATGTATGTATGTATATATATGTGTGTATACGTATATGTATATATATACATATATATGTACATGCAGATTGTTAATAGGTATGATTGCATTTTTAATAATCATATATATATGTATGCAAATTTTCTATATATATATGTATAAAGAGGACATATACCTAGCTTTAAACAAAAAGGGCTTTTCAATTCGATGAATTGAAAATTTCTCCTAAATAGTAATTGTTCTCTAATTTTACCCATTAATTCTTTTAAATAGGCTTGTTCATACACATTTGAAAACCCTAACCCCATAGTTTCCTCAGATCTATGCATATGAAAATTTCTTATATAAAATTTAACTACCCATGACAAAATGCATACAACCAAGATATGAAAATCCTCAGAAAGTATTCAGGAGACACGAAGAAGACAGGAAGTGCAAGAAGTGAAATATCACATGCAAAAATCACAAGTGTCTACCTGGACACTGATGCTAAATCACTTCTCCTCAGAATTCTATAGAGCAAGCTCCTTCCTTCTCCAATGTTCTTGGGTCCTCCAAAAATGCTCCTCGAGCTTCTAGGAGTGCCTGAATATAAAGAACTCTTAGGAAGCACCTAGAATGTCTCTAGAAACAACTAGAAGGTGTTGACAACTAAGCATGAGTCTTTTCCAACCTTCTAGATGAGTCACAAGGTTGAAGACACCATGTGCTTAATTTGTGTGCTAACTCCTATGTTGTTGACATATGTGCAATCAAGAGGTGTCTTTACTCCTAGGTAGACTTATACATTTTATTTTAATTCTTTCATTACTTTTATTATTATTATTTATTTATTACTTTATTATTATTTTTATTATTATTATAAATTTTAATTTCTTTTATTTAATTCTTTTTCTCAATTAATTGCCATTTAATTAATTATAATCAAAATATAAAAAGATCATGATATTATATTAATTTTTCCCAAATAATTAAATTATTAATTAATTCTTTTAAATTTTAGACTTAATTAATAGAAAATTTACGATAGAACTCCAAGATAAAAATATGAAACCCATCATAGAACAATCCATTTAAAATCAGTCTAAATGGTAAAAATTATGAATTATGTCATCCAACTCATTCGAAAGGTAAAATATCCCAGATACTTGTCCTACCTTTCTAGGACAAATGGTTTAAGGGTTTAGGATTTGGACTTGAGAATTTATCTCCCCTCTCTTACCATTGAGATAGTGTGATAGGGTACACTCATTCTGGTAATTTAGGGAAGTCAATACTTGGTACCTGCAACTTGCATAAAATCCATGCATGTACATACTATATATATATATATATATATATATATATATATATATATATATATATGCTAAGCTAAACAGGAAATGTCAGGAACTGGTGCATCATTTAGATTCCAACTAGCAGGTGACTATGACTCCCTTCTTTAACCACATCAAAAATGCCATACATAAGAAAAAACACACACACCATACACATGCAAGTATGGGGTTAGTATCCAGAAGAAAACACATGTGATAATAAACCATCTAACTAATCATCATCGATAACTGAGATAATATAATAAGCATTATGCATACATGAAATGCTGAGTCTAAATAATCACATCATATATCAACTAAATCCATAGCACAATATCTAAAAGTCTCAAAAAAATGCTACTAACCATCAACATAAAACTAGTCTAAAAGAGTTCGACCATGATAGCAACAATGTGACCTAGGGGTAGGCACTACATTTTCCAAGTTTTAGAACTTTGACAGTATATCATTTTTTTCAAGTTTTGAAATATATTATTATTTTTTATTTTTTTAGGATCAATAAATATGTAGAAAGATACCCCTAGATAGAATGGGCATCATGGATAGAACTTCTTTAGGTGAAATACATTGATAGGATTAAGGAGCTGCTCTCTCTCTACTGTAGATAGTAAATAGGCACAAGACCTAAAAGTTACTATAATAATGTAAGGTCCAAGCTAATTACATTCAAATTTACCCTTTTGATCTCTATTCTATTGATTCTTAGGATTTTCATGTAGGACAAGATCTCCCACCTAGAATTCTCTCGGGTGAGCCTTTTTGTTGAATGATTTTGACATGCACTTTTGATAGACCCTCATATGGTCAAATAATGGTTGGTATTTCTCATCTAGAAGTTCTAACTCTTGAAGCTTCATGGAATGGTAATCTTATGTTGAGAATAGATTGAAGAAAACTACTAAAGAGGGATATTGTTGAGAATAGATTGAAGAAGACTGTTATAGAGGGAGATTGTTGAGAATAGATTTATATAAGTATGATCAATATGCTTCAATATTTTTTTGTCACTAATGTTAAACCTACTATTTTTTGGTAAAACAACTACTTATATGATTTAAGTACTATCACTTATTTGATTAATGGAGAGGATTTGATCAAAAGATGTAACAATAGCACCTAGATGCAAGGTTGAGCTATGATTATGTAAAGGAGTACAAGAATCAATTAAGGTAGTGATAACATGATGCATTGATAATCTACTTAATGTTACAAAGATTGGTTACACTAAGAAAAATTAGAAGAACAAGTTATACAATTTTTTTTTGCCAAGCTTGAGCGAGTGGATAATAGGTGGCGAGAAAAGTAAGTGGATTCCATGTAGAAAATCACTTGGAGCTAAGTAAAAGTCTATTCTAGTGTATGCCAAGAAAATGGTGGATGTCACGTAAAGTTTAGTTGATGTCAAGTACTAGGAAACTGTAGTTCTTGCTGAGAGATTTTATAGAGGATGCTGAGAAATGCAGTATGTGTTGAGCATTAGAAGTCGAATAATGTCGAGTGGCTGCATTATTTGAAAGAAGATGAATTTGATGGATCTAAGCCGGCAAGTTTGTTTTCTTGGATTGTGTGAACCAAGTGGAAGATCAAATTGATTTGCTGGTGGCACAAAATTCAAGGAAACTCATTTTAAAGAAAATTCAAAGAGGATTGATGGAGAAGTTTTTAGAGGAGATACAAAATATAGGGTGGATTCATTGTATCCTACCTAATCTATCCTAAATCTAAATTGGATGATGGAGAATGGGTGGAAAAAGATCTTAATTTCTTATTTATAGGAATGGCTAGTTAGAAGCAAGTGGTGTCATGCATGAGAACCTAAGGAAGACAACGAGTTAAGGGTTTTGCTTCATCAAGTGACCTAAGAAGAAGAGTCTGCATTGGCATGTTAAGCAAGAAGGCTTAAGGGTATGAATTCTTGAAAGTTGAACAAGCTATTAGAGCTGAAATGTATGAAGGCCAAGTAGAATGGAGGTTTGAAATAAAGATATATAATATGCAAATGTAGTTGTAAGTTGTTATTAGATCAAGCCTTACTATTACTCTCTAATAATTGTATCAGTCTAGGGTAAATCCTTTGGATTCAGGTTGACCTAAAAGTCATTTGTAAATCCTTTAATTGGGTGACATTCTAGGTGAATGCTCTAAAGTCCTCTAACAAGGCTCACTCCTAATAGGATGATTAAAATCTTTGAACAAGGTCACATTTAACAGTGTGTATTATAACCTTTATCAGAGTTGTCCTTTCACAGGGCATCACTTCAAAAGAGTGGAAAAGAGTAGCATGTTATTGGTGGTTTTTCTCAAATTGGGTTTCCACATAAATCATTATGTAAAATGTGTAACTGAATTTTTTATGTTTCATATTTACATTTCTGCAAGTTGATTTGACAGTAACCTACATTTTTTAAGAGATTCCATAATCTTATGGATGCATGCATGGAGATAAATTTTTTATGGGTTCACTAAGCTATAAAAATTTTTATTTATACATTTGGACCTTGGATAACTGATTCACACCACCCCTCCTACCCCCCCACCCTCAATTATTCTAAAAGTATTCCAATAGTCTTCATCTATAACTATACCTTTGAGGGAAACTCTGAGTGAAGGAATCTCAACCTCTAAAGATAAAACTACTTCAACACAATATGTAAGGGTAAAAGGAGTAGATCCAATAGGAGTAAAAATACTTATTCTATAGGCCCACAAAGCCAAATTTATTTGTAAGTGCCAATCTCTACCATTCATATGAACTGTTCTATGTAAGATTTTGAGAATGGTTTTATTTGATGCTTATGCTTGACCATTGACGACCAATGTTGTTTTATCTTGAATTTCTTACAAAGTTGTTTAAGGTCCTTATTTTTAAACTAGCCTCCATTTTTGATGATAATCTCAAAAGGAACTCCATATCTATAGATAATATTATTCAAAATAAATAGAGAAACTATCTTGCTTGAGGCAACAAAAAGTGGGACAACTTCTACCCATTTAATGAAGTAATCAGTAGTAGTGATAATAAGCTTGTGTCCACATGATGAGTTCGGATGAATCCACCCAACAAGATCAAAGGCCCAATGTTGAAATGACCAATGAGAGATAGAAGGAATAAGTTCCCTGCCTAGATCATGTATAAGGTTACCATGTTTTTGACACTTTTTCACATGACTTTGCAAAAACTACTACATCAATATGCATCATGAGCCGATAGTAACCCACCCTAAACAACCTTCAAGCCATGTAAAGACCATTGGAATGTCCCCCATAGATGTCCATTAACACTTGATTGGATTCTTTCTTTTCTAAGCATCTAAGAAGTATTCCATATAGACCCCTCCTATACAAATCACCAGAGATAAGGGAATGATGAGAGGCATTTCAAATAAGGTTTCTTTGTTTAGATTGGTTAAATATTTTAGGTATAATGGCATCATAAATTTATGAATAAATGGCACCATAACAATATGACTCATGACCAATAAGGATACAAATACCATGACTTTCTTCAGAATCATAGATAGGGAAATGTAGCTCTTCCACTAATAATTCAAATCTTGATTCATGTTGCTCTAATTGAAGAAGTGAAGCAAGTGTAGCCATAGCATCAATTTCTTTTTTTCTACTCTAGGGGTTTTCTAAAATGAGATAAATGTGAGGTAGTGTCTCAAGGAATCAACCATTTGACTGTAAGATACCAATTTCTCATTTTTTGTTAAATAATCATCATTGACCTAGTTGATTATCAGATGTGAATCCCCATAGATGTGTAACTTTGTAATTCTCCATTCTATAGCCATCTTAAGGCCTTTTGTTAAAGCTTCATACTCAACAATGTTATTTGTACATGGAAATAATAACTTGTAAGATTTAGGAATTATGTGCCCATGAGGAGAAACAAACAACACATCAGCTTTGGAACCATTTTGCATAAATGATCCATTAGAGAACATCTTCCATGTTATTTTAGTCATATACATGAGGTTCTCATCTAAGAAATCAACTTGAATAGGTGCGTCATCTTATAGTGGGAAATCAACCAATTAATCTACTATGGCTTTCCCTTTGATTGTTTTATGCTCAATGTACTCTATGTCAAACTTTGAAAGCATCATCATCCATTTAGCAAGTCTACCCATGAGGGAAGCCTTACCTAGTAAATACTTCAGTGGATCATTTTTTTCTATGAGGTTTATATTGTGCAAGAGCATATAATGTCGCAACTTTTGGGAAGCAAACACAATTGCTAGGAAATCTTTCTCAATACCATCTTAATTAACCTCATATGAAATAAGAGTATGAATAATGTAGTATATTTCTCTGTCTTTCCCATGTTAATCTAGTTGAGCTAATAATGGCCACAAGGAAGACTCTATTGCTGAAATGTATAGAATAAGTGGTTTCCATATGATAGGAGGCATTAAAATAGGATGATTTTTAGGGTATTTATTGATTTGATCTATGCACTCTTGACACTCTTCATTCCATACACATTTGACTCCTTTATGTAAGTTATTGTTGAAAGGTTGAGCTATATCTACCAACTGTGAAACAAAACTCCGTATAGATTGAAGATGCCCTTGAAGAATCTTTATTTGACTAATGTTTTTTGGAGGTGGCATATCAATAATTGCTTCAAATTTTTTAGGGTTTACCTTATTCCTTTTGCTAAAATAATGAATCCTAGTAATTTTCCAAAGGTGACTCCAAACACACACTTTTTAGGGTTTAACCTTACTTGAAATTGTTCCATGCAATCTAGAATGACTTCTGAATCATCTATGTGTGTATCTCTTTTCTTAGACTTATACAAGGTGTCATTCACATAATCTTCCATATTTTTATGCATCATATCATAAAAAATAGTTGTCATAGCTCGCTGATAGGTGGCTCCTACATTCTTTAATCCAAAAGGCATAATGGTTCAACAATAGGTACCCCATGCCCAATTGAATTCAATCTTTCCTTGATCTTTAGGAGCTATCTTAATCTAATTATTTCTAGAAAAATCATCCATTAAGGAATAAATCTCATAACCCACAGTCATATCCACTATCATGTCTATATTAGGAAGTGGAAAATCATTCTTTGGGCATGCTCTACTAATTTCTCTAAAATCTATGCAAACTCAAATGGTTTTGTCATGTTTTGAAACCAGTAGAATGTTTGATATCCATTCAACATAGTTAATAGCTCCAAATAATTTTTCACCAAGGAGTTTCTCTAATTCTTCTTTGACTAGGAGAGATATATGAGGATGCAGCTTTCTCAATTTCTACTTAACTAGTTTAACACTTGGAGCTATGGATAAGTGATGCATAATAAGATTAGTGTCCATCCCTAGCATATATGAATAATTCCATGCAAAATTAATCTTCTTTTGTCATAAGAACTTAGTGTAGGCTTTGTTTTCTTGTGATGACAAAGACTAAGCCAAATGTACCATTTGTGGAGCTTCACCCATACCCACATTGACTGCTTGTGTTGGTCCAATAAGCACTAAAGATATATCTTGAAAATAACTAGGGAGATGGTCAAGTACCTCATCCTCAAGCACCTCAGAGAGGTTTTGACCCTCAGATATATCCTTTCTTTTTATTTTTTTTGGTTTTTACACTGCCACATAGTGGTTTTCACCATCAAAACTCCTATTCTTTTTATTTTATTTTCTCTTTATTTTGTGACTAAGGTACTTGATGTCTAGCTCTCTCATGTTGGTAGCCAGTTCATTGGTGGAAGAGACTATAGGTTCAATGGCATTCAAATAGTAGGATATCTCATAATAATTTTGAAACATTAAAAGATCAAGTTTGTGATTTTATTTGGGACCAATCAATCAAATCAGGATGAACAAGGGGTAAATCAATGATTGGTTTAAGGTTATGAATATGAATGATATCTTTAGTGACCAAAGAGTAAAAATCCATCAAGTGACTTCCTAAACTATCCATGTGTTCAAATCATCTAATCCTACATGTGAATCGTTGACTAACTCGGGTTGAGAACTATATGTATAAAAAAAATCAATATCCATATCAACTATAAAAGGCTTCGAAAGGGAATCCCATTTATACTCATTTGAATCTATTTCTAAATCTTGACTAGGATGCTTACACAATGAAGGCTTGGGATACCTAGACATGGAAGCCTCAACATTGTCAAGGGTCATACTCTCTTGTTCTAAATTTGCAACTATCTCATGAGATACTAGACTATTTGAATCTCCCTAAATGAGATTAGTAGAAGGGAACCAATATTTAGACATAGCTTGTTGATTTTCCAAATTAGGTATGCACTCTTATTCTTCTTCACTATCTAACTTATCAAGGATAGGAGCAACTCTTATTGTGATTCTCATATCTTGGGCCAACTGGCTTCTTAGACTTGTGTCCAAAAAGGCCATGATCAAGGGGTTCAACTCTTACATCCAATCTATTACTAAGAGGGCCATGTCTAGGATAGCCTGTCTTCTTGAAAAATGTATACCCTCTCCCATAAGCTTTAGGAGAGGGAGTGAAGTTCTCATTGTGTATATACTTCTCTTCTTTATAAATCCAATCTCTAACAACCACATCTTCTTTCTCATCTTGAATAGGCACTAACGAATGTACAAATGTGTCAAATAATTTCATAGGTAAAGAGTAAGGTTTAATCTCTTGTGAAGGTTTACCATAAGACCTAGATGAAATTGGGAATGCTATGAGGGATTTGAGTTGGTATCCCACCATGCCAAGGTCTATGGATTTGAACTTGTCTTTACATTCAGCTAAAGTTGCATCATTCTCTATTTAGGGGAACATGAGTGGTTTCTAAAATCAAGTTAATATACAATGTCTTATCCCCAGGTATACAAATCTTTGTTTTGTTATAAGGGAACTTAACACATTGATGATAGCTAAATGGCATTGCTTGCATACCATGAATCCATGGTCTACAAAGTAGAATATTGTATGCAAGGGGTCCAACATCAACTATTTGGAATAAAATATCTTTTTAAAAAGGACCAATCCTGTCATGTCCCCTTTTCAAATAATTAAAAATAATAATCTTTGCTAAGGCAGGTAGGCCCAAAAAGGTGAAGTTTCAGAAAAAGGGGATAATCTTTGGAAGCGAATGGACTAATAAATGAAAATTATTATTAAAATATGTTTTATTAACCCCTCTTGGACGTGAGTTAGGGTTATGCCCTCTTTTAAGGGGTTTGGAGGCATTTTGGGCTCATTCCAGAACTTGATTTTTGCTCATTTCTTGTTATTCTTCAGAGGCTGCCAAACATGTGGAGAAGGAGACCCAAGAACAGGAGTTTGTAGGTTTCCAGGGAGACCCAAGAATGGGAGTTTGTGGGTTTACAAGAAGGCTAAGGATGGGATTTTGAAGCCATTCCATGTGCATGCTCATGCAGAGTTTGCCTTTGTGCTGAACAGTGCAGATTTGTGGGTTTTCGGGTGTATATTTTGTAAGAGTTTAGTGTTTCTAGTTGAGTATTTCATATCAGTTTGGGTTGCTTCTGTATATCAGAATTTTAAATA
Source organism: Cupressus sempervirens (assembly GCA_028749045.1). Classification (NCBI taxonomy): domain Eukaryota; kingdom Viridiplantae; phylum Streptophyta; class Pinopsida; order Cupressales; family Cupressaceae; genus Cupressus; species Cupressus sempervirens. The sequence goes on from CM053788.1 coordinate 655,877,417, forward strand.
TTAAAATAGAGCTGAATATATTTATTTGGATATGATTATACTTTTGTGATAGATTATTAAGTTTTTGTGGTGATTCTGGGCTATTTTGTGCTATTTTCGAGAGCCCGATGAGCATTGTTTTTGTCCTCCGTTTGGGAGCTATTGTGTGCATGTTATAAAAATATAGAAATTTAATTTTAGAGGCTTTTATGCTGCTCAAATTTCTATAAAAATTTACACTTTCAGATTTATTAATAATAGGTGAAGCTGTGAAGCTTTTGGCACTATTTCTGGCATACCCAATTTGGGGTTTCTTGAGAAATTTGGTGGATCTTTGTGATATTAGTTGTTTGATCTTGAAAATCTGATTAGAGGCATGAAATATCATATAAAATAAGTAAAGGGAAATTTCAGTGGTATTAGAGCCATGATCTTGCTAGCCTGAGGGTTTGTAAAAGTTTGCATGTCAGTTTTGACAAGTACCCAGATCTTGCATGTCAGTTTTGACAACTACCCAGATCTTGCATGTCATAATTTATGATTGCATGTTTCTTCTAATTAGCTGCATGTCAAAATTTATAGTTTCATGCTACTTCTAATCATTTGCATGTTAGTTCTTGATGAATTTGGTGGTTGCATGTTGCTTCTAATCAGTTGCATGTCAAAATCTATGGTTGCATGCTACTTCTAATCATTTGCATGTTAGTTCTTGGTGTTTGAAGAAGTTATATCCTATTGGGGTTACACTCTACTTTATCCAGAATGGACAGGTATAGTATAGAGTCTCAAAGGACATGATCTTGGGCAATTGATATCCAGAGTCAAAACAGTAGAAAATATGGTTATTTAGACATTCGAGATAAACTTATGAAAATAAGCCATGATATGTCTGAACAGTTGGTTGAGCACCACCGTATGATGAATGACATGTTGTTTGACCCAACTAAGGTGGATAAGTTGACTAGAATTCTATTTGGCAGATTTTCTCACAGGGCAGATGACACAATTACCAAGAACTTGCATGAGGAGTTTGAGAAACTAGCTTATAGCCAGGCAAAGGTCTCAGATTTTACTCTGTCACAGGAGGTAGTGGGTTTAGATGATGATTATGAGGATGTTGTTGTGCATGATGGTGAGATACTTGGTAGAGATGAGCAGACATTGAGCATTCATGACTTTGCTGAGAAAGAGTACTAGGCACAGTTAGATGCTTCATCACATGAGGTTGAGGCAGGTAGTACTTCACATGATTTGTCCAGCCAACTAAAGGTGAACAAAGATAGTATTGTGACTTCATTATCTCATCATGAAAGGATGCGAGATATGATAGAGGATCACATTCAGATGATTCGGTTACAAGGTAGACATAAGGGAGTTCAGGAAAAGTATCCTTGTGTTGACTTACAAGCGATTAGGGAAGGAATGGGAATGATGAAGTTGAGTTATTTACATCTTCTATTAGATCATGACCATCTTCTTAGCCTTATCAGAGACTATTCAGATTCCTTGAGGAGGAAGGAGGAGGAAGTTAACAGGCTTTCTCACGAGCTTGAGGACACTCAAGCTTCTTTGGTGAATACTCCATTGGCATTACAAGACTGGGAGAGACATGGGGATAAGCATGGCATGGAATTGAGTTTAGTTTCATCTTGCACTCTGAATACTCAATTTTTTGTGAATGGTAGATCATATGTGGACATTGATAATGTTGCGAGTTCATCTTGCATTCACATCCAGGATATAGGGATAATGTTAGATAGGTATGTGGAATTAGTTGGTATTGGTCATATTACTCAGGTGAGGATTTTTCTTGAGTTACTAGCTAATTATAGTTTACGGATATGGACTCAAGATTGTTATATTGGCATTTGGGATTCAGTTGACTGTAAATCTTTAACACTTTTTGGTAGCAGTGGTTGTTTGGGTGCTATCATGGATTTTATTAACAGTTTGCACGGTGTTGTCTTTTCTTGTGCCAGGAGCTTATCCGATGTTGGTATTAGTTTTTATACACTGGTGTTGGGCTTTGTTCATATATCCAGTCGACCATACTTACTGGAATGTGTTGATGATATTTCATATTTGGCAGTGTGGAAAGATGAGTCCCAGGATCATATTGGCATTGATGACATCCAGGAGGATGCAGTGGGCAATTTTGAAGACTTAGTTTCCCTGGGTATAGAGGAATTGGACAGTAGTGCTAATGTTTTTGATACTCTGTATGTTGATATGAGCTTTAGATTTGATTCACAGGATATGGATAGTAATACTCTAGAGACTAGTAACTTTGAGGATACTCCTTTAGAGAGTGCATCAGAGGAGGTTTGTAGGAGACAATCAAGCCAGTGCCATCATGTGTCTAATCAGTTGAGAGTTAGTGATCGAGACATTTCTATCACTTTCCAACATTTTGATGCTGCTCGTCAGTTGTTATCAGTTTATGGATGGGGTTCTCCTACTAGTGATGAGCAGGAAGAAAGTTATCTTTCCTTGATAGAGATCCACTCTTTATGGGAGGCTATTCAAATTTTGAGATAGAATTATATGCAATTGGTAGCTGACAGAGATTATGTTATGGAGTGGGGTAGTACAACATATGATGCATTGTTGGCCAAGGAAGATGAGGTGAGTGAGCTTACTAAGCAGCTTGAGGTGACTTTTGAGATTCTTGAGAGTACATAGTTGGCTTTCAAGGAGTCACAGTTTCATTTGGCTAAGGTGACCATGGAGTTAGAGTGACTACAGTCTTTACCTAATTCTATACAGTCAAAAGCTGTGGTGTTTGGTGATCCGAGGATGTCCATGGCCGAGATTGTCAGAGACAGTGGAGATGGGGATGCATCCATCCTTGATACTAACATTGGCATATCAGGTTCATTCCAACTAGAGTCAGGTTCAGTTGAGTTGGGTGTTGTAGCAGATTGTTGTATGACTGACATGGTGGTGGCCTCTAGTACTGATGACACGAAGACTAGAGATGTATCAAAGATCATGTGTGATATTGGTGAGTCGGCAGTTGGCATGGTTCCTGCTAGTAATACTACTCCCTTGGTGATATCTTCAGAGGTAGTAGTCAGTTCCAACATGGTTAATGATCAATTGTAGTTAGTTTCATCTGGATTAGAATCTGAGCCACTGACTGAGATTGGTGCATTCTATTGGCATTACACTATGAGGTACACTCATCAATTTACCTTTGATGAACATGTTGATGAGATGATGATACAAAGATGTACTTTGGTTCCTAGTGCTTGTCATCAGTTATGGGATAGTTTGACGCCTCGAGATGAGAGTTGTGATGGGCATGACATGGTGATAGGTTTTGTAATTGACAGCTTGATAATACATGACTTAGAGCAGGAGTTTGGGTGCGATGCTTTAGCAGTTGTTGTTACTAATTCTACTCCTTTGGCTATGACATCTCCTAACTTAGCTGGCAGTCAGTCACAGTGGGCTATATCACTTGTTCATGGAAAATTTGGTTTGGGTTCCATTTCTTACTCTTTATCTTGTAATGTCTTTTCACCATCAGCAGTGCATGGGAGTTATGGTTATGAGATAGTGGTCGGTGATTTGTAGAGTTGTGTTGACTGCAGGAGTTGTACAGTGTGTGGATTCTCCATACTTGGTACAATTTCATTCGAGAGTGTTCACCATTATTGCAGAGTTGGATTGTACATTCCATATAGGCCAGTGGGATGCGTTGATGGTATTTATAGTGTTGGTAGTTTGATTTGTCCACTTTACTTGGGTTTTGATGTTCTAAGAGTTTATGTCTCATGGTTTTCTGACTATGGTAGTGGTGATTTTGGAGTTTGGTTGAGCTATAATTGTCAATTTGATTATGGATTCCTCTTGGTCATATTGCAAAGGATATTGCAGGAGCCTGTGTTAATTGGTAGTAGTATAGTTCATGATTACATTTGGGATCCAGGTGGATTGATTGGTTTATTGTTTAGCCATTTCTTGAGGAAAAGAAATATTTGGGAGGGGAGGACTTGTCATGTCCCCTTTTAAAATAATTAAAAATAATAATCTTTGCTAAGGCAGGCAGGCCCAAAAAGGTGAAGTTTCAGCAAAGGGGATAATCTTTGGAAGCGAATGGACTAATAAATGAAAATTATTATTAAAATATGTTTTATTAACCTCTCTTGGACATGAGTTAGGGTTATGCCCTCTTTTAAGGGGTTTGGAGGCATTTTGGGCTCATTCCAGAACTTGATTTTTGCTCATTTCTTGTTATTCTTCAGAGGCTGCCAAACCTGTGGAGAAGGAGACCCAAGAACGGGAGTTTGCAGGTTTCCAGGGAGACCCAAGAATGGGATTTTTTAGGTTTCTAGGAAGGCTAAGGATGGGAGTTTGAAGCCATTCCATGTGCATGCTCATGCAGAGTTTGCCTTTTTGCTGAACAGTGCAGATTTGTGGGTTTTCGGGTGTATATTTTGTAAGAGTTTGGTGTTTCTAGTTGAGTATTTCATATCAGTTCGGGTTGCTGCTATAGATCAGACTTTTAAATATTAAAATAGATCTGAATATATGTATTTGGATATGATTATACTTTTGTGATATATTATTAAGTTTTTGTGGTGATTCTGGGCTATTTTGTGCTATTTTCGGGAGCCCGATGAGCATTGTTTTTGTCCTCCGTTTGGGAACTATTGTGTGCATTTTATATAGATCTAGAAATTTCATTTTATAAGCTTTTATGCTGCTCAAATTTCTGTAAAAATTTCCAATTTCAGATTTATTAATAATAGGTGAAGCTGTGAAGCTTTTGGCACTATTTCTGGCATACCTGATTTGGGGTTTCTTGAGAAATTTGGTGGATCTTTGTAATATTAGTTGTTTGATCTTGAAAATTTTATTAGAGGCATGAAATATCATATAAAATCAGTAAAGGGACATTTCAAATCCTAACGGGAAGAATGACCAACCCCTTTGAACTTATCTCTGCCTCATCATAGGCTTTGATAGTAATCTTCCTTCTAGTATCAATACCTTGTTCAAAATAACCTAATGTCATTAAAAGACTCAAATAAAAAATATTAAGCCCAATACCCCCATCTATCAACACATACCTAACATGGGTCCTATTGATCATGATCTCAATATGAAGGGCAAGATTGTGTGGATGGCTCAAAGAATTATCATCTTCCTTTGAAAAGGAAAGCTAATGAGGGCTAGCAATATGATTAACCATGTTCTTTAATTGATAGACATCTAAATTGTTGGGTACATTCACCATGCACAAAGCATCTTCAAGGACTTCTTTGTGTCTTAGAGACAACTCTACAATCCAAAAGATCAAAATTTGAGTGTAGGTTCTTTGCAATTGATCAACAAGATTATAATTCAACCTATGATTAACCACTAGTTTTGAAGGAACATACTTGGATTACACTTGTTTTGATTTAATTGGTTGGTTTGAACTAGGTCCTTTGATGACAAGGGGACCTTGACTTTGCCTAACAAAATTGAGACTTTGGGAAGACACTTGCTTAGGTTAACTTGACTAGTTTGAATTGGGTCCTCTAATGAAAAGGGGACCTTGAGATGACTCTCTAGAGTCAGCACCCCTTAGCACAAAAATTGGTTTTTCACCAAGGATAGGAGAGCTCAAGTTTAAATCATAACTACTCGGATCTTTATCTTCCATAATTTTCACACTTTCTTCTACAACCTCAACCATATTGACAACATTTTCTATATTTGCATAAGTGTAATTGATTGCAACCTTGCCATTCTTAGGTTGGGAAGCTTCCCCTGTCTCATACTTGGACAAAGGCTCTTTGAACACTATGTGATCAGTATTGGTATTTAATCCATCTATTTCAAGTTTTCCATTCTCAATAAGATCTTGAAAAATATGCTTAAATTTCCTACAGTTTTCAATATCGTGTCCAATGCCATTCTGAAGTTTGCAATAGGCCTTCTCATCTGACCACAATGGCTTAACTTTAGGTATGTAGAACTTTGTGACATCATAAGGGTACACAAGATTATGAACAAGGAGCTTCATGAATATCTCTTCATATGACTCATCTAATTGTGTAAAGTTACAATTCTCTACTTTAGGCCTTTTCTGATATCTTGGCTTGTTACTTTGTTGATTAGCACTAGCCAAATGGAGAACACCTTGGTATTTAGAATTAGAGGAATTCAAAACTCCATAATTAACCACTTGTTCATTCTTATTTCAATATTTGTTTTTTCTTTTATCCTTCTTATTGTTTTTGTTGTTCTGACCATTGTTCTTGTTGCTTCCAGTTTTTGTCAAAATACCTTGCTCTCTCAGAACATCCTCAATTCTAAATGTGGCTTCAACCATGGTATCAAAAGACTCAAAAACCATCTTCTTAACTTTGTAATTCATCTTAGAAACCATTGTACTAATGAGGATTTCAATCTTCTCTTTCTCTGGAATAGTCCTAGAATAGCAAGAGCATTGTCATCTCCATCTTTGGAAGAATGTGACAAAGGATTCTCCTTGATTTTTCTTTGTGCGACATAAGTCCAATAGTGAGATAGATCATGAAATATTGTATGCAAAGTGTTGAACAAATCTTTGAATTAACTCAAGGAACGTCTTAATAGGAGGGGTTATATTGGTAAATCATTCCATTGCTTGACCCTTAAGACTCCTTGGAAATAATCTCATAAGGTATGAGTCCTCATGATGAAACTAAAAACTCATAGCATAGAACAGATGCACATGGTCATTTCGATCCACATTTCTATCATATTTTTATATTAGGGGATCGCAATTTTTCTATGAATGTCTTTCATGTCAAAACTCTTCTCAAAAGGATTAGGACAAACTAAATAAAGTGAAAAAGAACTCTTGGGTGCCGATATTTTCTTCAGTTGTTTCTTCAATTGGTCAATTTCTTCTTTCATAGAGGGATCATGCTTTTGAATCTTTTTGTCTACATAAAATTTGTAAGGGACTTTAGAATCCTTGTTGATTAAATGTTGAAAGCATGCATCTCTATTTTTTTCCATATATGTTTCAATGTGTTTTTGAAAATGTGGGTCTTGTTGCATAGCCATGAAATTATAAGAATTTTAGTCAAAGTTTTAGCTACCATCTCCATATTGTGAACCATGATGAGTATGTTTTAAAGGTTGTCTTGAAACTCTAGGAGGTGTTGGTCTCGTATAATCATCATGTCTTCAAGCTCTCCTTCCTCTAGGACTAGGAGATGGTGAAGGTCTTCTCCAATGTTTTCTATTTCATTGAGTCTTAGGAGGAATGAGTGGAGGAAAGTTGTTTCCACCACCAATGTGCACATTGTTTAACTTATTGTCAAGTTGTGGAGCCACAAGAAGGTCTTGTGCTTCTTGATGGGCTTTCCTTTCTATCTCAATCATAACTTTCCTTACTTCCTCTAGGCATCTAAATTTTTCTTCCTTTTTATCTTATTCTTCTAGAAGGGCTTTTCTCTCATGCTCAAGTACTTTGAGTCTATCACTTGCATAAGCTAAAGGTCTCATGATGATCTAAACTAGTTTCTAGTAAATGTTGCATTCACATCAGCACTAAATTTTATCATCATATTGATATTTCTCTTCTTGATAGGTATAATTCTTACCTTTCTCAACCCTTTGGTGTGCATCCAAATATCTATCCTCAATATGGGGTGAGGTTGGTCTATTTTCATGAGCAGGATCACCATTCAAAAGGTCAACATAGTATTCATCACTTTGATTCTTCTTTTGTGGAGCCATTGTAAAATTCATATCCATATCCAATTGAGGTGATGCTAAGGGTGTACTCAACTCAATATGGTCACTACTAGATCAAACAAAGCTTTTTGAATATTCTTAGGTGACTGAACAAACATAGGTTCTTTTCTCTTATGTCTTTGATGAGTTTGAACTAAGGGTAATTATTTAAAGATGACTTGATGTCACTCTCCTTGATCTACTTCATATCTTGTTGTAACTAGCATGAAATAAAAGGTACTAGGTGATAGGATAACTTTAAGAAATGTTGGTACCAAACTAGGACAATAAAAGCACTCACTTGTCCAAAAGAGATGTGATAAGATAGAATTTTGCAATGGGCATAAACCAAAACTACCACAAAAGTCCCCACAACTTTGGGTGAATACCCTAGCACATATGGACTAGGAGGTTGATTTACCTAAATTATAAATAATTAAAATTGAATATTTATGGAAGTGGATGGACAAGAGATTACTAAGACTCTCCAAGCATAATATCAAAGAATCCAAAGATATATCTTTCTCAACAAGGACGGTCTCTAACTTGCCAACTCTAAACAAGGTCGCTTGTGAAATCAAAGAGCACTAATTCAAGGGGTAAAAACACAATAACCCAAGGTGCAAACAAGCTTCTAATAATAAGGTAAGTAGACTAATCTAGACTGGATCAACTTAGGGAGATTGGAAATAATGGGATAGCAAAGCAATTTGATCATAAAGTCTTGACTCAAGAACTCATATTTTATTTGTTTTAAATATCCAACTAGGTGTGAAAATTTTTGAATCATGAACCTAGCACACAAGACAATAATCAAGAATTTCAAGAAAACATCTTCAAACAATGAGCAAGGGGCAAACCAACCTTGCACATGAACAAGAATAGTGTCATAGTATCAGTCTAATCTCTAGAACCACCACTATGTATGTTCTCAAAATATTTTCCAATCACACACATAGTCCTAGAAAAAAAAATTTGGTAGCACTATGGTTCTTAGTAATGTTCAACTCTACAGCTTTTACAATCTAGAGTGGGTGAAATCCAATCCTAGCACATCAGGGTTTTGACATATTCTAAGAATTTAATCAATTGGAGATAATGACTAGATCTGACAACTCAACAAAAAACTACACCCCTGAGGATTTCCACCATAAGGACATTTATATAGTAGTTGCTACTACCATGTCAAAAATGGCTATTATCGCTTGAGGTTTTGTCCATATGGTTGACCCAATAAAGGGAATTTCCACTAGGGTTAACCCTCTCTAATCAAGAAAGACTCATGAAGTTGTACCACATGGAAACTTGTTTTGGATTTAAGGGTTTCAATTTTTTGATGTGCCCAAAAGGGAATAGAGCATACTCTTCTAGCCTCTTCACCTTACCCAAACATATCAAACAAGATTCTTTGACACACTAATTCAAAATCACCTCACCAAATTTTTGGAAAAGTCAACAAAAAATACCACCAACATCAAAAGAGTAAGTACTAATTGTAGGGCCCACTTGCCGTTGCACCAAAAGCCATGACTGTTAGTGAACATGGAACACCACATAATTAACCACCTGTGGGCAGGCGAGCGCGTCGCATCACCCAACAATCTCCCCCTCGACGTGCATACCAGGTGCTTACACGGGTCGGGAAGACACCGGGAAGATTTGAACCCATGACCAGGCCAAAACCAAGCTCTGAAACCAATTGTAGGACCCATTTACCGTTGCACCAAAAGCCATGACTATTAGTGAACATAGAACACCACATAATTAACCACCTGTGGGTAGGGGAGCGCGTCGCATCACCCAACAATCTATAACCATTTCCACATAACCCATAATAGATCTAAAATAAACACGGAATTAAAATCCACATGAAAGAGAATAGAAAACAAACTCACAAAATTGTGACACAAGATATACCCTGGGAAACCCTCATTGAGGGAAAAACCCAGCCTCCAAAAGCATCCATCAACATGTATTATTCAGCAAAAATACCATTGCCATACAACCATGGAAGCCTTCATGGCCATAGCCACAATCGAGCAAACTATGTGAACAAGCATGAATCCACACATCCCATGCCATGATTTCAACCTTCACAAATGCTCCCTTGGCTAACCTGTCAAGCCTTGTCCTGCTCGACTCTTGCCTTTTGTCTTCTCCTTGTCACTCTCTCTCTCTCTCTACAACAACTACCCTTGTGGCTGCTTATATAGTAGCAAGTCCCACAAAACCACTAAGTGGTATTACATAAACCATGTGCTAAAACTATGTGTTACCTAACCCACTGACCCCACATTTAATATTGGGCATTTAATTCTTTTCCCCAATATTAAATAATTACATGAAATATTTTCACAATGTTACAATACAACTCATGAAGAATATTCTATGGGAATCTTTACATGTTGCACATCCATCTAGGCACAACATTACATAATAAAAATAAAATAATAAAATAACAATATTATGCAATGTGTGCAACACCCATTATCTCAACAATCTCCCACTTGTTGTATACATTGCATAGGGTCAATCTATAGCCACATAAATGAACAAGGGAACAATCCCTCCCATCACATCCACCATCATAGATCAAAATATACCAAGTGCTCCATCCTGGTACTCGCAACAAAATCAAAGTATCCAGCATCTCGAACATAAATGATCTCACCTCCTATTATGCCACTCCCACTGGACATACATAGAAGCCATCCAAAGAGAAAGCCACCCAACCTGTCGCATTAGAAGATCATAAAATCCTATACCAACTAAAATTCCAAGCACAAAAAACCTGATCAAAAGGTAATCACATGTATCCGTAGTTGTCAAAATATCCATAGCTGAAATAGCACCCACAACAAAGTGCCAAACCCATCCAACTATCCATACCTCAAAGGTATAACAAGTGAATCTCATATCACTGACATATCCAATGTGCAACTTGCAATCACAAGCCTCAAGAGCAATACCTTCCACATATATACCAAGAAGCTCCCATTGCAAAAGATAATGTCAAATCTATAACCAATCCACTCAACACATTTCAAAGAAGTGAATCCATGTAGTATCAAGGACATCCACAATACATAAACTAATATCTTACAAGAAAAACTCTCATAACAAGTCTCCAATAGTCTCCCAAATTCACCACAACCAATAGAGGAAAGAGATAAAGGAATAACCATGTCATCTCTCACATGACATACATGACCACAAACCAGTGATCACAATCTCTAACTAATCTCAAATCCAGTGTAAGCAAAACCAAACATCTAGGAAGATAACCAAGACTAGAGAAACCATGCAAATCATAACCTGTATCATGTCCTTCTACACACACCTCTAGATGTAAACTGTGCAAGTATGATCTCCTCCATAAAACCCCAACAAGAAGCCTCAACAACACCCAAACCATACCATATAACTAATCATGGATGTAAGCCTCTCACAAGAAGATCAAACTCAATAAACCATTCCTAAACCAAGGAATAACCATTCCTAATCCAAGGAATATGCCCAATATAAAACCATCTCCCAAACTCAACCAGCATAACAACATATGCACATGGAGATAACCAATGCTAAATCATCTCTCAAATAAACCCTCCAGAACTAACTCATGTACCATAGCTCAAGATCCATATCCATGAAATACAAGCATAAATATAATGCAACTGAGAGAAGATAATGGGCTATACCTCTCAAGTAGCAAACCGCCGAGTAGACCAAGAGTGGGGAATGAGAATGCTCATCAAGATACCCAAGTCTCCAACCAAGACTCATCTAAGAACAATCTCCTCTCAAGTCCATATCAAGTGATTGCCCCTCGGACTTCCTGCTGAAACCATCAACCGTCCCAAAAAATACTTCTCTAATCCAAGAGAAATCAGCATCACCACTGTCTCTAAGTATCCATGAGCACCTGTAACCAATCAATCCATGCCAACTCCAAATGCAACATAGCAATATCATGAAGTATCCAGCTTATGATTAGTGTACTCAATACCAAGAAACTAAACCAAGATCAATGTCAAAGTTCCAACCATGGCCTCAAGAACATAAACATGACAACATGATCTTACCATCTCAACCAAAGAGATAACATGCTCCATATGAACACACCATAACATGTCACAACTCTAAACGTGTATCAAGAGTATACCATGACATAATAATGAAACCATCCTCATACCAAGGATAACATGCAAAATAAAAGCATAAACCACACCTTTTCCAAGAACCCTGTGAGTCCTCAAGATGCGACCATCTCCACACACCATGAAGAAAACCATCTCCACATACCAAGAAGAACCATCTCCACATACCATGAAGATAACCAAGAACTCCATGAGTCCTCAAGATCTAACCATCTTCAAACACCATGAAGATAACAAGTGCACCATGCAAATGTCAAAGATGCTTCTGCAGCAACAGGATCTAAGACAAACCTCTAACATCTGCAAACACTCAATAAATATATCAATGCCAACAACTCCCACTCAACCGTGGTACCAAGTCACCTATGGCATCATAAAATCCATCCTCTCCAAACCAAGAAGATATAAACCAAACCAGGAACTAATCCTCCACTATCACCTCATCACTGTCACAAGCTCCCACTAAAATGTGTATCCAAGCTATCCATGACATCATGATGAAAACTCATCCTCTAACCATGAGAATCAACCAAGGCATCAAACTATATATCCAATCATGTCATGCCAAAATCCATGACACCATGACCACATCCATGAACCGAGCATCTGGCTCTCAATATGTCCAACCTGTCAGCATAAAATAGTCAACCACAATCCTCCACCATGACTGTACCTGGTAACAACATCTCATCCCTTCTACATGAAGATAAAATCATGTGACTTAGGGCATAGACAACCCAAATCCAAGCCACCAATCTGAATATGCATCAATAATGAAAGATCAATGGGCAAAGACAACCCATAACCAAGCTATAAATGCAACCTGTAAGTATAGACCGCTTACAACACTGCACAACTTGTAGATCCAACAAGTCATCATGCATATCCAAATCAAACACTAATAACCATATCATCATGAGACCAAACTGAAATATGAACTGAGTATACAATGACATCAAAACTTAAATCTCCAATGCCATAAACTCACAATGTTACCATAGTCAAAATATACTTATAAACTGTTCAGATCAATATATCAATAAATAAATCATGCCAAACCTACACCAAATCTAAAGCAATGTGTAGATCTCTCCAAGAGCTTTCTGTTGACTACTCGAAGTCCAAAATCTGACTCCGTATGCCCAAGTTATGCCCCAATCTGTGCTCAAAATAAATAACATCTAATTTTAGGGCTCTCAACACCTAACAAAAACTCAAAATCATAGAACCAAACGTACACCATCTTGTAGTGCTCTGAATTAGCTTTCCAATGCCTATAAGAACTTTGAAATCTGATATTCTGAGAGAAAGTTATGACCGTTTTACTAAGACATTCTTTTTACCATTTTTAGTACGATTTTTCATTTTTTATTTTTTTAGTGACGAAAATTCCGATGGGATTAAATTTGACGGCCATCATGGGCTGAAACCAAAAAACTCTTTTATTTCCTTTGAACATGGCCAAACTAGGGCATATTATATATCAAATTTTATGGAAATGTCGACCCGGATCCAATGGTGAGGTCTTTTTTTACCCAGGAGGTCATTTATGCAAGCTACCCCCCAAAACCCTCATTTAAATGAAAGATCTGAAAAAATCTTTTTGTCCAACAATTTCACATGCCCAAATCTTTTTAACATCCCATCATAACAGAAAATCCAAAAACCCTCAGATCTGCAATAAATCATTCATATATCTTGCCCTTTTCTTTTATCCTCTCATGCATTCCCATGGATTCAATCTAGGGTTACAATAATAAAACCATAGCTCTGATACCACTTGTAAGGAAACTTGGCAATAAAGAATATAACCATTTCCACATAACCCATAATAGATCTAAAATAAATACGGAATTAAAATCCACATGCAAGAGAATAGAAAACATACCCACAAAATTGTGACACAAGATATACCCTAGGAAACCCTCATTGAGGGAAAAACCCAGCCTCCAAAAGCATCCATCACCATGTATTATTCATCAAAAATACCATTGCCATACAACCATGGAAGCCTTCATGGCCATAGCCACAATCAAGCAAACTATGTGAACAAGCATGAATCCACACATCCCATGCCATGCTTTCAACCTTCACAAATGCTCCCTTGGCTAACCTGTCAAGCCTTGTCCTGCTCAACTCTTGCCTTTTGTCTTCTCCTTGTCACTCTCTCTCTCTCTACAACAACTACCCTTGTGGCTGCTTATATAGTAGCAAGTCCCACAAAACCACTAAGTGGTATTACATAAACCATGTGCTAAAACTATGTGTTACCTAAACCACTGACCCCACATTTAATATTGGGCATTTAATTCTTTTCCCCAATATTAAATAATTACATGAAATATTTTCACAATGTTACAATACAACTCATCAAGAATATTCCATGGGAATCTTTACATGTTGCACGTCCATCTAGGCACAACATTACATAATAAAAATAAAATAATAAAATAACAATATTATGCAATGTGTGCAACACCCATTATCTCAACACTAATGGATCTTAAGGAAAAACCCAAGTGGAATATTGAGATAACAAAAAATATCCTTCCCTACCAACAATGAGATCTATCATTGATAGGAGCTTCACATGTAAGGAATGCAAATGAAGCACATTCTTTCAAGAACTCCATAAATAGTGTTCATAGGGTCTAGTTACTATGTGAAACATATATGCCTGAAAGTAAATCTAGATCCTATTTTGGAGCACCAAATGTAGTGTGAATCTATGAAATCATGTAAAAGAACTCAAGCCAAACACATGAGAGGGTTCATTTCATTTCTAAACCCAAATGTTATAGAGATCCAACAAAATATCTAGTAATTCTTGCAATGCATATTTTCTCTATTGTACCCTTCATTTATGCTTGAATGCTCGCTCACAATGAACAAAGCAACAAGATAAACAAGCAAACACAAGATACACAATATATATCCAATGTATGAAAAACTAGGGTTAGATCTAAAAATCTAATTTTTAAGAGTGATAATAACTAGCAAATAACCCAAATGAAAGCTCACATCATGCATTGATCTATGTGAAAATTAAATGCAAGCTACTCATTAAATGAACTTTTTTAATATCGATTTTTGACCTAGTTAGGAAGATTGGACCTATATGATATGCATTCAGATCCAAAACCCTAAATGTAGAAAAGAGACCCCAATTAGAAATTAGAGAGCTTTCCAAAAATGTTAGAATTTTGAAAATATATTTTCATTTGTGCCTTGGAGATCCATTTTGTCAAAATAGACCAGTTTTTGCAAATCAAATTATTGAGAGATATGATCAAATCTTTAAGATCTAGGGTTTTTGCCTCCAAATAAATTTGCATAAGGGGGTTAACTCCAGAAATAGCCAAAACCAACATGTAAAGATGGGTTGCCCCATAGTGGGCACCAAAGAATGTATGCTAAAATGTGAGCACACTTCTATGGGTCATTATATCCAAGATTGCTCAAGAATGAGGTCTTGAATGTTGGCTCATAACTCTCTATTCATGGAGTGCAAGGGTTTGTAATGGAGACCCTAATTTTTATCTAGCTTGTGCCCATGCAAGTGCACCATAAAATGAGATATTCAAAGATCAAATTATGCGTGCAAATGAAGATGCAAATTGATCTAAATGATAATAATGCAAAATAATGCAAGAAAGGAAATCTAATCTATGAAAGGAAATAACAATGCAAGATTAGTCTATGAAAGAAAATATTGATCTAAGCTAATATGAAAATGCAAGGATGGATCATGCTGATGAAAGCCATGGATGAATGAGAGAAGAAGACAAGAAGATAGAAGTTCTCCACAAAAGCTTTAATGCTCAAAATCCTCCAAAAATTGCTCTCCAAACTTGCACCATAACAATAACATAATTGCAGATGTCAAAAATGAGGAGAGGCCTCTCCCTTATAAAGAAGAATGGATGATTAAGATTAAGAGGCAATAACATTTAATCAAGGGTGGAGAAAGAATGATCTGTGTGATACAAAATTTCACCAATGAGAAAAGAGGAGGAAAATTAAATAGAAACCCACTTAGAAATATGTGCATTTAAGTGTAGAGGAAAAAATAATTTATTTAATTTCCTTTTTCAAGTGGAATTTTATTTAATTAAAAGGGAGCAAGTTCTTTTAATTAAATAGAAAATATTTAATTAAATTAAAAGAGGGGATTTTCTCTTAATTAATTAAATGTGGATTAATTATTTAATTAAAAGAGAGGTTTTCTTTTAATTAAATAAGACTTAGGATAAAATGATCAAACCTTAAGAAATGTTGAAATAATTGAATTAATTACAATTTGATCAAAGAAATTGATTTGAATTGTATTATCATCAAGATTCATGCTAACAATCTCCCCCTTTGGTATTGATAACAACATAGATGTTGCTTTCATCTTTTCAAATCCTCTTCATTATCCAAGTTTGAAATCCTTTCGATCTTAGGATCGGCATTAGTTGCTCATGCACTAAATATTTTTCAACACATCAGGTGCATTTCTCATGCTCCCTCACATGAATATTTCTAAATCTCTCTATAGAGATATCTCTCCCACATTCTTACTTAGGAGTTCTTTTCCCCCATTGCTTAGGAGATGTTCTTCATGTATATTCTCCCGCCATTGACATCAATGTCAAAGGCCTTAATATTACAAAATACCAATTGTTAATACACTTCTCCAATTATTCAACTAGCTTGAGTGTACAAAAGCACTATTCAAAACCAAATACCAAGAGTCCTCCATGACTTAGTTCATCACAGATACTCCCCCATTCAAGAAGAATCAACATTTAGTCTAGTCTAACAATAGTTCTTTGTACCACTAGACTAATTTAGTTACTAAATTATCTACTTAGAAGTAGCAAAGGGCATATCTACAAGAATACCTCTCAAGTACTAAAATGTATCTTTTGGAAAAGGAATCATAAAGATATCTACAATTTGATCTTTAGTACTCACTTAGTCCAATCTGATCTACTTTTCTTCTTCTTTGTCTCTCAACACATGATAGTTAATAGATATATGCTTAGTCTTAGAATGAAATATGTGATTCTTAGATATACTCACTATAATTGTGTTATCATAGTAAATGGTAACAAGTTCTGTCAACTCAATTCTAATATCCTTCAACATATGTTTCATCCACATTACTTGATTACAATTATTTTTTTCTTCAACATACTCTACCTCATCTATACTCTATGAAATACAATCTTGTTTCTTGCTTAGCCAAGAAACCAATCTTCTTCTAAGAAAGAATATTACACCACTAGTTCTCTTTCTGTCATCTATACTACCTATTCAATCCACATCAATATATGCACATAGAGTGAAATCACTTGACCTATCATACCAAATTCCATAGTCAGATGTTCCTTTCAAATATCTCAATATTCTCTTTACTATTGTAAAATGATACTCCTTAGGATAAAATTGAAATCTAACTACAATCCCAACTACATTCTATATCTAGTCTGGTGTGAGTTAGATACTGTAAACCTCTAATTATGCATATCTACTTCTTTTGCTCTACTATAGGTGTCTCATCTTTACTGGATAACTTGTGACTAGTTATCATAAGTGTACGAATAGGTTTACAAATTTCTAATCCAAACCTTTTCAACAAGTCCTTCATGTACTTAGCTTGTGAAATGAAAATACCATCACTACATTACACAATCTGCAATCCTAAGAAAAACTTCATTTCTCCTAACATGCTCATTTCAAGCTCATTCTTCATTTCTTCAGCAAACTTATCACTTGCTTCAACATTACCTCCAAATATGATGTCATCAAGAAATATTACTATTATCAGCAAACCATTCTCAATTTATCTCAAGTACAAGTTACTATCTTTTGTACCTTTAGCAAATCTAAGCTTTGTAAACTAGCTATCCAACCTTGTATACCAAGTTCTAGGTGCTTGCTTTAGACCATATAGAGATTTTTTTAGTTTGCATACAATGTATTTTTATTCTATCAAAGGAAAACCTTTAGACTGCTCAATACATACCTCTTCTTCAAGTTCTCCATTCAAGAAGGTTGATTTAACATCCATCTGATATACCTTAAACTTCTTATTCACTGCATAAGCCAAAAAAATCCTTACTACTTCCATTTTGGCTATAGGTGCATATGTCTCCTCATAATCTATTCCTTCTTATTGCGAATATGTTAGCATGAATGCTGATGCTATCACTATGGGGGAGCATTGTAGAATATTGATATGATGTATTCATGACTGTGTTTGTCATTAAAGACAACATAGTAGTAAGTTTGTGAAGATTGATAGAGCAGCATACTATGATCTTTGTATTAAGAACAATACATTACTCATCTATTGATGTGTAGTTTCCAAAATATACTACAATATATGCTTTTTACAAGGGTAAGTGTGTAGAACCTAAATTAATAGTATATAGAAGATATTATTGATCTATAGAGAATTATATGGAAACAAAGTATTAGGAAATAAGTTCTTATTGTGTGATTGCTGCAATTCATCACAAATGTAATGAAAGGTTGCATAATTAAATAGAGATAGTATATTGGCCAATGATGACATTAGAGAGTGTGCATGTAGGAAAGTCGCATGATTAAAAGTGTGCTTATGACTATGAGCTAACAACATTAATTAAATGAGTATTTTTTTAATTGGTGTATTATAATTATGTGGGAAGCCAACTCAAGGATTTATTATTGGACATGGTATAAAGGAAAGATGTTTTCCATGTTTAAGGTATAGAGAGCATATGAAACTTGCAAACTATTGAGCAATCAGAGTGCTAAAGGATTAGAGTGATTTATATATGCATGTAAGTGACCTTAAGGGTTATTATTATTAAGAATTGAGTTCTAGATTTGATTGCATGCTATGAAGGAGAAGAAGTCTGACATGCTAGATAGAGGAATAAGTAGAAGCTTGTTTCACATCTATTTTTCTGAAAGGAATAGTACTGAGGTCAATTGGACAATGGGTTCATTGATATGATCTTGAAGGTATTTGAACAGTGGGTTCACTTGTCTTCCACAACTACTAGCAGGGTTAGCACAACTCCTAATAGGGTTGGAATCTCCTAACATGGATTCAAAGTCTCCTAATAGGGACTCATTTTCTAAATGTTGTAATAGACTCCTAGCAGGGTCCATCCTCTAACAAGGAATATTTTTATTAGTACATCATCTTGTGGGCATCATCCCCACTAGGTTTTTCTGTCTGATCAATGGTTTCCCCAGTCAACATATCTAGTGTAATGTTTATGTGCATCTTTGTATGGTTGTTGTTTACTTTGGTTGAATGGTTAAGTTTTTTTTAAAGAGGATAAATGTTTTAAATATTTGATAATAGATCCCCTCCCCCTTCTCAATTAACTTGGTGGACTATTGTTTCTAATAGAATATCCCTTGCACACAATTCTATCTTTGTTCCTCACAACTTCACTTTGCTTATCCATCTTGTTTCTAAATACCCATTTGGTTCCTATCACATTCTTATCTTTAGGTCTAGGAACTAACTCCCATGTTTTATTCTTCCTTCATTGCTTGAATCTAATGATCATCTTTATATGCTTCATTTGCACTCTTAGGTTCAACCAGAGAAATCAAACACATCTCTTCATTAACTTTATTTCTTGTCATCACACCTTTATCTTTGTTATTAGTTATTTTCTCTGGAGGGTGATTATTTGTTAGATTACTATTAGGGGTAAGAGTTTACATCTCAACTCTTATCTCATCTCTAGGTTTAGATCTCTTCTCTACTCTATTCTCAATAGTTAACATATCATTCTACAAATCATTTTTAGTCTTTGTTTTCCCTAATTTATCAGTGATGTCAACTACCTTTTATGAGGTGAGAAAACCTAGGAATTAGCTAGAAACTATGATGGGTAATCTACAAATAAAAAAGGGCCAATTAACAAGACATCAAAGTCTTCTCCACTTGAATACTATAAGGTTCAAGCAGGTTTACCTTATGAAATCAACTTTTTCTATTCTTTGAATCAAGATTTATGACATGAATTCCAATGGAATTAAACTATTAAGCCTCATTTCTTCTAGTTCAATAATATTAAGATATGGAAACCACCTATTTTTAAATGCTGAAAATCAATGACCTCATGATATTGTAAAGAGGGATCCATTCCAAACACTTCTTGAATTTCTTTATCATTAATTTTTGTCAAGCATTCTTTGTTTGAACTTCTTATAATGTAGGTTATAGGATCATAATTTTAGGCTATAGAAGTAAGGAGGTTTGAGTCCATGAAAACTTCTAGGACTACTAGCTCCCCTAGGTAAAAATTATAAATATTGCCATGAGGAGTGAACAACTTCCTCTTAGAGAACCATTTCTTAAATAATTATAGTTTTGTTTTGGATGTCATTGTATCTCAAGTCCAATTCCCCCTATCATAAAAACCCTCTACCATTTTCAACCTAGGGCTTACAAGGAGTTAACTTTTTCATTTGTGCAACATCATTAGTGGATTCACTCAACTGTTCCAAAAAATCATCATGAACATTTCTATAAGCATAATCCCTTTTCCTAGAGAAACCCTTCTTTGGAGACATTGTAACTATCAAACACATGATACCCAAATTCTATTTCTATAGTAGATTGTTGATGCAGAGGCTCATAACTTAGTTTAACTGAGTGATAATTCTTCAGTGAGTAGTACACTCTACTTCGCAATCTATATACAAAATAAAATTGCTAATCTTTCTATTGTAGCCTTTGTAGTAATTCAGACAAGAAGTATTTAATTTCCATAAATGTGTTGTAGAGAATAGGATGACATTTTTTCTTAAAAACATTGAAAAAGGGTTGTTGATGCACAAAAATTTGATGGTTAGAATACAATTTTTCCTTTGATTCATCTTCCATTCTCTAACTAGGCAGTCAAACCAATTAAAATTTGACACATGGAAACCTTTTTACCTTTTTGGCATTCTCTATGTACTAGTTACATTTCCTAAGACACATGTTAGCCTATCATTATGTCTCCATAGTTAAACATCAAGAAACTCCTACTAGTGACATAGCGAAAGCCATAGATCATTCACAAATCTAATGATAAAAAAAAGAGTTAAAATTTTCTTGAAAGTGGGCCACCCATGCTAGTGCCATCATGTCGCCATGTCACTAAAGTTAATAACCTTTCCCTTTGGGTTGGAAATATAGAGACAACCCTTGATTAACTTATTGATCTAATAGCTTGAAAAATACTATGTTACAGAATGTAATGGGCCCACTGGGACATGCATTGTGCTATCTCAATGTCACTATAATTAAAAGGATTTTAAATTTCTAAATAGGATAAAAAATAGATTTTTAACAATGCATTAGGCATTCACCACTATTTATTTATTTGATTTAGAGTACATATGAAATAAGTAATAGAAATGCTTGAAATTTGATGGGATAAGATACATACCCTGAAATGAAACCACTATGAAAATACCTTTTTTTTGATGCCAATGCATAGTTTCTAGAAAATCAACAACCTACTCTAGACTGGAAATGTTGAAATGGAGAAAACCCTAAAATATTTTTACTTTTTGAAGGGAGGTCAACCTTGAACCTATTGGTAGGTACAATAAAACCCTAAAAAGTTGATCTTGACATTTTCTCCTCTGATTAAAATTTATTTATGGATCTATGAAGTTTTCCAAAAATGGTATCCAAATTTGCACTTAGATCTTCAAAACAACACTTGCATATATCTAAAAATAGGGTTTTGGGGTGGCTATATAGGATTTTTCCTTAGTCAAACCCCTAGTTTGGTGATCTCCACCTCCATGAATAGCTAGATATAATATAATGTGTGTGTATTGAATATGTAATGCCAAGATCTAATCTACTAGTTTGAAACCCTAGCATTATATATATGTATGAGAAAGAAACACGTAGACTTGAATAGGATAAGAAATCATACCAAGCCCCCAAGGTTAAAGTACTCCTACCAAAATCATAATCTATAAATGTTGCCCCATGATTGTATCTTTGAATGCTTGAATATTGATAATGGTGTATCAAGGAAGATTACATCTCTCTTGCTTCAAATAAATTTTCACAAGGTTATAAAAATTCTTGATATCCACAAAAGCTTGATCTTCTATATCATTCTCTTTCAATGTTGCATCTTCATAGCATCATCTCTTGATTGTAGTTGTCCTTCTAGTTTCTTGTTGATTTTCTTCCTTTCTAGTCTAGTTGTAGATAGATGCAAATGAGAGTCTTTATATAGAGGCTTCAAGGTGAGGGTCCTAGATTAATGTGAAGACCCATAATTCAAATTTCACCTCAAATTATGGTCAATCACAATAACCAACTAAGGAGGGAAAATAATTAAATTAATCTCAAATTAACCCCTTCCGTATTAAAACCTGAAAGCATGAAACTAATTTTTGAGCCCTTCGGGACCAAAAATAAAAATGGGGATCAAACCTCTAAAGAGCTCAAGGATGACCTTGACCCTAACCTAGGTTAGGGTTTAAATTAACCTTTTCCTAGGTTAGAGCTGACCTAGGAATCATCATGAGGTAGAGCAGAAAATGAGGGATTTCGAGGATTCCCAGAAACCTAGAAATGATGTTGAAATAGGATTAAATTCCTAGAATAGACACCAAGTCCTATAATAAATATGATAAAGGATAGGAAGATATATTCCTGAGTCCCACTCATAAAATAGAGCTATTGAGGAGGGAAACTAAGGAGAATCTTTGAGATCCTAACCTTTATTTCACCTAGAATGAAGGAATTGAATGTAGAATGTGTCCTTAATTCTAATCTATCATGGTAAATGTAATAAGAGAGGGTGCTAAACCTACCATAATAGAAGTGACTCCATTTTAATATAATACATTTAGCCCCCACTTTAGCTCAAATATGATACTACGTTATTATGCATGCTAAAGTAACAAAATATCATAGTAAATAAAAAGGATACAGCCACGTCCTCGATGTAGAGATCTTGAAAAAACTTGTTAGAACTTGCAACACAAGGTTAATTAAAATCCATAAATCACATAAATCTTACTAAAAGATAATTGAGAATTACATAAAGCCCCTTATGCCCCTCTTGTTTCAATTTTCTCTTTTTGAAGGGTGAAATAGGGTGATAAGGATAACTCTAGACACTAGTTATGTAGCTTGTTGAAAAGGTATTTCTCAAAGAAATTAGAAGGAATCAAAACCTTCCTCAATTAATTAAAGAATCTAGGTATCTGAATCATGATTCCAATGCCACTAAATACACCAAAATTAGAGTTACTAAGCTCAAGCTATGATGAAAAGAGTGAATGCCTATCCAAATGCATAAGACAAGAGGAATCTGAGTTTACCATGAGTAAAATCTAAAATAAACCCTAATATTACCTATAAATAATGAAAAGGAAGCCATACTTACTCATTCTTACCTTTTTTAGATTCTAAATGTGGAAGCAAGATGCCAAGGAGAGAAGAACTTTGAGTGACACACATGGAGCTATTTTGATAGTGCTTAGCTACTAGACAACCACTTCTCAAGCTAAGTTTGTTTTTTTTTGATTCTATACCTTCCAAATATGTGATTTCTATAGTAAATTCCAACCTTGACCTTAAAGGTTGACTTTGACCTAGAAACATTGACCTTGACCCAAGAAGGTTGACATTGACTATCAAATTTGTACTCATTCTAGGATGAGGTTGTCCTTGACCCAACAAACCTTGATCTAGAAAGGTTGGCCTTCACCTAGTAAGGTCGACCTTGAACTAAGAAGGTTGACCTTGACCTAGTAAAGTTTAGTTTATAAATTTGATGATACATAATGTTGATATGTTGTTTATCGGTGCTTATAGGACATGGTTCATTTTAGAGACCATCATTTTGGAGAGTTGCTTGTTACCATTAGAGAGAGACTATATGAGCTAGATGCAAATGATATACAACTACTAAGAGATGTAGGACTATACGAGGTAATAGTTCTACCATAGATTAGATTATATCAAGCCATGTTATTGACTCTTATAGAGAGGTGGGATGATGATACATGGTCCTTTCATCTCCCCTCAGGAGATATCATAGTTACATTAGAGGATGTCTATAGGATCTTGTGGCTTCCAATCCAAGGTGCAACAATTAGACCTAGAGAATATTGAGTCTGTGAAGAGATCCTTGTAGACAAGGATTATTTTTTGGGACATGTTCCATAAATGCAGATCTAATTAAATCATGTCCTTCTATCATCCATATTATTAGGCTCTACTCCTCTAGTAAGAAGAGTGATGCTTGTTATAGTATCCTTAGTTGTGTTACCTAAATCAAAGGGTACTATATTTTTGCCACTTCTTACTTACATTATACAAAGGGTGGAGAGAGAGGAATATATTCTCATGGGGTTGTAGCATGCTAGCTCAACTATACCATGAGCTATGTCAATTAGTGATATATTAGAGAGAGAGTTTGTCTATATGCAGTCTTCTACAAATTTGGTTGTTTGAGCTCTTTACATGTACATGTCCATAGGGTATCATAGTGATGGTAGATGTGAGTACAACTAGTGTTTTTTCTTATCCATTGAAGAATGCCTGATAGTTTGGAGATATCTTATTTTGGAGAGTATTTGTAGACCACATTCCTAGCATAGATGTGATATGGAGACCCTACTGCCAAATGATAGAGTGGCTTGATACACAATTCCAAGTGAGATACTCATAGTGGTGAAAGCTTCTAGAGAGTCATCTAAATCATATATTGGTTCCCTACTACTATGATTGGGTGATGAAATAGTTTGGTATAGTATAGGGAGTCCCTAGAGTAATACCTCACTATGTACATCTAATGAGATATTGTCAGAGATCTGACACCATAAACTAACAATCAACAATAGATATACAGGATAGTAATTCCAATAATATAGATGATATAGAGGTACCATAACATGTGACCTATTTAGGAATGGGCTAAGATTACATCAAGTACTAGAGTATATAGCGGTCCCATCTTATCTTCCCTAAGGATTATCCTATAGGAAATCCAAGTTCTTTAGAAAGGACACACCAAGATGATGGTACAATAGAGGAGGATGAGAATATTAGAGATGAGGAGGAGCACATCTCTAAGGGAGAGCCCATGGAGGAGGAGAGAGAGGAGAGATCATAAGATAGAGAAGAGAGAGAGTAGAGGAGATTCCCTAGCTTGTGATATTAGTGCAGATGTACACATTTATAACATATCACCACTGAGATTACAATGGCCCCCATGCACCCACATAGAGACACCACCAATGAGGCCTAGACATAGTGAGAAAGGAGATAATAGTCACTACATTCCCCCACCATCAAGACCTTTCAGTGATGTCTAGGAGGGAGACCCAAGTATAAAATATGAAATATGATTAAATATGTAATTTGATTTGAAAATCTATGAAATTAATAAATGCAACTTTTATTCTACAGCTAGCATAGTGAAGTGGAAATTTTTTGTATCTAAGGTTCAGAAGGATACATGTATATCCTACCAACTATCAGCGAGTGAGCGAGAGTCCTCTCTTGGCTATAGAAATCCTGATAGGCTTGTCGATATCTTTACAGTTGTCCAAAAAGAGTTAAGGATGTGTAGGGAAAGTGAGGAAAAACTAATAGCTACACTATAGAGTGCCTAAGAGTGTTCACATGGTATGAGCATATCTAGGATTCACACATAGACACACATATCTACTACTTCCTATTATAGGCCAGAGAGATCTGGCATCCATTGGCCATCAAAGCATAGTGATAAGTGTAGTGATAGATAGGGCCATTGACCATATGTGTATTAGAACTTAAATCACTTTGTGATGAATGAAAATTTTTGTTTACTATTTAGTTCTATGTTTAATATAAAACTTAATTGAAGATGCATAAATATATCCAATATGTAATTTTGTTAAAACTACATAACCTATAAAACAAAGCCTATAAGAAATATATAAATGTAGAAAGAAAAGAAAGAATAAAATTAAGGATAATAATATTTAAGATGTATAATATTAATAGGTTCCTTAAAAGAAACAACATCCATATCAGAAAATTTATAAGCACCTCAACCAAAATCTTCAATGATGTCAAAGGGCCCTTGGTCTACTGGTGAAGCTAAAAGGCTCACAAAGAGCCCACTAGGGATCAAGTCTTTCTGAGTGCAAGGCCCCTGACATCTAAAAGAGATGAGGCTAGGATCGTGCCTTGGGTGAATTTGGTAGAATGGATACGCCTCAGTCCTTGGCTCTTAACCAAAGAGACTAGGTCAAAAAGCTAAATCTCCATCAAAAAAATAATTGTTCAATGACAACAAAAGATCCAAGAAAATTAGGGCTAAACTTTCCTTTTTCACCAAGTAAAGCATTCATATTTCATTGATTCTCATATAAAACTAAATCACCAACTAAAAATGTTCATTCAATTACGTTATGATTATATTGCTTCTATAGAGATTTATGATAAGCTTTTATATATTCTAATGCATGTATTCATTGTTCATCCAACATTTCTAGATCTTGTAAACATTGTTCTTGAAAAGTATCTTTGTCAATTATCCCATGAAATGAAATACAAAAATAAGGTATTTCTAATTCCAAAGGCATAATAGCATTAGTATCAATTAGTATCATTAACAATATTTTTAGGAGAAGTACCTGTGGTAGTATGAAAACCTATCCTATAAGCCTATATAACATTTGTCAATTGAGTATACCAATCTTTTGCATGCTTGTTGACTATTTTTAACAAAATCTATTCAATAATTTTATTTGATGCTTCAGCTTGACAAATAGATTGAGGATAGTAAGGAGTTGAAAACTTATTTTGAATTGAATATTTCTACAAGAATTTGGTGACTTATTTGTTTTTGATAGAAGTACTCTCATTTGAAATTATCATTGAATGTATACCAAATCTTGCTATGATATTATTAAGGATGAAATCACAAAAAAAATCTACAGTTGTTGAATGAAGAGGAACAACTTCAACCCACTTTGTAAAATAATTCATAGAAATTAGAATGTAAGTATGTCTCGAGAAGAAGGAGGTGAATTTTTTCCAATAAGATCAAAACCCCAAATACTAAAAGGCCATGGAGAAACTTGATTACGAAGCTCATGTGTAGGAGCATGAATCAAATTACTATGTTGTTGACATTGAGGACATTTCTTAACAAACATAAAACAATCTTGATCCATCATTTGCCAATAATATCCCATTCAAATTAATTTATTAACCAAAGATTTTCCACCAAAATTTCCTCCACAAAAACTAGAATGAGCTTCTCTCAAAGCTACCAAAATTTCAATTTTTTTGAGACATCTTAATAACAATCCTTCATAAGAGCATTTGTAAATCATGTCTGCTAAAATGATGTCATGTTCTACAAGCTTCCCAATATGATTATACATGTTTCTTGTTGTTGATTTAGGAAAAGTAAGATCTTTCAAAAAATGAAAAATGTGAGAATACCATTCATCCAAATGAAAGTTAAAACAATAAGAGGTAACTATTTTAGAAATTGTAGGGCTTTTAAGAATTTTTATAGTAAATTGAAAGTTCTCCACATTATTTTCAAGATACACCAAAAATTTTTCACTTTCCATGGCATATGCATGTCAATTATCTTTTCTAGGTAAGATTTGAATTGCATAAGAAGAGAATTGTGAAAGAATATCAAGACCTAAATCTCTATATTGTGTCATTTTATCATTCTTAGTTTAATATCCTCCTTTAACTTGTTCAACAATTAATTATGAATGTCAATAAATTTTCAAATGTTTGATGTTAAGGGATGAAGATGCTTGTAAACTAGCTATAAGAGCTTCATACTCCACAATGTTATTAGTAAAAGGAAAGGTTAATTTGTATGATACATGTATTAAATTTTTTGTAGGAGGGATTAAGATAATACCAACACAAAATTCTATCTTACATTTAGATCCATCAAAATAAAATTCCCAAATATCATCTTGTTGAATAGCAATAATATTTTCATCAAGAAATTCTATTGAAGTATAACATGTTTTCGAATGATGACAAGGAGCTTCAACTAAATAATTCATTAAAGCTTGACCCTTAATAGATTTTTGAGAAATAAAATTAAGATCGAATTCTGTAAGTAACATCACCCACTTTGTCAAATCACCAGAGAGATTATTTTGTGAGAAAATATGTTTCAAAAGATCAAACTTGACAATCACATTAAATTCAAAATTTATACGATAATGCCTAAGCTTTTGACATGCATAAAATACAATGAGACATTATCTTTCAAAGTCTATGTGTCTTGTTTCATAATCAAGTAATGTCCAACTAATGTAATACACAAGTCCTTCCTTACCATCATCATCATTTTAAGTTAAAAAGGCATTAACTGCCTCCGAAGTCACTGAAGTATATAAGTGAAATGGTTTATTAAATTTAGTTAGTTGTAGGATAGGAGGATTTGCAAGATACTCCTTAAATTGCTCAAAAGATTGTTTACATTCATCTTTCCAAGAGAAAGTGGTATCCTTTCTAAGAAAGGAAGTAAAAGGAATTGTTTGATCAACTAAATTAGAAACAAAGTGATGAATAACTTGTATCTTTCCTTGTACAATGATTTTCTTTGAAATATTATTAGGAGGAGGCATATTAACAATAACATCAATCTTTTTAGTATAAACTTCTATGCCTCGCTTAGAGATTATGAATTCTAATAATTTACCAGAATCAACTCCAAAAACACATTTTTTAGGATTCCATCTCATGTTATAACTTCTAATCCATTCAAATATTTGTCGTAAAATAGTAATATGTTCTTCTCTTTGTATAGACTTTTCTAAAATATCATCCACATACTCTTTAAGAATCTCATGGATGTAATGATAAAATCAAAATCATAGTGCATTGATAAGTTGTTCCTACATTCTTTAATCCAAAAGGCATCATGACCAAAAAAAATATTCCCCAAGGTGTTATAAATGTAGTTTTAAATTTATCTTCAAGAGCAATAAAGATTTTATTATATCCAAAAAAACCATCCATAAAAGATAACAAAGCATGATCCAATATTGAATCCACAATCACATCAATATTGGGTAATGGGAAATCATCCTTTAAGGATGCCAAGTTTAAATCTCTAAAATTGGTATACATCCTTATCTTATTTTATCCTTTTGAAATAGGTACAATGTTTGAAATCCAATTGAAGTAATCAATAGAACAGATAAATCCAGAATCTAATAACTTTTCAATTTCACTTTTGACTAATAAAGCAATCATGGATTCATCTTTCAAAATTTTCTACTTTATAGGTTTCATATTTTGTTTTAAAACAATATTATGAGTAACAATCTTACAATCAATACCCATCATATCCGAATATGTCCAAGTAGAAATGTCCTTAAATTCTTGTAAAAGGGAACCTAATTGATCACACTCATCCTAATTCAAACATTTCCCAATATTTATTATCTTCTTAGGACTATTCTCAGTTATTATTATTATCAACAGTCTTAGTTATTAGCAAATCACTTCATTTTGGAGAATTCATTGGTAAAGAAAGAATATCATGATTATCATGTTCTCCAAAATAAGAATTTATATTAAACAATAAGGCTTTTTTTCATTTGTGATGGAACTTAGGTAAATCTTCATAAATCCCAAAATATTCCATTAAACTTTTATCTTTGGGAAAAATATCCAAAGTAGATGCTTGATTTATGTCCATAAGTAGTGGGTTAACCAATTTCAACAGACCACCACATATATGATTAACATTAAGAGGAAAATCCAATTGTTGTTTATATGGATTAAACCCTAATCCATGCATATGATCATAAATTTCATTATCTAAAGGTATTTTTATACCTTTCTCATATTTACCATATCCTTTTCCATTAAATCCCTTAAGAAAATGATGACTAGAACCATATCAATCAGCCATTTTAGACAAAATCTGAGGAGTTACATACGTCACAATATTAGAACAATTAGGTTTTATCATTTCAATTGTTTCATTAATCAAAGCACCAACAAAATTACCTTTTAGTTCCTCATAAAGAAGAGAAGGAATAAAAACTTGTTTCTAAAATTCAATTATTTGTTTCATGAATTCCAAATTAAAGACCTTATATTCTCCAATGAAACAGGATTAAAATCCAACGTCCCCCAATCATCCCTAGTTAAAGAAGAAGATGAAGTTTTTGGTTATTAAATCTCAAGTTGTTTTTCAATCTCTTTACTTGGTTAAAGAGGCTTAGAGATTTTAACATATTATTTATTTAAGAAAGGATTTGGTGCATCATCCACATGTAATGTATACATTAAGTTTTTATAAATAAACCAAACCTTATGATGAAGATTAGAAGGAACCACATGCATAGTATGTAACCAAGGTCTTCCTAAAAGAAGATTATAATATAGAGGTCCAGGCATAACATGCATAGGTGTATTCAGAATAATTGGACCAACTTTAATAAGTAAAATAATAATGCCCAAAGTTCTCTTCGCAATATTATCAAATCCACAGATAGGAAGATTATCAGGTTGTATAGTAGTAAGATCAACCTTAATTTTTTAAAGAATTTCCATGCTACAAACATTAAGTCTAGATCTACTATCAATTAATGTTCTTTGAATAATACTCTAATCAATAGAAACAACAACCATAAGAGCATCATATTGATTCTACACCTCAAGTGGAGGTAAATCATTATTTGAAAACACAGTATGAGGAACAAAAGGCATAGTATGCATGTAATCCAAAATAGAAGTAATGTTGTCTTTATTAGGAGGAAAAGTAGGAAGATTAGCTAAAGCTTAATGAAATGCCTCATAATATGCTAGAGAAGTTTGAAGTAACTCCCATAAAGATATCTTAGTAGGAGTAGCATGTAATTTATCAACTAAGTTATACTCCTTAAAGGTAGAAGAATAAGTTGAGAAGGTGGAAAAGATACCGAAATAGTAGGATGAGGATTATTCCATGTGTGATAAGCATGTAAAATGGAATTAGTGTTATCAAAGAAATCTAAAGGATTTCTAGGTTTACCCTTAATTGTTATTCAAGGACATCCTTTAACTTTCATTAAAGGGATAGGGTATATCACCTTAGATCTATCAATATTGCATATAGTTGAACATGAAGGTAACCATGCACACACCCTATGGTAAAGGTAAATTGGAGAGGTTGTGGAGGAGAGTGAAATAGTAATACAATCAATGGAGATCTTATCTGAACCATTCCCAATCTCACTTCCATGTACCTTATTAGGGAATCTATTCTCTTTTACAATATAAACTTTATCAAAGTATTCCAAACAAGAATCATACATATTGAAATATGAAAAGCATGAAAATGTAAATGTTTTTATATTTTTAAAGAAATTTTGCATTTTTAAAACATATAAATAAAGGAAATATAATTAAGAGGCAAGACCTAACACGACATGAAAATCTAACACCAAAAAGAAAGAGTTGTCTATCACGGGTTCACAAAAATGAATAGGAAGAAAAATTGGATCTTTAATAATGCATATGACATTCACCACTATTCATTTATTTGTTTTAGAGTATATATGAAATAAGTAATGGAAATGATTCAAATTTGATAGGATAAGATACATACCTTGAAATGAAACCAATATGAAAATACTTATTTTTTTAATGCCTATGCACAATTTTTGGAAAATCTGCAACCCGCTCTGGATTGGAAATGTTGAAAGGGAGAAAAGCCATAAATCTTTTGTCTTTTGAAGGGAGGTGGACGTTGACCCTATTGGTAGGGTACGATTGTGCCCTAAGGTGCAAGTATGCCCCAAAAAGTCAACCTTGACCTTTTCTACTCTGATGAAAATTTTGTTTGTGGATCTTAGAAGTTTTCCCAAAAGGGTATCCAAATCTACACTATGATCTTTGAAAACACACACACACACACACACACACACACACACACACATATCTGAAAATAGGGTTTTGGGGTGGCTATATTAAGTTTTTCCATAGTAAAACCCACATTTTGATGATTTCCACCTCTACAAATAGCTAGATATAATATAATGGATGTGTGTATTGAATGTGTAATGCCAAGATCTAACCTACTAGATTGAAACCCTAGCATGAATATATATGTATGAGAAAGAAACACATAGACTTGAATAAGATAAGAAAGCTTACCAAGTCCCCAAGGCTAAAATACTCCTACCAAACTCATAATCTATAATTGCTACCCCATGATTGTGTCTTTGAATGCGTGAATATCAATAATAGTGGATCAATGAAGATTGGATCTCTCTTGCTCCAAATAGATGTTCACAAGGGTATAAAAATGCTTGATATTCATAATAGCTTGATCTTCTATATCATTCTTTTGCAATCTTGCATCTTCATAGCATCATCTCTAGGTTTTAGTTGTCCTTATAGTTTCTTGTTGATTCTCTCCCTTTCCAGTTTAGTTATAGATAGATGCAAATGAGAGTATTTATATAAAGGCTTAAAGGAGAGGCTCCTAGAGTAATGCGAGGACCCATAATTCAAATTTGACCTCAAATTATGGTCCAATCAAAATAACCAAGGAGGGAAAAGAATTAAATGAATCTCAAATTAACCCCTTCTGTATTTGAATTCGAAAGCCTGACACTTATTTCAAAGCCGTCTAGGACCAAAAATGAAAAAGGGGATCAAACTCCTAATGAGGTCAAGGATGACCTCAAACTTGACCTAGGTCAGGGTCAACCTCAAACTTGCCCCATGTCAAGGTCAACCTAGGAATCATTATTAGACAAAGAAGGGATTGCGAGGATGTCCAAAAACCTAGAAATGATGTCAGAATAGGATTAAATGCCTAGTAAAGACACCAAGTCCTACAACAAATATGATAAAGGCTAGGAAGACCTATTCCTAATTTGTACCTAGAAAACAGAGCTATTGAGGAAGGAAATTAAGGAGAATCTTTGAGACCCTAAACCTAATTTCACCTAGAATGCATCCTTAATGCTAATCTATCATGACAAATGTACTAAGAGAGGGTGCTAAACCTACCACAATTGAAGTTCTTATATTTTAAGAGGATACACTTTCCATAATGCCAAAGAGACAACCATAGATCTACCTTTTGATCTGACGATCCTTATAATTTTCTTTAGTTATTTGGAATGGTAGCTCAAGAAGAGAAAGGTCCCACCATTTCCATGTGGCATATTGTCACTATGTCATTATATTTAAACATCATACACCTCTTTCTTGAGTTACTTGAACAACTTGGCTGACTTTGCATAACAACAAATTAAACACGAACACATGTCATCTCCCCTAACATCCTTACAAGCCTCAAAGGGAAATTGGCCCACAAGGATGCATGTCTTTACATCATTATGTCGCATAGATTAAAAACCATTAAGATTCTATTAGTGACATAATGATGGCCTTAGATTTTAATCTCAATCTACAGTGGTGGTCTTTCCTAAAATCTTTCCCTACCTAGGTCCTCTTGATAGGTGTAATTTTGTCACCATATCACATGGATTAAAACACCTTTAATTTTCCATAATAAAAAGAAACAATCCTTTATCTTAATGAAGATCAAGGGCTATTGATATCTAACCATAAATCTAATTCAAGAAAGGTAACCCATGTAGGAAAAATATGGATTAAGGTAGGAACTTAGGTTAATAACAAGTTTGGGAGTAGGGTAGGGTGGAATCAGTGCAAAAAAAATTTCAAATGAATGTAGGAAAACTTTATAATAAGAGGATTTTGAAATATTTTTAGGGCTTTAAAATTTCTCATGCACATTTTTTGAAATGTAGACCATGTAAATAAAAAGAATATCAAGAACCTAGGGCACAAAAGATAATAGAGAAAAAATAAATAGGGATTTTCTAGGGCATAATCAAAAGGAAACAATAAAATCCCTAATTATTCCACAATAATTAGATTTTTCACACCACTTTAAAAAAAAATTGTAACATGTGAAAAACCAGGCCAATAATGGCTCTATTTGGGGACAATGAATATAACAAATTCATGTGAGGGTTTAGAATTTTTTGCAGAAGCAGACCATATAGTTGAGAAAACTGACAACTTCTTCAGAAAGTAATGCCATAGATATATACAAAAGGAAAAATTATGAGCAAGGAAATTAAAAAATATATAGACCTAGCTACTATTCATGGAAACAAGAAGTATTTTTTAACAAAAATGCTTCTTCAAGAATTGTTCATGAACTAGAAATTCAAGAATATAACCTGAAAGTTCCCTTATAATGTACGAATCTTCACCCCATGTAGAATCAACAAGATAAGGACCTAACTAGATAGGATCAAATTTACCATGTTTAGCCTTATCCTCAATTATAGCATTCTACATTAAGATTATATCTTCTAGTTCAAATTTTTTTGCCATTATTTTTTTGTCATACAAGTGCTTCAATTGCAACTACAATTTGATATTTCTAGTAGAGGCTTCTTATGTGGTTTTGTCAATCCTACCAACTCATCCATTCTATTTTGCATATCATCTATGATGTCATCAACATACATCTAGATGTAGTTATATAGAACTATCAAATTATTTTGAGGCATCCTTGCTTGGATTCCATAAAATAGTTTAAAGGGTGAAACACCTATTGCCTTCTTTACTGTCACTATGTCAGCCCAAACTGCTAAGTACAACTTAGAATCCCATGCTTTCTTATTATCATCCAAATTCCTCTTAGTGACCTTGAACAAGTTCTCATTTGTAGATTTAGCTTGTCCATTTCCTTGTGGATGATATGGGGATGATGTTGATCTTATAATACCATACTTGTCACAAAACTTGACAAATTCTTCTTATTTAAACATATGGCATTATTAGTCATAATTTTCTAAGGACACCCAAACCTTATTATGATGTTATTCAACAAAAAATTATTCACCATTTTAGTATTAGCATTCCTAGTAGGAATAGCCTAGCCTCTACCCATTTTATAAAGTAATCTGTTACTACTAGTATCCATGAATAACTAGTGCTAGATTTGGTTAAAATTTCTCCTATGAAATCCATTCCCCATTGCTAAAAGGGTGCTTGTGACTCTACTATTTTTAGAGGAACATTCCCAAAAAAAATTAACTTTCTTGCAAATCTTTGGAAAGAGTCTCACTTTTAGAACAAAATTTGTGCATCTTTCAATAAGCTAGGCCATTAAAAACCTACTCTCATTACCTTATGTGCAATGGTCCTTTCCATATAGTGACCCCCACATACCCTTGAACGCATATCATTTAATACCTTTTTAGATTATTTGTGAGTAATGAATTTCAAGAGTATCCCTTCAAAATTTCTCCACCACCAACTTCCATTAACAATAACATACACAATGGAATGTAATTTAGTAGTTCTCCTTTTGTTGTCTATTAGGTGAGATGGGGCTTCCATGTGATGCAAGTAATATATCACATTTGTATACCAATCATAATGATCCATATCAAAGGTGTTTGATTAAAGGTCTTCACATACAAGGTTTATTTGGTTAGCATCTAAATTTGATTGAGCAATCAATTTTTCTAACCCTTGGCCTCTCACTAACTTAGTGATCTAGATATGAATATTAAATTCTTGAATCCTTTTTATCCATCTACACCTCCTGCCAAATACCTCCCATTGAGAGAAAATATCCTTTCCTTTTACACTTGGCACAAATACAATAATAGTAGCACCAACTAAATAACATCTAAAAGGTTTCACAACTTTTCCTAGAGCATAGGCCTACCTTTCATTAATTTCATATTTAAGCTCAATAGGCTGATGGGATTTGCTAAAAAATGCACTTGGTTTCTCATAACCTTCTTCATTTTTCTAAAGTAAAATTGTTGCAATAGTGTGGAAAGATGTAAAAGAAAAAATATGCATGGGCTTTTCATAATCTGGTGTCTTAAGGACTGGTGCATTTTTTATAGCTCTTTTGATCTCTTCGAAAGAAACATTAGGTTCACCTTCCCAATTGATAGTTGCTCCTTTCTTGAGCATCTTGGATATTTGTCTTTTTCAAAGTTAGTTACAAATATCCATTAAAAATTTATAGCCCAAAGAAAGACAAGATTCCTTTGACACTTTTGGGCTTAGGGACTTTATCAATTTCTAGCACTCTTTCAAGGTCAATCTTGACTCCTTCTTTATATACTATATGGCCAAGCAATTTCCTTTCTATCACTCCAAAAGTGAATTTCTTTGGGTTTAAAGAAACAAAATACTCCAAGACTTTAATAAAAATCTTTTCCAAATGTTTACAATGGTCCTCAACCCTTTTTGAGTATGCTATTAGATCATCTTGATAAACAAGAATTAATTTATTAATATACTCCTTGAATGCAACATCCATAGCTCTTTGAAACATTGTTCCTACATTTATCATGCCAAAATGCATCCATACATACACATAGGCTCCCCAAGGAGCAGTGAAAGTTATTTTAAATTGTTCTATTTCATCAACAAGGACCTAGTTATATCTTGAAAAACTGTCCATCATAGACATTAACTTTGAACAATTAACTTGCTGTAACATGGTCTCCATATTAGGAAATCCATAATTTTCTTTCAAAGATGCAATATTTAGGTTCCTAAATTTAACACATAGACTTGGATAACCATTTTTTTTTCTAAATAGTACTAGGTTTGATACCCATGAAGAATATATGATTAGTTTAATGATCCCTCCATCCCTAAGCTTCATAAGTTCTTCCTGCATTCTAGGGGCTAGAGTAGGATTTGTAGGTTTTTATTTTTATCTAAATGGGTTGAAATTTTCTTTGAGGGGTGTTACATGCTAAAATCAAATCCTCCCTATAAGCCTTAAGGTCATCATATGACCATGCGAAAACATGTCTGAATTTTTTGAATAGATCTATAAAAAACTTCCTAATTGTAGGAGATAAAGTCTTACCAGTGTATAGCTTTTTAGGAGATTCAAAAGTGCCAAGATTCATCACTTCAAGTTCATATGGTTTCTATATTTAACTTTTGAATGCACCCTATCTTGGTTGTCATAAACACTTTCTAAAACCACTAATGTACCTTATTTGTCTTTAATTGTAGGATTCCCTGGCCAAAAATAGTTTCCTTTCTATTTGTTATTTCAACTAAAGCACTACAGTCCAACTCTTGGCCATGATACTTATCCTCATTTAGAAGGAAATTCAAGATATCTTTTTCATCTTCAAATACTTGCCAACTTTCTACATTTTTAGGAATAGATGGCCTATTCTATATTTTTATTTTAGACACACCAGCAAATGATATCTCATCTAGCTTGATTGCTATATTAGCCAATAGGTCATCCATATTGTTGTTACTTCTATCCTTCTAAGAAATGCCAAAGGCACAAATACTTCTATTTGGTCCCAAACAACATTGCTATATATTTTTAGCCTTTTATTCTTGGAAGCATATGTCTCTTTAAATTGAGACACAACTAGCTTTGAGTCACCAATAACATATAATTTCTTAATCCCATCACTTGATGCCACTTTTAATCCCAATAAAAGTTCCTCATATTCTATAATTTTATTAGTACATGCAAATTTTAAGGTAAATGAATACCTAAATTTGTTCTTTCTAGAGGTATAAAAACTACTCTAGCTCCTAATCCTTCTTTAAATTTTCTCCATCAAAGTACATAGTCCATAAGTTTTGAGAATCCATACAACTTGTTACCTCTTATTCAATTAGTTGGGGTGATTTTTCAATTTCTTAATAACAAGTTTAGCTCTAAAAGCATTAACCTTAGTATCTAGAAAACATAGAACATCTTTATCCATGTTGACCTCAAACATATGAGTGATCCTTAGTTCTCTATCAATTTTGATAGCTTTATCTTCTATGTGAAAAGTAGCACAAGACAAGTCACATTGTAGGCTACCTCCCATTGAAGCACTACATTTTCTAGAGAGTAACATTCCATAATGTGGAGGAATATAAACTACTAGGACAATTGTAGTCAACGCAACATAATGGTAGGTAGCTAATCTAAAAGGTAAGGCATTGATTATACCTCTGATAGGCACTTCCCTTGCATCCATTTCTCTACACCTACCCTATTTGGTATCTACTTCCAAGCCAAGGGATAACATAACTTTGAAAGGAATAACAATGTTTAATGCTCCTGTGTCAATCATGCATTTTTTTAAAATTCTACCATTTATGACTAGACTGAGAAAGAAAGGGTCCATGTTTTCTATGTAAGCTATAGATGAATTGTCCAAATACATCTGGGGTATTTGGGACATGACTCCTTTTTCTTCTTTGTCTTTTATTATGAGTGGTTTTTGTTGCATAACTGTTGGTTCTTGTTCAACAATATTACTATTTCCTATCCCACCCAACCAAGACAAAGCTTTATTTTTGTGTTTTTCTATCCTAAACATCTCAGATAAGGGAAATTTGACAATTATTTTAAACAAAATTATGGTCATATCAATAGTATCATAGATAGAAGGTTTAACAAAATTATCTCTAGCTACTAGTGCTTGAATAATAGGATCTTCCACTTGCTTGATGACATTAGATTCTAATTTCTTTTCTTGTACATTGACCTTGACTATTTCAATTCCTTGAAATTGTACCTTCTTTTTTGGTTCCCAGATTCTATTCTTACTATCCTTGATCTTAACTATCATTGGATTGTCCTTTTCATTTTCATCATTCATTTTATGAGTTTAATGTCTTTAATGAAAATACCTAATGGTTTCCCATTAATGTTGTTAACAATTATGTTTCTTAGATTGTAAGTACTATGTTCTTGGGCTATTATTTCTACAGTGATCCTACCAATCTCTTCATTTGATGGTTTCCTCAAGTTCATGTCATCCAAACCTAGCAACATATTGCACATCCAATCTTCATTTTGATCTTCATCATCTAAAAATATTTGCTAATGGTGCAACTAATATACTTTTCTCTCACTCACAACATCATTTTCAAAGTATTTTATGTTAGATTCCTCACCACTATCACACAAGTTTATCATATTACATCCTATATCCTTGTGACTCTTTTCTTCCTCTCCTTCATTTTGTGCATGTTTATTTGTAAAAAAAGATTGAGAACTTTCACAATAGTTATGGGAATGAGGGTATTGGCACACAATACACCAAGGTACATCATCTGTCATGTTCATAGAATTTCTTTGTAATGGATCTAGTGTACCTTTATGTTTAGTTCCTTGAGTAGGATTAGGAATAGCTTTTCCATCTTGCCATTGTGTAGTATAGGGATAGTTCTAAATCCTAGACTACCTACTGTAGTGGGTATTAAACTAAGGTTTATCACCAGTAATAAGCTTATTGGCATGATTTGTTGATGGAGTTAAGTTCTTTAGTAGGTTTAAAACTTGGCCCATTATATCATCCTTAGGCTTCTTAATTGTGACTAATTTGTCATCTTTTTTCTTTTTTCCCTTTGGATTGAATATTTTTGGGTCATCCCTTCTCCCCAACTTATCAGATGCTTTTATATTATTTTTAATATTTATAGCCATTTTTTAGGGATCCCTCAAAGTTCTAGGATCTTTGTCTCTTAGAGTATATGCCATTTTGCTGTCAAAAGTATTAAAATAAGTTGTGAGACATACATCCTCCCCTATTCTCATCACTTGAAACAACTTGCACATCCCCTTTTGGAATCTTACATTGAAATCAAATGTAGACTCATTTGGGTTCTTCTTTATGTTGTTAAATTCATTCAACATAAAACTAACATTTGTATTATCACCATATTGTTCCTTGAAAAACTTCTCTAAGTCATTCCATGAGAAAATATTGTCATTATGTAGTCTTCTAAACTTTTCCCTAACATCTTTTGTAAGATAATGAACAAACATTTTCATTACTACATCCTCATATTCTACCTCACAATCATCTAACATATCTATAATTTTTCTTTAGTTCTCTTTACTGTGTCTTTTCCTTCTATCAGTGGAAAACCTTTAGACTACTCAATATATACCTTTTCTTCAAGTTCTCCATTTAGGAAGGTTGATTTAACATTCATCTGATATACCTTAAACTTCTTATTCACTGCATAAGCCAAGAACATCCTTACTACTTCCATTCTAGCTACATGTGCATATGTCTCCTCATAGTCTACTTCATATTGTGAATATCCCTTGCATACAACTCTATCTTTTTTCCTCATACCTCTTCCTTTCTCATTCATCTTGTTTTTGAATACCCATTTGGTTCCTATAACATTATTATCTTTAGGTCTAGGAACTAACTCCCATGTTTCATTCTTCACAATCTAATAAAATTCTTCCCTCATTACTTGAATCTAATGATCATCTTTACATGCTTCATCTTCACTCTTAAGTTCAACTTGAGAAATCAAACATATCTCTTCAATAACTTTGTTTCTTGTTATCAAACCTTTGTCTTTTCTTCCAATTATTTTCTCTGGAGGGTGATTCTTTGTTGGATTCCTATTATGGGTAAGAGTTCACATCTCAACTCTTATCTCATCTCTAGATTCAAATCTCTTCTCTCCTCTTTGCTCAATAAGTAACACATCATTCTACAAATCATTATTAGTCTCTATTGGCTCCTAATTTAACAGTGATTTAAACTACCTTTTATAATGTGATAAAACCTAGAAATTAGCTAGAATCCATCATGGGTGATCTAAAAATTAAAAAGGGCCAACTAATAAGAGATCAAAGTCTTCTCCACTTTGAATTTTACAAGATTCAGGTGGGTTTACCTTAGGAATTCAAATTTTTTTATTATTCGAATCAATATTTATGACATGAATTCCAATAACAATAGACTATTAAGACTTGTTTCTTCTAATTCAATAATATTGAGATATGGAAACCAAATATTTTACCTAAAAATCAATGCCGTCATGATATTGCAAAGAGGGATCCATTCTAAACACTTCTTGAATTTCTTTAGCATTGATTTTTATGAGTCATTCTTTTTTTTTTCCTCTTACAATGTGGGCTATAGGGTCATAATTTGGGGCTATGGAAGTAATGAGGTCTGAGTCTATGAACACTCTTCGGAATACTAGCTTGCCTAGGTTGAAATTCCAAATATTGTCATGAGGAGTAAAAAACTTCCTCCTTAGAGAACCATTTCATAAAAAAATGTAGTATAGTTTTGGATGTCATTGTATCTTGGGTCCAATTAGGGATAATTTTAAGAAACCCCCCTTTGGAAAAAAGTATAAAATCATGGTGAATCTAACATTATTTTAGGGGGAAAATTTTAAGTTCTATTGATGATTTTATTTTCAAACTTTGAAAAAAATTAATTTCATTGGTGATTTTTTTTTGTTGTTGTAAGAAAATTTTGTAAAACTATTGTGGATATTTAATTATTAAAGAAAATCAGGACCAAACCTATGAATACCTAGAAACCATATTTAATATCATATAAAACAAATTAACTCATTTTAATAACCATTAGATGATTGTAAATCAGACCATATAAATCCTATTTTGGGCCTAAATATTCCACAACAACAAGTTTTAGAGAAAAAAATTGAAATAATGACACCTATTGATAGTCAAATCCATTTCGGGCCAAACCTTAAAAGGATACAAACTTACTTGGAAAGTTGCCAGAATAGAGACATTTATCAAGTATATTTACTTATCATATAACCCAACAATTTTTGTTACCATATGTTGGCGAATGTGACCATTGAATAAGACAAGCCTAAAAAATTGTTGGCAAAAAATATTTAATTTACCATGTGGAAAGATTAGATTCTATTGAAAACTCATCGTCAAAATAAAAATGATTATGTATCATTATTGGTAATTGGTCTGAGCATGGGACCTAGTTTTCATAAAGTGTAGGCAACGCAACACCCCAAAAGTGCAAAAAAAATCACCAAATCCAAGGTCCCTGATGGGTGAGATTAGCCATTCGGTTAATATTTGCCACTAAAATAAACCCTAGGTCTAGTTCCCCCTATCATAAAAATCCTCTACTATTTTCAACCTAGGGCTTACATGGATTAATTTTTTCATTTGTATAACATCATTACTGGATTCACTCAATTGTTCCAAAAAATCATCATGAACATTTCTATGAGTCTAATCCCTTTTTCCAGAGAAACTATTCTTTGGAGGCATTATAACTATCAGAAACAAGATACCCAAATTCTATTTTATAGACAAAGAAAAGTACTTGGTTTAATCAATTCATTTCTAGTTTTCGTAATATATTGTTGATGGAAAGGCTCCCAATTTGGCTTAATTGAGTGATAATTCTTCAACAAGTAGTATACCCTACTTCACAATGTATTTGTAGAATAAAATTTTCAATCATTCTATTGTAGCATTTGTATTAATTCACACAAGAAATATTTAATTTTCATAAATGTGTTGTAGAGAACAAGATGGCATATTTTCTTAAAATTTTTGAAAAAGGGCAATTGATTCACAAAAAATTGACGATTAGAATACAATTCATGCTTTTATTCATCTTCCATTCTTTGACCTTGTAGTCAAACCAATTA
Organism: Cupressus sempervirens; assembly: GCA_028749045.1. NCBI lineage: Eukaryota > Viridiplantae > Streptophyta > Pinopsida > Cupressales > Cupressaceae > Cupressus > Cupressus sempervirens. Next base: position 655,919,762 of record CM053788.1, read on the forward strand.
AAATTTGATACATGAAAACCTTTTTACCTTGTTGGAACTCCCCACATACTGGTAACATGTCCTAAGATAGGTGTTAGCCTACCGTTATGTCACCATAGTTAAACATCGAGCAATTCCTGCTAGCGACATAGTGACAACCCTAGATCTTCCACAAATTTAATGATCAAGAACAAGACTTAAACATTTCTTGAAATTGGTCCACCCATTCTACATGTCATCATGTCACCATGTCATCAAAGTTAATAACTTTGAACTTTGGGTTGTTGATGTAATGACAACGCTTTATTTACATGTTGGTCTAACAGCTTGAAAAAGATTACATTACAGAATATAATGGGTCCATTGCAACACACATCATGTTGTCACTATGTCATTAAAAATAAAGTCCCTTCAACTTTCCATAATGCCAAAGTGCCAACTGTAGATCTTCCTTTTGATCTAATGATCATCATACTTTTCTTTAGTGATTTTGAATGGTGATTCGAGAAGAAAAAGGTCCCATTATTTCCATGTAGCACCTTATCGCTATGTCATTATAATTAAACATCATGCAACTCTTGATGGCAAGAAAGTAGCATTTATTGATTACCCTATAGATCAATGGTGAATAGAATACTTCAAGGACCTAACTCACTTTTCAGAATAACCAATTAAACATGAACGCATGTCATACCCCTTGACATCCTTACAAGCTGCAAAAGGAAATGTCCCATAAGGATATGTGTCTTCATGTCATTATGTTGCATGGATTAAAAATCATTTAGCTTCTGTTAGAAACATAATGATGACCTTATATTTCAATCTTGGTCTATAGTGATGGTCTTTCTTGAAATTTTACCCCAACTGGGTCCTATAGACAAGTGCCACTTTGTCACCATGTCACATGGATTAAAACATCTTCAATTTCCTATAATGACAAAGTGAAAACCCTTGATCTTATGGAAGATTGAGGGTTTTTTCTGTAACAAGATAGAGTTGTCATTGCACCAAAAGATATACCTTTTAATGCTCATTACAACCACTAGACTTATAGAACATAGGAGGTAGTTAGGCCTTGTCATGAATCTCAAAGGGGAAGGCTAGTGGTTAGTACAATAATTCCCACCTCAACATTACTTGAGGAGATTCAAACCTATGACCAATCTTTGATACCACTTGTAAAAAAGATAGAGTTTTCATTGCACAAAAAAGTTGACCTATTAATGCCTAATACAACCACTAGCTTTATAGAACACATGAGGTGGTTAAGTTATGCCATGAATCTCAAAGGGGAAAGCTGGTGGTTAGTCCAATAGTTTCTATCCAACCATAACTCCGATTCAAGAAAGGTAACCAATTTATGCAAAATAGGGATTAAGATGGGACCTAAGGTTGATAACAAGTTTGGGGCTAGGGTATAAAAAATTAGGGCATACAATTTTCAAATGAATGCAGGAAAAAATTATAATAAGAGGATTTTGAAAGATTGTTAGGGCTTTAAAATTTTCTACACACATTTTCAAAAATTCAAACCACATAAATAAAAAGAATACAAAGAACCTAGGAACAAAATACAATAGGGCCATAAAAAAAGGGATTTTCTAGGGTATAATCAAAAGGAAACATAGAGTCCTTAATTATTCCACAATAATTGGATTTTTCACACCAATTTAAATGAAATTTTAACATGTGAAAAACTAGGCCAATAGTCTCAAAGAAAACTTCTAAATTTTATCTAACAATTCCATGATTTTCTTCTTCTTCATCTAAATTATAATCTACCATCTTCTCCTTACTTTCAAACTTTTCATCAATCCTTAGATTTGTGCTTTCAACTATTGTCTTAGATCTATAGTTAAAAGATTGGTATGCCTTGCTTTTCAATGAATAGTAAAGAAACATACCTCCATCACTTCTTGGATTAAACTTACAATGTCATCATCTCTCTTAATGTAACATTTCCTCCCAAATATTTTGAAATACTTAACTGGTGGTGAATGACCAAACCATAATACATAAGGTGTCTTGCCCATACATTTTTTGTTCTGTACTCTGTTCAGAGTGTAAACTATTGTACTGTCTACTTCTGTCAAATATGTCTTACAAGCATCATTCTCAAACAATATTACTCTTTTTACCTCTATTGCTAATTCATCCTACTTAGGTGTTCTAGGTGAGGATAGTTGTCATTTGATTCTATTGTCTTCAAAAAATAGGTTAAAATCTCTAGAGGTGAACTCTCATCCTTTATCTAATCTCAAAACACTTTATCTTAACACTAGATTCATTCTCACATCTATTCTTAAATATCTTAAACTTCTCAAAAGATTTAGACTTCTCTTTAATAAATTCTACCCATATCATTCTAGTGAAATCATCAATAAAAGTCATAAAGTACTTTCACCATAGAATCCTCTTATTCTTCAAGGACCACTCAGACATAGTAAACGATCTCCATCTTCTCTATGGTAGTGAGCTTCTTGCTAGGAAACACTACTTTCTTATGTTTAGCCAAAATACACTCTTTGCAAACAACACTAGTAAGATTTTTTTTTATCTTAGGCAAGTCTCTAACTGCAAATGTGCTACTAAGTTAAAATTATTATCAAAATTTATATGACAAAATCTTCTATGGCACAAGAAACTATTGTCCACTTTAGCTACCAAACATGTCATTTTAGTAGGTATCAATTGAAATACATTATCTCTAGATCTTTTCCTATTCTAATCAACTTACCATATTTGTCTTTGATAATGTAGGTCTTCTCAGTAAATTACAATTGATAACCCTTGTCTACCAACTATACAATATTCAACAAATTATGCTTCAATCCATCAACAAAATAAACATCACCAATGTTAGTTTTACCATCAAGAGTAATGGAGCCAATTCTTGTTACATGATAGGTTGCATTATTACTAACTCTTATAATACCTCCATCATGATTCTTGAACTTAAAAACCTTATTTATATCACCAGTCATGTGATGTGAAAAACTATTTTCAATTATCCAATTAGATTCCTTTTCCACTTGGGAAACTAAAGCTCTTTCTTCTCTAATTTCTCTATCAAAAGCATCTTCCTTGATAGCCACAAATCTCAATTCATCATCACTCTCACTTTGACCTCTCTCATCTAATTCTTCATCTGTATTTTCATACAAAAAAATTCTCTCTTCTAGGCTTGAACTTTCCTTTATACTTTTTCTCTCTTTTAGGACATTTAGATGCATAATGACCAGATTCGTCATAAGCCCAACATTTAAAGATTTTATTACCATATTTTTCTGTTCTTACAAGAAGAGCTATACCTTCCTCAATATTTTTATCTTCATTAGATCTACTACTACTAGCAAAATCTCTAAATATTCTTGTACTCCTTATCAGATTAGGTCTAGTGTTCAGGGCATTGAAACTTGTTTCTACTCTAGCTAGATCTCTAAACTATCTTAGATCTACTTCTATAGCTTCCAGTCTTCCAAGAAAAATTTCCTTAGTGAAATCCTTAGACAAAGGTATCAATAGGTGAATCATATGAGCTACTTTCTTGAATGGTAGATTCAAACTTTTCAAGATATTCTATACTACCTCATCTTCTTCTTTGGTTCCTCTAGGAGACCAAATTCCTACAACAATTTCTAATATTCTACAAATATAGCTTCTTAAAAATTCATCTTCCATCATCTTAGCATCTTGAAATGCACATATCCAATTCTGCAATCTAATTATCTTTACATGTGGATCACCTTCAAAATTAGATTCTAATTCTTTTTAAATTTCATGAGATGTTTGAAGTGACTTTAACTAACTATACTTATTCTTTGGAAGCATTGATAATAGAGATTCTCTAGCTCTCATGTTGCACATGAATATATCTCTCTTTATTTCACTTCATTCTTCAAGTTGTTCAACTTTCAAAATTATCTTCTCACTCTTAGTTAAGATCTAATAACCTAGACCCATGTAACATAGATGAGTCCTCATCTTCTCCTTCCAACTATCATAGTTGGCTCTATTAAATATAGGGCTATCATTTCTAGAAATATTTACCATTGATCTCTGAAAGCTATTAAGCTTATCCTTCAAGGACCTAATGGTTTGATACCAATTGTTAGAATATATAGTCCACCAATATAATAGAGAGCGGGGGGGGGGGGGGGGAATCAAGTATCCAACTAATATCACAATTATCAATCTTAATAAACTTTAACCATATGAGAAATATAATTAGAAACCACAACAAGATACTCATACACAAAATAATAATAGAAACATTAACTAGGGAAACTAGGTAGGGATTGTACCCACAAGATGATGTACTAATACAAATATTCCTTGTTAGAGGATGGACCCTATTAGAAGTCTATGAGTACATTCAATACATATGATTTCTTGTTAGGAGACTTTGAATCCTTGTTAGGAGATTCCAACCCTTTTAGGAGTTGTGCCTGTTGGTGAATTTCAACTATTAAACAAGAAAGGTTCAATAGCAATATAATAATACTCACATAATCTAAGCATTAGCTAATTCTTATCAACAATTATGTGTGTAAACCATTTGGAACCAACTTCAACAAAACCAAGACTGACTTTCCACTCTTTAGGCTCTACAAAACCAAGGTGGGTATACTTATGGGATAATTCAGAACGAATGTTGTTGTATGAGAATTTTATTAGTTTGATTCTCATCTTATACCTTTAGCATATATATCGTTTATTCATTTCTTGTCACTTTTAGATGATATGTATCCCTTATAAGAAAATTTGGTCACAATTCTTCTTAGATTTGCAAGTATTTCTAACCATAGTGGCTAACTAAAGCTAAAATGTTACATGTAATCAAGTGTTGACTAGCTTTGAAACTCTTCAAATAGTAAAATAAAGGTGATTTTTGTTTTACACTCGATTCTTATTCATGATCTACTTATCTGTAGACTAGATTACTTTGATTAGTGCCTATTCCATTGGGATTCAGAGTCTACTCCAATCTATAGATCTAACTTGTTGCATTACAACAAATATTATTAGCAATTCTTACTAGAATTCTTTTTAACAGGCATCGTTTCTATTACAATGGAAATCCCATCAAATTCACTAAAGCCTTTACTTAATTTATTGAATCAATAGAAATAATGAATTGACATACAACCTAAGTGAATTGCATTCAACTCGACAAGCTTTACTCATACAATATCAGAATAACCAAGTAATAACAAAGGAGACAAACTTCAGTAAGTACAAATATGGGGATAGTTCAATTTTGTATTAATTTTCCTTGAAAATTGTATACAATTGTAGTAACACTCAAAATGACTCTAAAAAGACACAAGGATCATATGATATCAGTGTATTCTTAGAGAAATTTAAAGAAAAGATACATCATGAAATTTGCTACTATAACTAGACAGAACTATACTCAATATAGACTCAAATTGTATTAGAAATTGGACCCTCTCTCTAGCCCTAGAATGTCACTTATATAATGTGAGATGCAACAAGCTTCAAGCATAGAGAACTGACAGATGTCCTTTTACAAAAGGTATTTACATATAGTTGTAACAGAAAGACAAAATTGTGTTAACAGAAAAACTTATACATCATAATATTGTTTTAGTAGGCCCCTCCTCTGTTACACCTTTTGGAAAACTACAAACTCCATGATTTGACCCTTTATTCATTTGATTCTTTAGAATAAGTAGCTATCAGGTTGAAAAGTGATGTGTCTTGTTCTACTGCATGCAAGCTCACTTCAACTTGGGGGTTCTCACTATCTTCATCATGAACTATTAGAGTAAAAGTTACATATGCATCTTCCTCTACCCCATCATCTTCTGCCATCTATTTTTCAGACAAAAATGATTCCTTCCACTTGTTGAAAGTAGTGTCATCAGGCCAATAAAAACTTAGGATTTCCCTTTGTACCATTACAATAGAATTTCCAATTGCTTCTATCTCAATGAGGTCCTTTTTGATAGCTTTATAGAATAACTACACTTTGACCAATTCTTCATTGGTCATTTCTCATAGTAAATGCCCTATTTCATTTACAATGTTATTCATTCTTTGGCAAAGAATCTCATCCAATTTTTTTTCCATTCTTCCTTTTCCTTTATTCTATCAACCTTTTGTAGAGCACAAGGAAAAAGGTGAAATTTGTCAACTATGTACTTGGAAAAACAAATTATCATTCTTTTCTGAAATAAATCTTGTTTATCATCAAAACCCTCCAATTTTTTTAACAAATCAAAAATCTTTTGTATTTGATGACAAGGTAGCTAGATGACAGATATGCACATAATAAATCTTCCAACTTGTCACACATCAACCAACGTTAGTTGCAGTTGGTCCCACTTTTCCACATGTCACGTTAGTGCTTCACTGCATTTCTTAAATTTCTAGTACCTTGAAAATGCGAGCAAGCACCAACCCTTGATCTTGGTTAAAATTGACGATCATAAATTTTTTTACCCTTATAACATCCAACCAACTTAATCAACCAATAAAAAATTCCTACATGAATCAGTACCTTCTAAGAAACTCCATGCAAGTGGGTCTCTTATTATGTTCTAAGAAGGTGGGTCCCTGACATCACATTTGCCACACGTTAGGCTGGTGCTTCCCCACTTTATCTAACAAGTGTACTCTTTCAAAATGTGGGCAAGCACCAACTATCGATCTCTAAAAGATCAATGGTGGAATAACTTAAACCCTTTTGACAATCTGGGATAAAAATGATGACATTAGTGAGGACACATGTCAAGAAGGCACTTACCCACTTTATTTATGTATCATGCAACTTCACCAATAAGGAAAGTGCTATCCATTGATTAAGTCAAGATCGATAATCAAAAAAACTTGTACCCTTATTTCATCTAGTTAGCTATCTTATCCAATAGGATGTCACCTTTTGTACCAACGTGTTTTGACAGGTCTGACAACACCACATACTGTAATATTAATTTTGATAATTTCCATGCCCATGACATCATCATATCCAACTTCTCTTGTACATGTCATGTCCTCCGAATGAATGTTCTCTAATTAAAATATGGCTTTACAAACTAGCATGACTCAGCAACCTCTTCTCAAAGTTTGGTCCCACTATGCCATGCAGTGCATTGGTGCTTGCCCACTTTATTTAACTCTCTTCTAGGTTCCTAATACGTGGAAGTGCTAGCCTTTAATATTAATAAGATCGATAGTATATTAAGATTGAACATGAAGTAACACCCTCATTAACAGAACAACCAATGACATTGCAAGAATTTTAGAATGTGCATTGAAAGTACTGATAATTCTACTAAAAGGGCTGACCAATTTGATAGTATACAGATGTGGCACACTAAGGTTCTAACAAAAACAAGGGCTACGTGGCAGAAGGCACTTGCCTACTTTATTTAAAGTCCTTGCATTTCAATATAGCGGGGATATGCTATCCGTCAATCTCACCAAGATCAACTATTGATCAAAAAGGTTCTGCAGTTAATACTCTTTAGTAAAATATTCAAATTAATTGCAATTAAAAGGAAGGCTAATAAAAGTTATCAAAAGATTAATGAGGTCATCCTTGTGTAAGAAAAAACTTAGGGTAAGTTAGTCTCGCCTAAATTATATTTTAAAAAATCATATTCAACAATTTTCAAGGATTACTGAAAAACATAATAAAGGCTTTAGGGTTTTTCATGAATTTCTACCCAGGGTCTTGACCTAATTTAAAGAATTTTAAGATACACACTTAGGTTTTTTCACTACTGAATGCAAAAAAATGAGAATGGTGAAAAACCAGGCCAATAGTGGCTCTTTTTGGGGACAATAAATAAGAAAGATTCATATGAGAGCTTAGAATCTCTGTGAGAAGAAGTCCACAAGCTTGAACTTTCAATTATTGACAACTTTGAGAGAGCAACACCCATAGGGAAAAACTATATACAAGAAACTATAGAAAGACCAAAGGATTTAAAAATGTATAGAAAAGCCCTAGACTATTGTTCATGGAAGAAATAAGAATATAAGAGTTTTCTCCTCATGTATTTTCAATCAGATAAGGACCTAACCATATAGGATTAAACTTACCATGTTTTCCTTTATCCTCAATTCTAGCATTCCACATGAGGTCTAAATCTACATCTTGAAACTTTTTGCTTACTTTCCTTTTGTCATATAATGTTTTAACCTGTAATTGCAACTTTTGGTTCCTGAGAGAAGCTTCTCTCCTAGTTTCTGCCAGGCTAACTAACTCATCCAATCTTTCTTGCATATCATCAATGATATCCTCATCATACATTTGAATGTAGTTATACAAGCTCATTAGGTTATTCTGAGGCATCCTTGCCTAAATTCCATATACCATATCTGTATATGAGCAATTTTAGTATGCTAATAGAAACCAAATTTAAATAAAGCTTCTACAAACTAAAAAAAATTCATAAACTTCAAGATAGACTAAGATGAACTCTCAATTGAGAATATGAGCCATTAATGGGCTCTCTCAATGAGAAGCTCTCTTGTTGAGTGGCTTTGCCTAAATAGATAGGATGTATGCTCAAGCTTATGCTTCAAAAAGGGCTTCAAATGGAGTTGGAATTTGGGTGTGAGTGTATGGTTTTGATGTAAAATGGCTTCTTAAAATGGCATTATGACTTTACTTCATGGATTGTGTTAAAATGGCTTGGCAAAGGATTCCTTAAATAGGCAAAGGGCTTGAGGGATCAAGAGCTCGGATGCAAGGATGGGAAAAAGCTCATGGAGGGCTCAAATTGCATGAGAGGAGAGCACATGGATTGTGCTTCCTTACAACCAATCAGGGAGTGACACATGTCACAGCGTGAGAGGATGGAGGAAAGGGGAAGGATGAGTCAAAAAAGGAGGCTCAAGGGATAAAATCTTCATAAAGACCCTCATAATGGCTTGTAAGAGCAATAAAAGGGCTTGGAAGAGTCATTTATGGCCTAGTGGGCTTCATAAAGTTTTATAGTTGGGATATTTTGAAGGAGATGAGAGGAATTTCGACTTGGGCTTGATTAGGAAGGTTTTAAGCTTGCTTAGGATTGTGCAAATGATTAGAGGATGGACTAGGATGGTTTAGGATTAGCTTAGGGATAGGCAAGTGGATGACATTTAATGAGGGTGGGTGAAGGAGGAGATATTTGTTAACTTTGGCTTGGGTTAGTAAGTCTTAACCCATGTTTAGAGAATGTGACAAGGTTAGGAGGGGATTATGATTAGGTTTAAAGACATCTTCTAGAAGAGTCTAGACTTTGGATGAGGATAAAGACTTTCTAGAATAGTCTAGAACTTCCTAGGATGAGGATGAAGACTTTCTAGAAGAGTCTAGAACTTCTTAGGATGAGGATAAATTAGATTTTTAGGAAATAAATAAAGTTCTATTTATTTCAAGAGTTTGGGTTGAGGAGATATTTATTAAAATTTTTTTAATAAACATGAGGATTAATATTTAATCTTAATTAAATATTTTGAGTTGGGATTAGGGGTAGGAAATGATGGGATTAGCCTTTAATCAAAATTAAAGAAGGATTAGAAGATTTTGGAAGAGGTTAGTGGTCTTAAGGAAATTGGCAAAGTTTTCGGCAAAAAATAAATTTTTTATTTATTTTGGGTTTTTTGGTGAATTTATTAATTAAATAATTAATAAATAAGGAAATAATGTTTAAATAAGATTTAAACATTTTTGGGAGGGATTCCTTAATTAAATATTTTTAATTAAAGATAAAGGGATTTAATGGCATAAAATAAATAATTTAATTAAATAATTAATTAATTAATAAATGATGATGTCATCAAGAATTTTTCAGAAAATGAAAATACTTTATTTTCTAAAGGTTTTTAGGTGTCTACATTTTCCCCCTCTTTGATGTGATGCCACAAGTGGCATGGCATCAAAGATAAGAAAATAAGATGCCCAAGGCTAGAGCAGAAGAGGAGAGAATGGACTGCAAGATGCCCCCTCAAGAAGGCAGTGGGGAGAGAAAGCGAGGCTTGACAACTTCTTGAAAAGTACAAGAATTCGAGATGAGCAAGAAGAATCAGATTGGCTTAAGAGAAGAGATTTAGTTAGCTCAAACTCTCACTACGGGAGAATGATAAAGGGAGAATCAAAGGCACAAGAGGAAGCAAGCTTAAGATCTCAGGGATTGCAGAGGATGAAGGAGTGGAGCACTATAAAAAGAAATCCAGGATGTGGAGATGGATGAAGGGATTAAAAAGCTAATGCAACAAGATTTCAAAGAGTCAGATTGGTGGAAGATGGGTTCCGGAGATCCCCAGGACTAGGATTGTGGATCTCGAAAGATGAGGCTTGGTGGATTGATTTGGATTGGTGGATCCCTAAGACTAGGTTTGTGGATCCCTAAAGCTAAAGGTGAGGAGTAATTCAAAGAGATACTAATGCATAAGCTGGGGTAGGAGAGATGAATGTTGGCTATGGATGGGGGATAATGGAGATGAAGGAAAACCATTGAAACTTTTTGAGCGGGGGGATACTTCAAAGAGAAGTACCACCATGTAGTTGAGCACTAGATTTGCTATAGGACTGTTGGTTAATTACCAAGGTTACCAAGAACATCAAGGCCTTTTCACCAACTGTCCAGAGGACTGACGGACTGACTCAAAACAAACATGCAAGGATTTCCCCAGCATCACACATGAATCTCAAAAGAATCAGAGTGGAACCAACACTGGGTAACCCACAAGCAGAAAAGAAAAACAAACAAAAGACTTGATCAAGACCTTATGCCCAGATTGCCCCATTCGTAGTATGCCATGATATGGAAGATCGTGGCAACTTTGAGGAGGGAAGAAAAAGATTGTTTGGAAAAGATACTTCAAGACACAAAAGGGAAGATTCCAAATCAAAAGAAAGTGAAAATCCAAAAGAGAAACATTTGCAAACGAGATGGGTAGGACGAGGTACTAACGGACAAGATCAAACATGAGGAAATCTATATCCTACAAGGATCTATCGAAGAGCACCTAAGCTGGTGGATCTAGATGAGTGATGCATCTGGCAAGCTGAATTTAGAAGGATAACACTATGGTGACAGGAGATCTAGCTAAAGGATGCATTGGGATAGCTAACCAAGGGTTGTGCGATGTGTGCAAGATGCTGATCAAGGAGGAACTGACACAAAAGCTAGATAGATACAATGGTACTAAGCTAAAGAGGATGTACAAGCTGATGAACCAAGATATGGTACAAATGTACAAGTTATTTTGGACAAGATTGGATATACAAGCTATGATACAAGCATTGGATACAAGATTATTTACAAGATGTACAGGAGCTACGGATGATAAGATAGCGGGATGGCTCAAGTTGGTGCAAGATGTAGAAGCTAAGGATGAGTTGATAGTGTAAGATATGGATGTGCAAGGATGCATCCAATGATGATGATAGATCTGCGACCAAGGATGGGGACAATGCTAGTGTTGGTGGTAGCTGAGCTGATAGATGGCGCTAGAGTGAATGTTTAATGAGAGGATGACATTGGATTTGCATGAGGATAGCCTAGAGCGAGATACCAATGACAAGGGAGGATGGACAAGACAAGATCTCCAAGGAATATGGTGCCCCCAGTCAGAAGATGACATGCAAAAGGAGGTCTTACGATGGATGTTATAGGATTGAAGCTAGGATGGAAAAGCTGAAGGCTCTAGGGAGATGGATGATAACTGGAATGATGGGGTGAGGTTGCAAAAGATAAGTAGATAGCGATAGATAATTGGAAGATGGAGCTGGATGGCAAGATGTGACCAAAAGCATGAGGATGATAGGCTAAGTTGGGGATGGTTGGATTACGCATGATCCTTGTTTGCCAAGTTTTCATCATGGTACTTGTTCAAGGCACTTGAATTGCCAAGTTTTCACTAGTGGACGCTTCATTTTTCTTTACTTTTTTTTTACTTTTTAACTTTGGACTTAGCTGGAATGATTTTTTCTTTTTTCAGCTATTTTTGGCTTTTTTTTTTTTTTTTTTTGGGATTTTTTGTTGGCTATTAGAATGTTCAATTTTTTTGCTAGATGTTGGTACACCGAATGTGTGATTTATGCAATAGATTGGATTAGATGGGATTGATGGTAGGAGATGGAGGGATGAAAAGGCTGGAAAGGAGCATGAGATGGGGATGCTTGCAAGATCAACATTGGCACATGTTGGGACGGGTGTGAAAAGAGCATATGGGGGATAGATGGTAGATGCGGGCTTGATGAAGGATTTGTGGAAGCGCGCTTGGGAATATAGGCACCCAAGATGGACTTAGGATATGGGGGACAAGATTAACTGGATGGGGGATTAGCAATGGGGGATGCCATTATGCATTGGGTTTCAACTTTTTTCTTTGAGATCCACATGGTTTTGGATTTTCTTTTCATAGGCTTTTGCATTGTTTGGCATTCTTTGATTGGATTTTGCCTTTTTGGAGTATGTCTTTTAGAATAGACATATGATTGCCTAGGATGTGGATTTTTAGCTTTATGCATTTTGAAGTTGGCATTCACATTGTTGTGGTAAGCTTTGGGAAGATGGTTAGGAGAAGCTTTGCGAGATGGAGAGGATATGGAAGAGTGTATAGGGGGATGATGGATGATGTGCCCTAATACGTGCCTTTGTTGATCTTGTGTAGGAATGGATGGAATAATATTTTTATGATGGCTGATAGGAGGATGGAGGATGGTAGATTTTGGGACATAGGGACCCAAAATGGATTTAGCAGATGAAGGGGGGATATGGTAGGTTGTTTTGGGTTGCAAAGATGGTGGAGGGGGGATGACATAAGATTTCTTGAAAGAGTGATGGGAGGCTGGGATGGTGGGCTTGGAGATAGGCTTTGTTTGGGGATGTGGTGTACCAACACCTTTAGATGGTGAGCCTTTGGATACATATCCAAGACCATGAAATCCTAGATTTTTTTGTGCAATAATAGGCTTTCTGATTCCTTGCTATTGTGGTCCTAAGCCTTGGCCTTGATAATGCCATCGATTAAGCATTTGAACGAGTTGAGGAAACTTTTTGCTTGCAAAAAATGGTAGAAGTGCTTCATTAGGTGTATTGCAACGGGGAGATACTATTCTTAATTCTTTTGCTAAGAGGGGGCCACCATGGATGAATGTAAGTGAACCAAGAGGGTAGATTAGAGATGGTGGAATAGCTTGGATAGGTGGTAAGATGGAAGCATAGAGTGGAGAAGATGGTAGGATAGGATCTTGATTTAGCTAATGGGATGAAAAGATATCCTACAGTAGAGGAGGTATGGCTTGAGGTTTTGGAGATGGATGGGATGGTGACTGCACTATGGATGGAAGACATGGTACCATGATATCTTTGTTTATGCTTTGGGGGATGTCAACATGCTTTTGGGCAGGATCTTGATAGGATTGGATTGGAGTGGATGGTGTGATAGGAGGTGAAGGAATGGATTCTTCAAAGGCAGTAGATGGATAGACGGGAGATTTGGTAGTGGAGATGGATGAGTAGAAGATGGATGCATAAGGGTCATTACGAGAGATTTGGTAAATGCTTGGAGGTAATGTGGATAGGATTTGGAGGGATTTGATAGGTGGTGGGATTTTGATGCTTGCGGGAAGTGGGAGGATTTTAAGCAATTTGATGGATGGTATGGGGATGAAAGCTATGGGAGATGGAGGTGATATTATAGATGGGGAAGCTTCATCACTGACTACTTCACATGGTTAGATTAGATGACATGGCTTATCGATTGTTGGAGGTGGCTTTTCTTGTATTTCCTCTAGGAGATTCCTTGGAGACTCATGTGTCGGAGGTGGAGGTGGATTGACAGGAATACCTAGTGTGATGGGGGAGGAAGATTGGAAGCTTGGTTGATTGGGTGATGGAGGAGAAGCTAGGATATGAGATGGCATGACTAGATAGTTTGGAAGAATTCTTGGATTTTGGGGGATGGTTGGCGAAATGTTTCTAAGGCTTTCAATATACCCATCATAGTCAACAAGATTTTCATCATCATTGGAATAGGAGGTGGCGGGAGCTAGGACAATGTGACCAAACTCATCATGATAGGATTGGGACTTCATGCTTTGATGGTGAGTCTGATGGGGATGAGATCTTAAATATGGATGAACACGGAAGCTCATGGTTGGATTTGGATTAAGCTCAGATTTTGGATTGGCTGATGAAAGATTTCTTAGGGAGAGTCAAAGCTGCATGACAAACCTAAGGAGGATTGGTTGGAGATTTTAGGCTTTTCTAAGGATGGAATACTTCAAGGGTATGCTATCAAAAGGTGAGAGTTTTTCTTTCCTATGTGCTAGATTTGGTGGCTTTTGGTGTCAACTTAAGGATAGACTGATGATCCTTAGGAAAACATGAGATTGACCACTTGTGGATCCTAACCTTTAGCTCAAGGTGATGAGGGATAACAAGTGACAAGGCTAGATTATCCTAGACAAAGCTCTGTCAAAGGGATAACCTTAGTGAGGCTGGTGGATTGGTCAGATTGATTGGATAGCAAACTTTGGCAGAGTAACAACAATTCCTTAAAGGCTTGGGTGATTTTGGATTGGGTTGCTAGCTGGCTGGAGGGATGATTTGGATGGACTTTGGATTTGGGATTGTTCTAAAGCAAAGAACTGGATAGATTCATTTGCGGCGGGGGAGCTTGGATGATATTCTGATGAGGCAGTGACTAGGCTAAGTATGCCTTGAGTTGGGATATTTTTGCTTTTCTAAGATTTTGACCAAAGTTGGCAAACATTCATTCAAAAGCTATGAATAAACAAGTAGACAAAAGTTTGGAGCAAGCACGTCAAACACACCAACATCCTAGGAAGCTTTCTACAAGGATGAAATTTGGTTTAGCTAGGGAGTCCTCGATATATGCAAGGTACGTGAGGCCCAAATCTGTAGATGAAAACAAAAAGATGTCACACAACCGAGAGGAGTGGTAACCCACTTCTCCTCTTTCACTTCTCAAGGGTATAAAGTTCCTTGAGGCTTAGCCCGAGTGAAAAAATCTTGATCCCAGGAGAGGTGTCTTTGATTCACCTCCTGATTCTTATACTTTTTTGGAATGCTGGAGTTGAGGTTGTCCCAAGGGGTGATGAAATCCCCAAGTAGGCCTCCTAAAAAGTGTAAAATAAAACCACATACATGATCTTGGTTTTAAAAGACACACGTTCATTCAATTTGATGATTTAGAATTTTTAAGCTATGATTGAAGACACTTGTAATTATGGCATACAATGTTCATTCCAATTTGACAGTGTCGTTAGCATAATGAAAGTCAAGAGATCGTCAACATAAGAAATGCGAGCGTCGTTGAAAATGCGTCAAAACCATGCGATGTTCATTTATTGTTAGGCATTCAAGATTGAGTGTGAGTTTTTTTTAAGCCCAAAATAAAGATATGTGAAACTTGATTTTCCAAGCACATGCTCGGAGGCCCTCCACGTCAAGATTTGTCCAATTTTTATGCCCAAATGAAGTGTGAGTGAGATTAATGCACATTCAAGGAATTTTCTAACTTAGCAAAACCACTAAAGACCCAAGTGAGTGGAGTTTGATCTTTGTGGAGCACTTAACACCCTCTTAGGTAGACCCATCCCCATAGATGGCGCTGAGATTGTAACCAATGGTTAAATTGATGGGTGATTAAAGAGGGTGAGTCCAACTACAAACTTACTCAAAGCGTCTTTATTAGTTTTTATAACTTAGAAGATTTCAAAAATGTGGATTCTTTTTATGCCCCAAAAGATGATTATTTGATCTATGACATTCAAGATTGGATTTTTTGTTTTAATCATGCATTCATAAAAAACCAAACTTGATTTTAATCCATGGCACTCAAGAGTGATTTTAGCAACATGCATTCAAAGACAAGTGATTAAACATTCAAGTTTCTTTCTTTGAGCATTCAATATTGAGATTTTGTGTGTTGTTTTAAGAACTTTGAAGTGCTTTGTTTTAACCTTAGATCATTCAAGATTGTTTTGGACTCAAAAGTGAAAATGACTATTTGGACTTTGGTTTTCATTCAAGATTTTGTGTTCTAGTTTGAATATTTTAAGCCCAAAAATGATATTCCTAGATTGTTTTGATGCATGAAAAACCTAAGAAACATTCAAGATTTTGCAACAAGACATTTGTTTGGAACAAATAACAAAGCTTTTAGGACAATTTTTGGCAACCATTTAGGACTCTTAGTTTTCATGAGATTTTTAAAAGAACTTTAAAATATTTGCAAATGAAGTTCATTTTATCCTTGATTGATGCTTTGAGTTTGATTTAGATTTTAGTGTGTACTTAGTGTTGATTTTGAACCTTTTGAAATGGAAACTTGAAGTTCTTTTTAAATTCCCAAAAATGAAGTGTTCCTAACTTTCAATGAATGCATCTAAAACCTTGATGTTGCAAGGATGCAAATGATTGTATTTTTTTAGTTTCACTTGTTAAAAGATTTTTTTTTTTTTTGGCAATTTTTTAGTTTTTAATGGATTTAAGTATGATTTGGGGGTTCATTTTAAGCACTAAAAAGAAGTGTGTATGATTTTGCTTCCTTAAAAAAAAAATGGCCAAGATCTCCCACAACAAGAAGAAGAAGAAGTAGATGGAATAAGAAGAATGTAGACAAGAAGGGGAAGAAGAAAACCAAGTGCTTTGTCCACCTATAAGCTTGAAAAATCTGCAAACACTATGAGATAGACTATGAGTTCCTTTGTATTCTTCATGCTCATGTGGACCTACAAAACCAATTTATACAATCCTACCAATCACAAAAATAAGCAAAATTAGCCAAAATCAGAAAATGACATACAAAACTTGACTAAAAAAGCCAATGAAGATGACCCATGCAGGGTCCCACCGGGCGTGCCAAAATGTATATGAGCAATGTTAGTATGCTAATAAAAACCAAATTTAAATAAAGCTTCTACAAACTAAAAAAAATTCATAAACTTCAAGATAGACTAAGATGAACTCTCAATTGAGAATATGAGCCATTAATGGGCTCTCTCAATGAGAAGCTCTCTTGTTGAGTGGCTTTGTCTAAATAGATAGGATGTATGCTGAAGATTATGCTTCAAAAAGGGCTTCAAATGGAGTTGGAATTTGAGTGTGAGTGTATGGTTTTGATGTAAAATGGCTTCTTAAAATGGCATTATGACTTTACTTCATGGATTGCGTTAAAATGGCCTGGGAGAGGATTCCTTAAATAGGCAAAGGGCTTGAGGGATCAAGGGCTAGGATGCAAGGATGGGAAAAAGCTCATGGAGGGCTCAGATTGCATGAGAGGAGAGTACATGGATTGTGCTTTCTTACAGCCAATCAGGGAGTGACACATGTCATAGGGTGAGAGGATGGAGGAAAGGGGAAGGATGAGTCAACAAAGGAGGCTCAAGGGATAAAATCTTCATAAAGACCCTCATAATGGCTTGTAAGAGCAATAAAAGGGCATGGAAGAGTCATTTATGGCCTAGTGGGCTTCATAAAATTTTATGGTTGGGATATTTTGAAGGAGATGAGAGGAATTTCGACTTGGGCTTGATTAGGAAGGTTTTAAGCTTGCTTAGGATTGTGCAAATGATTAGAGGATGGATTAGGATGGTTTAGGATTAGCTTAGGGATAGGCAAGTGGATGGCATTTAATGAGGGTGGGTGAAGGAGGAGATATTTGTTAACTTTGGCTTGGGTTAGTAAGTCTTAACCCATGTTTAGAGAATGTGACAAGGTTAGGAGGGGATTAGGATTAGGTTTAAAGACATCTTCTAGAAGAGTCTAGACTTTGGATGACGATAAAGACTTTCTAGAATAGTCTAGAACTTCCTAGGATGAGGATGAAGACTTTCTAGAAGAGTCTAGAACTTCTTAGGATGAGGATAAATTAGATTTTTAGGAAATAAATAAAGTTTTATTTATTTCAAGGGTTTGGGTTGAGGAGATATTTATTAAAACTTTTTTAATAAACATGAGGATTAATATTTAATCTTGATTAAATATTTTGAGTTGGGATTAGGGGTAGGAAATGATGGGATTAGCTTTTAATCAAAATTAAAGAAGGATTAGAAGATTTTGGAAGAGGTTAGTGTTCTTAAGTAAATTGGCCAAGTTTTGGGGAAATTTTTTAATTATTATTTATTTTGGGTTTTTTGGTGAATTTATTAATTAAATAATTAATAAATAAGGAAATAATGTTTAAATAAGATTTAAAATTTTTTGGGAGGGATTCCTTAATTAAATATTTTTAATTAAGATAAAGGGATTTAATGGCATAAAAATAAATAAATTAATTAATAAATGATGATGTCATCAGATTTTTTTCAAAAAATAAAAATACTTTATTTTCTAAAGGTTTTTAGGTGTCTACAATATCAAATGGGGCTATATCAATGGCTTTCTTCAGAGTCACCCTATTAGTCCATATTGCCAGTTGCAACTTGGAATCCCATGCCTTCTTGTTATCATCTGAGGTCCTCTTAATGAATTTTAACAAGCTTTTTTTTTGTTGATTCAGCTTGTCCATTTCCTTGTAGATTATAAGGAGAGGATGTTGATCTTTTAATTCCATATTTGTCACAAAATTTTATGAATTCATCAGATCTAAAACACATTGCATTATCTGTTACAATTCTTTGAGGACAACCAAATTTGGAAATAATGTTATTTAGCAAGAAATTGTTGACAACTTTACTAGTTGCATTTCTTGTAGGGATTGCCTCCACCCACTTTGTGAAATAATTAGTAGGAACTAAAATCCAAGAATAGCCAGTGCTAAATTTAGGAGAAATCTCACCTATGAAATCCATACCCCATTGGTGAAATGGTGCTTGAACCTCAACTAGCTTTAATGGAGTATTACCTAAGAATTTAAATTTTCTAGTGAACCTTTGACAAGCGTCACATTTCTTAACCATGATCTGAGCATCCTTAAAAAGAGATGGCCACTAGAATCCAACTCTCATTACCTTGTGTCTAGTGGTCTTAGTCATATAATGTCCTCCACAGATTCCAGCATGCATTTCATTCAAGATTTCTTTTGCCTTTTCTTGATCAGTTGCACACTTCAATAACACTCCCTCAAAATTCCTCCACCATAAACTATCCTTGACAATTATGTACGTGATGGCTTGTAACTTAATACTCCTCTTCTCATTTTTAGTCAAATAAGAAGGGGCTTCCATGTGTTGTAGATAATGAATAACATTAGTATACCACTCATAGTAATCCATGTCACATAAATCAGATTTGAGGTCATCTACTACTATATTTATCTAATTAGCATCCAAATTAGATTGAGCCATAAGTTTAGCTAATCTTTGACCTCTTATATTCAAGAAAACCTAACCTGTTGGGAGCAAGAGTAAACAAACACACATTAGTTGCAATAGATATATTAAGTATTCAAAATAAAATGAACACAACTAATGCTATGCTTGAGTTTTGCAACTCAAAGCAACCAAAAAAAAAAGTCCTCATGCAACCTCAAAGCAGCTCAACAAAGGCACCCATGAGAGCCCCTATTGGTGTGCTTTAGATTGGAGAAATATGGTGTGCTCTCCCAAAACAAAACTACTTGAATCCCTTGATAAGAAATGCAATATGAGAATGAATACTATGCTAAATGAGTGGAGAATACTTCAAACAATGGCTATGGAAGTAGCCATTCTTGAGAACATTCAAAGGATATGGAGGTGGATGCAAGAAAGAAACTAAGCTAATATACAAATGAAATGAAATCTATCAACTACTATGGGTTAGTAACAATGCAACTCTAAAAATCACTAGAAAGCTCTAATACCAAACTAGCATGATAACAATGCATATGAGAGAGATGGAAAATTCTTGGCAAGGGCTCTATTTATAGGTTTGCGAGAGGCCTTGGGGATGTGGCATCTATGTGGCATCCACATAGGTGCCATAAGGGAGACATCGAGACAAGTCATGCAAGGGTCAGCATTCAAAGTTTTCTCACACATGTGTGAACAAACTTTGAAGGAAGGAGAGGGGGACAAAGGTGTAAGAGGTGTGGAAGGTGTGAGAGGTGTGAGAAGTGTGAGTGTTTTATCACATGTGTGAGCACACACTTAGGAACTAAAAGGGGTTTAGCAAGGTGCTTAGGATAAATAAGTAAGATTAAGTAGTGGATAGGCTTAGAAGGATGAAAGTGATGGGTGTAGACTAGGTTTTAGGATAGGTTTAAGACTAAATTTAATAAGATTTAATTTAATCATAGCTTTAGAGAATTTAAAGGAGATGGAGGGAATTAAATACATAAAATTTATTTAAAAGGGGATTTATAGAGCAATATTTATTAAATAAATAAAAATTGCAGACATCAGAATGTAGGCAAAGATGACAAAACATAGGGACGACAAACAACATAGACAACATAATAAAAAGAAGTGTGATATACTTGATACTTACACTTGCAAATTGTAGATGATAGAGTATAGATCAGAGATGCCAAAACACATAGATGATAGAACTTAAAGATGACAAAATTCACAAATGATAAAACTAAGAGTCACCAGAAAATCATAGATTCCAAAATAGAGGGTTGCCGAAAAAATGTAGACAATAGTCTACAGTGGAGATGCTAGTTCCATGATGGAGATGACAGTTTATAAAAAATACTGACTTTTGGCTACCCACAATGTAGATGAAAATTAAATTAAATTATGGAGATGATAGTATATAACTCTAATACGACAAAACTATGAAGATGACAGAATATAGTTTTAAAAAAAAAAACTTTAAATAGGCGAAGATGCCAAACTGCGGAGATGACAGTATGTAGAGACACCAAACTATGGAGACCACAATATGTAGAGACAACAGAACAAAAAAATGAATATTTTAATTTTTTTTTATAGCAATTTTGGTATGTTGATCCTGGCAGAGACTACAATCTGTGGAGACAATGAATCATCTATGTAGATGACACTATGTCCTAATAGAGATGATAGTGCACAATTTTTTACCAAAAATGCCACATTTTTTTATCAATATTTCAAATGGAAAAGGGACATGGGTCCCACTGGGCATGCCAAACTTTATGCACAAAAACTTAACCTATCGAGAGCAGTCGTAAACAAGCAAACATTAGTTGCATACCTGAATCAAATGTTCAAAACAAAATAAATTACAACCAACACTATGCTTGAGTTTTGCAACTCAATGAACCAAAAATAAAAGTCCTCATGTAACCTTAAAGTAGTTCAACAAAGGCACCCATACTAGGCCCTATGTGTGTGCTTTAGATTGGAGGAATGTGGTGTGCTCTTGCAAAATACAACTATTTGAATCCCATGATAAGAAATGAAATATGAGAATGATACTATGCTAAATGAGTGGAGAAAGCTTCAAAAAATGGCAATGAAAGTAACCATGCTTGAGAGAATTCTAAGGATATGAGTGTGGATGCAAGAAATAAACTAAGCTAACAATGTACATGAAATAGCAATCTAGAAACTACTAAAGGTTAGTAACTATGCAACTCTAAAAATCAGTAAAGAGCTCTAACAACAAACTAGCATGATAACAATACAAATAAGGAAGATGTAAAATGGTTAAGACAAGGGCTCTATTTATAGGCTTGAGATAGGCCTTGGGCAGGTCGCATTTATGTGGCATCCACATAGGTGCCACAAAGTAGACATGGAGACAAGCCATGCAATGGTCAACATTCAAAGTTTTCTCACACATGTGTGAGCAAACTTGAAGGAAGGAGTGGGGGGACAAAGGTGTAAGAGGTGTGGAAGGTGTGAGAGGTGTGAGTGGTTCCTCACACATGTGTGAGCACACACTTAGGAACTAAAAGGGGTTTAGCAAGGTGTTTAGGATAAATAAGTGGGATTAAGTAGTGGATAGGCTTAGAAGGATGAAAGTGATGGGTGTAGACTATGTTTTAGGATAGGTTTAAGACTAAATTGAATAGGGTTTAATTTAATGGTAGGTTTAGAGAGTTTAATGGAGATGGAGGGAATTAAATAAATAAGATTTATTTAAAAGGGGATTTATGGAGCACTATGTATTAAATAAATTTAATACATTAGTGATGGAAGTATTTAAACTAAATTTAAATACATTAGGCAGGTGAAACTATTTAATTAAATAAGTAGAAGAATATGAAAAATAAAATTAATTTGTAAATAATTAACTATAATGTCAAAGGAAATATTAAATGAATTAATATATTTTTTAGGACAATTTTAAGTCTACACCTCTTACTAATTTTGTTATCTATAATTCAATGTTAAATTCTTGGATCCTGTTAATCCACCTACATCTTCTACCTGATACTTCTTGTTGAGAAAAAATGTCCTTTACAGTAGCACTTGGTACAAATGCAATTACAATGGCACCTACCAAATAACTTCTAAAAGCCTTAACAACTTTTACCAAAGTATATGCTTGTTTCTCATTTATCTCATATTTCAATTTAGTAGGCTGTGATGACTTACTGAAGAATGCAATTGGCTATTCATATCCTTCCTCATTCTTCTACAACAAGACTGCAGCTATGGTATGGAAAGATGCAAAAGAGAATATGTGCATTTGTTTCATGTAATATGGAGTCTTAAGGACTGCAACATTCTTTATAATAGTTTTAATATCTTGAAATGCCTATGAAGTTTTACCATCCCAGTTAATAGCAGCTCCTTTCTTGAGCATTTTGGAAATGGGTTTACTAACCTCAGCAAATTTTGTAACAAAAATCCTCAAAAAGTTAAGTTTCCCAAAGAAAGATTGTATTCCTTTCACACTCTTTGTCTTAGGAACCTTATCAATGGCTACCACTCTTTCAGGATCTATCTTTACTCCATCCTTTGATACTATCTATCACAATAATTTTCCTTCAGTTACCCCAAATGTACAATTCTTAGGGTTTAATGATACTCCATATTCCAAGGCTTTGATAAAAATCTTCTCTAGATGCCTACAGTGGTCTTCAACCCTTTTGGAATAAGTTGTAAGGTTATCTTGGTATACAACCATGAACTTATTGATATACTCATGGAAAGCTACATCCATAGCCCTTGGAAAAGTGGCACGAACATTAATTAGTCCAAATGGAATTCTAATGTATACATAAGTTCCCCAAGGGGTTGTGAATTTCGTCTTAAAATGCTCTTCTTCTTTCACTAGAACTTGGTTATACCTTGAGAACCCATCCATCATGGACATAAGCTCATACCTGGTTACTTGCTATAACATAGCTTCCATGTTTGGCAATCCATAATTATCTTTTAGGGAAGCAATGTTCAAATTTCTAAAATCCACACACAGTCTGATATCTCCGTTATTTTTCCTAATAGGTACTAGATTTTAACCCAAGTGGAATGTATAATAGGTTTAATTATCCCTCGATCCCTTAACTTCATCAATTCCTCTTGCATTTTAGGGGCTAATGTAGGATTGACTAGTCTTTGTTTCTGCCTAAAAGGTTTTACATTATCCTTCAATGGTATGACATGTTGGAAAATATCTTCTCTATATATGACCATGCAAACAAATGCCTATACTTCCTTAGTAAGTCAATCAAAGACTTCCTAATTTCGGTTGACAAATTCTGACTAATATAAACTTTCTTAGGGGCCTCATTAGCACCTAGATTTACCTCTTCTAGCTCTTAAGGTTTACATTCTTTAACCCTAGGCTTCACCCTATCTTGGTTATCAAACATGTTTTCCAGAACAACCAAACCTTTAGGTACTTTATTGGTTTCTAATTGTATAACCTCTTGACCAAGGATTGTTTCCTTTGCATCTATAGTTTCAACCAAATCACTACAATCCAACTCTTGACCATGGTATTTATCTTTATTCAACAAGAAATTAAAAATATCATTGTCATCTTCAAATACTTTCCAATGTCTAATATTATTAGGTATTGAGGGTCTATTCTGGACCTCAATCTATGAAACTCCTACAAATGATACCTCCTATGGTTAAATTGCTACATTTGCTAATAGGTCATCCATCTTATTCTGAGTCCTATCTCTCCATGAAATTCCAAATGCATCAAAGAATTCTATTTGATCCCAGACAACATTTCTATACTATTTCAATCTTTTATTTTTAGATGCATATGCCCCCTTTATCTATGAGATAACAAATTCTAAATCACCTATAACATGTAACTTTTTAATTCCATGGTGGGTAGCAACTTTTAATCCTAACAACAAGGCTTCATATTTAGCTATATTGTTGGTGCATGGAAAATTTAGGGTGAAAGACTATCTAAAAGTATTCTTTTTAAGAGACACAAAAATTACCCCTGCCCCTACACCTTCTTTAGAACTAGCCCCATAAAAGAACATAGTGCATAATATTGGTGAATCCATACAACACTCAACTCTATGTTTAATCTCAGTAGGCAACTTCTCAACTTCTTGGATAGTTAACTTAGCTCTAAATGCATTCACACCTGTGTCTAGAAAAAAAGTAGCATTTTTGTGAATTTCTTCTCCCAAAATATGACTGACCCTTGGCTGTTTGTTCACTTTAACAACCTTATCTCCTATGTGAAAAGTTGCATAGGTTAGGTCACTTTGTAAACTACCTCCCATAGCAGCACTCCATTTTCTAGAGAGCAACATTCCATAATGTGGAGGAATATCAACTACAAGGACTTACATGGTCAATTCTACCTCAAGGTATGCAGCTAGCCTAAATGGAAAAGCATTTATTGTACCTATAACTAGGACTTCTCTAGCATCCATACCTTTGCATCTACCTTTCTTAGTATCTAATTTCAACCCTAGGGCTTTCATTACTTTGAAAGGAATGATGGTGTTAGAAGCTCCTGAATGTATCATGCAATTTTTTAGGGTTTTTTCCTTTATAATCAAACTGAGAAAGAATGGGTCAATGTCTTCTATATATGCTACTCACGAATCATCCAAGAGCATTTGTGGAATTTGAGACATAATATGACTATCTTCTACTACCAATAGGGTTTGTTGAATGACATTTTGTTCTACATTGTTCCTATTATTTCCTATCCCTCCCAACCAAGAAAAAATTTTTCTCTTATGCTCTTCAACTATAAATAGTTTAGATAAGGGTACTTTAATAGTAATTTGTGACAACATGGATATCATACAAATAGGATTAGATGTAGTGGGTTTCATAGTAATACCTAGAGTAGGAACCTTTTGAGTAGCAGGAACTATTATTTTCTTGATAGTATCAGATTCTGATCCCTTTTCTTGCACAATTGCTTTTGTTGTCTCATTTGTTTGAAATTGAAATTTCTTCTTGGGTTCTTGCTTCTTGGTTTTGATATCTTCAATTTTAACTACCTCCACATTAGCCTCATTATTTTCATCCTTCATCTTGTGTGTAATGTCCTTAATGAATCTACTAGAAGGCTTCCCAATATCATTTTTAACTATTTGGTTTCTCAAATTATAATTTCTATGTACTTGGGAAATCATCTCTATAGTGATCCTATCAATTTCCTCTTTAGAAGGCATTCTTAAATTTACATGACCAACTTCAGAAGATGTAGCACATACCTTATCTTCATTGTACCCTTCATTATCTAAGAACACTTGTTAATGATGTAGCTAATAGGTAATTCTCTTATTTTCAAGATCACTTTCATTTTCTTCCAAATCAGAATACACACAATCACTACACATGCTCACAATGTTACAACTAACATCATCATGGCTTTTTTCTTCTTCTTCCTCCTCATTTTATGCACTATGACCCGAAGAAAATGATTGAGAAATTGTACAATACTCTAAAGAGTGAGGTGATTAAAAAATAATACACCATGGCACATCCTCATTCATATTAACATAATTTTTTTGCAAAGGATCTGGTGTACCCTTGTCTTTTACATTCTGGATTTGGCTAGGAATTGGCTTACCATCCTTCCACTGAGTGGTATAAGGGTAACATTGCATTCCAGGTTGTCTATTGAAGTTGTTATTATTAACTGGGGCTTTCTCACCAACATTTAGCTTAAATGTATTGAAAGTAGTAGGGTTCATCTTTTTCAACAATTCCAATACTTGATCTATTGTGGCTTCTTCAGTTTTCTTACCTGCAGGAGTTTTATCAACTTCTTTCTTATTGTTATTTTTTGGATTGAACAACCTTGGATCATCTCTCCTACCTAGCTTACTAGATGCTTTCCTATTATTCTCAATATTCACTACAATCTTATAAGCATCTCTCAATTTTTTAGGATCTTTATCCCTCAACTGGTAAGCCATCTTGCTATCAAAAGCATTAAAATAAGTTGTAAGGCAAACATCCTCATTCAATCTCATAACCTGGAAAATTTGTACATACCTTTTTGGAATCTCACATTGAAATCAAATGTAGACTCATTAGGATTCTTCTTGATGTTATTGGATTCATTTAACGTGAACCCAACATTAGTATTATCTCCATATTGTTTTTTGAACAATTTCTCCAAATTACTCCATGAACTAATGTTGTCATCAAGTAACCTTCTAAATCAATCCCTTACATCCTTATTCAGTGAATGAACAAATAACTTCATCACCACATCCTCATGTTCAATTTCATAGTCATTTAGCATATCTATGAAAATTCTTAAGTGCTCTTCACCAGTAACAACATTATTTCCAGAGAACTTGACAACTTTATTTCTTAAATCAAAAGATATGAGATGTGGAGCACTAGGGATACTTGCAAATGACATTTTTTTGTATTTTTCTATGTAGATAGGTTTCTTTTGAGAACTAGCAACATTTGAGGTACTTTCTATATTGGCTTGGTTTAGAATGACATTTTGAGATTGTTGAGGTTGGACAAAGGGGACTTGAGTGCTAATGGTGGATGATGAAGTAAGGGTAGATTGAGATATTCCCTGAGTTGGAATTACTCAACGACTAGCCGATACAAAAATTACAGCTGAGTTAGAAAATTTTTGCCATGATGCCAATGTAGAATTAGACTTTATGAACTGGATTTTCCTCCTAATTTCTACGGCTTGGGCTTCATTCTCAACCTTTTCAAGTTCTTTTGCAAGATCTTTTTTCTCTTTCCTATCCCTTTCTAGATCTAGATCTAATTTTGACATTGAGGGGTTCACAGATTTACTGGTTGCTACTTGAGGCTCATTTATCTGAATTCCTATAGCTTTACCTTTTCATTTACCTATCTACTTGATAGTGGGTTCTACCTAGTTACACTAGATAGGATTGTAGGGTTGAACTTGGGAAATAATAGGTTCTTTTTTCTGGGTTAGGATTTTTTCTTGCTCTTGAACTTTGGCTCTTAAGCTATCTACATCTCCAAAAACATCAACATGAAGGACTGAAGTTCTTTCTTCTAATTTCTTTTTTTGTTCTTTTAAGGCAGCCATTCTCCTAAGAAAATTATCTCTTTCAACAAGGGCCTCTAGGGTAGCTTTCTCTCTTTCCTTTTCTACATAAGCATGTTTGGCCTCTTCCTCAACAGCCCATTTCTTTTAAACTCCTATCTTTGATTGTACTTCTTTAGGATCTATAGAAGTAGCTTCTAAAATAATAGGATCACCCAGGCCTATAAGACTAGCTTCCATGTATGTGGCCACTTTGGGAGTAAAAGGATCCCTAGATGAACTTTTGAGTCCTCGTGTATGGTTCACCTTAGATATTAGATCTGGCCTAGGGAATGCATTTCATACTAGTTACATATGTTTGTATTGATATATTCTTTCATTTGGTAATGGGGTACTAAATAATTCTCCTAAAATCCTTGTGGTTTCTAATTCAGAACTGGGTGAAGAGGACTCTCTCCCTACCACTCGTTAGTATTGAGAATTGATTCACACACTACCTCTTGGTTTCCAAGTGGGGTTTGGTTTTTCCTTTTTCTTATTCAGGTTCTTCCTACCACCTTGGGATAGTTTAGTGTACATCAGTTGATTAGGATTGGCTATTGTGTAAGCTCTTGTGTTTTTTCTCTTATTAGCGATATTTGTTATTTATCAAATAAGCACTAGCTTCAAAACCCTGACTGAGTCACCACCCTATTCTAGGGAAAATATAACAATGAAAAGTACTTCTAACTTTAAGGAAAGGACACATGACAATATGGAAATATCTAACATACAAATGAACCAATCAACGAGGTCATAAAACTACAACTGTTGCTTAATAGATAAGACACTTGGAAGGGTTATATACATTGGTATGCATCTATGGGATTTGATTTTTTTTTTCTTTTTAAATTCTCAAGGTTTGCCACTAAAACATGTCCACTATGAATTGGAGCCATACCAAAGGATCTGACAAACACATACACAACAAGACCAAAGATATTGTAGTACATTTTACACTTGTGTTGGACAACTCCTTAGTAGAGTCACCATTTTGTTGGTGTTTTTCACCTATTAAACAACAAAGGTTCGATACTAATATAATAATACTCACATAATCTAAGGGTTACCTACTTCCTATCAATGATTATGTGTGTAAACCATTTGTAACCAACTTCAACAAAACCAAGACTAGCTTTCTACTCTTTAGGCTCTACAAAACCAAGGTAGGTATACCTAAGGGATAATTCAAAATGAATGCTATTGTATGAGAAATTTATTAGTTTCATTCGAATTCTCATCTTAAACCTCTAACATATACATATTTTATTCATTTCTTGTCACTTTCAGATGATATGTATCCCTTATAAGCATATTTGCAAGTATTTCTAACCATAGCGGCTACTAAAGCTAAATGTTACATGCAAACAAGTGCTGACCAGCTTTGAAACTCTTCAAATAGTAAAATAAAGGTGATTTTGATTTTATACTCAATGCTTATTCATGATCTACCTATCTATAGATTGGATTACTTTGATTAGTGCCTATTCCATTAGGATTCAGAGTCTACTCCAATCTATAGATTTGATTTGTTGCATTACAATAAATATTATTAGCAATTCTTATTAGAATTCATTCTTACAGGCATCCTTTCTATTACCATAGCAATCCCATCAAATTCACTAAAGCCTTTACTTAATTTATTAAATCAATAGAAATAATGAATTGACATACAACCTAAGTGAATTGCATTCAATTGGACAAGCTTTACTCATACAATATTAGAATAACTATGTAATAACAAAGGAGACAAACTTTAGCAATAACAAATATGGGGATGGTTCAATTTCATATTAATTTTCCTTGAAAATTGTATACAATTGTAGTAACACTCATAATGACTCTAAAAAGATACAAGGATCATATGATATTAGTGTATTCTCAGAGAAATTTTTAGAGAAGATAAATCATGTAATTTGCTAATATAACTGGACCAAACTATACTCAATATAGACTCAAATTGTATTAGAAATTGAACCCTCTCTCTAGCCCTAGAATCTCACTTATATAATGTGAGATGCAACAAGCTTTAGGTGTAGAGAACTAATAGGTGTCCTTTTACAAAAGGTATTTAGATACAGCTGTAACAAAAAGACAAAATTGTGTGTAATAGAAAAAATTATACATCATAATATTCTTTTGGTAGGCCACTCTTCTATTACACATTTTGGAAAACTACAAAATCCATGATTTGACCCTTTATTCATCTGATTCTTTGGAGTAAGTGGTTATTAGGCTCAAAAGTGATGTGTCCTATTCTATTGCATGCAAGCTCACTTCAACTTAGGGGTTCTCACTGTCTTCATCATGAACTGTTAGAGTAACAGTTACATCTGCATCTTCCTCTACCCCATCATCTTCTACCATCTATTTTGTAGAAAAAAATTGTTCTTTTCACTTGTTGAAAGTAGTCTCATCAGGCCAATCAAAACTTAGGATTTCCCTTTGTACCATTACAATAGAATTTCCAACTACTTCTATCTCTACGAGGTCCTTTTTGATGGCTTTATAGAATAACTACACTTTAACCATTCTTCATTGGTCATTACCCATAGTAAATGACCTATTTCATTTATAATATTATTCATTCTTTGGCAAAAAATCTCATCCAATTCCTTTTTCCATTCTTTGTTTTCTTTTATTCTATCAACCTTTTGTAGAGTAGTAGGAAAAATGTCAAATTTCTTAGCTATGTACTTGGAAAAAAAAATTGTCATTATTTTAATAAATCCCATTTGTTATCAAAACCCTCCAATTTATTTAACAAATCAAAAATCTTTTCTATTTAATGACAAGGCAACTAGATGAAAAATATGCACATAGCTATAATATCATTATTCCTTTCAGTCCACTTTTGTACAATAGGCATCAATGTACCTTCATCTCTTTTTATTTCATTGCTGATAGCTATTATTCTTGCCAACTGATCATAAAATATAGGCCATTCAATTCTATATATTGAATACAAAATTTTTTGCCTGAGCTTTTCTTCATACTGATTATTCAATTCTACATTCATTGCATACAATTTATTTCTCTCTTCTTCAAACTCCTCTGTAGTGTAGAATTCAGGCTTTTGTGGGGTGTCTGGGATTTCCACAATGGGTGTGGATTTGAATGGCTCAACTGGTGGCCAGGGGTATACAATTTTGGACTTGCCAGATTCTCCCACTTTTCTCTTCCCAAGTAGCTTGTCCATTTGAGAGACCTTGTCCTCTAGTAATTTTATTTATTTTCCCCTATCCTCATAGGCCTTCAAGACTTCTTCAAATTTAGCATTAAGCTCTACAAATCTATCTTGTTCTTTCTTAGACACCACATTCCCAAATTGCACTATTTTTGAAGCCATTCCAAAAATTTGTTGGCTACTTACTTCACCAGCCCTAAATACTATAAGAGCACTAGTATTTTCAGCACTAGAAATTTCTTGCATTTTGGTTTTATCTCTTTTTACAATTGACCAGATTACTAGAGCTTGGAGGTCATTATTGAATTTAACTCCCCTATGTGCCTATAGTATCTCTTCCTCAATTTTATACTACACATCATTTTCCTTCCTAATTGAGTCAAAGATCATAGCATTAGCTATGTCCCACTCAGGCAAAATTAGGACCCTTGACTGCTGAATTAATTACCTCCCAGCCTTAGGTGTGAACTGGGCAAAATCATTCAAAATTTTGGATTTTACCTATTCCTCAATGACAGAGTATGGTTTGCTAGGCTGCTTTACCTTTATTTTCTTACACACATTCTCGAAATTTCCTATATTCTTCCTCCATAAGAACTATGAAAAAGCCCTAGACTTAACAAAATTTTCAACATTTATAATTTTTTCAGAAGCTTGAGCAATTATTGGGTCTATCTCCTTACCTTGATAATTAGTAATTGTGAGCTTTAAGGAGGGTGCAAGAGGCTCTTGAGGCACTCCTATTTCCATGTCTATAGTGGTAACAATTACATCCCCTTCTCCACCAATCTATCTCGACTACTCCCTTAAGGATGTTTCATCATCTATTCTGATTGGAGTTTGACTTAGGGAGTGCTCTTCTAAATGAGAAGAGGATCCTTGTTCCAACTTCTACCTCTTTGGGGCACTAGCTACAGGTGGGCCCTCTTACCTTGGTCTTATGTGTGGGGAAACCTACTGTATGTTCTATACTACTACATATCCTAACCTCTTTTGCAATGCATACTAATTAGGAGCAACTATATTTCTACTATTTATTCTTCTCTATACCTCTACAACTCTGTCCAGATAGGCTTTGATATAAGTAGCCTTAAGCCCAAAAATAATATTCCTAAATTGTTTTGATGCATGGAAAACCTAAGAAACATTCAAGATTTTGCAACAAGATATTTGTTTGGAACAAATAACAAAGCTTTTAGGACAATTTTTGGCAACCATTTAGGACTCTTAGTTTTCATGAGATTTTTAAAAGAACTTTAAAATATTTGCAAATGAGGTTCATTTTATCCTTGATTGATGCTTTGAGTTTGATTTAGATTTTAGTGTGCACTTAATGTTGATTTTGAACCTTTTGAAATGGAAACTTGAAGTTCTTTTTAAATTCCCAAAAATGAAGTGTTCCTAACTTTGCATGAATGCATCTAAAACCTTGATGTTGCAAGGATGCAAATGATTGGATTGGTTTAGTTTCACTTGTTAAAAGATTTTTTCTTTTTTGCAAATCTTTAATTTTTAATGGATTTAAGTATGATTTGGGGGTTCATTTTAAGCACTAAAAAGAAGTGTGTATGATTTTGCTTCCTTAAAAAAAAAATGGCCAAGATCTCCCACAAAAAGAAGAAGAAGAAGTAGATGGAATAAGAAGTACATAGACAAGAAGAAGAAGAAGAATTCCAATTGCTTTGTCCACCTATAAGCTTGAAAAATCTGCAAACACTATGAGATAGACTATGAGTTCCTTTGTCTTCTTCATGCTCATGTGGACCTACAAAACCAATTTATACAATCCTACCAATCAAAAAAACAAGCAAAATTAGCCAAAATTAGAAAATGACATACAAAACTTGACTAAAAAAGCTAATGAAGATGACCCATGCGGGGTCCCACTAGGCATGCCAAAAATGTATATGAGCAATGTTAGTATGCTAATAGAAACCAAATTTAAATAAAGCTTCTACAAACTAAACAAAATTCATAAACTTCAAGATAGACTAAGATGAGCTCTCAATTGATAATATGAGCCATTAATGGACTCTCTCAATAAGAAGCTCTCTTGTTAAATGGCTTTGTCTAAATAGATAGGATGTATGCTCAAGCTTATGCTTCAAAAAGGGCTTCAAATGGAGTTGGAATTTGGGTGTGAGTGTATGGTTTTGATGTAAAATGGCTTCTTAAAATGGCATTATGACTTTACTTCATGGATTGTGTTATTTTGCAAAGGGAAAAGATCCAATTTATAGGCAAGAGGCTTGAGGGATTGAGGGCTAAGATGCAAGGATGGGGAAAAGCTCATGGAGGGCTCAGATTGCATGAGAGGAGAGAACATGGATTGTGCTTCTTTACAGCCAATCAGGGAGTGACACATGTCATATGGTGAGAGGATGGAGGAAAGGGGAAGGATGAGTCAACAAAGGAGGCTCAAGGGATAAAATCTTCGTAAAGACCCTCATAATGGCTTGTAAGAGCAATAAAAGGGCTTGGAAGAGTCATTTATGGCCTAGTGGGCTTCATAAAGTTTTATGGTTGAGATATTTTGAGGGAGATGAGAGCAATTTTGACTTGGGCTTTATTAGGAGGGTTTTAAGCTTGCTTAGGCTTGCGCAAATGATTAGAGGATGGATTAGGATGGTTTAGGATTAGCTTAGGGATAGGCAAGTGGATGGAATTTAATGAGGGTGGGTGAAGGAGGAGATATTTGTTAACTTTGGCTTGGGTTAGTAAGTTTTAACCCATGTTTAGAGAATGTGACAAGGTTAGGAGGGGATTAGGATTACGTTTAAAGACATCTTCTAGAAGAGTCTAGACTTTGGATGAGGATAAAAACTTTCTAGAATAGTCTAGAATTTCCTAGGATGAGGATGAAGACTTTCTAGAAGAGTTTAGAACTTCTTAGGATGAGGATAAATTAGATTTTTAGGAAATAAATAAAGTTTTATTTATTTCAAGGGTTTGGGTTGAGGAGATATTTATTAAAACTTTTTTAATAAACATGAGGATTAATATTTAATCTTAATTAAATATTTTGAGTTGGGATTAGGGGTAGGAAATGATGGGATTAGCCTTTAATAAAAATTAAAGAAGGATTAGAAGATTTTGGAAGAGGTTAGTGGTCTTAAGGAAATTGGCCAAGTTTTGGGAAAAAAATAAATTTTTTATTTATTTTGGGTTTTTTGGTGAATTTATTAATTAAATAATTAATAAATAAGGAAATAATGTTTAAATAAGATTTAAACATTTTTGGGAGGGATTCCTTAATTAAATATTTTTAATTAAGATAAAGGGATTTAATGACAAAAATTAATTAATTAATTAATAAATGATGATGTCATCAGGAATTTTTTAGAAAATAAAAATACTTTATTTTCTAAAGGTTTTTAGGTGTCTACACCTCCATCCCTTTTTTACAAAAACAAAGTCATGGGCCATAGTGACTACTAGGAAAAGGTACCTTTTTAAATCATATCTCTATCTTCTATGGTTCCGATCTACCACAATAGTTCAGCTATCTCTATCTTTAATGGTACATGGAAAGGTAGTAAATGAGGTTTTCCCAAAAAACCATACACTCTTATCACTGTATAAATGTTATATGGGATTACATCCACCCAATTATGAGTAACCAAGACTCCTTTTGCATGATATTTAGGTCTAAATAATTCTAATAGTGACTATGGGATTCTAGGGCTATCCCCTCTCAAAAGAAATCTAAGCCTGGATGCAAAATACCTATCAAACCTCATAAAACTAGCATCTTTGACCTCACAAGTCATATCAACACTCCATAACTGGACTAGATTCTTTTCACCATCCCTTGTTGATTGCAGTTCCATACCTAGAGAGAAAAAGGTAACTCCTTTAAAGAGACATACATGCATGAGCAACGAGTACCAACAAAAGGGTCTATTTACCTTCCCTTGTGATATTCCCACCAAACCATTATAAGTTTTTTGTGCAAGAAAAGTGGAAAAATCAAGAATACTACTCATTCCAAATTGTAATGTTTGAGCCACGATAAGAACAATAGAGACTTTGATGTGTTCCTCCTCATCCATCCCAAAATTTTTGGATAGGGTGAAGTATAATGTTTGAGCCCTTGGGTTGAAGTGTTTCCTCATTAATGGCTCTGGAGTAGTTGCTGTAACCAAGGGTAATATACCAATCCTAGAAAAATGTTGGTGCAAAGGCCCTATCCTTAGGTATATTCTCTATGCATCATACCTTGCCTGAAAGTCATCCATCTCAATGACCTCATGCATAGCAGGGTTAGAGTTAAGGTTGAAAACCTTCACAATTAGTTCAGGAGAAACCTTAAAAATATTTTTTCCAACATAATTCTTCACAAATCCAGTAATATGATCATACTTCTTAGCCAAATCAGCAAGTAGATCATTGTCAAAGAAAACCCAAGGACTACTAGTTTCCCAATGTCAAATTCCCAAACATTGCTCAAAGGGGTGTCTGGGTTTCTCTCAGCAAACCATATTTTAAACAATTTTAGTCCTCCCATAGAAACACCCTGTCTCTTACCCAATTAGCTCTATCATAAAAACCCTCAGCTACAACTAACCTAAAGTTCTTTAGAATAAGCTCTCTCCCCTTGGTTATTTCATTTACAGATAGTAGGAATCATTCAAGAAAATTATCATGTACGGACCTCTTAAGGTAATAAGTTTGTCTAGAGAATTCCTTTTGTTGAGGCATTTTTGAAGATTTTAAACTTTCACAACACTAATTTCTTAATTTTCACAAGTTGCAAATCACTTACCCACTGAATTGTTCCTTTTTCTTATAGAATTTTCACTGAAATTCACTGATTCACTTGGTAAAATTCTATGCCCTAGCTCCAAAAATTCTTTTTTCTCTAATGACCTTTTATGATTTTGTGGTTGGATAATGGTAGCTTCATGAATTATATTTATGCATTGAGATCACACAAACAAGTTCTAAGTAACATTAACTTTCGTTAGCCATTATTTACATGTTGCACCCAAATTTGAATCTTGTCTGTTGATTTGATCATATCGGATGGCCTTAATTCAAAAAGTAGAATTACTTTATAGTTTTAGAGATCTGGAAATGTGTTGAACAAGTCTTTCCCTACATTATTTAATTATTTTGCATTTTGACAATGCAGGCAAGCTCTGACCATTGATCTTCCCTCAGATTAATGGTTATGAGAAATAAAACAACTTTGCAACAATATGTGAAAAGGTGTAATACAATTGGCATAATAAATCTTCCAACCTATCACACATTAGCCAACCTTAGTCATAGTTGGTCCAACTTTTCCACATGTTATGTTAGCGCTTCCCCAAATTGCTTAAATTTCTAGCACCTTGAAAATGTGAGCAAGCACCAGCCCTTGATCTTGTTTAACATCGACGATCATACAATTTTGTACCCTTGTAATACCTATTCAACTTCATTAACCAATAAAAAACTTCCACATGATTACTACCTTCTAAAAACTCCATGCAAGTAGGTCTCTTATTGTCTTCGGAGAAGGTGGGTCCTTGACATCACATTTGCCATGCATCAGGCTAGTGCTTCCCCACTTTATCTAACTAGTGTGCTCTTTCAAAATGCAGGCAAGCACTAGCTGTCAATCTCTAAAAGATCAATGGTGAAATAACTTAAACCTTTTTGACAATCTAGGATAAAAATGATGACATTAGTGAGGACACATGTCAAGAAGGCGCTTACCCATTTTATTTATCTAACATACAACTTCACCAAGTGGGAAAGTGTTATCTATTGATTAAGTCAACATCAATGATCACAAAAACTTGTACCCTTGTATCATCTAGTTAGCTATCTTGTCCAATAGGATTTCACCTTTTGAACCAATGTGTTCTAATAGGTTTGACAATAGTACATACTGCAATATTAATTTTGATAATTTCTGTGCCCATGACATCATCATCTCCAACTTGGTCTATACATGTCATGTCCCTCCAATGAATGTGCTCTAATTCAAATACAGCTTTACAAACTGGCGTGACTCAATAGCCTTTTTCAAAGTTTGGTCCGATGGTGCCACATGAGGCATTGGGGCTTGCCCACTTTATTTAACTCTCTTGCAAGTTGTTAATGTGGGGAAGCATTGGCCTTTGATATTAACAAGATCAAAGGTATATCAAGATTGAACATAAAGTAACACCCTCACTAAAAGACCAACCAATGACATCACAAGAATTTTAGAATGTGCATTGAAAGTACTAACAATTTTGCAAAAAGGTCTAACCAATCTAACATTTACAGATGTTGTGGTGCACTGAGGTTCCAATGTCAACAAGGGCTATGTGGCATGAAGTTTCTTGCCCACTTTATTTAAAGACCTTGCATTTTAATATAGTGGGGATACACCATCTGTCAATCTCACCAAGATCAACAGTTGATCAAAAAGGTGTTGTAGTTAATACTCTTTAGTAAAATATTCAAATTAACTATGATTAAAAGCAAGGCTAATAAAGGTTATGAAAAGATTAATGAGGTCATCCTTGCACAAATAAAAACTTAGGGTAAGTTAGTCCCACCTAAATTATATTCAACAATTTTCAAGGGTTAGGGAAAAACATAATAAAAGTTTTAGGGTTTTTCATGAATTTCTACCCAAGGTCTTGACTTAATTTTAAGAATTTTAAGATACACACTTAGGGTTTTTCACTGCTGAATGCAACAAAATGAGAATGGTGAAAAACTAGGCCAATAGTGCCAACCCTATTAGGAGTTGTGGAAGACAATTGGACCCATTTCCCAAACAACTACAAGGATAAGACCAATGAGCCCATTATCAAAATGATCTTTGTATTATTCCTTGTAGAATAATAGAAATGAAATGTACTTCCTCTTCTTCTGTCCTATTGATCAGACCTCTACTCCTTCTGATCTTGTAACCAAATCACAAAAATTGCATCCAATAATCCCTTGGATCACTTAATCAAATTCACTAAACACTCTTCTCCTTTTTGCACTTTGCACTTCATACAACAATGGATACCTTACAAATAAGGAAAACATCTTCCCTTTATCTCATATCTTCAAAATAATTCTTTGAGTCAGCCTTGAGGCTTTCCAAATTAATTATAATGAGATAATTAATTAATTATAATTACAATAGCACTTTCGGCTCACGATCTATACAAAACTTCACACGTGTGATACTAGAGCTTGTGCACTTGTTGATGTCACCAATAGACTATCCTCTATCACTATCTAACTTTTCATGTTGTCATTACATCTTAGATGAAAGATAGTGAACAAACATCATGAGCTATTTTCAAAATGCTTTGTCTCTAAACTACTCTCTATAAATCAGATACAACTTCTATAAGTCTTTGACTTAGACTTTGTGCACCAAACTATGTCATCAAGACATTGAGCTAAACATATCCATAACTGTGCATCACTAAACAATCAAACCATTATCCATATGACTAAGATCTATGTCCACTACATAGCTACTATTTACAAGAACCATATTATGTTGACATCAATGACAAACATAGTCATGAATGCAACATGTCAATACTCTCCAATGCTTAGGATACTCCCCCATTGTGGTATCATCAGCATTCATGCTAACATCTTCCTCCTTTTGCTATCTCCACTAGAGGTTTTCTTTACCCATTTCCTAGTGGGTGGTGTAGGTTCTTGCCTTACCTTCACCAATTGTCTTGGCTTCCTTTATGCAATAGTTGTTTCAACCTCTGGTTTCCTTTTGGGTGCCTAAACTGTTATTGGTTGTACTTGTGCAACTACTACATATTTTATTTGTGCACTTGCTTTAGAAATAGTTACAACTATGGAAGGTGCTTCAACAATAATAGTTGTTGCTAATATCACCTTAGATTTCCCACTTGCCTTCATTTGAAGTGAAATTCCCTTCACTTCATTGAATTGCTCTTGAGTCATGTCTAACTCCTTAAGGATGGAATCTATCACTTTCTCCACTTTCTTCTTGCTTTCCTTGCTTTGAAGTTAAAAATTAACTTCCCTCACTTTCTCTTCATATTTACCCCATCTAGGAAACGTAGTGTTCCTTTCAAACATGAGTATGATCTATGAATACCCTTCAATGAGTTTTGCACTCATATCATATCCCATGGGCTCAATGAACTTTACCCTTGGTTCAACTAACTCCATGCACAAGTTATCATTTTTGTACTTCTCTACCATGGAAGGAGGTATTTTGTACCTTTCTTTCATCTTAGTCTGGAAACGATTCATCATTCTATCTATATCACCATCTCTAGCATCTTCTAGGTTTACCCTGTAGCACTGAGTCAGCAACTTCATTGTGCACTTGTTACTTTCTCAATTACTCATCTCTAGGAATTTCTTTGTTGCATAGAAAAATTAATGCATTAATAAGGACTTAAATTTGAAGACTACATTCTTTGTATTCTTCATTTTAGAAATTTTATCCAATAATTGTACTTTGATTATGTCATAGAAGTTCATTTTTCTCCTCTTAGTAGCCATTACATAGAATGCATGTGAAAATCTAGCTGATATTGAGCTAACCCTTGAACCATGGTTAAATTTGTACCCTAAAATCTTACTTAATACCTTGACTCCTTTATCCTAAATTGTATCCACCTTCATATTTCTTTTATCAAATCTAGTAAATAGGCTTGTCTCAACCAACTTCCTTACATTTCTTTCATTTATAGGATTGCATCCCTCATACTTAGACCTATGGCCTTGTTAATTAGGTCATTGTTTATTGTGATATGTGCATCACCTAGCCAAAACATTTCATCATGGACCCTACTCAGAATGATTCTATTCCAATCATGATTATCAAACTCAACATAGAACATATACTTCACTAAGCTCAACTTATTCATGTGTATGTACTCAAATTTCAAAGTTAGGTCACTATTACACATGGCTACTAAGTCCCTGTGTATGTCCTCATTTCTAATACTTTCAGTTTTATACTAGATATAACTCTTTACATCTTCTATGTAAAGCACATTTTATGAGATTTGTGAAAATGCACCTAATGGATCCTCCACAAGAGAAACAAATAGATTTTTCTTGAACATATACCTTAGCCTTTCACAAACATTATATATTGTCTAACTAGCCATTGAATCTCTAATTGTATGCATTGAAAACTTAATTCATTCTCTGTAAAATACCTTAAAAGTTGCAATTAGGGATTTTGCAACTTTGCACTTAAGGAACTTGTTTTTGTACTTC
Source organism: Cupressus sempervirens (assembly GCA_028749045.1). Classification (NCBI taxonomy): domain Eukaryota; kingdom Viridiplantae; phylum Streptophyta; class Pinopsida; order Cupressales; family Cupressaceae; genus Cupressus; species Cupressus sempervirens. The sequence continues at coordinate 655,959,470 of CM053788.1, forward strand.
AATTTATTGTCAAATTGATCTTCAATTCACTCTAGATGCTTTGCATGATCAAATGTTACTCACAATCTTTCTTGTGATCTTTAAATCACATCAAATTGGACTCTACATACAAATTTAGATACTATCTTTGTTTACCAATAACCTTGTTTTCATTCTCATAGGTTCCTAAGATCATATCTATTCTTGTGCAGTTGACCATAGCTTCCTTTCTATGTATTCTACCTTTTGTTCACTACAAAACTTCTTATTTTCTCTCTAACCTCATTTCTAACCAACTGATGCTCTACATCTATTGCTAATGCTTTAATTCAAATAAGATGAGTCACAAATAATTGCTTACTTTAATCTCTCATTAGGTGCATTCAAATACCATTCCATCAAAATTGTATAAGAAATTTCTAGATCATTGGCTTTCATAAATGCTTCTTTGAATTCATCAACATGTTCCTTGATGCTTTCTTCTGATTGTTATCATTGTTGTTATCATTATTTCTTTAATTTTTGTTTTTTCTTCTATGATTGCAATTTGTGTTAAAGTTTTTTCTATGCATTATGCAATATCTCCCTATGTGTCCAAAGTTATTATATAACTTGCATATAGGTCCATTCCTTCTCTAATTGGTCCTATTCTGACTATCAAGTGCTCTGCAATTCCTTGCAATGTGTAAAGGATTGTTACACTTGTAACATACAAACAATTTCTTTTCTCCATCAGATTTTCCTCCATCATTAGATCTACTTGGTGATCTTCCTCTTTCATTACCTATAGGGTTAGTGTTACTAAACATTCTACTATTTATATTATTACCATCAAACTTAGGTTTCTTACAATCTACTACTTTATGTCCATAACCATGACAATTATAGGAATAAAAATTAGTAATACGTTTGAAAGAATTACCTATGCAATCTCTTTTCATATGACTAGTTCCATTGCATATAAAACATCTACCTCTAAACTCATGTCTAACTTCCTTGGGTGGTTCATCTTTCTTGGGTTTATCAACTTGTGTGGTTTTCTTAGGCTCATCATGTTTTGTAAAAAAATCAATTAGTTCAATCTCTTTAGATACTTTAGTAGTTGTGCTTGATTCTACTTTACTTAGATCAAACTCTTTAGGGGATTCAACAACTGGCTTTGGATCTCTTCTAATTTCAACTTTCTTGGCTGATTTCTCTCTAATAAGATATCCCAGTCTTGTCTTATCATAAGAAGGTCTCTAATGAAATATTTGTTCATCAATTTTCTCACTACTAGAATAAAGTTTCTCTAACTATTGATTAGCTTGTGTCAACTCTCCTTTCATAATGGTATTGTAACTTTCTAATTTTGAATGTTCAATCTTAGTAGAATCTAATTCATATGTTACTTGACTCAATGGGGATCTAAGGTTTACATTCTTAGATTTCATAGTAGGTTCACTTTTACTACCATCTTTCTTAAGACTCAACTTAAGTTCCACAATTTTCAACTCATGTTTTAAGATCTCATTTTCTTTCTTGAGATTTCCTATTTCATCATTGTCACTAGTCTACACATTTTATTCCTTAACAAATTTCAGATCATCAATATTATCTTTCAATTTCCCAATGTAAACTTTTGCATTTTCCTACCTTACTTTCAGGTTATCTCTTTCTTATGTAAGAAGGTCAATCCATCCAAGAACTTCTTCAATATTTCTCTTTAATTATTCCATATCCATAGGGATCTTACTCAATCTATTAAGCTTCTTTAGAGTAACTATGCTCTGATACCAATTATTAGAAATAGATAATATTGAGAGGGGGGGTGGGGTGAATCAGTATTCTAAGAACTTTTTCCCATAACTAAATATTTTAAATTAATTTATAAGTTCCATATGAAAGTAAACCAAAAATGCTAAATAGTAAATATAACCATACAAATAGAGAACTCTTAACACCATTATTTGATAACTAGGGAATCCCTAGCCTATGGAAAACCCTGGAAGGGATGATACCCACTAGATGATTCACTAAACAAAAGAATCCTATTAAGGATATTGACCCTATTAGGAGTCTATGAATTACATATAGTGTCTCGAGTCCTTACCAGAGGACAAGGCCTTGTTATAAGCTTCAACCCTATTAGGAGTTGGTAGAACAAATACAATGTATGCAAGAAGAGCCCACTACCCTAATATGAAATTATACAATAAAGCTCTTCAAAATAATATATGTACACACAATATTTTCTCACTACTTTAATTCATAATTTCTTTGATCATACATCCGATCTTGCATCACATAAGGCTCATATATCTTTACAGTTTTTGTACAATAATTTGCATATCATATATCCTCACATCAACTTATATATTCTTTGTGGAAGTTAATATCTTTACTTATACCTCACAAATTAATAATTCTCTACTCAATCGGCCTTCATGTCTTCACATGCTTGACATAATATAAAATATCTTATGGATTAGTATCCACAAAGTCAGCTCATCATGACTTAGTAATTAATTGTTTATTAAAATAATTCCTTAAGTTGTAGAACTCAATTCTCTATTATGCTTTGTTCTCCTCTATTAAATAACTGGACTGGTATTTCGACTATGACTTGTGTCAAATTGACTATATACATGTGTACACTTAACCACATCATTATGAAATTTTCATAAAATTATCCTCAATTGTGCATAAGCTAAATCAAAGAGTGACCTCCTTACACATCATATATCTCTTTTTACTACTGCAAATAGTCTAATACATAGAAAATTTTCTATCTATAAATGCATAAATGAAATGCTGAATACATGTTGCCATAAGTGACAAATCACTAGACATCTAACTAACCATAGTTCCAACACACACTTGGTATGTTTAGAGTGTAGTTGGTAGTTTAGATGTGCACTTGGGAGATAGAGAATTTTTTCAAGATTTTCCCATTGCACCTACATCTTTAGGTATCATGCTAGCACTTACAAGGACACAAGAAATTTGTAGACTAGAAGAGTTTTATCAACCCTTGTTTTCCAAAGTGCATCCAAGGTGGAAGAAGACTAAGAAACCCAAAAAAACACTTGACATAGATCATACGAAACTTTTCTTGTGGACCCATTAAGCATGTATGTACCAAACCCTAACCATCAAGAAATGACACATCCAACCCTCAACAACATGTCTACCATGAAGTTCCCTCAAAAAACTTCCCCTACACATGGAATGGTTCAATGGAGCCCTAATTTTCAACTCATATTCACACATATACCACCTAGATGTAGAAGTGTACCTACAACACTAGAGGATGAAGAAACCTAGCACAAGTACCTTCAACCCTTCAAATATACAACAAGGTACTTTACACCTAAGTGATTATTTTGACAATGACTATGGCATCGCTGATGAAGAAATGACTAGGGCTTGCCAAGACAATACTTTTTGAAAGAACTTTAAGCTCTTGGTGGCCCAATAAATCATCAAATTTAATCCAAATTTGTAATGACCCAAGTCTAAATATCAAGACAATCCAACATTTGACAACATACAACCTATAACTAATTTAGACTTGGGCAAGAGGAAAAAAACCTTTGGAGTTTTCAAACACAAAAATAACACCTATAAGATCTCACCAAGAATCAACCATTGAAATTCTCCAAAGTACTTTCAAACACATTAATTTGAACCCCTTGTTTGATGAACCTCCATCAATCAATGACAATAGGAGTCTTCCAAAGTACCCTAGGAGGATGTTGAGAATTGATCTCAATCAATAATGCAACAACAAGAGGCACCTAAGGGGACTTGCACCATAGGGATGCTAAACATACGTCTTTTGGAGGAAAATCAACAAAGTGCACCCTTACTCCTAACTCAACCAAATATTATGACATCAAATACAATGGAGTCCCCTATGAGTGCACCATGTGAAACATAAACACTTATTACAAAAACCCCTATTTACATGCAAAGGAAGATTCTTATCAATATTTCACCCATTTCCAAAGGAATGTGACCCATTGCCATATCAATATGATGTATCAAGGTGAAACATAAAACCCCCAAAAGTATCAAAATAAAGACTCTAACATGGTGTTCACCTCTAAAGGACATAATAAACTTCCAAGATAACACCAACATCAAGTGGGACAAATGACCCAACATTTCTAATTCACAACCAAGTCAAAACCCACTTAACATGCATACAACATATCAACAACAACAACAACAACATCCTCAAGTGGTGCAAGTACCAAGTGTCCCTAATGCACAACCTATTTTAAATCCACTTGACTTACATACAATGTACCAATAATAATTCGAACAACAATAAGCCATGTTTGTTAAACAACAAGAGAAACTTAAAAGAAAGTCAAAATATCAAAGACACCTAGCGAAAAAAATTCCCTATCAACAATAATTGTCACAATAACAACATGTTCCATAAGAAATTCAACAGATAATTCCACAACAACAATCAGATACATGGCCTCACATTCAAACAACAAAGGAATCTCAACAAAAACCACAATAGATGGCACAACAATAACCACAACAAGTGATGCAACAAAAACCCATGGTACAATAATCAAAATCAATACCACAACAAGTATGACAACAAGTACTACAAAAAGTGCCACAACAAGGACCTTTTTGTCTTCAAAGTGTCAATGTACCTCCACCTCCTAGTGACACATCACCCAAATCTTTAGATACATAAATATCACAATCGAGTAGACATAGTTCTCACCATATCAAATGATCTACTCATAGACATAAACAATTTGAAGAAAGGCTTAATGCTCAACACCCTATTGAGGATTCACTACAATAGTTCAAACAATTAGCCAAACTAGTTGAGGCATTAGTAGTCCACAAGAAATAAGTCCTATGCATAGAAAGGGATTTACATCCTAATCCCTTTAACAAGAGTTTGCATATGCCTCCATTTCCAAAACATTTCAAGGCACCAACATTTGAAACATATCGAGGAAAAAGAAACCCAATTGACCACATTAGAGAATATTGTGCCTCTTGTATTGAACTCAGTGACAAGCCTACATATCTCATGATCTTTTTCCCTCATTCTCTCCATGGGCCTACACTTGAATGGTACACCAAACTACTTGGTAATATCAAATCTTGGTCAAAACTAGCAGATAAATGCATATCCCAGATTTCCTTTAATATAAAAAATGAGGTGACATTGTCTGATATACGCTCAAATAAAAAAAAGATGGGAGAACCATTCATAACATTCCTATTACATTGGAAAACCTTGTGATCCAAGGCTTGCTAAATATTCCTGAAGAACAATAAGTCTAAGAACCATTGCTAAGTTAATGAAAAAGGGAGCTAGCATTGAAGATTCCCTCATTAGTAAGGGCATCCTCAAAATAAAAAAGGAAAATTCCAATACAAACATATCTAATGGCAAGGTAAAGTTTTTCTCCAAGAACAAGAATGTAACCAATGATGGTATTCTCGAAGCATGAACAATTAGCATGATACAACCTCAAATGATTGGTAAAGGTGTAGACCCTAAAAAATCACAAACTCCCAATCAAACACCTTCTCAACAATAGAAGACTAAGGCCTTGACACAAGGAAGACTATGAAGATGCCCTAGAAATAAAGACAAAAAACTTACACCCCTAGGGATTTCACTTGAGACTACATGTCAACAATTGTTGAGCAATAAATTCTTGCATTTTCCTATGGTCAAAGATGTGTTGGACATATTATGATAGGCTAAGTTACCAAGAGGGGAGGGGTGAATCAATAACTAATAAAACTTAATCCTTAATTAGCAATTAATCCTTCATGCATATTCTATTCTAATTGCATGAATGAGAAACTAAAAATATTAAAGCATACATAACACTTTTAACACACAATTTGGTGACCCAAAGACCTTCTAAATAGAAAGAAAAACTATGGTGGGGATGATACCCACAAGATTTAGTGTTAGAGTATAAAGTTGTCCTATTAAGGCTTATAATGATCACTTCTGATGATCTAGCCTATTAGGAGCAATAAGGACTGCTAGGTCCACCTTCCAAAAGGATTCACAAACATACAATGAAGTATGCACTTGGTAAAGAGATTTACACAAGACTATTAGGTCTACCTTGTTAAAGGATTTTATTGATCCACCTATTAGGATGAAATAGTAGTTGATCTCTAATCTACAACTTGGTTTGTTGAATGAGATTCCTCTTGAGTGTAGAAATCACCTTGTTGTGATAGATAAATCTTTGTTGCTCCATATATTGTTGTAGCCTTTGTAATTCACTCTTCTCTTTTCTCTTCTTATTACATTCTTTTATACCATCATATTTATGTGATAAAATATGTTACATATATACCAATCCAATTTACAAATTACAAAGTTAGCCACAATACAAGTTTACACAAAATACACAAAGTTAGCCACAATGAAGAAACCTGAGTTCTAAAGACTAGCTCAGTGAGGTTCTGATATTCAACATCCACTATCAATGCTCAACATTGTCATGCACTTGGTAGATGTAGAAGCTTAGTTCATATTGATCACTTCCAAGTAGTCTTGAACTTAGTCTCCACTAGTGACTTAGTAAATACTACAAAACTCAACATATAAACTAAATCACTTGATTCACACTGCATAGCTTGGTCAATGCTATCACTATGAGCTTAGTATAAATTGAGTCACTTTCTTAACACTAAGTAGCTTGCTTGACACTAGACTCACATCACATCAACTATGAACTCGATAAGCATTGCACAACTCAGTTTGCATTGATAAACTTGGCATCCACTATGATGCTTGGTTTATACTAGCTAATCAAAAACTTTGTAGTAATTTCTTGGCACAAACTGAATACTATCTAAGGGACTCAATAGCAACTGTAGAACTTGGTAGAAACTAAAATGCTTGGTTAACACTATTAACTGTACAATATGCTTGATAGATACTTATAATCTGAATAAGTGTATGTCACTAATAACAAACATGACTGAAATGTCAACAACCTCTCCCTTTGGCATTAGTGACAAAAATACTTATTAGTCAAAACTGAATTCAAAATGCTCAAGAACACCTTTATCCATCATCTTATGTCTCTAGCTTTGTAGAGTATACTATTTTTGAGATTTTTTAAAATTGGTTTTGTAAGAGATGTATTTATGTACATGAATAATATAGTAATGCTCCCCCATTCATAATATACAATATAATTTACATCTCTTCACATCTAATATATACATTTTCTCCCTCTTTATATAATATACGTCTTTTCTACAATCTTCAATCTTGTCCCCCTTTTTTACATTAATGCCAAAGATTTATGCTATATATACTATACTATAATGCCAATATGTGACAAGAAATCTTAATGTAGCTTTAAGATAAGTGCCAAAGTCTTGTCCTAATTTTCTTACAACACCTTGCATGTGCACAATGCAATCTACACTTTTGCTAATAGTTCTATCATATGATCTGCAATGGAGAAATTGTTGTCATGGATGAGCATTTTTGTATGTGCAATGTGTTTTTGTAATGCATCCATGTTTGGGAGAATCATGTTCTATATATGTATCAATGTAGCTCTTATTCTTTCCTCTTCTCTCAATAATTATGCCTACATATTAGTCAAGAATCTGATCTTGGTGTAATGCGTAGAGCTATAGCTCAGGTTAGTTACAACTGCTATGCGCTTGCCTCTAGATGCTCATCAATCTTTAATAGTTTATCTTTTATTTCCTTAGTGAAAATTGATATATCATAGAGTTTACCTAATATTAAAGATACATTATTGCAAGAGATCTCTAGTGAGCCTAAAATAGAAGATAATTCTACTTGATGGATAGCAATTTGCTGAGCAATAAGTTCTAAAACTTTATTCTCAAACTTCTTAGCTCTCTGCAATAATTTATCTTGTCCATTCAAATCATTATTAAATTTATGGACTACCTCTGCTAACTGATTCAAAATTGGTTGAGAAGTATCAACCTCTATGTTTAGAGCCTCTGCTAGAATATTATTAGCATTCTCAATTATCTAGAATTCCCTATTCCTTTCTTCTCTAAGTCTCTGTTGCTTAGCTTTCTTTTGAAGAATTTCTCCAAAAATATGCATCTGATCAGGATTGAGATTGGAGATATCCCAATTTGGAATTACAATCTCTTCATAAAGATCTATGTCTTATTCCTTCTCTTTTCCTTTACCCAAAATTCTTGTGCTTGGTTGAGGTTTGGTCTCAATTGTCTTTGCATTTATTAATTCAATGCTAAGAATGGAAACAATTGTAGAAGTAGTAGGACTTGTTGAAAAAGTAGATACTACACTTATTGCCAAAATATCAATAGTAGAAATACCTAGAGTTACCAAAACTAATTTAGAGGGAAGTGTTGGCTACTCAATAGATGAAGTTCTTGTCACTTCTGTCTTTGTTGTGTTGAGTTGGATGGGTGCAAAAATTGATTGAGTGCTTGTGCTAACTATGTTTGTCACAATCAATCCTACTGAAGCCTTCTCTTGGCTTGATGTTTTCAAAACTTTTCTTGTACAATGAGGAAGTGAGGCTATGACCACTACATCAATTTTCACTAGGTCAGTCTCCTCTGTATCTTGTACATTTGGAAAATATTCCTCGGTAGCTTCCTACCCTTGTTCCTCTTCCTCATCATCTACATTATCAAAATGTGTAACTTCATCAACATCAATTTTTTCATCCTTTTCTGGTTCATCATCATCATCATCATCTTTATCACTGACAATAACTACAAAATCACTCAGCTTGTGAAGAAGATAAACATTCTTCCATGTATTTTTAGCATTCTTCACTATATGCACAATGTCTTTCAATAGTGTAAGACAAGTGTTGAATCTAAAAGTAATCTTTTCTTCATTTTTCTTCAAAGATTCCTTTACCTCCTTATCATCCAAATTTGTCATGAGTTTCCTTAGGGTCTACTCATATATATCTTTTGCATTCTTCATAGCATTCTCCCTTAGCTTGATCTTCTCCATTAGAACATTTGGAATCCTCTGAGCAAGCCAATCCAGGGAGTATTTCCACTTACCCATTTTAGTTATTACCATATCTTCTATTTTCTTTTTCTCTTTTGTAGTCCTAGATTCATACTTTAGTGTCTTGAAATTTTTTATGCTAGATTCTGATTCTAATTCTTTTATCTTTTTCTCAAAAGTAGGTGGAGGCCTCTTGAAGATTAAATCTCCTCCTTTTTATCTGCTTTCTTCCTAGATGATCTCCTGGTAAACACATCAGTAGATGTCTTGGTAGGCTTGGCAATAATTACCTTACCTTTCATCTTTAATGGTTCTTCATCATTTGATTTCTCATCATCTTCTCCTTTGCCTTTAGTCAATAGAAGAGTGGTGATGGTTTTTAGTTTGGCAATTCTCTTCTTTCCTTTGTTGACTACCTGAGGGAGTTTGATTTTTAATTCAATTCTACCCTTCACCTCATCATAAGTACCAACATATGTAGCTTTAGGGTGAACTAGCTCATTAATCAATGCCTCAATTATGTCTTTGGTTTCACCAATGTTTTCTTCATATCCAAGAGGCTTTACCCATACTATCCTTGGTCTAACTACCTGAATGTATACTTTGTCACTATCAACCATGAAACAAACATCATTTTTGTAGTCTTCAACTAGTTTACTAGGAATCCTAAAAATTTTATTCATCTTCTCTTTGAATGCATCAAAGTAGTTATCCATAATACTTGCATAGTTTTCTCCCATTTCAGCTATATACTCATTAATCTGATAAAGAATACATACATCTTTCCTCTAAACCACTATACCTTTAGATGGAAAAAAAAATTTGCACAAAAAAATAAAAAAGTCAAAAATTAATAGAACTTACATGGATTGTTCTTGGAATTTCTTATACTCTCCATGTTTTTGTTGAACTAGTTCAGCATCAACTCAGCAAGGTCACATTATAGGTTATTCTTGACCACCTTGTATGCCAAATCCACTACTTCACATGATATGTTGTTTAATCTGATCAAACTATATATCTTGTGAGTGATGACATGTATCCCAAACTTGAGTTCCATGTCAGTAATATAGTTGATCTTCATTCCCCTTCCATCCCACTCAAAAAAGGTTTTCTTTTGTAGTTTGACCTGATTTAAGGTTTTTTTCATTTTCATTTTTGTCAACATGGGAAGTCCAGTGATCCTATGGATCATCTTCTTAGTTATCAAAATGGGTTATTCCAACCATAGCTAATCATTTTACACATGAATGAGAATATATCTTATCCATTTTACTTGAAAATCTCATGGCATAGGTGGAATGTGAGTTAAACCTTTAGTTTCAAGATGTTGATGTTCCAATTTCAACATACCATTAATGCATAATTCTTTCAATGATTCATCCATCTCTAGTTTTCCAATGTCTTGAATAGCACATTTGAAATGTGAAAGAATATCATTGATCAATAGTACCTTTGGTAGAATTTGCAACTAAGTTCCACTCGAATCTAGGATTTTTGCAATGGTAGGAGTCAACTTAAAGTCTAGTACCCTCCATTCCATGCCTCAAACTAACATGTCTGAACATTTCTTTGATTTTTTTTTGGTGGATGCCATCTTTGCTTGGTAGGGATTGAGAGAATACAAAAATATTCAATAATAACTCTCTCAAATCTCTTGAATGCTCTAAAGATGCTTTGCACAAATATCTTTCAAAAAATAATGTGATAAATGACTTCAATTTCACCCTTTTTCATCAATTTTTTCCAAAAATGTTAGGTACAATTATTTTCTCAAATGATAGATTGTCATCCACTTCACTTGCATTGAATGCTCGATAACCACATAGAACTTAGATACTCCTAGCCTTGCTTAGTAACCACACAAAAATTAGCTACTCCTGACCTTGCTCATTAAGATAGTAATCCGACCTCACTCAATAATGACTAACATCTTTTACTCAGTGATCCCTTTGCATCTTAAATTTTGATTTGGATCTTTCAACCTACTAACTAGAATTGATGTGAGATGTTTTCTTCAGAATCCTAGTTCTAGTTCTCCCATGAGAGATCAAGTGGAAATGGTGGAGTCACCTAATTCTTGAGTGACATCTTCATTAGTGCTCAGACTTGTATTTTTAGAAAATTTTGGAACCCATTTCTATCTCATCTACTTTCTGATGTTATCAACTTTTGACTTCTTTTCATCTTCAATTCTTCCAGTATTCATACAGTTCTTGGCAAGATGACCAAGTTGTGTACAAATGAAACATCTTTTAGTAGTATCTCTTGTCCTCATATGATGTTTTACACAATTCATTCCAATGTGTCCAAATTATCCATAGTAATGACATCTGCACCAAGTTTTATAGTCCCAACCAAAGATAGCTTGTACAATTTTCTTTGTTGGGTTCAATAACTTAGTTTTGCATTCTGGTGACTTGTGCCCATGCTTCTTACATTTGTGACATTTTCCTTCAAATTTAGGTTTCTATTTGCACTTATTTTCCCTATGTCCATGTTGATTACAATTGTAGCATTTTCCATAAAATTTAGCTTTCACATTGCTCCAACATTTTTTTGATGTATGACCTATCTTACCACAATGACTACATGTAGGTCTTTGATTCTTTTGAGCTCCTTGCTTGGATTATTCACCTTCTTTTGTATATCCAATTCTTGATTTTCCCTTTTGTTTTTAATGACTTTTCTCATTCAACTTATTCACATCCACTTGAGATTTTTTCATCCTCTCATTGGTTTGCCTTTCAGTATTTAGATCATTTTGCAATCTTTCATTCTCTGATCTTAGATTCATGATTTCTTTATTTACATTAGTGATTTGATCAATGAAGTCCATCTACTAAAGGGATAGGTGTTGGATTTCATTTTTCTTTCTCTAGCTCTTATTTTATTCTTTTTTTTCTCTTCTATGACTTTGCACAATCTTACTAACTAAATTTCTTGCTCTCTTCTCAGTTTTCTTACTTCTTCTTAAAGAGTACTATTCTTTTCAAATAGTTCTTTGATTGCTTCACTAGCTTCATTTGAATTGCTTGAGTGGATGTCTTTAATTTTTTCTTCAATGTAGAGTTGATTATTTATCTAGATTGCAAGATATTTTCTTCTTTTTAGGGATTGAGAGAGTTTCTCTTTTTCTTTCTTGAGTTGTCAAATGGCCAATTCCAAATCTAGCTTCTCATTGTCAATAGCCTTGTCAAGTTTGAATACCTCCATTGCTTTTGACCTTTGCACAAGCTATTAAACTTTTCTTTGAGAACCACAAAACTCTAATACCAATTGTTGGAAATAGTATGATAGACTAAGTTACTGAGATGGGAGGGGTGAATTAGTAACTGATAAAACTTAATCCTTAATTAGCAATTAATCATGCATTTTGATCTAATTGCATGCATGAGAAACTAAAAAAATTAAACCATACATAACACTTTTAACACACAATTTGGTGACCCAAAAACTTTCCAAATAGAAATTAAAACTAGGGTAGGGATGATACCCACAAGCTTTAGTACTATAGTCTAAAGTTGGCCTATTAAGGCTTACAATGATCACTTTTGATGATCTACCCTATTAGGAGCAATAAGGATTGTTAGGTCCATCTTGCAAAAGGATTTACAAACATACAATGAATTATGCACTTGGTAAAGAGATTTACAAAGGACCATTAGGTCTACCTTGTTAAATAATTTGACTAATCCACCTGTTAGGATGAAATAGTAGCTGATCTTTAATCTACAACTTGATTTACTGAATGAGATTCCTCTTGAGTGTAGAAATCACCTTGTTGTGATAGATAAATCTTTGTTTCTCCTTATACTGATGTAGCCTTTGTAATTCACTCTTCTCTTTTCTCTACTTGTTACATTCTTTTATACCATCATATTGGATGTGATACAATACATTACATACATACCAATCCAATTTATAATTACAAAGTCAGCCACAATATAAGTTTACACAAAATACACCAAGTCATCCACAATAAAGAAACTTAAGTTCTAATGACTTCCACAGTGAGGTTCTAATACTCGACATCCACTGTCAATTCTTGACATCATCATGCACTTAGTAGATGTAGAAGCTTGGTCCATAATAATCACTTCCATGTAGTCTTGAACTTTGTTTGCACTGGTCACTTAGTGAATACTGTGAAACTTGGGATATAAATTTAATTAGTTGATTCAAACTGCATAGTTTGGTCAATGCTATCACCATGAGCTTAGTATAAATTGAGTCACTTGATTAAAACTAAGTAGCTTTGTTAGCACTAGACTCACATCACATCAACTATGAACTCGATAAGCACTGGCGCAAAACTTAGTTTACACTAATAAGCTTAGCATATACTGTGATGCTCAATTTACACTACTAATCAACAACTTTGTAGTTGTATGCACCCTAAATTGGTCACCCAAACTATGAGCCCCCATTATTCAATTTTTCAAATTTTCAATTTCCTAAATCAATGGTTTGCAATATTTTATTAAATCAATCCAAATCAATTTCCTTGATCAAATTCAATTATTTCATTTCTATGGTTGATTAGTTTATCCTAAGTCTTATTTAATTAACATAAAATCTCCCTTTTAATTAAATAAAATAAGTCTCCATTTAATCAAAAGAAAATCTCTCTTTTAATTAAATAAATCCCCACATAAAAAGGAAATAAAATAATTAAAAATAAAAAATTCTTCTACACTTAAATGCACATATTTCTAAGTGGGATTATATTTAATTATTTTTCTATTTTCTCATTGGTGGATCTCTATTTCACATCGATCATTCTTTCTCCACCCTTGATTAAATCTTTTTGCCTCTTAATCTTGATTGTCCAATCTTCTTTATAAGGGAGAGCCCTCTCCTCATTTTACATACACACACTCAAGGCTATTGTTATGTTGTAGGTTTGGAGAGTGATTTTTGAAGGAGTTTGAATACTAAAGCTTTTTGTGGAAAACTTCTATCTTCTTTTATTCTTCTCGCATGCATCCATGGCTTCCATCATCATGATCCATCCTTGCATTTCCATATTAGCTTAGATCTTTATTTCATAGATTAGATCTTGCTTTCATAGATTATATCTTTCATTGATAGATTAGATCTTGCATTGTTTTTCATTGTTGTCATATAGATTAACTTTCATCCCTCTTTGCATACATATTGGATCTTTGAATCTCTCATTTTATAGTGTACTTTCATGGGCACAAACTAGGTCAAAATTGAGGGCCTTCATCACAAACCCTTGCACTCCATGAATAGAGAGCTATGAGACACCATTCGAGACCTCATTATTGAGAAATCTTGGATATAATGACTCATAGAAGTGTGCTCACATTTTAAGCACATAATAGTAACTTCTTGACCCAAACTGAATATTGTCCAAGGGACTCAGTAGCAACTGAAATTCTTGGTTAACACTATTAACTATACAATATGCTCAGTAGATACTTAAAATTTGAATAAGTGTATGTTACTAATAAATAACATGACTAAAATGTCAACAAGATGAACCATCAACAAAAACTCCTTGGTGGGATGATAAAAAATTCTATGATTGCCACTACACTAAAGGACATAATACCACTTCAAGTTTCCAACTTAAACATAAAATCAAAGACCTTATTGATGACAGTGTGATCATAGTCAATTTGTCACTACTAACATCCAATTATGATCATATTATTTTAAAAGATCCTTTGGATAATCATGACAAAGGAAAAGCCTATGGTTTAAACTCAGGCTCCCAGGCCAATGTAAATTACACATGTATTGGATATGACTACACCACCATTATTTTAATGGGTCCAACTACTGTATATCCACATTTACCTTAAAATATGAAGACCCTTTTTGTGTTGTCACCACCTGCTACACTTAGATTACCTTACCTAGAGCCCCAGCTAGACCTATGGCCCTAGTTAGACCTACCACCTCTACTAGACCCATGAACCCAGTAGACCTACTAATCCTACTTCTTTAGATTATGGCCTTGTAGAACATATTAGCAAAACTCTAGCATAAATATCCATATTATATTTGCTACATGTGTCACCCTAGCATTAGAAGATCCTTGACCAAGCATTAAAAGAGTCCATAGTACCAGATAACATTGATGTTTCCTAGTTCCAAGCCATGGTTGGGAACCTATTCACATTACAACATATCACCCTTTTGTTGACAACATGAATGCTACTAATATTCCTATGGGGGATTATTGTAGATATTTTATAATGATGATATGTTACATTCATGACTATGTTTGTCATTGATGTCAACATAGCAGTTTTATGTGGTATCTAACAAAAAGAATAGTGAAAAGATGAAGTTGCTACAAATAGATAATGAAGTATATTAAATAGAAAAGTTAAAGGAAGATACCATTAAGTGTGTAGTACATGTAGCTAACCTCAAAAGCACAAGATATTAAGTCTGCAAGAACTTATTTAAGTTTTGGTAAAGAGTGTTCTGAGATAAAGTTTACAAAGGCATGTTCCGATATACTTGTTATATCTCTTAACAAATTTGTTATTCTAAGAAGCCAAAGTTACAGATGTGAAGAAGACATGTTAACGATGACATGGTTAAGTTTACTCATCATAGTGTTATGTGTATGGAAAAATATTCAAGTCATAAGGTAGAAGATTAATGTTATCACTAAGTGTAATGTGTTCTTATTGTGGTCCTATAATAATTAATCGAGAAGTTGAAACAACTAGCTCAAAGATTTTTTTTATGGATCCAATATAATGGAAGGATATTCTCATTTATCATAAGTATGGAAGGAAAGTGATTGCAAGCAACACAAAGAGCGAAATGTAAAGTTGAGTATAGCAAAGCAGAAGTGAAGGGAACTTCATTGCCAAGGTTTTATTGAGTGATCCAAAGTTGGATAAAATGATTCTATTGGATTTAAGAAAATATGCAAATCAAATCTACAAGCCCTTGAATTACCTGCACGTAGAAAAACTATAATAGAGAAGAAAAAGAAAAGAAGAGGCAAGGGTTTGGTCTGAAAAATAAGAAAATTGTATTCTAAGATAAAATGTAAATTACTGTACAATATGATATGAATTTACAATGCAAGAGACCAAATATAAAGGCCTCAAGGAAGCTTGTAGAACAAGCTAGAAAGTGCTAGAAGATAAGGTTGGCAACTAAGCATATGTCCACAAAAGGTGGAATATCCTCGATCAAGGTGAGAGGATAAGTATGATTAGATAGGAACAAACTCCCATGTTGTCAACAACTCATCAACTACAACTATTAAATAAATACATTAACCTAAGTAAATTTAAGTAAAAGAATAAATAGTTAATAAATAATTATTTCTCTAACACCCCCCCTTACGTGCAACTTAGGGGAATACCTCAAGCTTACAAAAACTAAGATGAAATGTAGAATGGGTCCCAAAAACAAGGCAATGTTAGGTACCCATGTACAATGCAAAGAAATGCAACTTTTGAAAATGGGTAAAGAGGGAAAACCTCATGGGGAAAACCCTCTCCCAAAAAGAGTTAAGTACAAACATGCTGAAAAAATGAAGGAAGGAAGGAAGGCCTCAACAAGACCTCCCAATGAAAAATTCTACCAAAACTATTTCAAGAGACTCTCTCAAAACCATAAGTACAACTAGTCCCCCATGAGAGATAGAAAAGACACCAAAGCCCCCCTAGAATAATTGAACCCCTAGAGAAAGAATTGAATCAATGAAACTCCAATGCGGAGTAAAAAAGGGAACCCCTGAATAAGAGGGAAAACTAGAAGGCCTAGCTGATGTTCAAAGGAGAAAATATGAGGATCTTGAAAGGGAATCCGCAAGGTAGGTGTGATGATACTATCATGAATGTCCACTATAGAATCTGCAACAGGTACACCTGGAGGCTGAATGAATGGAGTTGGATGATCAGGTAGAGTAGAATAATAATCTTATTGAAGAGAAAAGACCTCAATTAGATGTGGTGTGGTAGTCAAAATAGGGATCTCAAGAACAATACAAAGGTTCAAGTATCTTGACTGCATCACATGATGCTTCTACTAAAGAGTAGTGTGCTCCAAAAATGGAGATGGTGGGAAAAAGTGCAAGAAGGTTTAGAGATGAGTGAAAGAATCAATTGACCCTATAGCAATAAGGCCTCCTGTAGCACAATCTTGAATGAAGACTGAATCTGCAGTGCGTGTAATCTGAGAAATTGAGAGAAGGTTGGCAGAGAAAGATGGAACATACAATACATCATTGAATATACCATCCTTGATGTGAACTAAACCTTTTCCATAGATTGTTAGGGCAACATTATTCCCCATGAGAATATGAGGAATAGGAGAAGCATCAAGAGTAGAGAAGACACCTTGAGAAGATATCATATGGTGAGAAGCACCTGAATCTAGTATCCAAGGGACCTAAGAAGAGGATGCAATGGATGCCCATAATGCATGACCCTTTCCAAGATCTGATGTAGATGTCAAAGAAGTAGAAGAAGACTAAATGGTAGACCCCTATGAGGTAGAAGAGGATGGAGAGAAAATAGTGCTCTTCTAAAGAAGAGCTTGCAAGTTTGCAATTTGTTTCTCATAACCATCAAATCTCTTTTGAAAATAGTGTGCCTCATCATGAGATCCTTTCTAACAATAGGAATAGGTAGGAGTCTAAGTTTTCTTTTTCTCCTTCTTCTTAGAAGAAGATAATGAACTAGTAGAAGAGGAATCTAATATCTACTTCGACTTCTACTCCTATGTATCCTAGGCAAGCAATGCCCACAACTGTGAACCTAAAAGTGAATGCATTTGAGTGATCTTGGACTATTCATGACTTAACCAATCATAGAATATCTCAAATGAAGGCATCCTATGTCTGTCACCCAAGGCATCCATAGTGGAGTAGAAAGTGGAAAAGAAGATCTGATATTGTCCCCTCAACTTTGAGAGTATCAAAAAGATACACTCATCATCTATCTTGGTTTTCCCACATCCTTGAAAAAATGTATGTAGAGATTTTAACTTCATCAAGAAGTCCTCAATGGTTGAGAAGTCAGTAGGTGTCAAAGATGTCAACTCTGCATCAAGCTAAAGTGCCCAAAACTCATTCACTATGCCAAATAAAGACTAAAATTTCATCCAAACGGCTCATGGAGTGATGAAACCATCCAAATGAAATAGAAGACTATCTGAGATGTTCAGTGCAATCAATCCCATGGCCTCATCCATTTTAATCCTATGTTGAAAAACCTCAAAAATGTGTGTTAGAGTAGGTTGGTTCTCATCTAGACATGACCATAAGCCTCTTGACATGAGAAGCCTTGTCATTTGTGCCTTCTAGGTGTGATAGTTTTGTGGTGTTAGCTAGGTCATAGAAGGATCCAACATTGAGAGAAGAAGATGGAAGTAGAAGGGTCTATTATGAGGTAAATTGTAGAAAAGAAAATTCTTCCCCCACAACGTATAAAGATATCCCTCAAATAACAAAGAAACAGCTATAAAAAGCACAAAAACTAAGAAAAGAACCTGAATTTTGGATGGAGAGAGGGAGGAAATTGAAGCCTCTACTTCAACACCAAAAAAAGGAGCTCAATATTACTCAAAACTAAATCCAAATCTAGAAAGTAGACAATAAATCATGCACTTTAAAAAATATAGCATTGAAATATGTGTCCATATGAGCTCGAATGAAGCCTTTGAAGGTGTAAACAATGGGATTTTTGAGTTGTAAAAAAATTAGGAATAGAGATGTCAAACTTCCTACACCAATGTGTAGATCACAAAATTCTACCCCAAAACAAAAAAATATTCCCGAAAAAAAAAGTCTGTATGAGGGAGATATCGTTGTTTGAAAATCACCTCTATAGTTATTTTTTCTAAATTGTCATTTTCACACCTCCAAAAAATAAAGAAAAAAGACCAACAAATGTCAGATCTGTTATGTCAAACCCCCTTTCTCCTTTTTCTCCAAATACTAAACAAGCTACAAAAGATCTGGCTTTGATACCATGTTAGATTTGAGTAAATATGCAAATCAAATCCACAAGCCCTCAAATCACCTACATGTAGAAAACCTATCGAGTAGACAAATATAAGAAGAGGTAAGGGTTTGGTCTAAAAATTAAAAAAAATTATTTTTAGATAAAACGTAAATTTTTGTACAATATGATATGAATTTACAATGAGAGAGACCAAATATAAAGGCCTCAAGGAATCTTGTAGAACAAGCTAGAAAGTGCCAGAAGATAAGGTTGACAACTAAGCATACGTCCATAAAAGGTGGAATATCCTCAATCAAGGTGAGAGAATAAGTATGACTAGATAGGAACAAACTCTAGTGTTGTCAACAACTCATCAACTACAACTATTAGATAAATGCATTAACTGAAGTAAACTTAAGGAAAATAATTAATAATTAATAAATAATTATTTACTCTAACAGATTCAAAGTTTGTGACCTAGTCTACAAGGTCTAATAGTGATTAATC
This sequence comes from Cupressus sempervirens, assembly GCA_028749045.1. Classification (NCBI taxonomy): domain Eukaryota; kingdom Viridiplantae; phylum Streptophyta; class Pinopsida; order Cupressales; family Cupressaceae; genus Cupressus; species Cupressus sempervirens. The sequence continues at coordinate 655,978,907 of CM053788.1, forward strand.
TAGTTGATAGTATAGAGGAATGAAGTTATAGTATGATACACATAATTATTCTACAAGGAATAGTTGAGAGATTAATTGGATAGTGAGTTCAGTGATCTTGCCCCATAAACTATTTGGACAGTGGGTCCTTCAGTCTTCTACAACTCTTAACAAGGCTGGCACAACTTTTATAGGGTTGGAATCTTATAATAGGGACTCAAAGTCTCCTAACAGGGACATACGTACTAAATTTTGTAATAGACTCCTAACAGGGTCCATCATTTAAAAAGGAATATTTATATTAGTGCATCATCTTATGGGCATCATTCTAACTGGGGTTTTCTCTTTGTTCAAAGGTTTTTCTCATTAACATATATGGTGTAATTATCTGCATGCATCTTGTTATGGTTTATATTTACTTTGATTGAATCTTTAAGAATTTTGAAAGTTGATAAATGTTTTAATTGTTGGATAACTGATTTACTACCCACCCCCTCTCGCTCTCAATTCTCTTGGTCGACTATTGTTTTTAACAATTGGTATCAAAGTGTTAGGTCCTTGAAGCTAAAGTTTAACAACTTTGGGAGATCCATGGCAAGCATGTTTAGGAAAGATAGTCCTACATTTGATAGAGGAAATTTCAACACCCGAATGGTGGAAATTCTTAGTGAGATATTAGATTTGTGTAAAGAACATAGCATTAACTTTTTAGATCCAAAATCCTTCTATTGTATACAAAAGCATAGAATCATAAGAAAAGATAGATCTAGATTAGAAGAATACATAAAGATAAAGGAATGAATTGATCTACTTAAAAAGAGAGAACCAGAAGGTGAGTCAAGGCAGGAACAAAGCTCATAACCTTTAGTAGAGCTAAGAGTTGAGATAGAAACTCCTAATTTAGGTAAGACTATGACAAAGAATCATCCACCTGAGAAGATCATTGGAAGAAGAGATAAGGGAGTGATGATAGGAATCAAAATCAATGAAGAACTATGTTTGATATCTCAAATTGAACCTAATAATGTAGATGAAGCATGTAAAGATGATCATTGGAAGAAATCTATGATAGAGGAATTGGATTATGTAGTAAAGAATTAGACATGGGAATTGGTCCCTAGACCAATAGATAAGAATGTGATAATAACTAAATGGGTATTCAGAAACAAGATCAATGAACAAGGTGAATTTGTAAGGAAAAAAGCATGATTGGTATGCAAAGGTTACTCACAACAAGAAGGAATATATTATAATGAGACCTATTCTCCTATGGAAATAATAGAAGTAGTAGGGTTATTCTTAAACTATGTAGCACATAAAAAATTCAAAGTGTATCAAATGGATGTCAAGTCAGAATTTCCAAATGGAGAACTCAAAGAAGAGGTATACATAGAGTAGCCTAAAGGTTGCCCTTTGATAGATGACAAGGACATAGTATGTAGACTAAAGAAAGAATTATATGTCTTGAACCAAGCACCCAAAACCTGGTATGCAAGGTTGGGCAAGCATTTGACAAAGCTTTGATATAGAAAAGGTATGGTACATAGTAATCTCTATTGGAAAGAAATTGATAATGGATTGATGATTTTGGTAATATTTTTTGATGATATAATATTTAGAGAAAATGATCATGAAAGTAACAAGTTTGCAAAAGAAATGAAGGAGTTTGAAATGAGCATGATAGGAGAGATGAAATATTTTCTAGGATTAAAAATTGTATAGAATAAAGAAGGAATTTTTATTTCTCAGACTAAGTATTTGAAAGATTTATTGAAAAGGTTTGGTTTGGAAACATGTAAACCCATTGGAACACTATGGTAACTAGACACAAGTTATCTACAAAGGATGAGAAACCTACTATTGAGCAAAAGAAGTATAGATCTATGATCAGAGCATTGCAATATTTGACTCACATAAGGCTAGATATAGCAAATGTTGTTGGAATTGTTTCAAAATTCTAAGTTGATCTAAGAGGAGCACATTATGTAGCATTCAAAAGGATATTTAGATACCTAAAAGGAACACCAGAGTTTGGATTTTGGTATGATAGATCTAATTATTTCACTCAAATTTCTTATACCAGTGATGAATGGGTAGGCAGTATGGATGATAGAAACAACACCAGTGGTGGAGCCTTCTTTCTTGGAGGAAGATTGGTTTATTGGCTAAGCAAGAAGTAGGATTGTACCACACAAAGTACAATAGAAGTAGAATATGTTGTAGTAGCAAATAATTGTAATCAATTTGTTTGGATGAATGAGATGCTGAAGGATGTAAGGTTAGAATTCAGAGAACCTATTGTCATACATTGTGATAACACAAGTATAGTAAATATGTCTAAGAATCTAGTGTTGCATTCTAAGACCAAGCACATTTCTATCAAGTATGATATGTTGAGAGAGAAAGTTGCAAAAAAGAAAATTAGATTGGAGTATGTGAGCACTAAAGAGAAGATTATAAATGTATTCACTAAGCCTCTTCCCAAAGAGACTTTTGAGTATTTGTAAGGTATGCTAGGGGTTATGCCCCTTCCTACATGAGTAGAAGATGCAAGAGTGCATCAGTCTGGTGTAATAGAGCACCATTTTTTTTCTAGACTGAATGTTGATGCTTCCTATATCGAGAAGTATTTGTAACAGACATAGTCATCTAGGACTCTTTTTGGATGTTGTTTTGAATAGTATCTTTGGATACTTGAGTTACTAAGAATTAGTTGTTGTGGAGTTTGATGGTTGCTAAAATATTTGACATTGATGTCAAAGGAGAAGTTCAACACAAAAAAAGAAGAAAGAACAAGTACAACATGTTCAAGAGAAGTTTAGCATTAAAATAGTTTTTAAGAAGTACAACATGGAAAAATAGAAAGCACATTGAGGTATATCAATGGGGTATGATTATTGATGAAGAGGACTTGAAAAGAAAGATTAACAGCCTTTTATAGTTGGTATTTTTGGAACTAGATGATATTCCTATGGGTGAGTATTGTAGATACATTATAATGATGATATGTTACATTCATGATTGTGTTTGTCATTGATGTCAACATAACAATTTTCTATGGTATCTAACAAAAGAATAATAGAAAGATGAAGTTCGTATGGATAGATCGTGGAGCATATTTAGTAGTATGGTTAAAGGGAGATTATATTAAGGGTCTAGTATATGAATCTAACCTTAGAAGCACAAGATATTAAGTCTAGAAGAAGTTATGCAAGTTTTTGTAAAGAGTGTTTTGAGATAGAGTTTATAGAGGCATGTTCTAGTAAACTTGTTATATCTCTTAGCAAAGTTGTTATTTTGAGAAGCCAAAGTCATAGATGTAAAGAAGACATGTTGATGATGACATGGTTAATTTTTATTGTCATAATGTTACGTGTAGTGAAAGATATTCAAGTTTCAAGGTGAAAGATTAATATTATCACTAAGTGTAATGTGTTCTTAATGTGGTCCTATAATAATAAATTCAGAAGGTGTAACACCTGAGTTAGGGAATTGTTTTATGGATTTGATATAAAGGAAGGACATTATCCTTTATCATAATTATGGAAGGAAAGTGATTTCAAGCAGCACAAAGAGAAGAATGTGAAGTTGAGAAGAGAAAATTGAAAGTGAAGGAAACTTCATTGCCAAGGTTTTATTAAGTGATCTAAATTTGTATACTTGGATCTAAGGTTTGTGACCTAGTCTACAAGGTTTGACAGTGATTGGTTTGATTGATAAGATAGAGGAAATGAGTTATAGTATAGTGCACACAATTATTTTGTAAGGAATAGTTAAGAGATCAGTTGGATAGTGAGTTTAGTGATCTTCCCACAAAAGTTGTTTAGACAGTGGGTCCTTCTATCTTCTACAACTCCTAACAAGGTTTGAATCTCCTAACAATGATTCAAAGTATCCTAACAGGGACTCATATGTACTAAATGTTATTATAGACTCCTAACAAGTTCTGTTCTCTAACAAGGAATATTTATACTAGTACATCTTGTGGGCATCATTCCCATTGGGGTTTTCCCTCCAATCAAGGGTTTTCCTAGTTAACATATCTAGTGTAATTGTCTATGGGCATCTTGTTATGATTGTTGTGTACTTTGATTGAATGGATAAGATTGTTTAAAGTTGATCAACATTTTTATTGTTGGATAACTAATTGATCCCTTCCCTCTCAGTTATCTTGGTGGGCTATTGTTTCTAACACTTTTCACCCCAAGAGATTCCTAGAGACAAACCCAACCACAATCATCCCCTTAATCTCAAAATCCTTATCCATAATGCAAAAGTTAGACCTGTCTTGATAGATGGAGGAGAAGGATTGAACATTTTTTACCCTTAAAGTTGTCAAGGGTTTGTGTTACTTTAGAGAAGATGTGGATCCCTCTCGTAGAATCACAATAAAGGCCTATGATGATGGTGAATTCTTCTCCAAGGGCATTATCATATTACCCATAAGAGTTGGTCTAACTATTGAGAATACGTTATTCTAGGTCCTAGATATCAAAATGAATTGCAACATGATACTAGGATGCCCTTGGATTTATTATATAAAAGTGGTGCCTTCTACATATCATCAGTGTTTGAAGTTTTACTACAATAATGTGGAGTTTACCATCCCTGGTGATCAAGATCTTTTTCAATTTTGTGCTAATTTGAGAGATTCTACTACATACCACATCCCAGAAAACAATGAAGCATGACCCAAAAATTCCTCTAAATATATGAACCCTGATATACTCCTTAGTAAGGCCAAGGAAAAGGTGAAGATTAAAGACAAAGGGTGTGGAGAATACTTTATGTCTCAAGTATTCCACATTAGGGAGTCATAATTTTCTCCATAATCTTAAGGTAAATCATAGCTATTGCAAGTACAACATTATGAGATCAATACACAAAATCACTTTTCCATCAATTTTATTAGTAGAAGTGGCCTACATGAAGAACGTGTCTATGAGAATACATTTTTCCATATTGAAAAAGAAAAAGTAGAGAAAGAACCCACTTTGTTATCTCCTAACAAGTATGAACCTAGGATTACTATCATGCAGAAACAAGGATATGGTGGATGGAGCAGTCTTGGATGTCAAAAATAAGGAATAATTTAACCTATCACTCCAAAAGGATGACCTCCTATTTTAGAGCTTGGATTCGAACCATTATGAATAGGTCCTCCTAGTACTACTGTACCTTTGTGTAAGACTATGCATGTTTTGAATGATGACAAGACAGCTGAGGATATCCAACCTGAAACTAATAATATTGATAGTGATAATGAACTTGACCATATCTTTGTTGACCCTAATAGCCTACCCATGGAGAATAAATATCTTACTATAACTCCACCTGTCTCTCAACTAATCTTACACCTTGGATCAATACATTATGGGATCCAAGTCCTCTAGCTTTTGAGCATGACCTCAGTAATTCTACTGAATCTAATACCCATATATCTATATATACCTTTGACCAAAGCCCATGCAACACTGATGATGGAATCCCCTCAAGTTATATTGAACTATTGGATTGGGACCAATGTGGACCACTGATCATTGATTAATTTGACAAAGATGACACACTTATAAAAATATTGGAACTCTATGAAGGAATTATAATTGATGGCCATAAAGAAGAAAAATTTCCTAAATTGAACACATTGGCATATGTTGGGGGGTCAACTCCATCTTCCATTTACAAAACTAGAAACAATGGAAAAAATAACAAGCATAGGTCTCTTGGTGAAAACCAAAAGATGCCATTAGACCATGAAAAAGAAAATAAGGAGCTCCCAAGGATAAAAAATGATCAAGTTGATGCCATGAATATAAGTGTTCTAGTTTTCAACATTCCACAAAGTCTTTCATGATGTTTACTTGAGCTCTCTCAGTTGACCTTCATATGGAAAATTGGTGGTTTTAATCCTCCCCATTCTTCCTTGTATCCAACTACTTATACCCAAATCATACTACCTAACTTGTCTAACACCCAAAATCAAACCTCTATCCAAAAAACCTTTCAGTATGTTATCATCAATAACATCCTATACAAAGAATCCTTTGACTATTCTATCCTTGAGTGCCTTGATTCACAAGAGCCAAAAATTATCTCACATATCATACACAATGGTATATCTCAAGACTATTTTAGTGGTTTGATTTCAACTACAAACTAGGAATGAATCCTATGTATTTATAGTCACTTATGGGTTCAAAGATTATCAACTAGTAGCATCACCAATAGATTCATTGCTAGCATTTGTTAGAAACATCCATGATTCCATCTAAAAGTCCTGAATAAATATCAAAAAAAGAAAAAAGTCTTCAAAAAAGAAACAAAAAATTAGAAAAAGTCATGAAAATTGATGCCTTAATGAAAACCTAGAAAATAGGCATCTTGGCATGAAAATTTGAGTCAAGAGAAATTTTTTATCCAAAAGTGAAAAATTGGCAAACAAGTGCTTTGGCAAGTACCACGGTGAAAACCTGACAAACAGACACCATTTGTAGCTCCTCTATCTACCAAGATTCCATATGGTCCCCCCCCTTCTTTCATCATACCTTGATCACATCCTTCATATTGCAAGACATTCCTAGTCCTTTTTCATGGCCTACAAACTAGTTAATATCCATTGTTATCTTACCCAAGTGTCACTAGTTTGTACATATTCTATCTTTGGCCTTTGTACAAAATGTGTCTTATATGGGGGCATATCACCTACAGAATGTGTAAGTTTGAAATTGAACTAGGGCATGTCCCTAAGCACACATTATCTATTGGACTTATCACATATTGGATTGGAGCTCATATTTGTGAGTCCTTTATGATCCTAAAAAAACCCTAATAATTCAAATACGATCCTGAAAAAATCATAAAAATTGTAAAACATCCTAACAAACCCATAATAATCATAAAATGTCCTGAACAAATCCATAAAAATCATAAAATGTCCTAAGAAAATTGATAAAAATCATATAATGTCCTAAAAAAAACCCATAAAAATCATAAAATGTCTAAAAAGATTAATAATATGTTGGTCTTAGATTGGTTTTGACAATTGAGTGTCAACACACTTAAGAAAATTCTAAGGTTGATGCCAAGTATAATATAGATGTCGAGCTATAAATTTAATAGGTGTTGAGTGAACTTTAAGTGTCGAGCAAGTATCAAGTGTCGAGTGACAATTGATGTTGAGTCAGTATATGAGTTCAGCAAAGTATAGGAGCGGAGTAAAGTATAGATGTCAAGAAAGATAGAGTTACTATAGGACCCGAGAAAGATAGAATCCTATATGTGTTGAGAATCAGTAATTAGTAAGTGTCCAGTAACATAGAATCAACATATGAGTTTGTGCCTTCACAAACTCAGATGTAAAACATTTTTGAGCCAACTCAAAAAGAATGTTGAAGGATCTAAAAGATAAGATTGAATCTATTACATTCCCTATGCAATCAGCATGAAACCAATCAAAAAAATGGAGAAAGCATGCAACCAATAAGAAATATGAAACAATTGAGTAGGAAAAGATGGATGAATTTTGATTGTAGATTCAAACCTTACCCTAAGTCTTGAAAACCTTTATAAGGAGGTCAAAACCTCATTATTGAGTGTTGAGTGGAAGAGAAAGAGGTCATGTGGAATGCATGAGTGAGTTTTAGTGAATTTTTAAAAGGTGTAAGGACTTAGAGGAAGAGAAACACTATAGAATCAAGTTGATCAGAATAGAGTATCAACACTACAAATAGAGAATTATTAGATCAAGAAGGATCAAATTAGATTGGACAGAACAAGGGTCTGGAATCAACAATTAAAGATTGTAAGTCATCAGATCAAGACATTCTATTATACTTTTTAACCATTGTATTAGGAGAATAAAAATCCTATGATGATAGGTTGGCTTAATAGTTATATTGTAGATCCTTAACAAGGTTGTAAATCCTCTAACTAGGTCACTTTTGATAGGGTGAAAAGCCTTTAATAGGGTAGGCCTTTCATAGGGCAAACCATTGATAGTGGTCAAACTTTGTAACCTTAATCAGTTACATATTGCTACAGTGATAATTTGTGGGTGTCATCCCCACCCAGTTTTACCTTCTCATTTTGGAGGGTTTCTAGGTGACCAAAATCTTGTGTTATCTATTTTCATGCATGTCTTTACTTTCATGTTAATTAGATATGTTAAATGCATGTGAATAATCTCATTTTAAATTTTTAGAGGTCAAATTTTTTTACTTTTGATTCACCCCACCCCCCCCCCCCCCCCCCCCCCCCCTCTTAGAAGTAAATCATCCCACTTGTAAATTCCAACAATTGGTATTAGAGCCAAGTTCTCACAAGGAGAAGGCTTAAAGCTTGGAGAAAAAGATCTCGAAATGGAAGTCTACAAACTTGGGAAGATCATAGAGAACCAAGAAATTGAGATACACCTCATTCTACATTCTCTGGAAGAAGCTAGGGAAGAATTGAGGAAATCCTTAGAGAGAAGAAGAGAGATTGCCATAGCTGAGAATGATACAGAATACAAGGAGATTGATAGATCAAAAGTATTTGCAAATGGAGATTTCAAGGAATTTGATGTAGTAATTGCAGACCTAATGGAAAAGAATAGAACCCAAGTAGAAGAGACCAGAACTCTCAAGCTTGAACAAGAATCAAAAGCCATGATGCTTTGTGAAGTGACTGAACAAAAGAAAAGAGCCACTGAAGACAAGGATATGATAGAAGAAGACAAGAGAAACCTTGCCAACAAATTGGAGGAAAAGTCAATTAACTTGCAAGAATTTCCAACATGTAGCTAAACACCTTAAGCTAGATGATGAATGCACATCATGAATTGAATGTCAAGGACATTGAGATCTCCACAATGAAAATGCAAAATGAAAAACTACAAAATGACCTAAAAAGAGAGAAGGAGATTTCAAAGATCTTCAACAAACTCAATGAAGGCATCAAGTACTTTGAATAGCTCTTGAAATCACCAAGAGCCAACAATGATACTTCAGGGCTAGAATACACCAGCACTAAAAAAGGAGAGTCATCCAAGGCTATAGAAGAAAGAAGTGTCAAAGGTAAGAACACTAAACCTAGTTGTCATTTTTTTGGTAAAAAAGAACATACGTATAATATGTGCAAGAGCAATAATGCTCATCACCATGACAAACCTAAGAATATAAGTCATTTTCACAAGTGCAACAAGCAAGGACATCAGGCACATGACTGCAGGACTAGAACTATTTGGACACCAAGATTTGAAGGTCACTAGTACAATTGCAAGAAGTATGGACATAAATCTTTTGAGTGTAGCTCAAAGCCTATGTGTACATCTAATCAACTAGCAAGGGGAAATAATGATGGATATCACTAAGATTGGGACTACAACACTAGGCATAGTTGTTACTACTATCAAGAATATGGACACATCCCTTAAAATTACATAAAAACACATTTTAGTGAAAACTACAGTAGATGGTTGAGTCAAACCACATGCTTTAGTTTTTTGAAGACCAGTCATATCAAAAAAAATTGTCCAACAAGGTCAAAGGCACCCAACTCAAAGTTCAACAAAGGAAAAGAGAAGGTAGATGTTGAACACATCAGAGGAGAGATGAATAAAACATGGAAGAAGAAATATGGAGACAACATATCCAATGGAGGGATCACTTCACATAAAAGGTCAAGTGGTCACACTTCATCCAACTAAGCAAAAGAACGTACGTGGGACTGATATACTAATCTTTATCATACATCAGTTCCAAGATAAGTAAGTACTCAAAAGGAGAGATCAACATGAATAGAGATGCAAAGTTAAAATTTAAAGTGCAATTGAGTTGCCTTTAGATGTTGAGTAAAGATCTAGTACATGTTGAGTTGTCTACCAAAAATAGTAGAGACTAGGTAGTTAGTTGAAACCAAGTTGGTAGTGGATGCCAAGCAAAGGGAAATTTTAGTTAAAGTTGAGTATGGGAAACTTTGGTATATACTGAGTGGTGAAAAGCCAATGGAAGCAAAGTAAAGAAGAATTGCTTAAGGGGCTGAGTGGATAGTTGTAAATGCACTAACCATTAAATGCTATGAAATAAGGGTATATGATCACATTTTGAATCATTTTTTCACCATCGGGAGCAAAAGAGTAGAGACGAGAAGAGAGCTTAATGATTTCCAAGTAGTGTTCCAAGCATTTGAGCAAATTTCTACACAAATTTAGCATAATTTCTTCAAATCCAAGGTATTTCTACCAGTGTCGAGCTACACAGTTTCAAAATTTCTTTGTGTTGAAACCCTAGATTACACAAATGGCCTCTAGTTCTAGGAAACCTTAGGAGAAAGAGATATTTGAAGTTCAACTAGTGTCAAATGAAGTTAAGCAACTTGATTTTTGACCTATCCCTAAAGTTGCTTACAAGAACAACCTAACTGGAGCCGTATTCATAATTCCTCCTAAAGTAGTAATGGTACAAGATGTTAGGAGATGTTATAATTGTAAGATAGGAGCTATTGGAGACATGGAAATTAGGGAGGCATATCATAGATTGTGTGAAAATAGAGTCTTGAAGGAAGAATATCAAATCATTGAGAGGAAGGACTTAACCTATGCCCTAAAGTTTTCTACTATTTTTAAAGCTAAATGGATCAGAATTGTGTTAAGTAGGATTCATGATGGAAGTTTGTAGTTAGAAGATGGCCTAGTCAAAATATCAAAAAGGATTGTTTAGAGGGTAACAAGGTATCCAACCCTTGATTAGCCTTAGACCCTAAGAAGTGACTCCAAAGAAGCCATTGAGAAGAATACTAGAGCCAAATGGAACAAGAGAGGAATGAACATAGATACTATTAAGGATCCTCTTGTTGATTTTGTTGTCAAAGTCATTTCCCACAAGTTTTACCAATCTAGTAGACTCAACAGTGTACCATGTATTGTAGTGGATGTTGGCTATAAAATAGTTAAAAAGGATCATACTTATGATCTAGCAGAACTATAATTATAACAAATCAATGAAAATATTGGAGCTATAAGAAGAACAAAGGTAGGCCAATGTAAATTTTGTGCAATTTTGATTTGTATATTTTTCTATGTACAGAATGAATTCCTATCTTTTGGAAAGTTAGCTAGAAGACAAATAGGTCCATTGTAGCCCAAGTGAATGAATATATTGAACAAATGGGGGGAAATTTTGAGACATTAATGACTAGTTATTACACCTACATTGATTACACCTACATCCAAGAAGCCATACCAAGGGTAAGATGGCCTAGACCTCTTGGATATGAGATAAACATTGATGAGGTATCTGTAGCAATAGCAACATTGTTAGCAGAAGAAGTAGATATGAGTGTCCCACATTTTGACAAATATGATGTGGTGATATCCAAGGTGGATATGGAGCTAAAAATAGCTTCTACACTTAAGAAAAATGACAAACTAGTGAAGAAGCTTAAAGAAAAACTTGGAGAAGGCATAGTAGAGGCAGAGGAGGAAGATGAAGAAGAATAGGAGCAAGGGCCACTAGCATTAACCCAAGAAATGAGTGAAGATGTTGAAGAAGAAGAAAGTGTCAAGAAAGAAGAGAAAGTCCCTAAGGTAGAGCCTAAAAAGAGGAAAGCACAAAAGTAGCCTGCTACATAGCCAAAAGAGAAAAAGAAGGCTAAGCTAAGCCCAGCCAAGCCTACCACAAGGGTAGATAAAAGAGCTAAAAAAAAGGTAGCCAAGGAATAGGAAAAGAAGAAATCTACAAAACAAGGAGGGCCAGTAGAGAAAAAGAGAACAAAATATGTAGCACCTCCAGAGTCAGATGAGAAGAGGATAGAATATGATGATAATGAACAATTCAAAGTGGTAAGTCACACCACTAAATTTGACTTAGAAAATATTTGTGACAATATTAGAGACAATGCATAATTGTCTTGATTGAAAATTATTGATTTCAATAAGTTAAGTAGAGAGGAGTAAAACATAGTGGAAGAATCAATTTACACTATGATGGCCAAGTTCAAGAATACTCTACTTGAACTTGATAATACTATGCCTAAGGAGCTATAGGAATTATTGCCAAAACATGGAGTAAGAAATAAGAGTCAACATTGGCTCGTTTGATTATTGACCTCATAAAAGCTCAAATAAGCAAGAAAAGTAAGAAACATGGGAGCAAGTTTGCACCCAAATACAAAGCCTTCAACATTTTACAAAATAAAATTGAAGATGTTGTAAAGAATTCCACAAAAATGTGGAAATTGATTTATGGGTTGACTACAATGAAGGAAGGACAAGAAGATCCCTTGGAGGGAAGAAATAATGATTAGGAAGAAGAGGAAAATGAAAAGGAAGAAGAAGGAGAGAAATAAAAGGAATAAGTTGCAATGGAGAAGGAAACACAAAAGGGTGACATGGCAACAACTGAGGAGCAGCAATAGGAATAGAATGTGCAAGACACACAAATGCCACTACCTAGTCCTCCACATGCAATATCTACATCTGCAGAGACAATTATTGTGAAGGATTTTCCTAACACCTCTGGTCAAAACATTAACCCATTAACTGTAGAGGATCTCAAAAAGATCCTTCAACAAACTACTTTACAAGCACAATTATGTACTAATCCAGTCTTGGTGAGTGTAGAAGAACTTTAGAAGGTAGTAGCTAAGATAACCAAGGTAAAGGTGAATCCACAAGAGCCACCTTCACAAACCCCAATAGCTACAAGTGGACAACCACACGAGCAACAAGCACAAGATTTATTTTCTAAGGTTGATTCCATAGTTATAGTATCTTCAATTACCAAGAAGCAAGCAAAGGAGCAAACAACATAGAAGGATACTTCTTCTCTTATAGCACAAAGTCAAGGTGCACCTCCTCTGATTGCAATAAGTGATCAAAGCATAACTAAAGAAGACAAGGAGGAGAGCCCTAAGGAGAAGGAACAAGAGGCAATCCAAACATTAGTCAATTTGCCTACTATAGGGACTCCTACTAGAACTACATAGCAGTTGAGCACTGATGTAGTACCACTACAAATATTTGTACCAGGCTTGAGCTCTACCAAGGTAGCATGGGTACTTCACTATGGAGACCCTAAACTTGATGAGGAAATTGTCATACCAAGCTATGACTATAAAACAATGAACATAGAATAGATCAATGAAGTGCAAGAGGCACTAGAGAAGAAAAAGAAGCAAGAGATTCTTAGGAATGAGTATAGACAAAGGCAAGCACTGATTGAAATCAAAGACATCTTTCTTGATGCATTCAACTTGCAAGTACCTAATGAGATAAAGCCCATCATGGAGCAAATATCCAACATAGTGGACCAGGTACAAAATGAAGACCTAGACACCAATGCTAAATTGCTTGAATGGTTTGAGAAGTTTCAAATGAAGATAAATGAGAAAATATCTAGTGAGATAGCACTGTCACAAGTAGAACTAGCAAAGAAGGTCAAGAAGGTGAAAATAGTACTTGAGAACATATTCTCATTGTACTTCAAACTATGTGATTCCTCATATTTCACACAAGAAACAAGCTAGAGGATATTGAGCTTGGAAATGAACCTCAAAGTATCTAGCACATAGCTACCAAGGAATCCAGCTCAAAGTGAGAAACATTTTGCTACAACACTTCACACACAAAAGGAATTAGTTGTACTCATAGTATATGAGGCTAACACCAAGGCCAATTTGATAGAGATATAGTCTTCTATAACCCCACACATGGAAGTTTTGTATAAAGAGATAGCCTATGCAAAAAATGTTTTGAAGAAAGATCCCAATCTTTCTACATTAGAAATAGCCATCCAACATAAAGCACTGGAAATTGCATTAGATAATTGGGATGTTGCTTTGAAGATTATTATGGAGGTAAATAAATCATTTTTGGCTAAATATTCAATTCATTCATAGAACCCTTTGAGATAAGTGTCAAAAAGAGGGAGAAATAAATTTTGAGGTAGATAATAAATTGGAGACAGATAATAACCCAAAGGGGGAGATAATTAAATTTTGAGTTTTGAGAAGATAAAGCCAAAAGGATAGAAAAATTGCAAGGGAAGATATGTGAACGAAACAGAGCAGATAGAAATAGAGTAGACAAGGAAAGGAATTACAAGGCAGAGATAAAGAGTATCAGCATGAGACCAATTTAGCATGAGGGATTTTGGATATAGAAATGACACATCAGCTCAGGGGGAGTTCCAAGTTTTTGAGGTATATAGTCTTCTACAAAATTTTGAACAAATTTTTGAAGTTTTGTACATATGCCGAACAAGTTGTATATTATACTCATTAGAGATCAAATTTATAATGTTTAGTTAAGTTTTTTTGACACTCACATCAAAGGGGGAGATTGTTGGTCTCAGATTGGTTTTGACAATTGAGTGTCAACACACTTAAGAAAATTCTAAGGTTGATGTCGAGTATAATATAGATACCAAGCTATAGTATGTGCCAAGCCAAAAATTCAACAGGTGTCGAGTGAACTTCAGGTGCCAAGCAAGTATAAGGTGTTAAGGGACAATTGATGCCGAGTCAATATATGCGCCAAGAAAAGTATAGGAGTAGAGTAAAGTATAGATGTTGATCAAGTTATAGTTACTATAGGATCTGAGCAAGACAAAATTCTATATGTACCGAGCATCAGTAATTAGTAAGTGCTGAGTAACACAGAATCAACATATGAGTTTGTGCCTTCACAAACTCAGATGTAAACTATTTTTGAGTTGACTCAAAATGAATCTTGAAGGATCTAAAAGATAAGATCAAATCTATTACATTCCCTATGCAACTAGCATGCAGCCAATCAGAAAAATGGAGAAAGCATGCAACCAATAAGAAATATGAAAGAATTGAGTGGGAAAAGATGAATGAATTTTGATTGTAGATTCATACCTAACCCTAAATCTCAAAAACCTTTATAAGGAGATCAAAACCCCATTATTGAGTGTTGAATGAAAGAGAAAGAGGTCATGTGGAATGCATGAGTGAAGGTTAGCAAAGTTTTAAGGGGTGTAAGGACTTAGAGGAAGAGCAACACTGTAGAATCAAGTTGATTAGAATAGAGTATTAGTACTATACATAAAGAATTATCAGATTAGGAAGGACCATATCAAATTGGACAGATCAAGGGTCTAGAATCAACAATTAAAGATTGTAAGTCATCAGATCAAGGCATTCTACTAAACTTTCTAACCATTGTATTAGGAGAATGAAAATCCTATGATGATAGGTTGGCTTAACAACTATATTGTAGATCCTTAATAGGGTAACATTCCAAGTTAGTGTTTGTAAATCCTCTAACTAGATCACTTTTAACAGGGTGAAAAGCCTTTAATAGGGCATGCCTTTCATAGGGTAGACCATTGATAGTGGTCAAACTTTGTAACCTTAATCGGTTACATATTGTTGCAGCGATAATTTGTGGGTGTCATCCCCACCCTAGTTTTAACTTCTCATTTTGGAGGGTTTCTGGGTGACCAAAATCTTGTGTTATCTATTTTCATGCATGTCTTTACTTTCATGTTAATTAGATTTGTTAAATGCATGTGAATAATCTCAATTAAAATTTTCAGATGTTAAAGTTTGTTACTTTTGATTCACCCCCCACCCCCACCTAGAAGTAAATCTTCCCACTTGTAAATTCCAACATAATAAACATAAGACATCTTGAGAAAATTCATAAAAATCCTAAAATGTCATGAAAATTTTGATAAAAATCATTAAATGTCTTGAAAAAACCTTCAAACATCATAAAATGTCTTGAAATAAACCTTAAAAGTCATAAAATTTCCTAGAGAAATGAGTAACACAAAACCACAAAATATCCTAAAAATCCTAAACATCAAAAAACCCACCACAAACTTGCAATAAGCCTTATAAATATTCACTATGGATAATCACCCCTTCTGCTTAAAGACTCACACTTTCATAGACTAAAACTCAAAACACTACACTTAAATGACAATCACACTATTAGGGCAATGTGAATTGACACTCAATCCAACTTGTCACTATAAACCAAACCAACAATCCGACCTATCACGTTGTCAATTTGTCAAACACTCTCTGAAGACCTAAAACACTAAAAAAGAAAGTAATAATTGAAAAGAATAGTTTTTTTCTCACATTTTTTAGTGAGTTATTTATTTTATCTTTTTCTTTCTTTGATCATGTTTCTATGCCACTCAATGATATCAACTAATTTATGAGAGTGGTTGGGATGGTTCAGGGTCATCTTTTGTTTTGTCTGTTCAATGTACCTTTGAGAGTCTTAGGCATGTATATATGCCTCAAGAAGGAAAAGGTCATTTTCTATCTTTTTTGTGCTTTTTTATACAAAAGGTTTTCATTTTTACTTTGGACATTTATGTCATAATGTGTTGCATTATATTTTCCATATCAAAATGAAGCTCCATTGACATAGAGTGGACTTTATGAAAGCTAAAGTCCTCACCTCATACTAACTAGTCCTCATATCATCTCATTCACTACCACCACATTTATGCACTCCACTACACTAAAATCATCTTCATCCTCCATTCTTTCATTCTTGCATAATCATACACTATCTATCAAACTTCCATGGCTTTCTACCAAGTCTAGCTTAAATTTGACCCATGTTTGACCAAATTTGACCTAGGTTTGACTAATTTTGACCACATTTGACCTTTTTTCACTATTTTTACCTATTTTTTGACCTCTTTGTAGATTTTTGAACATGCACACCAAATTTTGGGTCATTCTGAGTTCATTTGCATTGTTTTGACTCTCTGCCTAACTACCTATTAACATCCTACCAAGTTTGACATAGGTTTGACCGAATTTGGAAATAGTTGAACATTTTTGACTAATTTTACCCATTTTTGACATATTTCTATTATTTTGTGCATGCACACAAATTTTTGGCCTATTCCTAGTCCAATCGGACTAGTTTTGGCCCTAGAGTATCTTGGGGTGCAGTTGGGCTTCCCAACAATGCACAGGGTGCACTTGGTCATACTAAGGCACACTTGGTCATCTTAGGGTGTACTTAGAATGACTAAGTGCACCATCTACATACTTGGGTACATTTTGGGTGCACTTGGGGTAGTTGGATAACCATTAATGCTCTTGAGGCTCTAATTGAACCCTATTTTGCAATCTGGAACCCATAACATTTGTGTTTGAGCTCCAATTTTTTATCCATCAGTTGCTATGGATTCATCTCTTTATTTTAAAAAAAATTGACCTATCATTTTCATTATTTGGTAAATTTATTAAAGGGTCACCCATATATATCACCCCTACTAGGGCATTTTTTTATGGCTTTTTCATTAGTGTTCTCTGACACAATGCTCTAAATCATGTTGTATCAAATAGGGGAAAAATGTAGATGATCAAACATGGTTTACATCTAATATTTAATGAATTTTTCATACTAATTCATCCCATTTTCTCATTTCACCAATTTTTATCTTTTGGCCAACTTAATTATCATTTAATTATATTTTGACAATATCCTTCATCATTCATATACCCTTTCAAGTCCATTGCAGATCTTTTCAGAAATGGTTCCTATTTTAACCAAACTTTCTAGAGTCAACCTAAAATTATTTCAAAAGAATTATAATCATCACAAATCATCCCATAATCATCCCATATTATCCCTAACCAACCAGAAACATGTATATCTAAAATCAATCATCATCTATCAAATCCTAGACATTTTCATGTCGCTTAGTGCCCTAGCTATTGGAATTCTTTAGAATAACTAAGAGGGGGGTGAATTAGTTATCCAAGTTCTAGATATACAAATAAAACTTTTCACAACTTGGTGAACCCATATCCATTAAAAAAAAATTATCATGCACTCATTCATTAGATCATACAATCACTTAAACTTTTAGGTTACTATCAAATCAACTTTGTAGAAATGCAAGCATGAAACATAATAGATTCAATGACACATTTGACACAATGATTTAATGTTGAAATCCAATTTTTTAAAAACCACTAGTAACATGCTACTCATTCTCACTCTTTTGAAGTGATGCCCTATGAAAGGCCAACCTCATTAAAGGTTACAATGCACACTGTCAAATGTGACCTGGTTAAAGGATTTCAATCACCTTGTTAGGACTGAGTCTTGTTAGAGGACTTTAGATCATTCACTTGGAATTTCATCTAGTTAAAGGATTTACAAATGACTATTAGGTCAACCTTAATCCAAAGGATTTAGCCTAGACTAGTTCAATGATTAGAATGTAACAATAAACCTTAAGCTTTCTTTCTTTGCTTACCAATGGAATCTCTTCTCTTAGGTCACTGAATGAAGCAATACCCTAGACTCCTTGTCTTCCTTAGGTTCTCACACATCACAACCTTTTCTTTTGACCAACCATCTCTATAAATAAAAAATTAAGATCTTTTGTCATTCAACCTCCATCATCCATTTTAGGGTTACATTGGATTAGGTAGGATTCAATGAATTTTTCCATCATTTTATTTTATTCCCTTCTAAAAACTTCTTCTTCAATCCTCTTTGAATTCAAGTCAAAATGGTTCATCTTGAATTCTATGCCACTAGCTCATCAAGCTTATCATCCATATGGTTCATAATCCAAGAAATCAAACTTGTTAGCCCAGATTCATCAAATTCACAATCTTTCTCATAATGATGACACTTGGTATTAACTTGCTTCTGATGCTCAACAGATATTGTGTTTCCTAGCATCCACTATCAAAACACTCGACATGAACTAAAATTTACTGGTGCTCATTATCAACTAAACTTTACTCAACTTACACAGCATCACTTGACTTACAATAAAATTGACTTTTCTTAGCTCCAACTAATTTTTTTCTTAGCTTACACTAACTTTTCTCGACACCTACTGTGCAAATTGTTAAACATGGTAGACACAAATCATTTAACTTGTTCTTCTAAATGTAATCAATGTATCCATTCTTTAAACCTTAAGTAGATTATCAATGCACTATAATATCAGTGTCTTAACTAATTTGTACTCCTTTTCCATATCATAACTCAACTTTTCCACTAGGTGCTATTGTTACCTCATTTGATCAAATCCTCTTCATCAATAAAACAAATGATAGTACTAAAATCATCTAAGAAATTATCTTACCAGCAAGTAGTAGGTTTGACATCAATGACAAAACAATGATTGAAATTTATACTCATACTTGTATCAATCTATTTTCAACAATCTCCCTCTTTGGCATTGATGACAAACCAAACTAACCAAACAGAATCAGTTTAACCAACAAAATACCAAAAGGAAACTAGTTCCTTGTATCGAAATCTCTCCCTCTATTAGCAACTTTCATCTTCTAAATAGATTACAAAAATATTTTTTTTTGATCAATAGACAATTAATTAGTTCATCCTTATGGCTCCATATGGATCACTTATTATATCTCCTTTGACATTAACTCCTTTTTACTAGGTATTCCATGATTCTTTTGTGTTTTCTTTCATCTTCCTTTTCTTTTAACAACAATATCTCCCTCAATAGTTAGGATTTCTCCCTCAGTAGTCAGGATTTCTCCCTTCAATAGTGAGGATTTCTTCCTCTTTAAAAATAATGTCAAAGACTTGTCATCTTAATATGCAGATTTGAACATTTTTAGGTACTCCCTCTATCACTTAGTTTGTCACTAATTTATAACTCCATCTCTTTGATTTCTTTAGGTAACTCCTAAAGTAAGATCCACTACATCAATGTATTACATATGCCAATTAGCTTGTTTGATATAGGACATTTCTCATGCTTCTTAGATAGCCTTTGCAAAAGTTTTCAATATCTCCTTTACATATTTTAATTGATTGGTGTATATACCATATTTCATTTGATGTACTTGCAAACCCACAAAGAACTTGATCTCTCCAAACATAGAAATCTCAAATTCTTTCTTCATTTTGTTTGTAAAAGCCTTACATAAAGTAACTTGACCTACAAATATGATATTATCAACAAAAATTTTAGATAGTAAAATACCTTTTCCTTTCTCTACTTCAAGTATAGATTGTTGTTATCATCAATCCTCTCAAATACAATCTTCAAAAGATAATTATGAAGCCTTTCATACCATGCTCTTAGTGCTTTCTTCAAACCATATAAAGCTTTTTGTAGTCTACATACCATTTTTTTTTTGTTAGCATCAACAAATCCTTTTTGTTGTTCTCTATAAACCTCTTCCTCTAATATACCATTTAAAAATGCAGATTTAACATCCATTTGGTAAACTTTGAAACCTTTGTATGCAGAGTAAGCAAGTAGAGTTCTTACCCCTTTTAGTCTTGTAATAGGAGTGAATGTTTCTCCATAGTCTATCCCTTCTTCTTGTGCATTTCCTTAACAAACTAATCTTCCCTTGTTCCTTGACTTCACCATTTTCATTTAACTTATTTTTGTATACCCACTTGGTGCCAATAAATTTTTTGTCTATTGGTCTAGGAACTAGAGTCCATGTCTTATTTTCTCACTTTGTTCAATCTCTTCTTTCATGGATTTACTCTAGTCCACATCTTCTAAGTCATCTTTCACTATTTTAGGTTCATGCATGCTAAGAAAACATGTATCATTTCTCAAATTGTTCCTTGTCACTAGTCTATCATCTTTATCTCCAATGGTTGTTTAGTAGGCTGATGTCTCTTGACATACTTAGACAATCTTGGTTTTTCTCTATTTTCCTCATTTGGTCTCTCAACTTCTGAATCACTATGTACATCTTTGTTAGGTAGTTCAACATCTCTTTCACGTACACTAATCTGAAAAAAAGAATGTGCCTCAACTTCATTATGCTACTTGGCACTTGAATGTAGCTTAGTTACTGAATGCAACTTGGCATTCATAGTATGTGACTCGGTAATAACTAGAAATTGATGTTAGTTTGCAACTTGATTTACAACATCTTCATCAGCAGGCATACCTTCATAAAAGTATACAAATGATTTGTATTCTTTTGGTTCCTTCATAGGTTCAGCCTCCTGTAATTTTGCATATTCATCAAATTTCACATTTGCACTTTCCATAACTTTGTTAGTGTTAGTACTTAAAAACTTATAAGATTTACGTCTTGTAGAATAACTAAGGAATATATCTTCTTCAATTTTTGCATCTAATTTACCATTCCTAAAATCTTTGAGAATATAACACTTTCTTCCAAATACCTTAAAATATTTTATATTGGGTGAGTATCCATACCATAATTCAAAAGGTGTTGAATGAGTATGAAATGTCCCTTTACTGATTTTTTTATGATATTTCCAGCCTCAAATCAGAACTTTAAAATCAAACAACCAATATTACAAAGATCTGCCAATTTCCCAATAAAACCCAAATCGGGTATGTCCAAACTAGTGCCAAAAACTTCACAACTTCACAAATTATTAATAAATTTGAAAATGGACATTTTTACAGAAATTTTAGCATCATAACAGCCTAAAAAATGAAATTTCCAGATTTTTATAGCCTTTACACAACAGCTCACAAATGTAGGGCAAAACTATGCTCAATCGGGCTCCCGAAATTAACACAAAAATGCCTGAAAACACCACAAAAACACTCATAAACTATCTCATAAGTTTAATCATGACCCAATACATATATTCAGCTCTATTTTAACATCATAAAGTCTGAAATATAGCAGCAAACCAAACTGATATGAAACACTCAACTGAAAACTCAAACTCAAACCAAAAACAACCCCGAAAACACCCAAATCGACACTATTCAGCACAAAGGCAAACTCTGTATGAGCATGCACATGGAATGGCTTCAAACTCCCATCCTTAGCCTTCCTGGAAACTTGCAAACTCCCATTCTTGGGTCTCCTTCTCCATAGGTTTGGCAGCCTCTGAAGAACAACAAGAAAATTAGCAAGAATCAAGATGTAGAATGAGCCCAAAATGCCTCCAAACCCCTTTTAAAGAGGGCATAACCCTAACTCACATCCAAGAGGGGTAATAAAATATAATTTAATAATAATTTTTATTTATTAGTCCATTGGTTTCCAAAGATTAGCCCCTTTTTTCAAAATTTCACCTTTTTGGGGCCTGCTTGCCTTAACAAAGTTTTTTTTTTTTTTAATTATTTGAATAGGGGACATGACAAGTCCTCCCCTCCCAAATATTGCTTGTCCTCAAGAAATGAAGGTTGGAATTCTCAAGAATATGTGCTCCTTCCCAAGTTGCATCCTCTAGTGGTAATCATTTCCATTTGACCAAATGCTCTATGATGCTCCTATTTCTCAACCTTTTCTCTCTTGTATCCAAAATCTCTTCTGGTATCAAAACTAATTTTCCTTCATCATCAAGAGGTGGTAATTCTATAGGTACTATGGTTTGCTGGCCTAGAACCTTATTTAAGCAAGATACATGAAAAATATTATGTATTTTGCTGTTTGGTGGGAGCTCCAATTCATAACCTACCTCTCCTACCTTCTTGATGATTTTATAAGACCCATAGAACTTTGGCTTGAGTTTCTCTGCCCCACTTCTCTTCAAGGTGCTTTGCTTATATGGCTGCAACCTAACAAATACCAAATCTCCCACCTCAAAAGATCTTTCAATCCTTTTCCTGTCAGCATATATCTTTTGTTGGTTTTGTGCATGTTGTAGATTATCCTTGAGGGACCTTATTATGTCTTGGCTTTGCTTGATGAAATCACTTGCTACGGGTACTCTGCTATCGAAAAGTATTAGATCAACAAAGGAAAGGGCATCATAACCATAAAAAGCACGAAAAGGAGGCATACCAATAGACATGTGATGAGATGTATTGTAACAATACTCCCCTAGGTGTAACCATTTCACCCAAGCATGTTGTTGATTTGAAACATAGTTCCTCAAATATCCTTCTATCCATTTATTAACTATCTATGTTTGTCCATCTATTTGAGGGTGATAGCTAGTACTGGGAGTGAGTTCAGTTCCTGCCAAATGAAAGAGCTCCTTCCAAAAAGAGCTGAGGAATCTACTGTCCTGGTCACTAACAATGTTTCTAGGCAAACCATGTAATCTTAAAATTTCCTTGAAGAACAATTCGGCCACTTGTGATGCCTTGAAATCAGATGTGATAGGAAAGAAATGTGCATACTTAGTTAGTCTATCTACCACCACATATATGCAATCCTTACCTTGAACCTTGGGCAACCCAGTGATGAAATCTATAGAAATACTTTCCCATTTTTGTTCGGGAATAGGAAGTGGCTGCAACAACCCTGCAGGAAAATTTTGCTCACTCTTGCTTTGTTGGCATACCATACATTCCTTAATGTGTTTAAGGACATCCTCCTTCATACCCTTCCATGAAAACCGCTCTCAAATTTGCCTGTATGTCTTGAAGTATCCCTGGTGACCAGCCAAAGGTGTGTCATGAAAGGCCCTCAATATCCTCTCCTTAGTTTTTGACCCTGGCACTAAGAAGATCCTGTTCTTGTAATAAATCAATTCATCAACAACCTTGTACCTGTTATCATCCACTAACTTATCCAAAATCTTGGTGGCAAATGAATGTTTAGCATACTCTAAAATTATGGAGACTTTCCAATCAACAGAGATAGATGATAAGGAACACAAAGTGGGCTTTCTTGAGAGAGCATCATCAACCACATTATTCTTTCCTTTCATGTATTCAATATCAAAATCATAAGCTTGCAATTTGCTTACCCATTTTTGTTGATGATCATTCAAATCCCTTTGGTTCAAGAAGAACCTGAGGCTATTATGGTCTGTCTTTACAATGAATCTCCCACATACCAAATATTGTCTAAACTTATGAAGTGCATGCATGATTGCCAACATTTCCTTATCATAGATGGAGTACCCTTTCTCTGATTGATTTAATTATCGACTCTCAAATGCTATTGGATGTCCCCTTTGCGTTAGGACAGCCCCTATACCTTCAACATTCAACAACAAAAGGTAAAGAGAAATCTGGAATTGCAAGCACAGGGCATGAACTCATTACCTCCTTAAGCTTATCAAATGTTTTTTGTGCCTCTTCTGTCCAAAAAAAAGCTCCTTTCTTTGTCATATCAGTCAAGGGGGCAGAAAGCTAAGAAAATCCCTTGGAAAATCTCCTATAGTAGCTACACAACTCGAAGAAACCTCTCAACTATGTAAGATTAGTGGGTGGAGGCCAATCCAAAATTGCCTGAATTTCTTGTTGATCAACCTGTACTCCTTTAGAGCTTATAATATGTTCCAAATATAGGATCTCTGTCAAACCAAACTCACATTTAGATAGCTTAGCATAGAAGGATTGCTGCTCCAAGATTCCCAAAACAGTGTCTATGTGCTTTAGATGCTCTTCTCATGTTTTACTGTATATCAAGATATCATCAAAAAATACCAAAACAAATTTTCGAAGATGCTGACTGAATACCTTATTCATAAAAGTTTGGAATGTTGCAGGTGCATTAGTGAGTCCAAATGGCATAACAAGAAATTCAAAGTGCCCATAGTGACATCTGAAAGCAGTCTTTTCCACATCTTCACTCCTCATTCGGATTTGATGGTAGCCTGATCTTAAGTCAATTTTTGAGAAGTATATAGCACCATGTAACTCATCAATGAGTTCATCTATGCGTGGTATGGGATAGCTATTTTTTATGGTCTTCTTGTTTAGAGCCCTGTAGTCTATACACATTCTCATTGTACCATCTTTTTTCTTGACAAGTACCACAGATGATGCAAATGGACTAGAGCTAGGCCTTATGAATCCCATGTCCAGGAGTTCTTTAATAGTTTTTTCAATTTCTTCCTTATAACCTCTTGGATGGCGGTATGGGGTTGTTATAACTAGTTTGGCACCCTGTTCTAACTCTATAACATGCTCAAAACCTCTATCTGGTGGTAATCTTGGAGGCAAATCATTGAAAACTATACTATGCTTATCAAGAATATTTTGAATTTCAAAATGGAAATTACCTTGATTCTTCGGAGAGCTTGTTGGTTGGATTATGACTCCTGCTGCCCATGTTACTTGTCCTCTTCGAAAAGTCCTCTCCATCCTCTTTACAGAGACCGCCTTAGGTGCTCCATTCGATAACCCTCTCAATATGGCTTGTTTCCCATTGGAATGAAATTTAAAATCCATAGTTTGATGGTTCATGTAATAGCCTCCGATAGAGTGCAACCATTGAACACCCAATACAAGATCTGTCTCCCCAATACCAACCACATAGAAGTCATCACATAACTCATAATCTCCTAAGGTCATCTTGAGTTGTTTCACCACCCGTGTGCAAGGCATAGTGAATCCATCAGCTACAGTAACATTGAATCCCTCAAAATATTCTTCTTTAAGCCCTCTTTTCATGACAAATCCCTCATCAATAAAATTGTGAGTTGCCCCACTATCAAGAAGAACACTCAACCTTTGCCCTGCTAGTACCCCTCAAATTCGGAAGGGATGGTATCTTGGGACTCCTGATAATGCTGCTAAAGTGCCATCCTTGCTGATTTCTTTTACTTTCTCTTCTTCTACCTCCTCCTTAGTATCATGAAATTCCTCATGCTCATCTGAATCAGATTCTGAAGAAACTTCAATATAGTGCACTTGACCTTTCCCCAAACATCTGTGTCCTGGAACCCATGGTTCTCTACAAGTAAAACAAAGCTTTTTCCTTCATAATTCACTCCTAGTCTCTTCATCTACCTTCTTTTTTTCCACATTTGTCACATCTTTTGGTGGTAGTGTTGGGAAAGTCTTTTTCTGAAAATTTCCCTTATGTTGCCAAAGATTTGGG
Source organism: Cupressus sempervirens (assembly GCA_028749045.1). Taxonomy (NCBI): domain Eukaryota; kingdom Viridiplantae; phylum Streptophyta; class Pinopsida; order Cupressales; family Cupressaceae; genus Cupressus; species Cupressus sempervirens. The sequence continues at coordinate 656,004,608 of CM053788.1, forward strand.
GGTTTTTGATTAGTGATTGATTTCATAGGCACGCAAGTTTCAAGTTGCAAGCTTCTTTTGATAGCTTCCTATAAGGTTGAGGGTGAGAAAGCCTTAACCAAACCCTTAACAGAATCTTCTAAACCATCAAGAAAAAAATAAATGATCCTCTTTTCACTCATATCAGGTACCATAACAGCCACTTTTTGAAATTCTTCTATATACTCATTAACTGATTTGGTTTGCTTCAACTTTGACAATTCTTTAAAGTACTCTTTATCATCCTTGAGGTCAAATCTATCTATCACCCTTTGACTGAAATCTTCAAATGTAGTTACCTGATCGTGACCTTGAGTAGTCATTCCATGATACCACCAATCATAGGCTGCATCTTCCAAGTGTAGACTTGCAAATTGAATAGCATCACTCTCTTTCATGGGGTTAAGTGTGAAGAAAGTTTGTAATTTTTGTAGCCATGCTCTAGCTAAAATTTTATTTGTTCGATCAAAAGTAGGTGTTGTAAACTTTCTTATTTTATTTTTGAGCTCTCTTCCACTTGTGTCATGCTCCCTCCTGTTCTCTTTCTTGGGCATCAAAGCGTTCATCATATCCACATATTCTCTAAAAGGAACTGAACTACGAAAGTCATCATCTAAGCCATTGTAAGTAGCTCTTAATGTAATCAAATTACCTGTAACCTCTTCCACTGGATTAATGGCTGGATTTGGTACTGGTGGCTCATCTGCAGGCAAGAAAATAGATTTGGTTGATTTAGATGGTGTGGATCTCCCATTTCTTGGCTCCTCTAAAGTGCTCCCTTTCTCATTAATAGATGCAATTCCTTGTAATTTTTCTATCAATATTCGCAAAGCCTCTCTAGTTTCCACCAAACCATCCACTGTTTGCTTCTGAGTATTTTGGATGTCTTGGAAGAATTTCTTTGCCATCTCATCTGGATCAGCCATACTTTTTTCTTCCTTAGATTTTGTACTTTTGCTTTCAACTGGGGGTTTGATCAAAATTTCTTTATTCTTTTCTCGCTGCAAATATCTTTTTTCTCTTTCACTTAGTTGCATGCAATCATAAAATATGACATGCAAGATCTGGGTAGTTATCAAAACTTGACATGCAAGATCTGGGTAGTTGTTAAAACTGACATGCAACTTCTACAAACCCTCAGGCTGGCAAGATCACGGCTCTGATACCACTGAAATGTCCCTTTACTGATTTTTTTATGATATTTCCAGCCTCAAATCAGAACTTTAAAATCAAACAACCAATATTACAAAGATCTGCCAATTTCCCAATAAAACCCAAATCGGGTATGTCCAAATTAGTGTCAAAAACTTCACAACTTCACAAATTATTAATAAATCTGAAAATGGACATTTTTACAAAAATTTGAGTATCATAATAGCCTACAAAATGAAATTTCTAGATTTTTATAGCCTTTACACAACAGCTCACAAATGTAGGGCAAAACTATGCTCAATCGGGCTCCCGAAATTAACACAAAAATGCCTGGAAACACCACAAAAACACTCATAAACTATCTCAAAAGTTTAATCATGACCCAATACATATATTCAGCTCTATTTTAACATCATAAATTCTGAAATACAGCAGCAAACCAAACTCATATGAAACACTCAACTGAAAACCCAAACTCAAACCAAAAACAACCCCGAAAACACCCAAATCGGCACTATTCAGCACAAAGGCAAACTCTGTATGAGCATGCACATGGAATGACTTCAAACTCCCATCCTTAGCCTTCCTGGAAACCTGCAAACTCCTGTTCTTGGGTCTCCTTCTCCACAGGTTTGGCAGCCTCTGAAGAACAACAAGAAAATTAGCAAGAATCAAGATGTAGAATGAGCCCAAAATGCCTCCAAACCCCTTTTAAAGAGGGCATAACCCTAACTCACGTCCAAGAGGGGTTAATAAAATATAATTTAATAATAATTTTTATTTATTAGTCCATTGGTTTCCAAATATTAGCCCCTTTTTCCGAAATTTCACCTTTTTGGGGCCTGCCTGCCTTAACAAAGTTTTTTTTTTTTTTTAATTATTTGAATAGGGGACATGACAGAGTACCTTTCTGAACTTGCACATAGTTCAAGGTATGGAGTGCTATACTTACAACTTCTCTCCATAATTTCAAAGCAACATTTGTCTCGATCATGTGTGTCCTAGCATAGTCCATTATAGACCTATTCCTCCTTTCAACAATTTCATTTTGTGGAGGGGTCTTAGGAGCATATGTCTATCTTTTGATTCCTCTATCATTATAAAACATTTCAAATTCATTTGATGTAGAATCTCCTGCTCTATTAGATCTCAAACATTTTACACTTTTACCTATTTCCTTATTAGCTCTTGCTAAGTACCACTTAAATATTTGGAAAGCATCAAAATTTTATTTCAAAAAATAGCTATCATCATTACAGAATAATCATCAACAAATAGAATAATGTACTTATCTCCTTTGTAGCTTTGCACATCAATTGGTCTGCACAAGTCAGTATGAACAATCTCTAATATTCTTTTAGAGGTATGAGTCTTACTCTTAAAAATTGAATTTGTCATTTTAACTAACTAACATTGTTTGGAAATTATGTTGTCAAGCTTCTTCAACTTAGGAAAACCTCTAACTCTTCTCATGTTACTGATACTAACCAAGTTATCAAAATTAACATGACATAATCTCTTGTACCATAGCCACACATCATCAAATTCTACAATTAAGTAAGTAGCATCATCTATATCAAGGTAGAATTGATTACCTCTAGTTTGATCACCTTTTCCAATTAGTTTTCCATCAATATCATATATCTTAGCAATCTTATTCTCAAACTCAATCTTACAACTTGAATTATTCAATTCTGACACACTCAAAAAATTATCGTTAAGTCCTTCAACAATAATAAGCATTGTCACATAAAATATTTTTTGTGAGTTTGATAGAACTTTTTTCCTTTTGTCAAACAGGGTTCATCATGAACTTACTTTTATCTCTAGTCATGTGATGTGAACACCCACTGTCAATAATACATTTTTCATTCTTGTTCACAAAAGACACCAGTGTAGTTGCCTCATCCTCATTAGATTCAACCATCATTGCAAAATACTAGACTTCTTCATCATCATCATCTGATCCATCTTTTTTTTTCTCTATAGCAATGTAGTAAGACTTTTTTCCTTTTTCCTTGTAATATTCTACTTTTGTACTTGTCTCCACCTCTGTAATTCTTCTTCTCTAGAGATCTAGTAGCAATATGACCAACCTCATTCCAATTGAAACACATGATAGTTAAATTACCTTTGAACTTTCCTTTACCTCTGTAAAATCTCCTTGCTAGTAGTGCTTCAAGTTGTTATACATCCTCCTAATCTATATCACTATCACTGGACACATATTTTACCTTTTTCTTCTTCTTGTCATTAAGTTCCTTAAAATGATAGCTTGGCTTTGAAAGTATCAAAATTAGATGGCTCAAAAATAGTGACCCTACCTACCAAACCTTCAAGAGTCAGATTAGAACATAGTATACATCTTAGTTCTTGTATTGTAGAAACTCTAATAGCATAAATGGGCAATAGTGTTCTCAAAACTTTTCTTAGTACAATCTCATCATCTATCATACCAATAGATCCCCTTATTGCATAGACAATATCCTTTATCCTAGAGAAATATTGAGAAATATTCTCACCTTCTTGCATTCTAATATCATTGAACTTACCTCTAATACTTTTATATTTGGCTCTTAGAACATGTGTATCACCTCCATATATGGTGTGTAGGGAATCCCACATTTTCTTTGCATTATCATAACTCTTGATATCATAAAACTCAACATAACTTAGGGAAGAGGAGTTCTCCAACATTTCCAAATTTTTTTATTTCTTCTATTTCAAATCTTCAGCAATTAGGACTCCAATAGGGTTGACATGCTCAACAACAATGGTGGATTGAGCATGATCCCCAAGACCTCCTAGGTGTAGCTTCATCAAACTTGTCCATGTAGGAAAGTTATCTCTATTAAGCTTGGGTACCTATCTTTTTGACATCTTGGTCTTTTGCTTCTAGTAACTTCAAACTAGTCCTCTTAAGCAGATGGCTTTGATACCAATTGTTGGAATTCTTTAGAATAACTAAGATGGGGGTTGAATTGGTCATCCAAGGTCTAGATATACAAATATAAATTTTCATAACTTAGTGAACCCATATCCATGAAACATTTCACCATGCATGCATTCATTAGATCATACAATCACTTAAACTTGTAGGTTACTGTCAAATTAACTTTGCAAAAATTTAAGCATGACACATAATAGATTCAATAAAAAATTTGACATAATTATTTAACATGGGCACCCAATTTGAAAAAAATCACTAGTAACATGCTACTCATTCTCACTCTTCTAAAGTGATCCCCTATGAAAGGTCAACCTTGTTAAAGGTTACAATGCACAATATTAAATGTGACTTGGTTAAAGGATTTCAATCACCTTATTAGGAGTGAGCCTTGTTAGAGGACTTTAGATCATTCACTTGGAATGTCACTCGATTAAAGGATTTACAAATGAATACTAGGTCAACCTTAATCTAAAATATTTACCCTAGACTAGTACAATGATTAGAAAGTAACAATAAGGCTTGATCTAGTAATAGCTTACAACAAACTTGCAAGTTAGAGATCTCTATTTTAATCCTCTGTTTTGCTTAGCTTTCACACACTTAATATTTACCCTTCAAGAATCCATACCCTTAAGCCTTCTTTCTTTTCTTGTCAATGTAGTCTCTTCTCTTAGGTCACTTAATGAAGCAATACCCTAGACTCCTTATCTTCATTAGGTTCTTGCACATGACAACCTTTACTTCTGACTAGCCATCTCTATAAATAGAAAATTAAGATCTTTTGTAGTTCAACCTCCATCGTCCATTTTAGGGTTAGGTTAGATTAGGTAGGATTCAATGAATCTACCCATCATTTTATTTTATTCCCTTCTAGAAACTTCTCCTTCAATCCTCTTTGAATTTGCCTCAAAATGGTTCATTTTGAATTTTGTGCCACCAACTCATCAAGGTTATCTTCCAAATGGTTAACACAATCAAAGAAATCAAACTTGTTGACTTAGGTTCATTGAATTCACAATATTTCTCATAATGCTAACACTCAACATTAACTTTCTTTTGATACTTGGCACATATTGCATTGTTCGACATCCACTATCAAAACACTCAACACTAACTAAAGTTTATTGGTGCTTGGCATCAATTAAACTTTACTTGGCTTACACTGTATCACTTAGCTTACACTAAAATTGACTTTTCTCAACTCTAACTAATTTTCTACTTGTCTTACACTAACTTTTCTCAACACCTACTATGTAGATTTTTAAGCTTGGTAGACACAATTCTTTTAACTTGTTTTTTTGAACTTAATTAGTGTATCCATTCTTTACAATCTTAAGTAGATCATCAATACACTATAATATCATTGTCTTAAGTGATCCTTGTACTCTTTTTCCATACCCTAACTCAAGATTTCCTCTAGGTGCTATTGTTACCTCATTTAATTAAATCCTCTTCATCAATCAAACAAATGATAGTACTTAAATCATCTAAGCAATTGTCTTACCAACAAGTAATAGGTTTGACAATAATGAAAAAATAATGATTGAAATTCATATTCATACTTTTATCAATCTATTTTCAACATTAGCAACCTATCAAATCTTATCAAACCCATCAAATTTAATCTTAGTACTGTCGTGTCCCTTAGTGCTAGGTCAAATATGTCATTTTTTATCATTTGATCATTGACATTGTCAATTCCCTCAGTGTTAGATTGTGGCATTATCCAATCAATTTAATAATATTAAAAATGTTCATCGATGTTATCATGGTCAACCTTATCAATCAATTTCAATCTAGATGCAATTACAAATTCTATTAAATGTCACATGTTCTTAATCCATGTCATGTGTCCCTAGCATGTTATCAATCCTAATGAGTCATTCATTTTAATCATGGTTTTGATCTACCCATCATCATCCTAGTCAATCTATATAATCATCATATTTCATCAAAGGATATTATCACATTTATTTTATCAAATTGGCCAATCATTTACTAATTTATCCTATAGGATTAGATAACCCATAATCTAATCCTATGTCATTTCAATCATTTCCATCACACATTATTAATTATTCTTGCTAACCAACATTCTCAATTAATTAATGATCTTCATTTTCATTTCAAATGTACTATTCAAGATATCAAAACATTAGAGATGGATGAATGTTTGAAGGAGTTATGGACATTCCTCATATGCTACAAGATTTCCAACTAAAATAGATAAGATTTATCCTTATTCATGTGCATAGTGACCAACTATAGTTGGATCAGCCAATTTTGATAACCAAGAAGATGATCCACAAAATCACTAGTCTTCCAATGTTTGCAAAAGCAAAAATGACTAAAATCATAGGTCAGATTGAATTGAAGAAGAAAACCCTTGTTGAGTGGGATGGAAGGGGAATGTAGATAAGTTGTGTAACTAACATGGAATTAAAGTTTAGTATACATGCAATCACTCACAAAATCTATAGTTTGAGCAAGTTGAATAGTGTATTTGTGAAATTGTTGATTTAGCATATAAGGTGGTCAAAAATAATTTGTCACTTGACCTTGCTGAGTTACTGCTGAACTAGTTCAACAAGAAAATGGAGAGCATCAAAACTTCCAACAATAATCCATGTAAATTTGGTTCACTCTTAACTTGTTTATTTTTCTATGTTTAGAAGTTCTTCCCATCAAAAGGTATAGTGGTTTAGAGAAAAGATGTACCAATTCTATATCAGATTAATGAGTACATTTTTGAAATGGGAGAGAATTATGCAAGCATTATGGACAACTACTTTGATGCATTTAAAGAAAAGATGATTAATAGATTTAGGATTTCAAAGAAGTTAGTTGAGGATTGCAAAGATGATGTTTGTTTCATGGTTGATAGTGACAAAGTATGCATTTAGGTAGTTAGGCCAAGAATATAAGGGTAAAACCTCTTGGATATGAGGTGGACATGGATCAAACCAAAGACATAATTGAGGCATTAATAAATGAGCCTGTTGATACCAAAGCTGCTTACTTTGGCACATATGTTAAGGAAAAGGCTAAAATAGAACTAGAAATGAAACTCCCTCAAGCAATCAACAAGGGCAAGAAGAGGATTGCTAAACTATAAACCAGTTCCACTCTTCTGTTAACTGAAGGAAAAGGAGGGGATGAAGAAGCAGAAGATGAAGAAAAGTTAAATGAAGAAGAGCCACTAAAGAAGAAAGGTAAGGTAATTATTACCAAGCCTACCAAGACATCTACTACTATGTTCACAAGGAGATCATGCAGGAAGAAAATAGACAAAGAAGGAGGAGACATAATCTTCAATAGGTCTCCACCTACTTTTGAGGAAAGTATGAAAAAATTAGAATTAGGATTTGGCATTACAAATTCCAAGGCACTAAAATATGAGTCCAAGACTATAGAGGAGTAGAAGTAAATAGAAGATATATTAATATCCAAGATGGGTAAGTGGAAGTACTCACCTGACTAGCTAGCTCAATAGATTCCTAATGCTTTGATGGAAAAGATTAAGCCAAGATGGGAGAATTCCATGAAAACTAAAAAAGATATGTATGAGAAGACCCTAAGGAAACTCGTGCCAAATTTGGATGACGAGGTGAAGGAATCTCTAAAGAAAAATGAGGAAAATTTAACTTTGAGGTTCAACACTTGTTTAATACTATTGAAAGATATTGAGCATGTTGTGAAGAATGCTACAAACACATGGAATAATGTCTATCGTCTTCACAAGTTGAGTGATTTTTTAGTTAGTGTAAGTGATAAGGATGATGATGAGAAAGATGAAGAGATTGATAATGAAGAAGTCACTCATTTTGATAATGTAGATGATGAAGAGGAACAAGGGCAAGAAGCTACTGAGGAAGATGTACAAGATATTGAGGAAAATGACCTAGTAAAGATTGTTGTAGTAGTAATAGCCTCACTTCCTCATTCTCTAAGAAAAACATTGAAAATACCAAGCCTAGACACAACTTTACTAGGATTGATTATGATCAATAGTGAAAGCACAAACACTCAATCAATCTTTACACCTGTCCAACTTAGTACTTCATTGATAGAAGTGGCAATCACTTCATCTACCAAGTACCAAGCTCTTCCCTCTACATCAATTTTCCTAACATCAGGTATTTCTACTATAAGTATTTCAACAATGAGTGCAGTATCCACTTTTTCAGCAAGTTCTACCATTTCTACAATTGTTTATATTCCTACCATGCAAGTAATAAGTGCAAGGATAGTTGAGACCAAGCCTCAATCAAGCACAAAACTTTTGGGAAAAGGAAAAGAGAAGGAAGAAGATATAGATCTTGATGAGAAGATTGTCATTCCTAATTGGGACATATCTAACCTTAATCCTAATCAAATGAATGCTTTTGGAGAACTTCTTCAAAAGAAAGCCAAGTAGAAAAGGCTTAGAGAGGAAAGAAACAAGGAATTTAAGATAATTGAGGATGTTAAGAATATTCTAGTAGAGGCTCTGGGCATAGAGGTTGATACTTCTCAACCAATTTTATAATAGTTAATAGAGGAAGTCCACAAATATAATAAAGATTTGGATGGACGGGACAAATTGTTGCAGAAAGTTGAGAAAAAGTTTGAAAATAAAGTTTTAGAACTTATTGCTCAATAGATTGCTATTCATCAAATAGAATTATCTACTATCCTAGGCTCTTTAGAGACCTCCTGCATCAATGTATCTTTACTTTCTGGTAAACTTTGTGATACATCAATATTCACTAAGGAAATAAGAGATAAATTGTAAAAGATTGATGAGGATCTACATGCAAGAGCACAACAGTTGCAACTTGGCTTAAGTTCAAGCTCTGCTCACTTCAATAAGATCATATTTTTGATAGATATGTAGCTAAAATTCTTGAGAGAAGAGGCTAGAATAAGATCAACATTGATACATTTTTAGAACATGATTCTCCCAAATATGGATGCATTATAGAAGCACATTACACATTCAAAAATGCTCATCCATGACAACAAATTCTCCATTGTAGACCATATGATAGAATTGTTAGTAGAAGCATAGGTTGCATTCTACACATCCAATTTGTTGCAAGAGAATTGAGACAAGACTTTGGTGCTTATATTGAAGGTACATTCAAATTTCTTGTCACATTTTGGCATTGTTGTATAAATATTTATTGCATAAATCTTTAGCATTAATATTTAAAAGGGGGATAAGATGAAAGGGGAGAAGATTGAGAAAATATTGAAAGAAGATTGGAGAAGATATAAGGAGAAAGGGGGAGGAAATTGCAAATTGTAGAAAAAAATGTATATTAAACTGTATATTATGTATGGGGGAGCATTACCATATTGCTCATGTACAAAAATACATCTCTTACAAAAATAATTTTGAAAAATCTCAAAAACATTATACTCTACCGAGTTGGAGACATAAGGTGATGGATGTAAATGTTCTTGAACAGTCTTGAATTTAGTTTTGACTGATAAGTGTTTTTGTCACTAATGCTAAAGGCAAAGATTGTTGACATTCCAATCATGTTTTTTATTAGTGACATACACTTATTCAAATTGTAAGTATCAACCAAGCATATTGTATAGTTAATAGTGTTAACCAAGCATTTTAGTTGCTACCAAGTTCTACAATTGCTACTGAGTCCTTTGAATAGATTTCAATTTGCACCGAGCAATTACTACTATGGTGATGATCAACAGTGTAAATTAAGAACCTTGGTGTATGCCAAGTTTACCATTGCAAACTAAGTTGTGCAGTGATTATTGAGTTTGCAGTTGTTGTGATGCGAGTTAGTATTAACCAAGCTACTTAGTGTTAACCAAGTGACTCAGTTTATACCAAGCTCATAGTGATAGCATTGACCAAGCTATGTAGTGTGAATCAAGTGATTTATTTTATATGCAAAGTTTCACAATATTTGTTGAGTCACCAATGCAGACCAAGTTCAAGACTACTTGGAAGTGATAAGTATGGACCGAGCTTATATGTCTACCAAGTGCAAAACAATGTTAAGCATTGAGAGTCGATGCCAAGTATCAAAACCTCACCGAGTTAGCCTCTAGAACCCAAGTTTCTACACTTTGGCTAACATTGTAATATTTTTGTAAACTTGTATTGTGGATGACTTTGTAATTTTGTAATTAAATTGATATATGTAATATATTGTGACACGTCCAATATGATGATATGAAGTAATGTATCAGGCAGAGAAGAAAGAAGAGCAAATTACAAAGGCTACAATAGTATAAGGAGTAGGAAAAAATTATCTATCATAGAAAGGTGATTTGTACACTCAAAGGAATCTCATTTAGTAAACCAAGTTGCAAATCAAAGATCAACTACTTCATCCTAATAGGTGGTTCAGTCAAATCTTTTAAACAAGGTTGACCTAACAATCTTATATAAATCTCTTTACCAAGTGTATACTTCATTGTATGTTTGAAAATCCTTTTGCAAGGTGGACCTTACAGTCCTTATTGCTCCTAATAGGATAGATCATTAGAAGTGATCATTGTAAGCCTTAACCGGCCAACTTTATATTGCAGTACTAAAGCTAGTGGGTATCATCCACACCCTAGTTATACTTTCTATTTAGAAGGCTTTTAAGTCACCAAAATTGTGTGTCAAAAGTGTTATGAATGCTTTAATGTTTTTAGTTTCTCATGCAAGCAATTAGATCAAAATATACATGAGGGATAAATTATTAATTAAGGACTAAGTTTTATTGGTTATTGACTTACCCCTCCCCTCTCAATAACTTAGCTTATCATAATATTTCCAACAAGAACCTCTTCAAAACTTCATTCATCAATCTTATAAAAGTACTAGGTGCATTAGCTAAACCAAAATGCATAACCAACCACTTATAGAAACCTTCATTGCTCTAAAAAATAGTCTTCCATTTTATACCGTTCTCTAATTCTAATATGATCATATCCATTTTTCAAATAAGTCTTTGTAAAATATTTTTCTCCAATCAAATGATCCCTTACGTCATCCATTATAGGCAAGAGAAATCTATACTTAAGTATTATTCTATTTATATCTCTGGAATTAGTGCACATCCTTCATTTCCCATTATTCTTAGGTGGAAATACAATAGGTACAACACAAGGAATCAAACTTTCTCTGATTAAACCCTTCTCAATAGAATATTGCACTTGCACATTTATTTCTTCATTATTTGAAGATGTTAGTTTATGTGGTGCTTTATTTGGTAAAGCAGCTTGTTGTATCAAATCTATACAATGACTAGTACTTCTCATGAGAGGTAAACCATTAGGTAATTATATGAAATAATATCCTAAAATTCTTTCAACAAATATTTACTCTCATGTGCATTCTCAAGTTCATCTATTTTCTTAGCCTAGGGGTCAAAGAAAAGTGAACATCATATCTCTTCATTTCCTTAACAAAATGATTTTCTTTAGCCAAGAAAAATAACTAGAGGATAATGATTCTCTTTAGGTTTCTTATTCAAAGGAAATAATATTAGTAGCTTTCCATTAGCCCAAATAGTATACTAATTCGATCTACCTATAGACACTCAAAAATAGTTCATGTCTACTATTTAATCACTTTTTCATACTAACACATCCCATTTTCTCATTTCATCAATTTTGATCTTTTGGCCAACTTTATTATCATTTGATTATATTTTGACAATATCCTTCATCATTTGTATCCCCTTTCAAATCCATTACAAATCATTTTAGAATCAATTCCCATTTTATCCAAACTTTCCATAATCAACCTGAAACTATTTCAACATCATCAGAATCATCCCAAATCATCTCTAATCAACCCAAAACGTGTCAAATATGTCAAATAAATCATCATCTATCAAACCCTAGGCATTTTAATGTCCCTCATTTCCTTGGAAATCTATTAGACCTTATCAAACCTATTGAATCTTACCATAGTATTGTCATGTCCCTTAATGCTAGGTTAAATCTGTCATTTGCTATCACCCAATCATTGACATTGTCGATTCCCTTAGTGTTGGATCGTGGAATTATCTAATCAATTTAATAACATTGACAATGTCCATCATCCTTATCAATCAATTTGAATCTTGTGGCATTTACAATGTCTGTCACATGTTCTTAATCCATGTCACGTGTCCTTGGCATGTTATCAATCCTAACTAGTCATTCAATTTGATCATCTATTTGATCTACCCATCATTATCCTAGTCAATCTACATAATCATCAAAGGATATTATCATATTTATTTCATCAAATTGGAAAGTCATTTACTAATTTATCCTATAGGATCAAATGACCAATAATCTAATCCTATGTCAATTCAACCATTGTCATCATGCATTACTCATTATTCTTGCTAACCAACTTTCTTAATTAATTGAAATTAATTAATTAATTGATTCATCTTTGCAAACTATGAGAATTATCAAATTATTTAAGTCCTATTTTCCACTTCTAATTTCCATTTGTGTGGATATATGAATTTTTAATTTAAATATTCCACCTATTCTTGACACATGGACTTGATGTGTCATAGATATTATCCCTACACATGGCTAAATATATCATATTTGATATATTTTATTCCTTACACATGTCTATAATAAGCCCCCATCATCATAGATTCTTGGCTACAAGTGGCTTTGAGGTGTCATATGCACATCATAGATTCTCCTCCACTTTTTAGCCATGTTGAATATCATGCATCATAGAAGCCTATATTTGGCATATTTTGTCATGGTTACCATATATATTCTAAGGAATATCATGCCAAGTTGCACATTCAAAGTGACAAGCATTCATCCTCTCATTCAATTCTCCCCTCTTGCACATTGGCTATAAATTGAGCCATCTTGCTCTTATTTTTTATCCCTTAGAACCCATTAAGCTTGAAACCACACTTCTAGTACTCTCAATAGCATCATAATAGCATTAGTATTTTCATAGTCATAGTCTTCTATTTCAGATTCTACAACCTCTTAAACAAATCAAGTTCATAATTAGTAGGAATAAACTTAGCCTTCAACTTAGACACCATTAATTTCCATCTAGTAATCTTCATTTCACCTTCCTTGTCTTTGTCTCTTTGTAGTTCCTTTCACCAAAGAGTAGCATGTCCCTTCAAGTTAGTTTGTGCCAATCTTACTCTAAGTGGATCCTCAATATCCTCAAGCTCAAAGTAGTCTTCCAATTCACCAATCCAATCAATTAAGTTTTTAATATTCAAAGTACTCAAAAAATTAGGAACTTCCATCTTATGCTTCAGCTTCAACTTAGATCCAGGTCAAGCAAACTGACCAACCCTATTTCCCATAAGTCTCTCCATATGATCAATTCTGGCCTCACCACTTGATTCATAAAATTCAAAGTCTTCAATATCTTCCTCATAACTATCTTCAGTACCTACACATCTAGGTACACCACCTAAAGCATTTACAATTTCAACAATCATGTCACTCTTCATTGATGCAATCTCAGATCTGAACTTTGCTCTCATCTTCTCTGAGATCCATTCTTCTATATTATCAGTAAGATAGGTAATTTCCCTAGGGTCCAATATTTTTGGAGGCATCTTCCAAACTTTCAGCAAACCTTGAGCAAAAAATTCACCAACCAAAAGATCAGTCAGCCACAAGATCAACCTTTGTCAAGACAAGTCTTGTGGCAAACTACCTCGACTTCGGTGATCTATCTACACACTCAAGAACAACCTTCACTCTGATACCACTTGATGTAGTGCAAGGTAGGAGTATCCCCAAAGAATATTTCATATCCCCCAACTAAAAAACCACATAGTGGAAACACAACAAAAAGACACAACAATGCAAGATCTGATACCAAATTACAATAATATATGCATAAAATATAATTGATTACATGCAATGTGTTGGGCTATAAGGCCTTCCCAGATATGAACAATTACAAAGCAAGTAATAGTTCTACAAGATCCCTCAAGATCTAATGCAAACACTAGCTAGTCTAGATCCACCCTCTAGTAGAAACCCCCAAGGAAGATCTCAACTTGTGTTCACAAGCCCACCAAGCAATCCCCTTGTTTTCCAAGCTGCAACTACTAGCTCTTCTCCAAATTTGCTCTTCAAGCTCCTCCTCTTCTCCATGATGGATCAATAATGACTAAAGACTTCCCCAAAACCCCTACTTATACCAATATAAACCACAAGTTGGCCCTAATTATAAATTAAATATAAATACATAAATTAAATGCCACAAGCTAGCATGCAACAACAATTAAATGCCCAAAATTGATATCTAAGTAAAATCATGATATCGCCTAGCTCCTATGGAATTAGAACTCATGCTTTATAAAATAGTTATTACTCAAAGCCCTCTTAAATATTTGAAATTTTCATCCTTTAACTGATTGTGGAAAATTAGTTATATAGCTTGCAATGGGCACCAAATTCCTAAGCAAGGCCGAGCTCCTCCAAGACCATGTCGAGCAACCAAAGACCATGTTGATCAACCAAAGATCATGTGAAGTCCCTAGAGCATGCCAAGCAACCAAATACCATGTCAAGAAACCAAAGACTATGCCAAGTCCCCAAACCATGCCGAGCAACCAAAGACCATGCCAAGTAACCAAAGACCATACTAAGTCCCCAGTTCATGCCGAGCAACCAAAGACCATGCCAAGTTCCTAGACCATGCCAACCTTCTAATGTATGCTAAACACCAATATCTGACAAGATCCACAACACTTAACCAAAATCCCTCCAAACATGCAGGATTGCAAGAAAATCCAATATGCTCCTGCATCACAAAAGAAGGTCTAGAGTTCTCTCTACTCAAGGATCTCAAGATTCCTTCTTCATCTTGTTCTACCTCAAGTTCATAATTAGGTGTAATTAATTTCTTCTTCTTCATTACTAAAATCATCAAAATGTACTCCTTTTCTTTGGGTTGTTTCAACAGCTTTAAATCTAGCTATAATTATCTATGCATGCCCATAATAGCATTATCTACATGTATTCTACTAGTAACCCTTTTGATAATACTTCCTGAAAGAATCATCAACTTTTGTTTGAGTTACGTGTTAGAAACTTAGTCATCCACCCTCCAACTAATCCATAATAAGGTTCTACATGATCCTAAACTTTGCAAGCAAAGAGACATTCACTCTTATACCACTTAATGTAAGGGTAGAATGCCAAGAGAGGAAATCTAATATACCCTTGCTAAGATCTACACATGAAATCCAATATATAGGAGAAACCATAAGAAATTATATACATACCAATGCAAGTATGATGAGACAATCTTCTATTAAGATGCCATGCATAAGGCCTATGTAGTTGTAGCCATAAATATTCAAAATATAATCTACAAGCTTTTAGTATTGAGCTTACAAAGTCAAATATTCTTATCTTCCTTCTACTAACTTTATTCATGTTATGCTAATCCTAGATCTTAAAATATATAGCCAACAAGACCACAAGTCATCCTATCAATCAGATAATCATAGAATATAGGTATTTCCCAAAAGGATAAATTAGTGACTTTTGTCAAAAAAGTTTGCACTCTTGTCCAAAGTTTTTACCTAAGGACAACCTTGTGAAACATGGAAACAACCTCCAAGCTATGGGACTTGAACTATGAGGTTGAGTCTCTATATGGTGCTAAAATGTTGACAGACTTCTATGAGTCATTATATCCAAGATTGCTCAAGAATGAGGTCTCAAATGGCATCTCATAGGTCTCTATTCATGGAGTGCAAGGGTTAGTAATGGAGGCCCTTAGTTTGACCTAGTTTGTACCCATGCAAGTACACCATAAAATGAGAGATTCAAAGATCAAAATATGCATGCAAATGAAGATGCAAGCTAACCTAAATGATAACAATGCAAAGCAATACAAGAAAGGAAATCTAATGTATGAAATGAAATAACAATGCAAGATTAATATATGAAAGAAAATATGGATCTAAAAACATATGAAAAAGAAAGGATGGATCATGATGATGGAAGCCATGGATGCATGAGAGAAGAAGAGAAGAAGATAGAAGTTCTCCACAAAAATCTTTAATACTCAAACTCCTCCAAAAATCACTCTCCAAACTTGCAGCATAACAATAGCATAATTGTGGATGTCAAAAATGAGGAGAGGGCTCTCCCTTATAAAGAAAAATGGGTGATTGAGATTAAGAGGCAATAAGGTTTAATCAAGGGTGGAGAAAGAATGATCTGCATGAGACAAAATTCCACCAATGAGAAATGATGAGGAAAATTAAATGGAATCCCACTTAGAAATATGTGAATTTGAGAGTACAAGAAAAAAGAATTGATTTAATTTTTATTTATTTTATTTCCTTTTTCAAGTGGGATTTTATTTAATTAAAGGGGGCAAGTTCTTTTAATTAAATAGGAAATATTTAATTAAATTAAAAGAGGGGTTTTTCTCTTAATTAATTAAATGTGGATTAATTATTTGATTAAAAGAGAGGTTTTCTTTTAATTAAATATGACTTAGGATAAAATGATCAAACCTTAGGAAATATTGAAATAATTTAATTAATTACAATTTGATCAAAGAAATTGATTTGAATTGATTTAATAAAATATTGCAAACCATTGATTTAGAAAATTTGATAAATTGAATATTGGGGCCCCATAGTCTAGGTGACCATTTTAGGGTGCATACATTTTCCCCTCTTTGACTAATGTGTGATCAATTTGGGAACACATGTATTCAAAGAAAGAAATTGAAGTGTGAGATCTATTTGGGATCATAAAACAACCCAAATGTGTGGTCAATTTAGGAACACATTAGGATAAAGAATATAAATAAATTTTAACTAAAAAAAGTTGAGGATAAAATTGATAAAACTAAATCAAGGATTGAAGTTGATAGGTGTTACCCCCTCATGATCAAAATCTAAATGAGATAGAGGAGAAATAGAAAATTGATAAATTTGATCAAAATCAAACAAAAGATAAAGTTCTTGATAAAAGTTGAAAGATATAAGAATCATAGAACCAAGGTAGATCATCAAGCATGAAATATTATGCCCTAAAGGTGAATTAGAAGAAAATAAAAGAGAAAAAAGTGAATGGAAGGTAGAAATTTGGAAGATATGGAAAAAAATAGAAAGAAGAAAAGAAAATTTTCCATAAGAAATAGAATACCCCAAAATCAATCAATTTTTTAAGATAGAAATTTTGATTGAGATCATGAAAGAAGATAAGGAAATTAAGATCAAAACATGACCATAGTTGATTAAAAGTCCACAAGAAAGATGAAGGCAAAACCCTCTCAAAATCATAATGCAAACTAACATGAATTCTAATAATGCAAGATACATGAAAATACAAAGGTCTATTTGCAATAAAGCAACTGTAACATAGGATTTTGTGTTCATCATTCATTCTAGAATGTAAAAGAACTTATTTTCATCATTGGCCCATTATTAACAGACATCAAAAAATCGCATAGTCATCACTAGTCACAAGTGTAACTATGACAATATGAATGTGATTTATATCAGATTGAAATGTAGAAAGATTCTAACATAAGCATCAAAGACATAAAGGTCAAGGTGACCTCGATTTTAGCTTACCCAATTTAATGTAGTAAAACCATGCTTGCATTAAGGCATAGATGCTAGGATGACCATAAGAATGATTGTGTAAAAGTAGTCAAGGATGATGCCTCAAATATCCTAAGTGTTTCAAGGGGACAACAAGAGACACTCTAGAGTTTTAAGACCACACCCACAAGTAGAAAAAAAATAAAAACATGCCCCATGCACCAATTCCTCTAGCTATGCATCTCAAAGAGACTTATTTGACAAGGACACTCAACAAAAATCAATAGCAATCACCACACAAAGAAAATATCATGGTAGAGGTCAAGCATTAAGTTTTTGTGTTTAAAAATTTAAGTGCGTTAATTGATATTGAGTTCCAAGGATAAGGATAGAATGCTTGCAAGTAGGTAAGATCACATGACAAAATTGGGTAGGACCAAATTGATAAGTGTTGAAAAACACTCAATGTCAAGGGTTGTATTGAAACATAAAATTGGGTTGGTGTTGAAAAACACCAATTGCAAGGTGTTCTAAAAACTAATGCAACCAAGAGACTAGAGCTAACACAGTTATACCCTCTAGATAAAGACCAATTCCAAACCAAGGCAACAAGGACAAGGCATGATGGAGAAAGGCCAAGTGTTGAGGACACACACTAAGAAAAAGGGGTGTAAAGGCCCCAAGTTGTGCCTATTTCTAGGTTTTAACCAATTAGATTATTATTATTATTTTGAATATATAACTTTTTTGGAGATACATCAAAGTTCTTAATACTAAGATCATTTTTTTAAGACATTGTCCAATTTTTAGAATTTTGACAGTATATCATTTTTCTGGATTTTTGAAATATATCATTTTTTTATATTTTTTCGGGATCAATAAATATGTACAAGGATGCCCCCAAATAGAATGGGCATCATGGATAGAACTTCTTTAGGTTCAAGACATAGATAGGATTAGGGAGCCGCTCTCCCTCTCATGCAAACAATAAATAGGCACCAAACCCAAAAGTTGTTATGATTTTCACGTAGGACAAGATATCCCACGTGGAATTCTCTAGGTTGAACTTTTTTGTTGAATTCTTTTGACATGCACTTTTGATAGACCCTCATATGTTCAAATGATGCTTGGAATTTCTCATCTAGAAGTTCTAACTCTTGAAGTTTCATGGTATTGTAGTCTTTATCTATAACTAGACCTTTGAGGGAAACTATAAGTGAAGGAATCTCAACCCCTAAAGGTAACACTACTTCAACACCATATGTAAGGGAAAAAGGAGTAGCCCTAGTAGGAGTACAAATACTTGTTCTATAGGAATACTTGTTCTATAGGCCCACAAAGCTATATTTATCTATATGTGCCAATCTCTACCATTCTTATGAATTGTTATATGTAAAATTTTGAGAATAGTTTTATTTGATGCTTCTTCTTGACCATTTCCTTGTGCGAATTAGATGGAGGACCAATGTTATTTTATCTTGAACTTATTACAGAGTTTCTTAAGGTCCTTATTTTTAAATTGGCCTCTATTGTCAGTAATAATATCAGAAGGAACACCATATCTATAGATAATATGATTCAAAATAAACATAGAAATTGTCTTGCCTGAGGCCATAGAAAGTGGGATAGCTTATACCCATTTAGTGAAGTAATTAGTAGAAATGATAATTAACTAGTGTCTAGATGATGAATTGGGTTGAATTTGCCAAACAAGATCAAAGGCCCAATGCTAAAATGATAAATGAGAGATAGAAGGAATGAATTCCCTGCCTAGAGCATGTATTAGGTTAACTTGTTTTTGATACTTTTCATATGACTTTGTAAAAGCTATTGCATCAATCTGCATCATGGGCCAATAGTATCCTGCCCTAAGTAACCTTCAAGCTATGGAAAGACCATTGGAATGTCCCCCAAAGATGCCCTCATGGATGTCAATTAACGCTTGATCAAATTTTTCCTTTTCTAAGCATCTAAGAAGTGTTCCATCTTGAACCCTCTTATACAAATCACTAGAGATAAGGAAATGGTGAGAGGCATTTTGAATAAGGTTTATGCATTCAGATCAATTAAAGGTTTTAGGTATAATGCCGTCATGAAGGTATGAATAAATGGCACTGTAATGGGACTACTCATGACCAACAAGGGTACAAATAACATGACTTTCTTGGGAGTCATATATAGGGTGATGTAGCTCTTCCGCAAAGAATTCAAATATTGATTCATGTTGCTCTAATTGAAGAAGTAAAGAAAGTGTAGCTATAACATCAGCTACTTTCTTTTCTACTCCAGGGATTTGTTGAAATGAGACAAATGTGAAGTAGCATCTCAAGGAATCAATAATTTTCTTGTAAAGTACCAATTTCTCATTTTTTATTAAATAATCATCATTGACTTGGTTAATTATTAGTTATGAATCCCCATAGATGTGTAACTCTATAATTCTCCATTCTATAGCCATCTTAAGTCCATTTGTTAAAGCTTCATACTCACCAATGTTATTTGTACATGGAAATAATAACTTGCAAGATTTAGGAATTGTGTACCCATGAACAAACAACACACAGCTATGGAACCCTTTTTCATAAAGGATCCATCAAAGAACATCTTCCATGTTCTTTCAGTCAAAAATCAACTTGAATACGTGCATCATCATGTAGTGGGAAATTAGCCAATTGATCTACTATGGCTTTCCCATTTATTGCTTTACGCTCAACATACTCTATGTCAAACACTAAAAGGATCATCATCCATTTAGTAAGTCTACTTGTGAGGGAAGCCTTACCTAGTAAATACTTGAGTGGATCATTTTTTTCTATGAGTTGTATAGTGTGTACAAGCATATAATGTCACAATTTTTAGGAAGCAAACACAATTGCAAGGCAAGCTTTCTCAATACTAGTGTAATTAACCTCATATGAAACAAGAGTATGAATAATGTAGTATATTTCTCTTTCTTCCCCATGTTCATCCAATTGAGCTAATAATGCCCCCAAGGAAGACATTGTCACTGAAATGTAAGAATAAGTGGTTTCCTTGGGATAGGAGGCATTAAAATAGGAGGATTTTCCAAGTATTTCTTGATTTGATCTATGGTTTTTTGACATTCTTCATTCCATACACATTTGACTCCTTTATGTAAGTTCTTCTTGAAAGGTTGAGCTCTATCTTCCAATTGTGAAATAAACTTCCTTATAGATTGAAGATTCCCTTGAAGACTCCTCATTTGACTAATGTTTTTAGGAGGTGGCATATCCATAATTATTTGAACTTTTTCAAGGTCCACCTCTATTCATTTTGCTGAAATAATAAATCCTTGTAATTTTCTAGAGGTGACTCCAAATGCACACATTCTAGGATTTAACCTTAGTTGAAATTGTTCCATGTGATCTAGAATGAGTTCTAAATAAGTGTGTATCTCTTTTCTTAGACTTAGCCAAGGTGTCATCTACATAATCTTCCATTTTTTTATGCATCATATCACGAAAAAATAATTTCCATAACTCATTGATAGGTGGCTCCTACATTTTTTAATCCACAAGGCATAACATTCCAATGATAGGTACCCCATGCACAAGTGAATGCATTATTTTCTTGATCTTCAGGAGCTATCTTAATCTGATTATATCTGGAAAAACCATCCATTAAGGAATAAATCTCATAACCCATAGTTATATCCACTATCATGTCTATATTAGGAAGTGGAAAATCATCCTTCGAGCATGCTCTATTAACATCTCTAAAATCTATGCAAACTCAAATGGTTTTTTCATGTTTTGAAACTGGTACAATGTTTGATATCCATTCAACATAGTTAATAGCTCTTATGAATTTTGTACCAAGGAGTTTCTCTAATTCTACCTTGACTAGGAGAGCTATGTGAGGATGCATCTTTCTCAATTTCTACTTAACTATTTTAACACCTAGAGCTATGGATAAGTGATGCATAATAAGATAAGTGTCCAACCCTGGAATATCTAATTAAGTCCATGCAAAATTGATCTTCTTTTCTCATAAGAACTTAGTGTAGGCTTCTTTTTCTTGTGATGACAATGACTAAGCCAAATATACCATTTACAAAGCTTCATTCACACCCAAATTGATTGCTTGTGTTGGTTCAATAAGCACTGAAGATCTATCTTGAAAATAACTAGGGAGACGATCAAGTACCTCATCCTCAAGCACCTCAGAGAGGTTTTCACCCTTGGATATGTCCTTTCTTTTTACTTTTTTGGTTCTAACACCGTCACATAGTGGTGTTCTCCATTAGAACTCTTATTCTTCTTATTTTATTTTCTTTTAATTTATTGACTAAGGTACTTGATGTCTAGCTCTATCATGTTGGTAGTCAGTTCACTAGTGGAAGAGACTATGGGTTCAATGGCATTCAAATAGTAGGCTATCTCACAATCATTTTGAAACATTAAAATCTCAAGTTTGTGATTGTGTTGGGAACAATCAATCAAATCAAGATGTACATGGGGTAAATCAATGACTAGTTCAAGGTTATGAATATAAATGATATCTTTGGTGACCAAAGAGTTAGAGTTCTTCAAGTAACTTCCTAACAATAAAAGTATCATCCACTAAGGTAACATGTGAGTTCAAATCATCTAATCCTACATGTGAATCTTCAACCAACTTTGGTTGAGAACTATATGTATGAACAACATCAATATCCATATCAACTATAGAAGGCTCTGAGAGGGAGTCTCATTCATACTCATTGGAATCTATTTCTAAATCTTGACTAGGATGCTTACACCATGAAGGCTTGGGACACCTTGACGTGGAAGCCTCAATATCATTAAGGGTCACACTCTCTTATTCTAAATTTTCAACTATCTCATGAGATACTGGACTATCTGAATCTCCCCAAAGGAGATTAGTAGAAGGGACCCAATCTTCAAACATATCTTGCTAATTTTCAAAATTAGGTATGTAATCTTCTTCTTCTTCACTATCTAACTTATCAAGGATAGGAGCAACATTCTTATTGTGATTCACATATCCTAGGCCAATCGGCTTCTTAGACTTGCATCTAAAAAGACCATGATCAAGGGGTTTGGCTCTAGCATCCAATATAATAGTAAGAGGGCCATGTCTAGGATAGCCCATCTTATTGACAAAATTATACCCTCTTCCATAAGCTCTAGGAGAGGGAGTGAAGTTCTCATTGTGCATATACTTCTCTTCTGTATAAATCTAGTCTCTAATAGCCACATCTTCTTTCTCATATTGAATAGGCATTGATGAGTGTACAAATGTGTCAAATAATGTCATAGATGAAGAAGAAGGTTTTTTCTATTCTGAAGGTTTACCATAAGACCTAGGTGAAACTAGTAATGCTAGAAGGGAGTTAAGTTGATATCCCCCCATGCCAAGGTATATGGAGTTGAACTTGTCTTTATATTCAGCTAAAGTTGCATCAAAATATTGAGGGGAACATAAGTACTTGCTGAAATTGAGTTAATAGACAAAGTATTATCCCTAGGTATACAAATATTTGTTTCATTGTAAGGTAACTTAGCACATTGATGATAGGTAGATGAAACTGGTTACATATCATGATTCCATGGTCTACCAAGTAAAATATTGTATGCAAGGGGTCCAACATCAACTATTTAGAATAAAATATCTTTTTCAATAAGACCAATCCTAATGGGAAGGACAACCAACCCTTTTGAACTTCTTTCTACCTCATCATAGGATTTGATAGTAATCTTCCTTTTGGTATCAATAACTTATTCAAAATAACATAATGTCTTTAAAAGACTCAAAGAAAAAATGTTAAGCCTAGTACCCCCATCTATCAACATGCACCTAACATGGGTTCTATGGATCGTGACCTTAATATGAAGGGAAAGATTGTGCAGATGGCTCAAAGATTTATCATCTTCCTCTAAAAAGGAAAGGTAATGAGGGATAGAAATATGATTAACCATGTTCTATAATTGATAAACATCTAAATTTTTGGGTACATTCACCATGCACTAAGCATCCTCCAGGACATGTTTGTGTCTCAGAGACAACTCTAAAAGCTCAAAGATTAAAATTTGAGTGTGGATTCTTTGCAATTGATCAACAAGATTATAATTCAAAATATGGTTAACTATTGGTTTTGAAGGAACATACTTGGATTGCACTTGTTTTGGCTTACTCGGTTGGTTTGAACTAGGTCCTTTGACAAAAAGGGGACCTTGACTTCGTGTAACAACATTGTGACTTTGGGAAGACACTTGCTTATGTTTACTTGACTAGTTTTAATTGGGTCCTCTAATGACAAGGGGACCTTGAGATGACTCTCTAGAGTAAGCACACCTTAGCACCAAAATAAGTTTTCCACCAAGGATAGGAGAGCTCAAATTTAAATCATAACGACTAGTATCTTTATCTTCCATCATGTTGACACTTTCTTCTACAACCTCAAGCATGTTGACAACATTTTGTGCATTTGCATAAGTATAATTGATTGCAGCCTTGCCATTCTTAAGTTTGGAAGCTTCCCCTTTTTCATACTTAGAAAAAGGCTCTTTGAAAGTTGTATGATCAACATTGGTATTTAATCCATCTATTTCAAGTTTTTCATTCTTAATAAGATCCCAAACAATATGCTTAAATCTCCCACAGTTTTCAATATTATGTCCAATGCCATTGTGAAGTTTGCAATAGGCATTCTCATCCCACCACCATGGCTTAACTTAAGGTATGTAGAACTTTTTAGCATCATAAGGGTGCACAAGATTACAAGAAAGGAGCTTCATGAATATTTGTATTTAACTTACCCAATTGTGTAAAGTTACATTTCCCTCCTTTAGGCCTTTCTTGATATCTTGGCTTGTTACTTTGTCGATTGGCACTAGCCAAATGGAGAACAACTTGGTCTTTAGGCTTAGACAAATCCACAACTCCATCATTAACCACTTTTTTGTTCTCATTCCAATATCTATTCTTTCCTTTGTCCTTGTTTTTGTTGTTGTGATTCTGACCATTGTTGTTGTTGTTTCCATTTTTTGTCAAAATATTGTGCTCTCTCAAAATATCTTCACTTCTAAATGTGGCTTCAAGCATGGTATCAAAGGACTCAAAACCCATATTTTTAACTTTTTACTTCATCTTAGGGACCATGTTACTAATGAGGATTTCAATCCTTTTTTTCTCAGGAATAGTCGTAGAATAGCAAGAGCACTATCGTCTCTATGTTTGCAAGAAAGTAACAAAGGATTCTCCTTGATTTTTCTTTGTGTGACATAAGTCCAATAGTGAGATAGATTGTGAAACATTGTATGCAAAGTGTTGAACAAATCTCTAAATTAACTTAAGGAACTTCTTAACAGGAGGAGTTATATTGGTAAACCATTCCATTGCTTGACCCTTAAGACTCCTTGGAAATAATCTCATAAAGTATGAGTCCTCATGATGAAACTCAAAACTCATATTGTAGAAGTGACACACATGATCATTCAGATCCCCATTTCTATCATATTTGTCATATTGGGGGATCTTAATTTTTCTAGGAAAATATTTCATGTCAACACTCTTATAAAAAGGATTGTGACAAATTGAATCAAGTGAAAAAGAACTCTTGTGTGCTAATATTTGCTTCAGTTAGTCAATTTCTTCTTTCATAGAGGGTTTGTGCTTTTGAATATTTTTGTCTACATAAAATTTGTAAGGGACCTTAACACCCTTTTTTGATTAAATGTTGAAAGCATGCATCTTTATTCTATTCGATATATGCTTCCATATGTTGCTGAAAATGTGGGTCTTGTTCCATAGCCATGAAATCATAAGAATCGCATTCAAAGTTTGAGCTACCACCTCCATATTGTGAACCATGATGAGCATGTTGTGAAGGTTTTCTTGAAACTCTAGGAGGTGGTGGTCTCCTATAATCATCATTTCTTGAAGCTCTCCTTCCTCTAGGACTAGGAGATGGTGAAGTTGTTCTCCAATGTTTTCCATTTTGTGGAGTCTCAGGAGGAATGAGTGGAGGAGAGTTGTTTCCACCACCAATATGCACATTTTTGAATTTATTGTCAAGTTGTTGAGCCATGAGTAGGTCTTGTTCTTCTTGATGAGCTTTCTTTTCTATCTCAATCATAACTTGCCTTTCTTCCTCTAGGCATCTAAATTGTTCTTCCTTCTTAGCTTGTTCATCTAGAAGGACTTTTCTCTCATGCTCAAGTACTTTGAGTTTATCACTCACATAACCTAAAGGTGTCATGAGTTGTGTACATGATCTTGACTATCTAAACCAGTTACCAATAAATATTTCATTAACACAAACACTAGAAGGCTCACTAATTTGATCATCATATTGGGATTTCTCTTCTTGATAGGTATAATGCTTACCTTTCTTAGCCCTTTGTTGTGCATCCAAATATCTATCCTCAATCTAGGGTGAGGTTGGTCTATTTTCAAAAGAAAAATCACCACTCAAAAGGTCAACATAATATTTAATACTTCAATTCTTCTTTTGAGGAGCCATTATAAAATTCATATCCATTTCTAAGTGAGTTGATGCTAAAGGTGTACTCAACTCAATAAGGTCACTACTAGGGTCAAACAAAGCTTCTGGAATATTCTCAGGTGATTGAACAAATAAAAGTTCTTTTCCCTTACATCTTTAATTAGTTTGAACTAAAAGTAATTGTTTAAAGATGACTTAAGGTTGCTTTCCTTGATCTACTTGATATCTTTTTGTAACTAGCATGAAAGAAAAGGTACTAGGTGATAGGATAACTCTAAGAAACATTGGTACCAAATTAGGATAGTAAAAACACTCACTTGTCCAAAAGAGATGTGATAAGTTAGAATTTTGCAATAGGTATCAACCAACATTGCTATAGAGGTGCCCACAACTTTGGGTGAATACCCTAGCATATATGGACTAGGATGATGATGTACCCAAATTATAAATTATTAAAATTGAATTTTTATGGAAGTGGATGGACAAGAGATTACTAAGACTCTCCAAGCATAATATCAAAAAATCCAAAGGTATATCTTTCTCAACAAGGATGGTCTCTAAGTCACTAACTCTAAACAAGGTCACTTGTGAAATTAAAGATCACTAGTTCAAAGCATTAAAGCACAATAATCCAAGGTGCAAAAAGCTTCTAACAATGGGGTAAGTAGCCTAATCTAAATCGGATCAACCTAGGGAGACTATAAATAATAGGATAGCAAAGCAATTTGATCATAAAGTCTTGACTCAGGAACTCAAATTTTATTTTTTTTAAATATCCAACTAGGTGTGATAAATTTTGAATCATGAACCCACCACACAAGACAACAATTAAGAATTTCAAGAAAACATCTTCAAACAATGAGAAAGGGACAAAGCATCCTTGCACATGAACAAGAATAGTGTCATAGTATCAATCTAATCCCTAGAACCACCACTGTGTATGTTCTCAAAATGTTTTCCAATCATGCACATAGCCCTAGAAAAGAAAATTTGGCAACACTATGGTGTTGGAATTGATGAAATCCAACTCCGAAGGCATCCAAGATCACTTGCATGTGAAAACCTATCAAAGAGAAGCCAAGTGGAGAAAAGTGTGGAGCAAGGGAAAAACCCTAAATGGACATGAGAGACCACAAGATATTGCAACAAAAAAAAAAATGTATTTACAATATGCAAGAAGTGATTATGCAATACAGTGAGGGAACCCAAATATAAAGAGCTCCAAGAATCTTCTAGAACAAGCTAGAAGATGCTATAAGATAAGTGTGACAACTAAGTATACATCCACATAAGGTGAAAAGTCCTCGAACAATGTGAGGATAAGTATGACTTAGGAGAGAACAAACTCCCGTATTGTCAACAACTTATAATGAACTCCTAGGCTACAACTAATAAATAAAATGCATTTATCTAAGTAAGCTTAAGTAATAGAATAAATAATTAGTAAATTAATTATTTACTCTAACACCCCCCCTTAAGTGCAACTTAGGGAAATGCCTTAAGCTCACAAAACTAAGATGAAATACAGAATGGGTCTCGGCAATGAGGCCATGTTAGGTACCCATGTACAATGCAAAAGAATGCAACCTCTATAAATAGGGAAAGAGAGAAAACCATGTGGGAAAAACCCTCCCCCAAAAAGAGGTAAGAACTTAATGAAGAACTAAAGAAGCCTCCAACTAGGGAAATTGTCCCAAAAATAGGAACAAGAAGTGATCATGAACAGCATCACTGAAGCATGAAGAAGCTGAAAAATCTGTCAAACTATTGATCTAAGGAACCTCCATGGAAGAAGAAGGCATGAACAGAGCATATCTATATGGTAGATGATCCATCTCATTGAAATGCATAGGTAGCCAGCCACTGCAATCGCCTTGTACATAGGATCAACCACTGAATACATAGTTCACACTGTCAAACCATCAAACCAAGGATGCATTAGAACAACAACATAACCCCCTCTTAATGTAGATGGGGTTTGATGATAGGCAACTGAGAAAGTGGGCCAAAGTCTCTTGCAAACAAACCAAGAACGATGAGAGAGGGAAAGAGGTAAAAAACACCCATAAAGACACGATCAAACTGACTCTGCATGGGCTAATGTCATGGAAGGGACACTCACTTGACAAAGGGAGAATTCCTAAAATAGAAAACAACTATCCCCCCATGGTGCTTTATGAAAATAGTGCATGTACAACTATCTAAAACAACGTTCATGACCCCAAGAATGAAAAAGTGGCACTTTATCTTAGTGTGATACAAAAAAGTGCTTCAAAATGATAGCTACAATGATCAAAACTTAAAAAAAGCTAAGACAAAAGAAAGTACAACTCAAAATAAGAGAAACCATGCCAGGAAAATGATCTTTGGGTCTAAAACACTCAAGATATCTAGTATATAGAAAAAAATGCCAAAACTATGATAGAAAGAGAATGGGCAAAAATCTAAGAAAAAGGACTACATTTCTAAAAAGGTGATAGAACTAGATTTCCAAAAATATAAAGCTTTCAAAAAATGAGCATGGGATGCAAAAGATATGGTTGCCAGACTCAAAAATATAAATTCAAACTTTGACTAAAAAAATAGGACACAAAAAAGCATCTAAACCTAAAAATACCTGCACCAATGTCTTCGTCTCGGAACTAGCTTTTTGGCACTTCTTTTGGATTGGAAAAATACCTCTGTATGCAAAATTTATGGCCAAAAAACCAACCGTAAGTAAAAAAAGTGACCCTGGAGATGTGCAAGCAAGGCTGATGTAGTGTTGACATCATGCTGACATCAGCAAGTCATGTAAAAAAATTGATAGCCCATCAGTCGTCACCACAAAAAAAGGTACCATGTGGCTGCCACGTTGCAAGTCTGGATGACAAGGAAAAAACTGTTCGTGACAGTGGAGGCAAGTACGTTGTCCATGTGTCAGAACTGGGTTGGTTTCAAGTGACTGGCGGAGCACTAAAATGGTTGCTGAGTCTATAGAGCAGTGACTACTAGCAGAGGTGGCCACAAGGGTGGTAAAACTTGGGCAGAGCGATGCTTGGAGGTGGATTCCACTGGCAGGGAGGAGCGCAGAGGGGGGGCGCACCCTGGAGGAGCGGTGTTGGGGTCGCCCACCAACGACGACCGGGCTGGAGGGGCCTAGCAGTTGCTCAGCCGGTGGTGGTGGTTGGTGAGTGGAGTGTAGGTAGCCACTCAATGGCACACTGGCAGTGCGACTTTTTTTTAAAAAAAATTTGACCCTTCATCTGTACAATCATACAGAACCTTTTGCTAGCAAAAAAAAATTTTGCCTCTCGGAGCTCTGTCTCCAAATTTGACAAGTTTTATATGAATCCTAGCTAAAAATGGCCTTCTGGATCCAATGGCAGTGTCCTTTTGGGCTGAAAGTGCTACAAAAAATTTATGATCCCCTAATTTGAAGAAAAATGCACAAACAAACTAGGGTTTATGACTTCAAATTATGGCTTCAAAAATCCTTCAATGAAGCAGTAGTAGGAAGGCTCTGATACTATGTTGGAGTTGATGAAACCCAACTCCGAAGGCACCCATGATCACCTGCATGCGAAAACCTATCAAAGAGAAGCCAAGTGGAGAAAAGCGTGGAGCAAGGGAAAACCCCTAAATGAACATGAGAGACCACAAGATATTGCAACACAAGAAAATATGTATTTACAATATGCAAGAAGTGATTATGAAATACAGTGAGGGAGCCTGAATATAAAGAGCTCCAGGAATCTTCTAGAACAAGCTAGAAGATGCTAGGAGATAAGTGTGACAACTAAGCATACATCCACATAAGGTGGAAAGTCCTCAAACAATGTGAGAGGATAAGTATGACTAAAGAGAGAACAAACTCCCGTATTATCAACAACTTATAATCAACTCCTAGGCTACAACTATTAAATAAAATGCATTTACCTAAGTAAACTTAAGTAATAGAATAAATAATTAGTAAATTAATTATTTACTCTAACATATGGTTCTTAGTAATGTTCAACTCTATAGCTTTTATAATCTAGAGTGGGCAAAATCCATGTCATGTCCCCTTTTCAAATAATTAAAAAATAATAATCTTTGCTAAGGCAGGCAGGCCCAAGAAAGTGAAGTTTTGGAAAAAGGGGGTTAATCTTTGGAAACAGTTGGACTAATAAATGAAAATTATTATTAAAATAAGTTTCATTAACCTCTCTTGGACGTGAGTTACAGTTATGCCCTCTTTTAAGGGGTTTGGAGGCATTTTGGGGATTTTCAAAACTTGATTTTTGCTCATTTTCTTTGTTGTTCTTCAGAGGCTGCCAAACCTGTGGAGAAGGAGACCCAAGAATGGGAGTTTTCAGGTTTCCAAGAAGGCTAAGAATGGGATTTTGAAGCCATTCCATGTGCATGCTCATACAGAGTTTGCCTTTGTGCTAAACAGTGCAGATTTGTGGGTTTTTGGGTGTGTTTTTTGTATGAGTTTGGTGTTTTCAGTTGAGTATTTCATATCAGTTTGGGTTGCTGTTGTAAAATGAGACTTTAAAATGTTAAAATAGAGCTGATTATATGTATTGGGATGTGATTAAACTTCTGAGATAGATTATTAGTGTTTTTGTGGTGTTTTCGGGCATATTTTGTGCCATTTCGGGAGCCTGATGAGCATAGTTTTTGTCCTACATTTTTGAGCTGTTGTGTAAAGGCTATACGGATCTGGAAATGTCAATTTGTAGGCTTTTATGCTGCTGAAATTTCTGTAAAAATTTCCATTTTCAGATTTATTAATAATTTGTGAAGTTGTGAAGCTTTTAGCACTATTTTCAACATACCCGATTTGGGGTTTCTTGAGGAAATTGGTGGATCTTTGGGATATTAGTTGTTTGATTTTAAA
Organism: Cupressus sempervirens; assembly: GCA_028749045.1. Lineage (NCBI taxonomy): Eukaryota > Viridiplantae > Streptophyta > Pinopsida > Cupressales > Cupressaceae > Cupressus > Cupressus sempervirens. The sequence goes on from CM053788.1 coordinate 656,035,597, forward strand.
GATCTGATTTGAGGCTTGAAATATCATGAAAAATCAGAAAAGAGACATTTCAATCCAATCCTAATGCACTAGGGTTTGGACATATTTCAAGAATTTAATCAATCAAAGATACTAAGGAGATTTGACAACCCAACAAAAGATTACACCTATGAGGATTTTCCCCAGAAGAACATTTATATGGCGGTTGCTACTGCCATGTCAAAAATGGTTATTACCATTTGAGGTTCCATCCATGTGGTTGACCTAGGAATGTCAACTATATTTAACCCTCTCTAATCAAAGAAGACTCAAAAAGTTGTACAACATGGGGACTTGGTTTAGATTCAAGGGTTCCAAGTTTTTGATGTGCCCGAAAGCAAACAGAGCATGCTCCTCTAGCCTCTTCACCTTACCCAAACATAGAAAACAAGATTCTTTGACATGTTAATTTGAAATCACCTCACCAAATTTTATGAAAAGCCAACAAAAAACACCACCAATCTCAAAAGAGAAAGTACTAATGGATGTCGAGGACAAACCCAAGCTAAATAGTGAGATAATAATAAATACCCTTCCTTACCTACAAGGAAATCTATCATCAAGAAGAGCTTCACATATAAGGGAAGTGAATGAAGCACATTCCCTCAAGAACTCCACAAATAGTGTTCATAGGGCATAATTATTATGTGAATCATATATGCATGAAAGTAATTCTAGATCAAATTTTAGAGCACCAAATGAAGTGTGAATATATGAAAGTATGTAAAAGCACTCAAGCCAAACACATAAGAGGGTTTATTTCAATTCCAAATCCAAATTATATAGAGATAAAAAAAAAAAATGTGGTAATCCTTGCAATACATCTTTTCTCTATTGTAGCTTTCATTTATACTTGAACGCTCGCTCGCAATGAACAAAGCAACAAGCAAAACAAGCAAACATAAGATATACAATATATATCCAACTTATGCAAAACTAGGGTTAGATCTAAAAATTTGATTTTTAAGAGTGATAATAACCATCAAATAACCCAAATGAAAGCTCACATCTTGCATTGATCCATGTGAAAATTAAATGCAAGTTATTCATTAAATGTCTTTTTCTTAATATTGATTTTTGACCTAGTCAACAAGATTGGACCTATATGATATGAATTTAGATCCAAAACCCTAAATGTCAAAAAGAGACCCCTATCAAAAATCAAAGAGCTTTCCAAAATTTTTAGAATTTTAAAAAGATCTTTTCGTTTGTTCCCTAGGGAGCCATTTTGTTAAATAGACTAGTTTTTACAAATTGAATTATCAAGCCTTAATATGATCTCTAAAATCGAAACACAAAGAACAAATCCTATTTAGAATTCAGAGTCATTTCAAAAAATGTAGAATTTTCTTTAAAAAATTCTAATTTGAGCCCTAAAATGGATTTTCATGAAAAATCAAGAAAAAATTATACAAAATAGAACATATCTCTGAAAAATTTAAAAATTGCACTAAAAAAATAATACAAAATTGAAAAAATTATACAAAATAGAACATATCTTTAAGAGCTAGGGTTTTTTGTCTCCAAAAAAATCTACATAAGGGGGTTAGCTACAAAAAATATTTAAAACCAAGAAGTAAAGGTGGGTTACCCCATGGTGGGTTCCAAAGAATGCATGCTAAAATATTGACACACTTCTATGAGTCATTGTATCTAAGATTGCTCAAGAATGAGGTCTCGAATGGTAGCTCATAACTCTCTATTCATGGAGTGTAAGGGTTTTTAATGGAGGCCTTTGACCTAGTTTGTGCCCATGAAAATACACCATAAAATGAGAGATTCAAAGATCAAAATATGCATGCAAATGAAGCTACAAGCTAATCTAAATGATAGCAATGTAAAGAAATACAAGAAAGCAAATCTAATCTAAGAAAGCAAATATGGATCTAAGCTAATATGAAAATGCAAGGATAGATCATAATGATGGAAGCCATGAATGCATGAGAGAAAAAGAGAAGAAGATAGAAGTTATCCACAAAAAGCTTTAATGCTCAAACTCCTTGTCCAAAAATCGCTCTCCAAACCTATAGCATAACAATAGCATAATCGTGGATGTCAAAAATGAGGAGAGGACTCTCCCTTATAAAGAAGAATGGATGATTATGATTAAGTGGCAATAAGATTTAATCAAGGGTGGAGAAAGAATGATTCGTATGAGACAAAATTTCACCAATGAGAAAAGAGGAGGAAAATTAAATTAAATCTCATTTAGAAATATGGGCATTTAAGTGTACAAGAAAAAAAGAATTTATTTTATTTTTATTTATTTTCTTTTCTTTTTCAAGTGGGATTTTATTTAATTAAAAGGGGGCAAGTTCTTTTAATTAAGTAGGAAATATTTAATTAAATTAAAAGAGGGGTTTTCTCTTAATTAATTAAATGTGGATTAATTATTTAATTAAAAGAGAATTTTCTTTTAATTAAATAAGAATTAGCATAAAATGATCAAACTTAGAAAATGTTGAAATAATTGAATTAATTACAATTGGATCAAAGAAATTGATTTGAATTGATTTAATAAAATATTGCAAACCATTGATTCAAAAAAATTGATAAATTGAATAATGGGGGCCCATAGTCTTAGTGACCATTTTAGGGTGCATATATCAGCTTCCTTTCCTATCAGGGTGCACCTAGCTACACTTGGAGAGAAAAAGGGAGAAGGAATGCATGAAATTAAATCTACCTATTCTAAGCTAAGGGGTGATGCACCAAAATAGAGTGTTTGAACCAATATCTACCCATACATGCATACTTGAACTCTTATGACAACAAAGATATATAGATTTAGACTTGTTTAAATAAAAAAATTGAATGTAGATTAGACAACCAAGATGAATAACACAAGGAAGAAGAGAGTTCACTTAGATGTTATTCATAGGTCAAAAGCAATACAATCATGCAAATTGCATACAATAACAAAACATTGAAGGGAGGCAAATAGATCTTGCACAGTCATCAATGGCTAAAGGAGATAAGGCATAATATCACAAACAGTTTAGAGGCACAGGGAATTTACACTAAACTTGTAGAGTAATATCAGAGAAAATAGAGAAGAGTCAACCCTAAGAAAGATTAGAAAATCCACCTTTATAGTTTAGGCATAACTAAGATATTCTGACTAAAAGTTACTCCACAACCACTATCATTAAGTTTACAGAGAATAGTCATATAGATCTGGAGAAAATCTGACCTTTGCACACATTCAAATGCAATGAAGTCTAATATTTTGCACAAAATAGAGCCTTGAGAAGACATAAATGATGCCATTAATCATTCTGACCAAGTATATGGATAACCAAGTAGTGGGGGGATGCTTCTACATTTACAAGGCATGTCATTCAATTGGGAGTATTTGGAATTGATCATGAAGATTAGATTATGTAGAAAACCATCACTTCTCCCATTCCTAGATCAACAGATTAGCAAAAGTCAGCAAGTCAACTAAGTTCTACAACTAGAATAAGCCATATGGACCGATAATCTTTTATCTTTTTGCCATGTCACAAAGTCCTCACAATTTTGATTGTCTTAATCATCATAACTATGTCATCTTTTAAAACCCTCACTGTGATTGCCTTAAGAACTGCCAACTTAACTACCATCACTAACTTCAAATTGGGCTTACCAAGTACATGTGTCTACAAGGTGCTTGCCCACTTTTCCTTAAAACCTTGCAACTTCATAAAGCGAAAAAGAATTGATTATCAATCTCCACAAGATCGACGATCAAGAAAATTTGTAAAATTTACTACATTTGGCTTTGATATTTTTGGGCCCACAAAACACTCAACATCCACCTCACTGAACACATAGACCACTGGAGAATCAACATAAGGCAACTAACACATATTTTCCACCTCAGCACTACCTAACAACAAATTTGACACTCTTTTCAAACTTCTATAGCCCACAAAAATAGGACCCGCAATCCACATGGTGGCAAGGTGCTTGCCCATATTCACTAAAAACCTTGCATCTTGATAAAGTGAGAAAACACTTGCCATTGATATATGCAAGATCTAACAGTGGAAAAATTTGCAAGGGCTAAAAAATAAACTTACGAAAATACATAAGGTTTTTTATTTCATTTATTTCATGTTTCCATTAGCATTGAATATTTAAATATGGAAAGTGACCATTGGGTGTGCTGAGGCATTTAAATTTAATTTTTTGGCGGGGAGGCATTTTTAGTTAACATTTTTGGTAACTCAAGGGGGGTGTTTGCCTACTAAGCATAAGACTAGTGGCCTAAAGCATCCATTGTGCTCTAGAGTTATAAAAAATGTGGATCCTATTGTATTGTGAAACCCTAACCCTACCTCTATAACAAAACAGGAACTTTGCAATTGAAACCAAGAATCAAAACCCTCTACAACCTTTGCAAGACTTCAAAAAATGCCATGTGCTTGAAACTTCTTGGAAAGAAGGAAAACAAAAAGAAAACTAATCTACTATGTGCATGATTTACATACATGCAAGGTTAAACAAACCCATTAACTAGCTTGTTAAAGTAGCTCCCCTTCCTCACTAGCTAATTTCTTTTTTCATGCATGAGAGTAGCTGAAAATAATTGCAAGTATGAAAAAGACACTATTGCACAAAATATCTTCCTCCCAATGCTGAAAATAATGAAGCTTTCTAGCACTAGGGAATTACCTTGTGGAGAAAAACATGCTTTCTACTCCTTGTGATCTTTTACCTCATATACTGGAGTAAGCATGACTAGGAGAAACTTTTTGATTTCTTGTAGGGCTAGATGCCTTATGGGGCATCCTCTTGATGGTGCAAGGCCAAAGGAATCATCTTTGACAAATTGATTGTACTCTACAATGGTAGTCTCCAACTAGCTTGGGAGTTGCTCCTCTTCCTGTGAAGAAAAAATCTCCACCTGTTGTTGTTGCAACTCATAATCATCTGATGAAGGAGTGGACTATTTGATGTCCAAAGATCAACAAAACATCTCTAGCTCATCCCAAAAAGTCTCCTCATTAGAATATTCTTGCTCTAACACAGTAATATGCATAGGTTAAGGGACAACCTCATGCATGTCAATGTGTTCATCCTTAAGGAAAAAGCCATCCTTGAGGCTTTCTTTTCCATCTTTCACATCATGGAGGACTGTTTGGTGCAAAAAATAGTTCTCTTTTTCCTCAACATGTAGCAGATGCTCATTTTTTAGTAAGGGCTCAAAAGCCATGACCTATTCCTTAATAGAAGGAACAATATTTTCTTCTCTTTCTTCCTTAACAAAGAAGGGGAGCTCTTCAAATAAGAGGATTGGATCCTCTTCCCTTTTCTTAATACCTACCTCCTTGTCATCCTCAACATGTTACAACTCCTCCCTTTGTGGTTTTTCTTTCTTTGTTTCATTCCCTGGAAACTCCATATTTGGAATATCAAGGGTCAATACTATTGGAATTACAGTAGGAAAGGTAAATTTCTAGGTGGGGGGTGAATCAATAGTTTAAAATTGGACCCATAAAAATTTCACCACATATCCATCTCATGTATTCAATAAGTAAACTAAAATAACATGCAAATCATATACATCTAAATCATATAAACATGCAAGCATTCACAAACATAACACCAGATATTATTACCTAGAAACCTCCAAGTGAGAAGGTAAAACTAGGGTGGGGATGACACCCACAAATATTCACTACTGTAGTAATAAAGTGTATCTAATGAAGGTTACAATGTTTTGATCATAAGTCATGATCTACCTTATGAAAGGTCTACCCTGTTAAAGGCCTACAAAGATAGTTAGGTCTCACCTTGTTAGAGAATTCCATCACCCTATTAGAAGTGTGCCTTGTTAAAGGACTTTAACTCACAATTAAGTAAGCACCTTGTTAAAGAATTTCATAAAACCTATTAGGACTACTCTGTTAAGATATTTTGACTGAAATCACCTGTTAGAACATCTTAGCTTTGATCCTATAGCTAGCACTTGCTTGCCTAATAATAGATCACCTCTAAACATTTGTCTTTTTTATCCTTCTCAATTAGATGTCACTATGTTGTATACTCCTCTCTATCCTCTATTGTACTCTAACTAATTTTTCAATTCAATCTCACTTCATAATTTCTAAGCCACCATGAATGCTATGTTTGTGCATGCAAACTTCTCTCTTTGCTCCTTCAATTCCCTTACACACTCATTGATCATTTAGGGTTTCATCCTCCTTAAGAATACTTAGTGACTTAGGTTTAGGTATGAATCTATGACTAAGATTCATCCATTTTTTCCTTAATCCTTCCCATTTTTTGATTGGTTGCATGTAATTGTGTAGGGAATCCAACTAGAGTTTCATCCTTATCTCCAAAATATCAAATTTCAATCTTAAGTCAGCTCAAAAATTGTTTACATAGTTTCTTGTGCCATTACAAATAAATATTTCAAAACTATGTTACTCGACATCTAAAGTCTCTAATGCTCGGCATGCATTAATCTTTCTGATATGACTCGACACCTGCATTGCTTGACATCCACTATTTACTTGGCTCCTATGTCACTCAGCATATACTATCTACTCGGCACTTGAGTAACTTGACACATGAGTGGCTCGACACTCACTACAACTCAACTTGGTCTATGATTTGCTCAACATATGTTACTTGTTAAGAATGAACTAAGTAAATAACTTAAGTGTGTTAACACTCACTAGTCAAAACCAATCTGAAATCAACAATCTCCCCCTTTGACATGAGGGTTAAAAACATTTGAGCATACATTTTCATCCATAACCTTACAAGCATAAAATGTCTCAATTTGTCTTGTATACAAAATTTCAATTTTTTTCAATAACTTAGATACCTTAAAGTTTGATAACTCCCCCTGAGTTGATATATCTATTCTATATCCAAAATTAGGTACTCCTATTGAGTAAATGTGTCTCTACTGATACACTTTGACTTCATGTTGATTCTCTTTTATTTGATACATGTATTTTGATGCTTTTCTCTCTTGTCTTATTCTCATATTCTCTTATTTAATTCTCCCCCTTTATCTTATTCTCCCCCCAAAAAAATATCTCCCCCTTTTTATCTAATTCTCCCCAAATAATAGATATCTCCCCTTTTTGACACTTATGTCAGTGGGCTATACACTGATTTTGTGTTTGTCCAAAAAAGATTTATGGACATCTAATATCATCTTAAGAGTTGTATCCTAGTTATCACATGAGACATCCAATGACTTGATTTGGACTGCAAGCTTGGAAGCAAGGTGAACTAGACCATCTAAGGTAGAAAGATTGAGGTCTTTCTTTAATAGAGTTTCAACATAGCCTAGCTCCTTGTGCATTATTTCCATTTGGGGGGTGAGGGTTTTTTAGATGCTAGTTAGTTTGGCCCTTTATGTTGGCCTCATCTACTGTCAATATAGCTAACTGACTTTGTGCTTGAGGCAATGTCCTGAAATGGTTGTTACTTTGAGCTAGATTTTTTGGTAGTCTTGCACCTAATGCAGAGATTTGACTTTCTAAACTCAGAATGTGACTTCTGGTCTCTTGGGTGAAGAGTGTTGGATTGCATAATTTTTTGTACAATGAGAATATATTCTAAAGTACCTTCTTCACATCCTCAACCTTAGTTGCTAATGCAACTTGTGTTAGTGCTATATCACTAGATTCTCATTTACTTTATTTTGGAACTTCTTTTCTGACCATTCAAGTAATTTGGCATTTGTATCAAAGTCTTCATTATAGACCTTCTCTGCTATATCTTTCAATTGATCCATTAGTGGCTTGGTCTCATCTAGAGTTGGAAAAATAAATGCATCTAAAAAGATGTCTTTGATGTCTTGAAGTGCTTGCTTCTACTTGTGCTCCCTTCTAAGTAGTTCTTGATGCTTTTCCCTTGCTAGGGCCTATTGCAATATGCCCATTTGTTCTATTTTCATGGTATCAAAATCAAATTTTGGTAAAATTATTTCTTTTTCAAGGCTCACATCTCCATATTGAATTAATTCTTCAGCCTTTAATGAACTAGGACTCGACATTGAGAGCTACATTGGAGTAGTATCTATGCCTGGCTTCTGAAGAGTATGATTTGATGTAGTGTTAGATACTAGTAAGGTTACTAGGGCTTGGATTGTATTTTTCTCCTTTAGTTGTAGTGTCATCTCACTCTCTTTAGGCTTGCCCTATTCCTCCACAATGACCTGACTTGCACCTTGTCCTTGTGTAGTAGGTGCAAATAAGTCTATTCGTCCTATTTCTATAGTAGCAACTTGTTATTCCACTATGCTCTTTTCTACAATATCAATCTTGAAAATTGTATCAACCTTATTTGATGTGGCTTCTAGGATCTTTACAAAAGGTTGTACATTAGTGACTAGAGAGATGATGGAAGGTGGTTCTTGTGGATTCATATTTTCCCTTGCAACATCAATCACTTATTTATGTAGTTCATCCACACTTACCAAAATAGGATTGCCACAAAGTTTGGCCTATAGTGTAGACTAATCTAAGATCTTCTTCAAATCATCTTCAGTGAGGGGATTAATGTTCTAAGCTAATATTTTAGAAACATCCTTGATAGTTATTGTCTCAGTAGTCTCACTTGTGATATGTGGAGGACTGACACTCAACAATTGTGTCTTGCACACTTTTTTCTTCTGGTTGTTCAAGCTCAGCTATTACCTTGTCATCTTCTTGCATTTTTGTTCTTCCTCCAACTATGTCACCTTTTTCATCATCTCCTTCATCAACCTTTACTTCAATGGGTTCTTCCTCTACTTTCTTTATTGTTTTCAACCCATAAGAAAGTTTCCACATCTATGTGGTCTTCTTGACAACATCCTTAATGTTGTTTTACAAAATGCTAAAGGCTCTGTATTTAGGTACAAACCTAACTGCATACTTCTTCACATCCTTAGCAATTTTTGCCTTTGTTAATTCTAGCATCACTTGGGCTAGAGATGTTTCTTTTATTTCTTTCTCAAAGTTTATACAATTGTGCCATTTTTGCTCAACTCTGTCATATAGACTTTTAGGCATTAAGTTGTCAATCTCTATTGGAGTTGTCTTGAATTCTACCATCATGGCATAAATGGCATCTTCCACTTGATTCTTCTCTATTTTACCCAATTTATCAAAATCAACATGACCAAATCCTGATAGGTTTACACTATGTTGGTGTTTGAAAACATTACCGAGTTTTCAATTATCCCCATGAGAATATGACATATCTAGGGGTAGCTGACTCCTATTCTCAACATATCATTTCAGACACAGGGCCAACTATAAGGCTTGACCCTTCTTCTACTTCAAGCTTTGCTAAACCTAGGTGGGTGGACCTCAGATTCAATTGATACTGTACTAGTGCAAAACATATCCCTAAATCTATTTTTTGTAGATAAAAACCCTTATATCTCCTAATGGCTTATGAAAAGACATAGATCTACAATAGCTAAATGCAAATCTATGAATCTCAGAAGCTGAGTGAGGGCATTATAGTTAAGTCCTTCAACATGAAAGGTGAAAACACTTTTGGTTAATAATGTTGATTTCAACAAACCCTCAAATATGCAGTAGTAAGACTTAATGATCCTGTAACCGATTAGTGCCTTATCTATTGGGCAAATCCATGAATCAAATGCATGCATATGGATATCTAATACTTATGTATATATTCAGATATATGATCTATCTATTTACCTTGTAAATAAACATCTGTGCTGAATCCAAACTTCATTCTTACATTATATCCTTCTCAACAAACCTGCAACCCTGTTGACTCATTGAAGCATTTACATAACTGCTTGAGTCATAAGCAACAATAAAACAACATACAGCCTTGAGAGCCTACAACTATGACCTAAGCTCTTTGTTCAAAGATCGTAAAACATTGGAAATTCACTGAGATGGAGATGAGAATCATAATGAAACTAATGAAATCCTTTCTCCTTTATTTTCATTTCCTTGAAACAGTACAATCAAATGCATGAAATTAAAACATGAAACAACCTAGTAGATTGAACTTGCTATATTATTCTTCCTACTATTGTTCATACCAGAGAATTATGCTGAAAATTATGGTATCATAGTATGAGAACACATCAAAACTGGATCCAAAACCTGGTATCACATCAGTGAGTAGTTTTTTCTCCAAAAATTGGAACCCTTACAATGGATCAGAGAAAGAAAGATATAGACAAGAAAGAATTCTCAGATCTATTCTAAAGACAACACATGTCCACTTGGAATTCCATCCCTAGCAGTTGCAAAACCTCTTTCATCTCTCTACCCATTTGATCTGATTTTATTTTCATCATTACTTGTAACTAATTTGCAAAAATCTTTAATGAAATGATGAAAACTCTTCATGCATCCAAAATATCTGATAACCTCATGAAATTTTGGAGGAATTGAGGTTCAACTAATTTGAATGCAACCAAACTCGACCACAATTGCCTTTTCCTTGTCTTTTATGCATATTTAAGTCATTACCTTACTAGAAATCACAACTGAACTCTGATACCTGAATTTGGTCACAAGATAGGAACATGAGACAAATCCTCTTGTAGCTTGAACTAGTGGCATATTGTGCAAAAATTGACCTCAGAATCAAAAATTTTGTCTTCCCACAATTTCGACAATATATAACATCGCTATATTAGCCTCTCTGAAACCCTCTAAATTTCATTTTGAAAAATACTCCTCTGGTAGAAAACCTTGGTCCGCACTTTAAATTTTTTCAAAAATTAAAAAATTCCAAAGTTTATACTTTAGAAAAATACTTCTTTAAATTTAAAAGAAGTGTCTACACATCCACATTTTTGAAAAAATTAAAAATTATTTTTTATAATTTTCAATTTTCTACCCTAGGCTTCCAATTCAGGGTCAACTGTCTTTTGATCAGTTTCCACGTGGTGGCCTCTGATTGGTCGACCTCCACATCATTGCAAGCTTGGGCCTGCTACCATGTGGCACTTCCCTGCTTGCCCGCATTATTTAACAACCTTGTAACTTTTTTTTGCAGGCAAGTGCCATCCATTAGATCTCGCCACATGGTGAAACCCGACAGCTCCATCTCTAGGTCCTATAGATCTCCATGCTGCCACTAGTCACTTCATGACTCGCCCGACGGATGCCATGTGTCATTTTAGGATTCACTACTGGGTCCACCTCATCTCTCTATTACAAGTATGCCACATCACAATGCCCAAGCCCACACTGCCACATGTCATATGCCTGCATGCCTGCATTATTTATCTTTTGAGCACTTTTTTTTTGCAAGTGTGTGCCAACCCTCCATCTTGCAACGTGGCACCATCTCGTTGCAACTCGCCACATCAAATCAGGTGCATTTTGGTCTAAAATTTTGACATCGTCCTTGCCAACTAGCATCTACCCAACACGCAGGGCCCACCTCATAACATACGACCTTTTAAAAGTGTTGTCTTGTTAGACACAATGGGATGTGTGTATTTTTTGATTTAAACAGTTGAGATCCACAATGAATGTGGGATAAAACAAATTGACTGTTGTTTTCTCTACTCCCAACCTTTCTTCCATGGCAATCTCCTTCTGTTGCTCTTCCCTACATAGGCAAATTCCTTTTCTTTAGATGTGGAAACTTATTTCAAACTTGGAATGTTATTTTAATTTCAATACAAGTCTCTTTTATTGGCATGGATTGAGGCTTTTCTCTACCATGGCATCCTCTTTGACTTCTGCAAAAACTGGCGGCCTCCCTTCATCTTCTACTTGCAGATTCCATGGGTTCCTCTATGTCTATTGTCATCTTTGGTGTAGGTTTTGCCAGCATGCAACACCTCTGCTATTGTATACTGGCTTCCCTTCAATTTGTCTGGATGTTGTTGTTTTTTGGTTGTTAGCTGCTCTATTTAACGTAGGCATCCTTTGCTTGCATTGCTTGATTTCTTGGCTTCATGTGCAAATTTCCTTTTATATTGCATGTGTGGGCAATATCCTTGGCTAGTGTTTTTTCATATGTGTGAGCTCTTCTTTGGCTCGACTGTATTTAAAAATGCCCTTACTCAAGACAAAGTGTGGGTTCCCTGTTGGCTACATTTTTAATCACATGAACTGCTTTTTTTTTTGGTGGGTTTTCACTATGGACATGGATTTGTCCTCTTCTCTTGTGTAGGGGTCTGTTGTGACTTCTACCTTGCTAAAGCTGCCGACTCTTGCATAGAACTCCCAGCGCTTTGTAACATGGGTGCCTCCTACAGTTGGCTCCATAATTTTTACTGTGATAGTCCACATGTGTTGCGGCTTCCTTCTGCTAGTATCTTTAATAAGATGGAGGGAAAATATATCCTTTTCTGCCTTAAAATTTCTTGCAACCTGCCATGGATTATGGTGTCTCCTGTTTGAAATTGTCCCCCTCCTGCATTGATTGCTCTAATCTCCTTCATGGAGCTAGGATTTGAATGATGGCTATAGTTTCTTCAAACGTTGGATGCCAATTGGAGCAGTCTGCCAATCATGTGGAAAGCATCTTCATTATTTTGGCTTGCATTGGATCTAAGTACCCTCTCATTTAATGTGGACTTCCATATTTGTCTATTGTGAATGTTCATTTGGCACCCTTGCTAACTCTGCCAGGTGAGCTTTTGTTTCCCTTGGGTCTGTAGCTTGATTTGAAACTCAATGGTGTTGATTTCCCTTTTTAATTTGCTGTTGTGGCTTGGTCTCTAGCCGGCTACCATTTGTTTGGATAACTCTTCTATATATGGTCCAAGATTTAGTATTAGCTGATTGATATTTCTAGGGAAAAGTGAGTATCCTATGTCATCATTAGCATCACCATCTACATGTCCAGTGGCTCGAAGAAAAGGTCCAATTGATTGTACTCCACATTTGTCAATAGTAATTATAGGCTCAAAGTTCTTATTTTGAATCATTTCTCTATCTTTTGTAAAAAAATTATATAGCCTATTCAAGACACCTCACTTAGATTGACTGTGACATACATGGGCAAAGAAGAAAATGAAGTTGAGAAAATAGGTGAGTTAATTGCAAGAGACAAATGAGAGACTAGTGGCTTGGAAAACAATGGCACAAGATTTGGAAAATCTACAACCTTCTGATCATCTTTTACATATTGAGGCCATAATAAATCTATGTCTTTTTGAACTCTTATACCATGCTCGAGTTCTCTTCATCCTTATAACTCCTTTGAAACCTCACATCCCTAGAGTTCTGCTTACCATATTTCTATTTGTTCAGAGAATCAAAGGAAAATCACTAATTGATGGATATAGTGATGATAAATATTTTAAGCATCTTAAGACTATGACTTTGATTCTTGCTTGAAAACTCTTCGCAATTATGTTCACAGACAAAAACATCAACATTGAAAGAATGATTACATATTTTAAAAACATCTTCCTTTCCCATATCTAATCAGTCTGATGTAATTAGTCAGGCCCCAAGGTGGGTCCAACTTAAAAAAAAATTGTTTTCGAACAACTAAACCTTCAAACTAGCCCGTTGATTATCTCGAACTAATTAGAATCAAGTTCGATCACTGAAACAAGAATTAAAGTTCATTTTATCACTTTCTGCAAACTATCAAATTTGCATTAGGAGGTTCATTGATTGGCCTTCAAAACTTACCCAAACCTCTGATCAGGCCCTAAAAACTAGCATAGTGACTCTCTGTTTCTCACTCTTGCACCTTGTCCAATCTTGTCTCATGGTGAATTCGGGGTCAAAAGATATTGACTATCAAAGTTGACCTCTTAGAATTCACTTGTAGATAAACATGTCAGAAGACAACAAATTAAGTTTGGATTGGGCTTTGAAAGTTGGGCAAACTAACACTTGGGAGAATGAAAATTGGGTCATTGGTTTACTATCATGAGGACAATATGAATTTGTGATTTGGTCTTATGAAAAATAAAAAGGCGCAAATGGCGAGTGGTCAAAGTAGGCTACTTGGATTTGTTGACTAGAAAGAATGACAAGAAATTAATTTTTGCAAATGGAATTGACCTGGAAAAGTGTGCAAATGGATTCGCCATGACTTAAAAACTAACACACTTAGAGTATTTTTAGAGGAAAACATAGGGGTACAATCCATTTGATCTTACCAATCACGAATCTCAAGTTATGACATCCTGAACAAGGGTACCAAACAATCTGCAAATATTGACATTAGTAAAAAGATAAAAATTGCGTTTGGAATCGCATTTGAAAACTGATCAAACGGATTCATCCTAAGTTGAAACTTGAAACGTAACAAGTGTATGACCTCTAAAATGCAAAAAAAAAGGAATTTTCACATTTTGGTCAACTAGGTCAAAGTTATAACACATCAAACAGGGCTTCCCAGAATTAAGTGCAATGTGCATCAGCATGACAACATCAAATGACCAACTTTGAGGGATTCAAAACCTAGTCAAACAGACTTGAAACAACTTGAAATCTAAAACATAGGCTCTTAGATATGGACACTAAATACTCCCAAAGCAACAAGTCATGAAACATTTCTGTGTGAGAGATATTCAATTGCAAACACAACCTCCTATCACTGTTTGACACTAAGGGTAAAATGCAAGTTTGAAATGCAATCAAAATAGGACTTCACAGAATGGTTCAAAATGTCATTTTATCATCATGGAACACTTAAATGCACTAAATGGAGGGTGTTAGAAACATTAAACACCTCTTAGGGCTCAACTTGACAGACGGGTACATGTGCATCAAAAAAGCGTTTATAGGGCTCAATTTTTCAAAATTGCTTAAAATTCAGGCTACAATTTTAAGCACCAACACACTATTGCTAACATTTTTACATAAATTATCAAGATCTAAAAGAGAGGATTATGACTCACCATCTTAAATTGGCTATTTTCCTATGATTTTATTTTCTCTTCATAAGAATCTGCTTGTGCCACATACTTTTTTCTTGGTCTCTTTTTCTCTTGACCTCCTTGTTTGGTTTGTTTAATCTTCTCCTTGGCCTTTTGTGTAGTTTCATAGGTGTTGGCTCTTGTATTATGTGTAGTGGGCTTGGCTTGGCTTGTTTTAACAATTTTCTTAGCCCTTTCCATAAGTTGTGCATTGGCCTTTGTCTTCTTTGGCTCGATAGGAGTAGGTGCTTCCTTGGCTTCTTCTACCTTGGCACCTTCAGTTTCCTCCTCTTTATGATCTTCTCCCTTGCCTTGCATCAAAGTTAGAGGTTCTTATTCTTGGATTTCTTCTTCCTCTTCATTCTCCTCTTCTTCTTCTTCCTCTTCCTCGACACCCTCTCTAAACTTAACTTTTAAATTCTTTACTATCTTCTCCTTTTCCTTCAAAGTTGAAGCAGTCTTCAATTCCATGGTAATTTTGGATTTTACCATCTCATAGTTTCCAAATACCTTTTCACTTTTCTCTACCTCTTTTGATAGTAAATTTTTGATGGCTACAGAGGTTTCATCCACATTTATTTCATAACCAAGTGGCCTCAACCATCTTACTCTTGGTGTACCAGCTTGAACAAATGTATAGTCAGCATCCATAAGAAAACATACATCATTATAGTGTTTCTCAAATAGGGATACTGGTATTCTTAAACTTTCCTTCATTGACTTCTTGAACTCTTTAAAATAGCTTGTCATTAGAGATTCAAAATTCTCTCCTAGTTGTTCAATATACTCACCAATTTGCACTGCTACTAATTTGTTGGTTTTCCATCCCATAGTACCAAATGAGGGGAATTTTTTTTGCACATAAAATAATATACAAATCAAAATTGAACCAAATTTTCAATATGCACTCTTAGTTTTCCTAATTGCTCCAAGGTTCTCCATCAATTGTTGTAATTGTAGTTCACTTAGATCATATGTATGATCTTTCTTTACAATTTTATATCCCACATCCATAGCTATATAGGGCACGCTATTTAATCTACTAGATTGATAGAACTTGTGTGATATTACCCTTACAAAAAAGTTAATAAGAGGATTACTGATTGTATCTATTGTCATGCCTCTTTTGTTCCAGATAGCTCCAGTGTTCTTCTCAATCACTTCCTTAGAATCACTTCTTAGTGTCTTAGGCCAATCTAGGGTTGGGTAACTAGTAACCCTATGGATTATTATCTTAGTTATCTTAATACGTCCATTTTCTAGCCATAATGAACCATCATGGACTTGACTAAGCACTATCCTAATCCACTCTATCTTGAATAAATTTGAAAGATCTAGGGTGCATGTTAATCCCTTTCTCTCAATGATTTTGAAATCCTCCTTCAAAACACCATTATCACAAAGTTAATTATATGCCTCCCTAATCTCCATGTCGCCAATGCTATCAATCTTGTGGTTATAGCATTTTCTTACATCTTGCACCATTATTACATTCAATAGAATCATTGATAATACACTAGAAGGGTCTTGCTTATATGAAATGTCACAAATGACTTTGAAAATAAGTTTCTTTACCTCATTGCTTACTAATTGAACATTCAAAACTTCCTTCTCTTCTACATTCTTTGAACTAGATGACATAATGAGAAACTAGGGTTTACAAAATTTTAAACTGTGTAGCTCAGATCTTGATAAATACCTTGTGAAATCATATGAACTATCATATAATCACTACTTATATCTTTTTTCAACTACTTGGATGTATTTCCGAATTGCCTTCTGCTCAGCTTGCTCTTTCTTAAAATTGAAATGATGAAAAATGGGTTAAAATTGATCAAATACCTTTTGAAAACCTTGCAATTAATGCTGAGTACTTACATAGTTTTAAGCTTGACATCAACCAACTTCAAGCTCACTCGGAATCCATTGGCATTTCCATCACTTAGCAACCACTATGAGTTCGACATCAACTAGGTAGACTACGAGCTTGACATGTTCTAATATTTGAATTGGTACACATAGGAAATATTTCATGCTCAACGAAAACATGAAAATCTTAAAGATTTATTTTGAATTCTAACAACTTCTTTCATCTTTATTCATGTTAATTTAGTCCTTTCAGTACTAGCTTCTTTTGGAACTGATGTATGATATAGCTTTTTAAATATTAGTCCCACATACCTTTTTATTACCTAGTTTGATCAGGTGTGATCACTTGACCCATTAGGTGAAGTGATCCCTTCTTTATTTGATGTGTTGCAGTCATCTTTCTTTTTCCATGTCTTATTCATCTTATTTCTAATGTGTTCAACATCTACCTTGCCTTTTCCTTAGTCAAATTCACAACTTGGTGCTTTTGACCTAGTTGGACACTATCTACTAATGTGACCAGTCTTCAAATAGCTAAAACATGTGGTTTGACTTAACCACCTTTAATAGTTACCACTAAAGTGTGTCCTAATATAATTCTTAGGAACATGTCCATATTCTTGACAATAATAACAACTATATCTTGTGCTACAATCCCAATTATAAGAGTTGTCATTGTTCCTTATCTTTGTTTGCCTATTTGATGAGCACATGGGTTTTGATCTTCATTCAAAAGCTCTATGTCCATACTTCTGACAGTTGTAGCAATATCCTTCAAATCTTTGTGTATGCATGGTCCTAGTCATGCATTCATGTGCTTGATGACCTTGCTTGTTGCACTTGTAGTAGTGAATAATACTGTTATGATTGACATTTTGATTTGTAATCTTACTCCTACACACATTAACAATATGTACTTTCTTACCAAAATTATGACAAGTAAGTTTGGAGTTCTTACCTTTGTTGTTCCTTTCTTCTACATTTTTGGATGTTTCTCCTTCTTCAGTGCTTGTATAACCTAGTCCTAATGTATCATTATTGGATCAAGGGGATCTCAATAATTGCTCAAAGTATTTGATGGCTTCATATGGTTTGTTGAAACTTTTAGAAAATTCCTTATCCCTCTTTAAGTCACTCTACAATTGTTCATTCTACAACTTCAATGTAGTTATCTCAATGTCCTTGACATTCAATTCATAGTTGGCATTCATTCATGGCTTTGTCTTCCATGTCTTTCTTCTTTTGTTCAACCACTTCACATACTAGTATAGCTTGTGATTCTTGCTCTAATTTGGGATTTTTTATTTCCTTAGCTTGGACTCTATTCTTTTCCATTAGATTTGCAACTGTTGTATCAAATTTTCTTGAGTCTCCATTTGTAAATATCTTAGTATTGTCTATATCTTTGTATTGTGTGTCATTCTTTGCAATGGAAATTTCTTTCCTTCTCTTCAAAGAATTATTTAGGTCTTCTCTCGCTTAATTCAATTGATGTATTATGAGATGTATTTCAATCTCCTAGTTCTCAATAGTCTCTCCCAACTTGTAGATTTTCATTTCAAGATCTTTCCTCAAAGTTGTAAAGCTTCTCTTTCAAAAAACAAGGTTGTGATACCAATTGTTGGAATTACAATAGGAAAGGTAAACTTCTGAGAGGGGGGCAGGGTGAATCAATAGTTTAAACATTGACCCATAAAAATTTCACCACATATCCAACTCATGCATTTAATAAGTAAATTGAAATAATAGAAAAATCATATGCATCTAATTCATGTAAAAATGTAAGCATTCACACACAAAACACCAAATATGATTACCCAAAAACCCTCCAAGTGAGAAGGTAAAACTGAGGTAGGGATGACACCCATAAATCTTCACTACTGTAGTAATAAAGTGTAACTAATGAAGGTTACAATATTTTGATCATGAGTCATTATCTACCCTATGAAAGGTCTACCTTGTTAATGACTTACAAAGACTGTTAGGTCTCACCTTGTTAGAGGATTTCAACACCCTGTTAGAAGTGTACCTTGTTAAAGGATTTTAACTCACAATTAAGTAAGCATCCTATTAAAGGATTTCATACAGCCTATTAGGACTACTCTATTAAGAGATTTTTATTGAAATCACTTGTTAGAATGTCTCAGCTTTGATCCTATAGTTAGCACTTGCTTGCCTGATAATAGATCACCTCTAAACATTTGTCTTTTTGATCCTTCTCGATCAGATGTCACTATGTTGCATACTCTTCTCTATCCTTTGTTTTTCTCTAACAAATTTTTCAATTCACTCTCATTTCATAAACTCTAAGCCACCATGAATTCTTTGTTTGCGTATGCAAAATTCTCTCTTCTCTCCTTCAATTCCCTTACACACTCATTGATAATTTAGGTTTTTGTCCTCCTTAAGAAGACCTAGTGACTAAGGGTTAGGTATGAATCTATGACTGAGATTCATTCATTTTTTTTCTTAATCCTTCCCATTTTCTAATTGGTTGTATGTAATTACATAGGAAATCCAACTAAAGATTCGTGCTTATCTCCAAAATATTGAAGTTTAATCTTAAGTCAGCTCAAAAATGGTTTACATAGTTGTTTGTGCCATTAAAAATAAATATTTCAAAACTATGTCAATTGGCATTTGAAGTCTCTGATACTCGACATGCATTAATCTTTTTGCTATGACTTGGCACCTGCATTGCTTGGCATCCACTGTTTACTCAGCTCCTATGTCACTCGGCATATACTATCTACTTGGCATATGAGTGGCTTGAAACTCACTATGACTCGGCTTGGTCCATGATTTTCTTGACATATGTTACTTGTTAGGCATGAACTAAGTAAATAACTTAAGTGTGTTGACACTCACTAGTCAAAACAAATATGAGATCAACACATACAACCAATCCACCCTAAAATAGGGAAATAGTGATAGGTATGGGGGGTTCATGACTAACCCAACTTTCTCTTATAGGGGGTGGAGGGGGCTTCTTGAAGCTTGGAATGACATATTTTGGGGAAGCGAGGGCATCTATCTACATGGTTCGAAAATGAGCTAACTGGAGCCTCATTTTCTCCTCTCTTTCTATAGAAAATTGCCTTGCAAGACTCTCCTCAAAATGTCTCTATCTCTCCCTCTCTCCTTCTTTTTGTTGGAGATAGGCCTAGTATGTCATCTCCTCCTATTGTCTCTCTATCTGTTGCTACCTAGAAACCTCACCAAGTTGTCCATTAATCTCCTCAAGTTGTCTATCCTAGGCCAACAACTGCTCATCTCATTTATGGAGCTTAAACTCCACACTCCTTCAAAATTCCAACATCAAATCCTTAAACTCTTTATATGGTGATGTTGGGATTGGTGGAGTACAGGTAGGAAGAGAGTAATAGTTTTGAGTAGCTTGGCTATAAACAAATTGGGGTTGAGATTGAAATTAGCAATATGAGGGTTGAGGAATAGCATTATCATGATATGAGGGGAAATAGTAACTATGTCTCTAAAATGGATTCATGATTAGGGCTTCATAAAACTTACAATTTCATAGAAAAACTTGAAAGTCATAAAAGGTCAAGGATGATCTTTACATACCAACACTATGTCTATATGAAACCAGAAGATGTGCACTAGAGTTGCCATGATGTTTGATGAAATTCCTCCAAAGGCTGATTTTACTAAGAATAACACCCAATTTCTCAATGCATAAGATTAGATTGGCTTCCAGCAAACTTGAGTAGCTGAAGTTGATTGTCCCACCGGGCATGCCAAAAATTGTTGTCACAAAAGTTTGCACCTTTGTCCATATTTTGTACCTAAGGAAAACCTTGTGAAACATGGAAGCAACCTCCAAGCTATGGGACTTGAACTATGAGGTTGAGTCTCTAGAGAAGGCCAAATTCCTTTACTATCAGGGTGCACCTAACTACACTTAGAGAGGAAAAGGAAGAAGGAATGCATGAAAGAAAATCTACCTATTCTAACCTAAGGGGCGATGCACCAAAATAGAGTGTTCAAACCAATCTCTGCCCATACATGCACACTTGAATTGTTATGACATCAAAGATATATAGATTCAAACTTGTCTAAATCCAACAATCAAATGCAGATATGACAATCAAGATGAATAACACAAGGAAGAAGAGAGTTCACTTATATATCATTCATAGGTCAAAAGAGATACAGTCATGCAAATTTGAGATAGCCACAAAACATTTAAGGGAGGAAAATAGATCTTGCATAGTCATCAATTGTTGAAGGAGATAAGGCATAATATCATGAATAGTTTAGGGGAAAAGGGAATTTATAGTGAACTTGTAGAGCAATATTAGAGACAATAGAGAAGAGTCAACCCTAAGAAAGATTACAAATCTACCTTTATAGTTTAGGCATATCTAAGATATTTCTGACTAAAAGTTACTCCATAACCACTACCATTAAGATTTCAAAGAATAGTCATATAGATTTGGAGAAAATATGAACTTGGCACACATTCAAATGTAATGAAATATGATATTTTGCACAAAATAGGGCCCTAAGAAGAGAGAAACGATGTCATTAATTGTTCTGACCAAGTAGATGGATAACTAGGTGGTGGGGGGATGCTCCTGCATTTACTAGGCATGGCATTCAATCGAGAGTTATTGGAATCAATCATGAAAATCGGCTTGTGCAAAAAACCATCACTTCTCCCATTTCTAGCTTGACAAATCAACAAAAGTCAGCAGGTCAACTAAGTTCTACAATTAAAATAAGCCAGGTGGACCAAGGGTCTTTTGTCTTTCTTCCACCTCGCAAAGTCTTCATGATTTTGACCATATTAATCATCATAACTGCACCATCTTTTAAAACCCTAACCATGACTACCTTAGAACTACCAACTTAACTATCATTGCTAACTGCCAAACTAGGCCCATTGTGTACACATGTGTGCAAGGCGCTTTCCTGCTTTCCCTAAAAACCTTGCAACTTCTTAAAGCAAAAAAATGTCGATCATCAATCGCCACAAGATCAAAGATCATGAAAATCTATAAAATTTATGTTGTTTGCCTTTGATATTTTTGGGCCCACAAAACACTCAGCATCCATCTCATTGAACACATAGACCTCTGGTGAATTAGCATAAGGCAACTTAGGAGTTTGTGTACTCTCACAGAAATATGCAACTCTAATTATGCACATGGTGTCTACAACACAAGAGTTTGCATCATTCATTGAGTTGTCATGTTGACAACATAGTTATCCACACTCCTAATTTAACACATGTTGTCTACACCACTGATTTGCGTGCTACACTGTTGTAGGCTTATCCTCACATCATCGCACTTACTTCCATGCTTAATGGAGGATAACCCATATCTAGTGGACACGTGCTTGGTTGTATGACTTATCATGTTGCTAACTTCTATGCATTCTAGAAGCTCTCCAGAGGCCTTTATATATAGGCACTCCTAGTGTACTCTTGATGATTGCTATATTGCATATTTAATGAATATCATCATTTTGATCATACTCTCTCTATTGGTCTACTATTGTGCTTATGTGTTTGAGTTCCTTGGTCTTGGGTGAATTCTAGCCTAAGCCAAATTCTTACAACAATGACCTTACAATAAAGAAAAACCACATTTATGTGGACAAAGATAGGTCCACACTAGATCCAAGAAGAGATTCTCCGGGCTATAAAAAGAGTTGATACCACACATAACCTTGGTGAAGCCAAACCAACATGTTACGCGAGTTTCCAAGAAATAACTATTAGAAAAATAGAATGACTAATTCAAAAATATAGAGACTAAACATGAAGCTTGTCATTTATTATTGGTAATAGTAATTATAAATATATAGAGTCACATGACTTCATCAAGATCCTATAATTATGCTAATAAAAATGACAACACACTAATACAATTGACAACAAATTGAATGTGACTGATTACTAATTGGGATTTATTGACACCTACCTCAAAGACATCTACAATCTAATTTGGTTCCTTTTCTAACTCTCTAACTATTGGAGCATTAAATTTTAATAACCCCCTCTTAATGCTAAAACATCAACATGACATACAATATAAAATACATTATGCATATTTCTTTCTTTGAAAAAATAGTTCTTAGACTAATAAGAATTCTTCAAGTCACTCCCAGCTACTGGTATAGTCTTGCAACTACCATCCAAGCTTCAAAACACCATCATACACCATTTGCATATGAAATGCCTCATAATTCTTGTAAAAGGTATGATGTCAAGATTCCATATTATCATATCTCCTTGAACTATTGGGCACCAATCTACACATGTATGCCTCATAACTCCAATGAAGTATAGCTCTTTGATTCATTATCACCTTAGACTATTGAGCATCCATCTACCCTCTACCATATCCTTTCCATTTTTAAAGCATTGAGTTATTCAAAATATGAAAAGACCTTCATCTAAAATCATCATCAACATCAAATCTAATGGTTCTTCTCTAGGCCTCACCTTCTTGATAACTTCTTCTCTAACAAACAAAAATTAATATGAAGATGGATCTAATACCATAATAGAAAAATAGAAGAACATATTAAAAATAAAGAGACTAAACATGAAGCATTTTATTTACTGTTGGTAATAGTAATTAAAAATATATAGATTCATGTGACTTCCTAAAGATTCTATAATTATACTAATACAAATGACAATGCACTAATACAATTGACAAAAAACTAGATGTGACTAACAACTAACTAGGATTTATTGATAGCCAACTAATACACATCAAGAATTTAATTTGATTCCTTTTCTAACTCTCTAATTGTTGGGGCATTAAAGTTTTACAAGAACATGTCGTGGGAGAAGAGAAAGGATAACTTTCACACATAATCGAAATAGTTTTCACAAACATAGGACAAGGATCCATAATAGGTCCACATTAACGAGCCAAGTGTGCAAAAAGAGAAAATACAAACAACAAAGGCCATTCCTCAAACAATAGACCAAAACAAATGAAAGGAAATATTTTTTGTTGATGCAAGATTGCTAAAGGACCCAAGACGGTCCTACATCAAAGATGTTATGTGATGGATCTTGGCATGATTTATGGAGTTGTTTCATGTTTGGAAATATTGATATTTATTATTCCTGTGTCTTGGATAACATGCAATGGATATATTTTTAGCTTGAGTTGAAATGAATTATTTTTTTGTAATTATGTACTTAGCAACACTGACCTTGTAACTTATTTCTGCAATGTTGAATTGCATAAAGGAATGTAATAATTTGTATTTGTAAATTTTGTGAGGTTGTGTATGGATGTGAGCCATGCATTTTTGATTAAGTGAAGAAGTGGGAATGAAACCTATTATGCATCATTTTGGAATTGATTAGGCATGCTCAAGATGCTACTAGCAAGTTCATAACTTGTAGATTGGTGTCCCCCACTAGTTTTTTGTCTAGTTGTTTCTAAGGCAAAGAGCCTTCCATTGAGTAGTGAACTCTAGGTAGTGTGTCTAGATGCAGGCACATTCCCATTTGTAACATGTTATACTTTTAATAGGGTAAGTTTATTATATGGATTTCAACCACATTGTGATTTTTACCCTAAAATGTATTCCATGAATCTTGATGTTATTTATTTATGCTATGTCATTGATTGATACTTGCAAGCTTAAGTTTCTAATATATGGTTTAATGGTTTAAATTTATAATTTTCTTAAAGTTTATGTGGTTAGGACACAATTGATTCATCCCCTCCCACTTCATTACTTGTGTGGTGCTACTATATTTACAACACTAAGTTCAGTGGGCTAAAAATGACACCAAGTTTATATTAAAATATAATGCTTCCTCCATGATGGATCAATATGTTAAAAATATGATATTGATCATGTATCATAACATCTTACAAAACTTAACTTCTCCATTTTAGACATACTATCCTCATTTAAAATTTGATAACAAAAATTATAGTCAAAATTGTGTATCATTCCTTTACATGCTCCTACACATATTCTAATATTATGATCAAATCTCTAAAGAAACTTATATTTTAGCATAAATGCTCCTTAAACATATTTAGTGGCATACATGCTCTTCTAGGTGCCATGATAAAATAATATATAACCAAGTCTCCTTGAGGTGGAACGAATTTTTTCATGAGATCACATAAAATATTCAAATTGAATAATCTGAACTACAAGATCATAAAGAACACCATGCACATATTAAGATATTTTAGGAAAAAATTAGTGTGAGTCACTATTAGAACACAATATTAGGCAAGAGCTTACAACACAATGGTAAATTGTGAGCCTCTTATCTGGGAGGTCTTGTATTTGAGTGCACTCGAGATTACTAATAATCATAATAATGCATCATAATAAATAATAATAATTAACCTTGGCTTCAACCCATCATGGATAAAAAAAAGAACACAACATTATACTTAATCTCTCATAATCTAAATTTCAAATTTAGATATTAATTATACTATATATTAGAATAATCAGTATTGATATTAATAAAAATACAATAATTAATTTTTTATTACACATTGTATCGATTATATATATTGATATATCATGATATGTTGTATAGATAGATGCACTTAATATATTTATATCATCAATCAAACAAACATATAAATCCTTTACTTAAAAGAATCATCGTGTATCTCATTTCATTTCTAATTTAAGTAAACTCTTAATTTCAAGAAAAAAACTCACAATCCAACATGAAGTTTATGTGTTTCATAAACGTCATCATTCATAAACACAAAGAACTTATTTATTATATGAATTTTAAATATATATAATTTAATTTATCAAAAAATAAAAGTGTTCATTCTAAAATGTTATCAATAACATGTTATGTGGTGATTCCTAATAATCACCTATAAATTATTTTGTTCAATCTTAAGCTCTAAAACACAAACAAATGATCAATGGACCATTGATTTATTAGTTAAATTGAATGGTATTAGATAAGCATACCACTTGAAAAGATTGACATTCACAAGCGCAGATCGAAGATAGCTTAAGATGCATTAAAATTCAACCAACAAATTGTCCTTTATACTTTTGTATTGAAAATTCGAAATGCATATTTTGGGGTTGCCCCTTCCTTAGAAAGCAATGCAACATTGTCTTTAAAATCTTTTATGCTATCTTTCAAAATGTGGAAAGAATCTCTTCTTGACTTCGGTTTACATAATTATATCAATAATGAGTCATTCGTTTAGGTAATATCTTAAAACGTATTTGGAAAGAAAAGTGTGTTGCTACATTCTCATGTCATTATTTTGACGCTAGAAAGCAATGAAACATTGTCTTTAAAATCTTTTACCCTATCTTTCAAAATGTGGAAAGAATCTCTTCTTGACTTTGGTTTACATAATTATATCAATAATGAGTCAATCATTTAGGTAATACCTTAAAACTTATTTGGAACGAAAAGTGTGTTGTTACATTCTTATGTCATTATTCTGACAAAGCTAGTAATTTAACACTTTACTCCTACGTAGTTTTTAGGTGACTTTTTTGTCTTCACATCTACCAAACCTTGCCAAGAAAAATATGTTATATATGACTTAACTTTGTTGAATTTAGTATCGGGGTAAAATAATTGTCATATTAACTTTTGTAAAGTTTTAAATATTTGTAATAATTTATCTGTGCAATGTCATATGTCATTTTGATATGCTTGTTGTTATTGTTCTCCTTTAAGGACATAGTGTAATGCAAACATTTGATATTCTCTCTTAAGTACTTTAGTGATTATTATTTTTAATCTTACTTTAATTCAATTAAAAAAATAAGAACCTAGTCTTTTTATGTGAGACCCTAACATTTGAGTCAAGAATCTTGTTGTAAATGAATTTGGTGGAACACATATTCTTTATTACAAGAATTTTTAACTTAAAACCTTGTACTCCTATGTTAAATTGTCAAAGCAAAGCTTTTTAAAGGGTATGGGCTAATCCCCAGCAAAGAAGTACCAAAGATAAAACAAAGTCAAACTTTGTCTTCTTTTTTTTTTTTCAAATTCATGAAAACGTAGTAATTTTTTTCTAAATTTTTGTTGTTTTCGACTACAAACTATGCAGATCATGAAGATCAAATACTGAAATTTTCAAAAAAAATCATAATATTTTTATTTCAAAAAAATCCATAATATTTTTTATCTCTTGAAAATTGGTCAACTGTACAGTTTTATGGGAGGATAGCCACGTCCTAAAAATTATATATAACCAGCCATTGTTAAAAAAACATAAATAAAGTCATTATAATTTTAATTTATCTTGTTTTTTTTTTTGGTTTTTCCTTGAGTAGACTTTCGCCTCAAATCCCTAGAATTGAATTTCAAATTTTAAAACCTCGAGTTAACCACAACCCTAATACATATATAAAGTTCGAAATCGTTTTATAGCTG
This sequence comes from Cupressus sempervirens, assembly GCA_028749045.1. Taxonomy (NCBI): domain Eukaryota; kingdom Viridiplantae; phylum Streptophyta; class Pinopsida; order Cupressales; family Cupressaceae; genus Cupressus; species Cupressus sempervirens. The sequence goes on from CM053788.1 coordinate 656,062,722, forward strand.
CCTACCGACACAAAAACATTCTCCACGCCAAGAGAAAAAACCGGAATCTGCTTTAGACAAAAAAAAATATTATTTATTTATTTAAAAAGAGTTATGACAGCAATTTTGTTGTGTATGATGGCCGCACATGCGTTGGTACCTTATTCGAATCAAATCCAATGCTTTTGACAAGCGCTAACTTCCAAAATGTTTGCTTTAAAACATTATACCCCATGTGATGTTTGGGACACTCTTCCTCAATATGAGGAACATCTTACAAATTCCAAATTCAATGACTAAATTATTCAATATTCTTTATAACAAAACTACAAATTTCCTATTATTTTAATCAACTACTATCTTTTCAATGAAGTACATGTTTTTGCTGTTAGTGTCGTTGAATATCTACTCCTTGCTTTCAAATCAAAAATTTGTTGTGAAAAGTAGCCATTTTTAATGTTTTTGGTCAATTAGTAAAAACCCTACGAATTGGGCATACCTATACATAACATATGTTTATATAAAATTGAGCTATTTTTTATATGTTAGATTAATAAATAGTTAATGTGAGTATATAATATATTAAGTTAAATTAATGAATTCAAGCTTAACATAATATGGGGACAAATATTAAAGAATGTTGATTTTAAAAAATTGCATAGACAAATGTTATTTCTTTTTTGCCCTTGAAAAGAATGAATTTATTTATAATTAAAAGAATTATGAGAAAGATTTTGATTTAGAATCTATTCATATTCATTTCAATACTTACCAATCAAAATTATACTATTCTAATATTCTATAAAGAATATAGTTGTACAATACTATGTCTAGAAAGAAATACAAGGCACTAGTTAGAGAATGTGAATCATATTCACATTTCATTTATTGCAAGTCATGCAATAATGCTAACATGGAGTTATCACTAGTAATCTCAAATGTGGCGTCATCATAAATATGAAACTAGGATATGTAAAAATACTATAACGAGAATTTTTTTCCATAAATGTTGATTTTGTAACAATTATAGAAAGAAGAAATATATATAAACATAAAATACATGATATATTATCATAGCTACATGGGGGATAAACATTTATGGGAGAAAAATCTCACACTCTAAAACAACCCTTTGTATTTTTAGTAAACAACCAAATCAAAATTTTCTACACTTAATTTATTAAAATATTTGCAACTCGAGATTTGAAGAAATTTTGACAATATAACCATATTTATAAGACTTGACACATAATATTCATTTCAAGCATAGAATATATAGAGATCTAACACATAAAATAAGCAAATGAGAATTTAAAAATCATGGCATAAATCCATCCAAAATGTAGTTACCAAATCTCAAATTTCATGATCGTGCATAGACAAAAAAAATAACACATTCTTTTGTTGATAACAATTATTCAATTGTATATTGTCATTGATGTTACACAAATGTTACACTCTAGCCGAGCACTGCTAGTAGTAATCGAGTTCAGAAGACTCCAGTATCAACCAAGCAAAAGTTCAAAAGAAGCCAAGTTCAATGATGAAGTGCAAACCAAGCTACGTCGGTCATTAAAGGATTCATGTGTAAACGGAGTTAAGTTGGTTACTGAAGGGGTTCAGTGTAAACTGAGTCAGGTTAGTTACCAAGGAACTCAGTGGTAACCGAGTGACCTAGTTTCAGTGTCATCCAACCTACAGCAAAATAATTTTGTTTATTATTTAGTTTATGCAAGTTGACTTAATGGATGTTAATTTTTTATTTGTAAGGATATTCAAGTCGACATGACATTGGGTTTCACGTATATGAAAGGTCAAGTTGTGGATTGAAATCTGAAGTTGTGGAAGAAGATAAGATGAGAATAAAGAAGGATATTTGATTAAGGGTAGAACATCCAAGGTGTTGCAAAGAATATTCTGATAAGGAAGGATCCATAGGATAAGCCAGAACAATCATCTGAATTTGTAAATCAATTGCTTCAATAAACAATTGTAGTAGTGAAGAAATCTCTTAACAAAGTTGACTTAAGAGTCACTTTGTAAATCCTCTAACAAGGTCACATTTCTAAATTGAAGTGTCTTAAGACCTCTAACAAGGCTGCTCCTAATATGGTCATTCAAATCCTTTAATAGGGTCACACGCAACAATGTGTCTTATAACCTTTAAGAAGGTTGGCTCCTAATAGGGCTCACTCCAAAAAAGTAAAAAGTTGTAACTAGATGCATTGGTAGTTTTCCCAAATTGGGTTTCCATGTTAAATCTTCATGTGTTCATGTTATTCTCTTACTACTTTATCTTTTTGCAACTAAGTTTTTTAATACACATTAATATCTCAAGATTTCTTTGTTAACTGAGTTACAGTAAATATCTAGTTCTAACTAAGTTGTGCAAGGATTTGAGTAAATAAAAAAGTTTGTATTAACATCTAAGAGATTTGGAATATTTTTAATGGTAACTGGTTCAGCCCTCACCTCTCAGTTACTCCTCTTATGTTTCCAACAATTGGAATTAGAGTTGTTGGTGCTTGTAGAAAAGGTTTCAAGGACCTAAGCTAAAGATCAAGATGTTGTTGGAATTTACAAGTGGGAAGATTTACTTCTAGGGGGTGGGGGGGTGGTGGGGTGAGTTCGAAGTAACTAACTTTAACCTTTTCATAACCTTTTAGTTGAAATCATTCACATGCATCTAATTCATCTAATAAACATGAAAGTAAAGACATGCATGAAAATAAATAACACAAGAATTTGGTAACTCAGAAACCCTCCAAAATGAGAAGTTAAAATTGGGATGGGGATGACACCCACAAAGTATCATTGTAGCAATATGTAACTATTTAAGGTTACAAAGTTTGACCACTTCCAATGGTCTACCCTGTGAAAGGGCTATCTTGTTAAAGACTTTACACCCTGTTAAAATTGACCTGGTTAAAGGATTTACAAACATTCACTTGGAATGCTACCCTATTAAAGGATTTAGCACCTTGTCTAAAGGCTTACAATATGGCTATTAAACCAATATAGTTGCTAAGCCAACCTATCATCATAGGATTTTCATTCCTAATACAATTGCTAGAGAGTATTAGAAAGTCTTGACCTGATGACTTGCAATCCTCAATTGTTGATTCCATATCATTGTTCTGCTCTGATCCTTGCTTGATTTGATATGTCTCTTCTCCTTGAAATTCTAATGCTCTGTTCTAACCAACTAGATTCTACAACGTTGTTCTGTTCTTTCTAAGTCTTTACACCCCTCTACACTTTGCTATAATTCACCCATACACTTCTCATATGCACACATACAATGGGGTTTCGTCCTCCTTTTAAAGGCTTTGAAGACTTAGGGTTAGGTATAAATCTATGATCAATATTCATTCTTCATTTTTCACTCAATTCTTTCACTTTTCCTATTGGTTGCATGCCTTCTCCATTTTTCTTATTGGTTGCATGCTGATTACATAGGTAATGCAAAAGATTTGATCTTATCTTCAAGATCCTTCGAGATTCATCCTATGTTGGCTCAAAAATAGTTTACATCTGAGTTTGTGAAGATACAAACTCATATGTTGATTTTGTGTTACTCAACACTTACTAGCTGCTAATGCTTGACACATATAGGAAATCTGTCTCACTCGGCTCCTATAGTAATTCTGCTTCACTTGACATCTATACTCTGCTTAGCACCTATAGTGACTTGGCATCACTTATCACTCAACACTTGAACTTCGCTCGGCACCTAAATATCACTTGGCACCTGAAGTTCACTCAGCACACACTATCATCTTGAGAATTGGTCAAGTGTGTTGACACTCGAAAGTCAAAACCAATCTGAGACCAACAATCTCCCCCTTTGACATGAGTGGCAAAAACACTTAACTAAGCATTATGAATCTGATCTCTATGAGTATACTACACATTCTGTTCAACATATGTACAAGACTTCAAAAAAATTTGTTCAAAATTCTATATACCTCAAAATCTTGTAACTCCCTCTGAGCTAATGTGCCATTTATGTAACCAAAAAGTCTTGTGCTGAATTTTTCTCATGTTGATGTGTTTAATACTCTTTGCCTCTGTTTCTGTGTACCCTATTTCTCCTTTGTTTGTATTCTCCCTTTTGTTTTTACTCCCCCTATCACACATCTTCTTGAAGTTTGTATTCCTTTTGGTTGTATCTCCTTATTACTTCCTTAAAAGTTTGAATATCTCCCCCTTTGGATATTCTTTGTTATTTCCATCAAAGAATGTATTATCTCCCCATTCTTATTATATCTCCCCCATGCAAGATTGTATCTCCCCCTTGCAATAATAAATATCTCCCCCTTTTTGACACTTATGTCAAAGGGTCCTAAGAATGAATAAAATATTTAGCCAAAAATGTTTTATTTACCTCCATGATCATCTTCAGAGAAGCATCCCAATTGTCTAAGGCAATTTCCAATGATTTGTGCTAGATGGTTGTCTCTGTTGTAAGATGTACAAGGCCTTCTAAAGTAGAAAGATTAGGATCTTTCTTATGAATATTTTCTGCATGGGCCATTTCCTTGTGTAGTACTTCTAGATGTGGAGTAATGGTAGATTGAATCTGTATCAATTTGGCCTCGACATTAGCCTCTTCTGCTGTCAATATAGCTAACTCCTTCTGGGTGTGAAACATAGTTACAAAATTCTTCTCACTTTGAGCTGGATTTTTGGGTAGCTGTGTGCTAGAAATCTTGAGATTTTATTCCAAGCTCAATATTCTTTAGTTAGTTTCTTGTGTGAAAAATGATGAGTCACACAATTTGGAGTACAATGTGAATATGTTCTCAAGTACTATTTTCACTTTTTCAACCTTCTTAGCCAATTCAACTTGTGAAAGTGCTATCTCACTAGATATCTTTTCATTGACTTTCATTTGAAACTTCTTTTGAGACCATTCTAATATTTTAACATTAGTATCAAGGTCTTCATTTTGTACCTAGTCCAGTATGTTGGACAATTGCTCCATGATGGGTTTGGTTTCATCAAGTACTGGCAAGCTAAATGCATCAAAAAATATGTCTTTGATTTCTATAAGTGCTTGCTTCTGTCTATACTCATTTCTAAGTATCTCCTGCTTCTTCCTTCTTTCAAGTGCCTCTTGCACTTCATTTATTTGAGCTAGGTTCATTGTTCTAGAGTCATAACTAGGTATGACTATTTCTTCATCAAGTGTAGGGTCTCCATAGTGAAGTACCCTTGCTACCTTGGTGGAGCTCGAGCCTGGTGTAAAAATATGTAGTGATACTACATTAGTGCTCGGTTGTTTGGTAGGAGTCCCTAAGGTAGGCAAGTTCACCAATGTTTGTAAATTGCCTCCTACTCTTTTTCTTTAGGGTTTTTCTCCTTATCCTTCTCTTCTTCTCTACTACCCTGATCAATGACAATGATTTATGGAAGTGCACCTTGGCTTTGTGTAGTAGGAACATCTTGTCCTATTTGTTCCTTTGCTAGCTCCTCAACAGTTGTTGTTGTTGTTATTGTATGATCAACCTTAGTAGTTGTTTCTTGTGCTTCTTGCTCTTTTTGGTTGATCTATTGTAGTTGTGGGAGGTTGTGAAGGTGGTTCTTGTGTGTTCTCCTTCTCCCTGGTGATCTTTGCTACAACCTTTTGCAATTCTTCCACACTCACCAAAATAGGATTTGTGCACAATTGTGATTGTAATGTGGTTTGGTGAAGGATCTTTTTGAGATCCTTTGTAGTCAAAGGATTGATGTTCTGACTTGAGGTGTCAGGAACATCCTTATAGTTACTATTTCTATAGTTGTTGTATGTGGAGGACTTGGTGGTGGCAGTTGGGTGTCTTGGACACTTTGTTCTAGCTACTACTCTTCAGCTATTTACTCTTCACCTTATGTCTTCTCCACTGTTTCCTCTTCTTTTTCTTTCTCTCCTTCCTCATCTTTCTCATTTTCCTTTTCTTCCTCATCATTTCTTCCCTCAAAGGGATCTTCCTGCCCTTCCTTGACAATAGTTAGTCCATAGTTCAATTTCCACATTTGTGTGGACTTTTTGGACAACATCCTCAATTTGATTTTGCAAAAATCTAAAGGCTCTGTATTTGGGTGCAAATTTTCTCCCATGTTTCTTGTTAGCCTTTCTTATTTGACCTTTTTAAGGTCTAGCATTACATGATCCAATGTAGACTCCCTTATTTCTTTCTCCATATTAAGGTAGTAATGCCATTTATTCTCTACAATGGAGCTTAGCTCCTTAGGCATAGAATTATCTAGTTCAAGTAGGATGGTCTTGAACTTAGCCATCATAGTGTAGATGGAATCTTCCACTATGTTTTGTTCTTCCTTTGATAAATTATTAAAATCAATGGCCTTTAGACTAGTTAGATTTGTATTATCTCTAATGTTATTACAAATATTTTCCAATTTAGATTTGGTAGAACACCTTACCAATTTGAATTGATCTTCATCAAACTTTGTTTTTTCTTCATATGATTAAGGAGGTGCAACATATTTTCTTCTCTTCTTTTGCTCTGTAGGCCCTCCTTGCTCTATGGTTTTTTTTTTCTCTTGTTCCTTTGCCACTTGAGTTGTAGCCCTAGTATCTATCCTTGTAGTTGGCTTGGTTGGGCTTGGCTCTGTTGCTTTCTTCTTACCCTTGGGCTGTGCAACTAGCTGTTTTTGTGCTTTTCTTTTCTTTGGTTTAGCCTTGGGTGCTTCTTGCTTGACACCTTTCTCTTCTTCTGCATCCTCCCCCATTCCTTGGATTAAAGTAAGTGTTTCCTGACCTTTTTCTTCTTCATCATCTTCTGCTTGTTCATCTTCTTCTTCCATGTCTTATTCATTTCTTCTTTAATGTGTTCAACATCTACCTTCTCTTTACCTTTGTTGTTCTTTGAGTTGGGTGCCTTTGATCTTGTTGGGCAATTCCTGCTGATATGGCCAGTTTTTAAGCAACTAAAACATGTGGTTTGACTCAACCATCTACTGTAGTTTCCTCTAAAATGTGTTCTTATGCAATTTTTAAGAATGTTTCCATATTCCTAACAGTAATGACAGTTATACCTAGTGTTGTAGTCCCAATTGTAGTGATGTCCATGGTTACTTGTTAGCTAATTAGGTGTCCACATAGGCTTTGATCTACACTCAAAAGCTCTATGTCCACAGTTCTTGCAATTGTAGTAGTGACCTTCAAATCTTGGTGTTTTGATAGTCCTGGTCCTGTACTTACGTGTTTGATGTCCTTGTTTTTTGCACTTATGACAATAACTCACATTCTTAGGTTTGTCATGCTAATGAGCATTTTGGCTCCTACATACATTAGATGTATGTCCCTTTTCACCATAGAAATGACAAGTAGGTTTAGTATTCTTACCTTTGTTACTCCTTTCTTCTATAGTCTTGGATGATTCTCCTTGTTCAGTGCTGGTGTATCCTAGTCATGAAGTGTCATTACTAGCTCTTGGTGATTTTAGTAGCTACTCAAAGTACTTGATGGCCTTATTGGGTTTGTTGAAGCTCTCTGCAATCTCCTTTTCTCTTTTTAGGTCATTTTGTAGTTGTTCATTTTGCATCTTCAATGTAGAGATCTCAATGTCCTTGACATTCAATTCATGATGTGCATTCATCATCTAGCTTACGGTGTCTAGCTGCATGTTTGAAATTCTTGCAAGCTCAATTGATTTTTCTTCCAAACTGTTGACAAGGTTTCTCTTGTTATCTTCTAGCATAACCTTATCTTCAATGGCTCTTTTCTTCTATTCAGTTACCTCACAGAGCATCATGGCTTGTGACTCTTGTTCAAGCTTGAGTGTTTTTATTTCTTCTGCTTGAGCTATATTATTCACCATTAGGTCTACTATTGGTACATCAAACTCTTTGGAATCTCCATTTGAAAACAATTTTGAGGTGTCGATCTCCTTGTATTGTGTATCATTCTTAGCTATGGAAATCTCTCTTCTTCTTTTTAAGGATTTTCTCAGTTCTTCTCTAGCTTCTTCCAAAGCCTGTAAGGAAAGTAGTATATCAATTGCTTGATTCTCTATGATCTTCCCAAGTTTATAGACTTCCATTTCTAGATCTTTTCTCCAAATTGTAAGGCTCCTCCTTGTGAGATCCAAGCTCTATTGTTGGAATTTACATGTGGGAAGGTTTACTTCTGAGAGGGGGGGGGGGGGGGGGGGGGGTGTTGTGAATTAGAAGTAACTAACTTTAACCTTTTCATAACCTTTTGACTAAAATCATCCACATGCATCTAATTCATCTAATAAACATGAAAGTAAAGACATGCATGAAAACAAATAACATAAGAATTTGGTAACCCATAAACCCTCCAAAATGAGAATGTAAAACTAGGGTGGGGATGACACCCACAAAGTATCACTACAACAATATATAACTATTTAAAGTTTGACCACTTCCAATGGTCTGCCCTGTGAAAGGCCTGTCTTGTTAAAGAGTTTACACCCTATTAAAGGTGACCTAGATAAAGGATTTACAAACATTCACTTAGAATGCTACCCTGTTAAAGAATTTAGCACCTCGTCTAAAGGTTTACAATATGGCTATTAAACCAATATAGCTAGTAAGCCAAGCTATCATAATAGGATTTTCATTCCTAATACAATTGCTAGAGAGTATTAGAAATTCTTGACCTGATGACTTGCAATGCTCAATTGCTGATTCCAGATCCTTGTTCTACTTTGTTTTCTCTAATCCTTGCTTGATATGATATGTCTCTTCTCCTTGAGATTCTGATGCTTTTTTTCTAACTAATTGGATTCTACAATGTTGTTTTGCTCTTTCTAAGTCTTTACACCCCTCTGCACTTTGCTATAATTCACCTATACACTTCTTATATGCACACATACAATGGGGTTTTTTCCTCCTTTTAAAGGCTTCAAAGACTTAGGGTTAGGTATGAATCTACGATCAATATTCATTCTTCATTTCTTGCTCAATTCTTTCACTTTTCCTATTGGTTGCATGCCTTCTCCATTTTTCTTATTGGTTGCATGTTGATTACATAGGTAATGCAAAAGATTTGATCTTATCTTCAAGATCCTTCGAGATTCATCCTATGTCAGCTAAAAAATGGTTTACATTTGAGCTTTTGAAGATACAAACTCATATGTTGATTCTATGTTACTCGACACTTACTAGTTGTTGATGCTCAACACATATAGGAATTCTATCTCACTTGGCTCCTATAGTAATTCTGCTTCACTTGGCATCTATACTCTGCTCAGCACTTATCACTAAGCAATTGAACTTCACTCGGCACATAAAGATCACTCGACACCTAAAGTTCACTCAACACACATTATAGCTTGGCTTCTGTATTATACTCGACATGATCTTGAGAATTGGTTAAGTTTGTTGACACTCAAATGTCAATACCAATCTGAGACCATCAGATGTCTTAAGGAAGAGAGATTCCCAAGTTGATCAGAGAAAGCTTCAAAACATGATAGGAGCTCATTAAGTTGTATTTGGGAACCATTGGAGATACATGCCAACATTTCTTGGAGAACTAGTATGTGGCACCTCCTAATCCTTTGACTATGAATTAAATGGTAGATAAAAAGAATCACAACACAATCATGATTGACATTGCTTCCTCTCTCAACTATTCTAAATTTAATGAATTCAAAGACTGCCCTACAACATTTGATATACGGTACAAACTAGAAAAGATCTATGAAGGAGATGACAATGTGAAAAGAACCAAAGAAGAAAATCTAAGAGGCTATTTGGATCAAATGAGAATGAGAGAAGATGAAAAAATTGCTAAATACTATGAAAGAATCAAAGAAAGCATGAGATCAATCAGAGCTATAGGAGGAACAATAGATGATGTGGTAGTAGTCAGCAAGGTATTAAGAACTCTTCTTCCTATTTATGTAATTAGAGTTTCAATTGTTCAAGAGATGAGATATGATCCCAAAAAGGATATAACTTTGGATGCACTAGTGGGAAGATTAACAACTTTTGAGTTGGATAACTTTGATAACTATCTTCATGGCTCTCGCAAAATAGAATAAAACATTCAAAGAAAAACTAAATCTTGGTAAAAAGAGAGGAAAATCAAAAGGAAAACAACTTGCTAGCAAAGAAGAAGGAGAATCAGGTGATGACCTTGAAGCTATTGAATCCATGCTTGCAACAAGGTTACCAAAAGGCAAAGGTAAATATAAAGGAAAAATTCCATTGATTTTTTTCTCTTGTGAAGAAGTTGATCACATTGGTGCAACGTGTCCAAACAAAGAAAATGAAGATGACAAAAAATTCAACAAGTTCAAAGGAAAGAAAGATTTCAAGAGCTATAAAGACTACAAAGATAAAGATAAAAAACCTTGTAATATTGTTAAAGATTTTAATAGTGATGATGAAGATGAAATGGTATACATAGCTATTAAACATAAGTTAGATGATGAGGATAATGAAAGGATGACACATGAATAATAGATAGTGGTTGTTCTCATTAAATGATTGGTGATAAAACTAGGTTTGAACACTTGGAGAACTATGATGATGGAAATGTTAAATTTGGAAATAATGAACCATGTTATGTGAAGGCAAAATTATGTATTTCATTGACTAATGAACTGGAATGTGACAATTCTTATAGGGTTAAAGGACTAAGACACAATCTTCTAAGTGTGGCATAGCTGAATAAAATTGTATACAAGGTAGAATTAATGAATGGGAAGGCTAGGCTTTTGGATATTAAAGAAGACCTAGTTGGAACTAGCAATCAAACCAAAGGTAATCTATTCTATCTAGATCTCACTAAAAGTTCATACTTTTTGGCACAAGTAGAGGATAGTTGGCTATGGTATAAAAGAATGTGTCATGCAAAATTTGATAATATAGTTACTATAAGTAAGAGCAGCAGAGTAAGAGGTATTCTAAATCTGAAGAGACTTGAAATAGGCATATGCAAAAAATGTCAAATTTGAAAGATGGGTAAAACTACCTTCAAAAGTAAGAATTACAATACTAAAGAATTCTTGGAACTAGTTCATACAGATCTTTGTGTACTAATAGGCATAGAAAGCTATAGTGGAGATAAATATTTCATTTTTTTTGTTGATGATTATTCTAGGATGATGATAGTAATGTATTTGAAAGAAAAACCTAAAGCTTTTCAAAATTTCAAGTTGTATTTAGCTGCAGTTGAAAAATAAATAGGAAATAATTTAAAATTCCTAAGGTTAGATAGAGTAGGAGAACTCATCTCTAATGAATTTAATGAATTCTACAATCAAAGAGGAATCAAAAAACATGTATCTACACCTAGTACACCTCAGCAGGATGACATAGAATAAAGAAGGAATGGATCCATTATGGATGTGCAAGAAAACTAATGATAGAGAAAAATATTGCATCCAAATATTGGAAATAAGAAATCAGCACAACAGTTCATACCTTGAACTGAGTTCAATTGAAGAAAGGTACAAATCAAACACCTTATGAATTATGGTATGGCTACAAACCTAATGTCTATTATTTCAAAGTATTTGGAAGAAAAGTTATATCTTAAAAGAAAGAAGGAAAGGAAAGTTTGATGTAAAAAGTGATGAAGGCATATTCCTAGGGTACTCCAACAAGAAAAAAGAATATAAATGTTTGATTCTTGCTACTCATGAGGTTATAGGAAGTGTACATGTAAAAATTGATGAGTTTGTAGAAAAGAGTGAAGAACAAAGAAGAAAGGAACCTAGAGACTACAAAATAATTTTGTTTACTTTGATCCTGATACTTTACCAAAGGTACAAGGAAATATGATTGGGCAACAATAGATAACATCATCCTAATAGTCAACACCACCCAAGTCACCTAAGTCTGCAGTGCAACCCAAGTTGCAACTAGAGAAAACCAAATAGCAATAAGTGCAACCTAAGTTACAAACAAAAAAAGAGGAATTTGACTCTTAGATAGTGGGAACAAATAAAAGTTTAGAATTTCATAGAACCTTTGAGTGTGGTGAACCAAGTGAGACAAGTCTAGAATCTAGAAGAAAGGAACCTGAACTTGCTAGATATGTTAGAAGGCATCATGCACCTAAGAAAACAATTGGAGAATAGACAAATGACATAATGAAAAGGAACAAACTAAAAGATACATGTTTTCTTATTGAATTTGAACCTAGAACTACAAAAAATGTGTTGCATACTAATAGTTGTATAGAGGCAATAAATAACGAGATTGAGAAAATTAAAAGGAACAATACATGGACTCTTGTTCCTAGACCCAAGGACAATAATGTAATTGGTACAAAGTGGGTATTTATAAATAAATTGAATAAAATTGGAAAAGTATCAAGGAATAAGGCAAGGCTAGTATGTAAAGGATATGCTCAAGAAGAAGGTATAGACTATGGAGAAACATTTTCTCCTTTTGCTAGACTTGAAGGGGTCAGAACACTTCTTGCATATGCTACATTTAAAGGATTCAAAGTTTATCAAATAGATGTAAAATCAACTTTCTTGAATGGAATTATAGAGGAATAAGTTTACATTGATCAACCTAACTATTTCATTAATCCAAAAAAAAGAGAAATGGTCTATAAGTTACACAAAGCTTTGTATGGTCTAAAACAAGCTCCTATACCTGGAAAAGATTGGTTTTCAAAGAACCAATGATAAGAATATTCTATATATTAAATAAGGACCAAAAAATAAGATACTATTAGCAAAAATATTTGTGGATGATATACTATTCATAGGTCATGATGACTTATGCAAACCATTCTCTGAAGAAATGAGGAAAGAATTTAAAATTTCAAGAGATAAAATTATTTTTTGGTTTACAAGTTCATAAAATGAGGAATGGTGTTTACCTTAATCAGTCAAAATATATCAAGGAGATATTGAAGACCTTTGGAATGGAAGATTCCAAACAAGTTGGAACACCTATATGTATTGGACACAAATTGTCTAGGGATGATGATTCAAAGGAGGCAAACTAGACTACCTACAAATCCATGATTGGAAAACCTTATTATGTGGTATACACAAGGCCTGATATTGCATTAGTAGTTGGTATAGTTGCAAGGTTTTCTACAAATCTAAGAGAAAACCATATGATGGTAGTCAAAAGAATTATAAGATATCTAAAAAGCACTCACAACTATGGTCTATGGTACAAGAAAGGAGGGAACCTTTAGTTGAAAGTCTTTGCTGATGCAAATTAGGATGCAAGCATTGATGATAGAAGAAGCACCAATATAGGAGCATTATTTCTTGGGAAGAGGCTAGTATCATTGACTAGTAAGAAGTAGAATTGCATCTCTAAGTCTACATTAGAGGTTGAATATGGTGTTCTAGTTGATACTTGTTCCAACATAGTCTAGATCAAGCATCTATTCTCAGGAATAAAGGAAGAAATCAAGTGTTAGAATTTTTTAGAATAACTGAGAGAGGGTGGTGAATCAGTTATTCAAGGTCCAAATGCCCTAATAATACTTTTTATCTACTTTTAATGAATCAATACACTTTTTATCCATCCAAACTTAAGCCAACCATATTAGCAAGTTACAATAAATCAACATGAAGAGATAAAACATGAAAGATCAACACATGACACAATGATTTATGTGGAAACCCAATTTGGGAAAAACCACTAGTAACATGCTACTTGATTTTCACTCTTCTAAAGTGATGCCCTGTTAAAAGCCTACCTTGTTAAAGGCTTACAACACACTGTTAAATGTGACCTTGTTAGAGGATTTCACCAAACTATTAGGAATGGGCCTAGTTAAAGGACTTTTGAACATTCACTTGGAATGTCACCTTGTTAAAGGATTTACCTCATGGCTATTAAACCAACCTAAGTCCATAGGATTTAAACTATCTATTACAATTGCTAGAGAGTAACAATAATGGCTTTTTGATCTGATATAACTTACAACATACTTTGCAGATTTTAGATCACACTTCAGTTCTATCCTTTTTCTTGGCTTTAATCACTTCAGCTCTAACTGCTTGTCTTCTTCTCAAGCTTCGTCTCCTTGAGTCTTCCTACTCATCATAACAATGCATCCATATCTGGGTTTTCTTATTGAAATAGAGTAACTATGCTCTCTTTCCTCCTTAGCACCTCCTTCAACATTGTATGCTTTCATGCTTGACCACCTCTCTCTCTCTTTTTCTTCATGAACTTATGTCTCTTTAGATAGAAATCTGATTTGCCTTTTTCGCGCAATTCTCCCTCTCCAATTTTAGGGTTTCAAATGGATTAGGTAGGATACAATGTATCTAACCCATATCTTGTTCTTATTAAAAACTTCATCAGTTGTATCTTTTAAAAGTGTTCTACATGGTGTTTTGTGCCACCAGCTCATCATTCTTATCTTCCATTTAATTTACAAACTTCTAGATAACAACCTTGTCGGCTTAGATCTGGCAAATCTTTGATTTTCAAAATAATGCAACAACTCGACATCATTGATTTACTGGTGCTCGACACCTCTGTGTTACTCGACACTATTGGTTTTCTGATGCTTGGCATCTATTTCCTAGATAGCTCGGCACCTGAAGTTCACTCGACACTTGATAAATTGTGTATCACTTGGCATCTGAAGTTTACTCAGCACTTGATAAATTTTGTATCACTCGGCATCTAAAGTTTACTCAGCACTTGTATCACTCGGCATCTGAAGTTTACTCGACACTTGTATCACTTGGCATCTAAAGTTTACTCGGCACTTGTATCACTCGGCATCTGAAGTTTACTCATCTTGCTCAGCTTCAACTAGGAATCTGTTCAGCACCTACTAGCTTGCTCAGCTCCCTCTCTCTAATGAACTTTAGTTAGGATTTACAGATGTCTTAGCTAAAAACCTTTCATCTCTGATATGTTTCAGTGTGCCCATTCTCTATGTCTTATAGTATGTCATCAACACACTTTTTCATCAATGGCTTAGCTAATCCTTGTACTTCATTACAACATCATAACTTCAACCTTTCTCTTGGTGTACTAGTTACATCTTATTGATTGCCTCCTTCTTGTCAATCAACTAACTGATAGTATTTGGATCACTAAAGCAATTGTCATTCCTGCAAGTAGCAAGTTTGACATCAATGAAAAAACAATGATTGAGAACATTCTTTACCAGTTCCATATGATCATCCTAACAACTTTCCTCGTGATCTTTTCAATCATTTACAACAATCTCCCTCTTTGGCATTGATGGCAAAACCAAACTGATCAATTGTTTATCTTAGTTACAATCTCCCTCTTTCATATATATCTCCGTCTTGCTTTGTATTGATCAAGTTTTTGCATATTTCTCCCTCTTTGACATAAATGCCAAAGATGTAGCATCTTTATCATGCAAAATATAAGCTTTGGCTTCTTGTTGATTTTCTCCCTCTGTCACCATGCTTGTGACTGATTTGGAGTTTCTGCTCCTACTGTCATCCTCTGCATCATTCTTCTGATATTTCAATAATTTATTACTGGTGATGCAGGGCAGCTTTCTTGTTGCTTTAAACTAGTTGAGTTTGGGGTATTACCCCCAAATTTCCTCTAAGATATTCATAAGCATCCTTTGGAAATGGTTTGGTTAAGATATTTGCAGTTTGTTCCTTTGTGTGAATGTATTCCAACTTTACTTGTTTGTCTTCTACCAGTTCTCTGACATAATGATACTTGATTGTGATGTGCTTAGTTTTTGCATGCATTACTGAATTTTTGGATATGTTTATAGCACTTGTGTTATCACAATACAATATCACAAGTTTTGTTACCTCTTCTTTCATTCCTTCTAATAGATGTGTGAGCCACACAATGTTTGTGCAATTGACTACTGCTGCCACATATTCTGATTCTGTAGTGGACTGAGCTATGCATGTTTGTTTCTTGCTAGTCCAGGTAACTAGCCTTTTGTCTATAAATAATGAACTTCCACTTGTGCTTTTTCTATCATCAATGTTGCCTCCCCAATCTGCATCTGTATATGCATTGAGCTCAAATTTTCCATTTTTCTTATAGTATAGACCAAAGTTATTAGTTCCTTTAAGATATCTCATTATTCTTTTTATTGCTATGAGATGATTTTCTTTGGCATTAGCAAAGAATCTAGCCACTATTCCAACTGCTAATGCTATGTCTAGTATACTATGTACAACATATTACAATTTTCCAATCATGGATCTGTACATTGTTTGATTGACTTCAGCTGATTCATCATTTTTGGACAACTTATTCCTTGTTTCCATTGGTGTGCTGACTGGTTTGGACTCCTCTAATCCAAATGTTTTAAGAATCTCTTTGATGTACTTTGTTTGTGTCACAAATATACCATGTTTTAGTTGATGTACTTGCAATCCAACAAAAAATTTGATTTCTCCAAACATAGACATTTCAAATTCATGTTTCATTTTGTCAGCAAAGCCTTTGCAAAGCACTTCCTTTCCACCAAACACTGTGTCATCCACAAAGATTTCAGATACAATAATATCCTTACCTTCTTCTGCTTTGATGTACATGTTTCTATTATCATCAGTTCTTTCAAATCCTATTTGCACTAGATACTTGTGAAGTCTTTCATACCATGCTCTAGGTGCTTGTTTCAAACCACAGAGTGCTTTATGTAGCTTACAAACCATATCCCTCTTGTTCTCATCAACAAGTCCTTTCGATTGTTCAATGTAGACTTCTTCTAGTATACCATTTGAAAAAGGAAACTTTACATCCATCTGATAGACTTTAAAATCTTTATATGCAGCATAAGTAAAGTTCTTACTCCTTCCATTCTAGCAACAGGGGCGAATGTTTCCCCATAGTCTAGTCCTTCTTCTTGAGCATAACCCTTGCATACTAGTCTAGCTTTGTTTATGGTAATCTCACCATTCTCATCTAGCTTGTTTCTGAATACCCATTTGGTGCCAATCACATTCTTGTCAACTGGTTTGGGAACCAAACTCCAAGTTTTGTTCTTCTTTATTTGATCAATCTCTTCTTCCATAGCTTTATACCAGTCATCATCTTGTAATGAACCATATACTATCTTAGGTTCAAATTTTCTAATTAGACATGATTCATGTCTTAGTCTATTCCTTGTCATTGGTCTTGCATCTTTGTCACCAATTATCTGTTCAGCAGGGTGATGTCTTTTTACATATTTGGATAATCTTGGTTCTGTCCTTGTTTCCATGTTTAATGTTTCTGATTCAAGGTCACTATGTACTGAGTTTTTAGGTTGTTCTTCATCTCTTTCATATGTACTGACTTCAGAATCAAATTGTGCATTTCCTTCATTCTGCAACTCAGCTTCTGAATGCAACTTGGCATTTACTGGTTGTGAGTTGGTTGAAACTGAAATTTGTTGTTGAGTTTCAACTTGATTGATGTCATCCTCATCAGTCATTCCTTCATATGAATACACAAAGGTTCTATATTCATCCATTCTTTTTGGTTCTTTAGCTTGGACTTCTGTATGTTCATCAAATTTTACATTTGCACTTTCCACAATTTTATTAGTGTTAGTATTCAAACACTTGTATGCCTTACTTCTAGTGGAATAATCAAGGAATATGCCTTCATTACTTTTTGCAACAAATTTTCCATTTCTAGTATCTTTAAGGATAAAGCATTTGCAACTAAATACTTTGAAATGTTTTACATTGGGTGAGTGACCATACCATAATTCAAAGAGTGTTGTATTTGTACCTTTCTTGACTTGTACTTGGTTCAGTGTATGAACAGCTACACTTACAGCTTCTCTCTAATATTTTAGAGCAACAGTATTTTCCATCATTAATGTTCTGGCACAGTCAATCACAGATCTATTTCTTCTTTCAGCAATTCCATTCTGTGGGGGAGTTCTAGGAGCTTGCGTTTGTCTTTTGATTCCTTTATCATTACAAAATTTATCATTACAAAATATCTCAAATTCATTTGATGTGAATTCACCACCTTTGTCTGATCTTAGGCATTTCAAACTCTTTCCTGTTTCCTTTTCAACTCTAGCCACATACCACTTAAATATTTGAAAAGCATCAAATTTTTGCTTTAAGAACATAATAGTCATCATCCTGGAATAGTCATCAACAAACAACATTATGTACTTATCTCCTTTATAGCTTTGTACTTCCATTGGACCACATAAGTCAATATGAACTAGTTCAAGTACTTCTTTGGATGTATAGTTTTTGCTTTTGAAACTTGACTTTATCATCTTTCCTAGATGACATTGTTTGCACATGATATTATCAGACTTCTTCAATTTTGGTAAACCTCTTACTTTCTTCATTTTACTGATCTTGACCAGATTTTCAAAGTTGACATGACATAGCCTTCTATGCCATAACCATTCATCATCAAATTTTGCAATAAAGCAAGAAACATCATCCATATCAAGGTAAAATAGATTACTCCTTGTTTGATCTCCTTTTCCTATTAGTTTATCATTAGTATCATAGATTTTTGTAGTTTTGTTTCCAAATTCTACTTTGCATCCTATATTGCCTAACTGTGAGACACTCAAAAAATTGTAGTTTAAATAGTATGCATTATCACATGAAATTTTATCTATGAGATTAATGGAACCTTTTCCTTTGATTTGACATGGAGCATCATTACCAAATCTAACACTATTTACATCATACTGAGTAAAGTTAACAAACTTACTTTTGTCTCCTGTCATGTGATGTGAGCATCCACTGACTATGATCCACCTGTCATTCTTGTTCATACATGTTACTAGTGTTGTGGGCTCTTCTTCATCAGATTTGTCCTTCATGGCTACATAAACAACTTCATCATCATTATCATCAGAATTTTCTTCAACAATATAACACTTCTTACCTTTGTCTTTGTAATCTCTCCTATCATCATCTCTTCAAAATTTGTTTTTGTTGCCTTCCTTGTAATCCTTTTTTTGTGTACATCTGGCAGCAATATGACCTACTTCATTGCAATTGAAATAAATGATAGGCATCTTACCTTTCAATTTTCCTTTGCCTCTGTGAAATCTTCTAGCAAGCAATGCTTCCAATTGTTCCACATCTTCCTCATCAGTGCTAAATCATTGGATACATATTTCATTTTTATTCCTTTCTTTGATTTCTCCTATTCAGCATCTTTCAGTGATAGCTTGGCCTTAAATGCAGATTCAACATTCTCAGGTCTGTAGTTGTCAAAGTTAGATAACTCAAATGCAGTGAGTCGACCTATTATAGCTTCAAAACTTAGATTGTTTTCTGGTACACATCTTAGTTCTTGTATTGCTGATACTCTAATAGCATAGATAGGGAGAAAAGTTCATAAGAACTTACTATTAACAGTATCTTCATCCAATTGACCATTCAAACATCTTATTGCACTTACCACTTCCTTTATTCTTGTGTCATACTGAGCAGCATTCTCATTTTCCTCCATTTTCATATCATCAAACTTTCCTCTGAGACTTTCTCTTTTTGCTCTTTATACATTCTGATCTCCTCCATAGATATCTGATAGGGCTTTCCACATTTTGAATGTAGTGTCACATCCTTTGATATCATCAAATTCAGCATAGTTGAGTGTAGAGGCAATCTCCAACATTGTTTGATTGTGTTCCTGCTTATTTTTCATGTCTTCTGCAGTAAGAGTACCAGTTGGATCTACATGTTTAGTGACAATTAAATTTTGGGCATAATCTCCTATGGATCCGAGATGTAGCTTCATCAAACTTTTCCATGCAACAAAGTTGTCTTTTTTGAGCTCGGGAACTTCTCTCTTAGGCATTTTGATCTTTTTTGCTTATAGTCCCTTTAAACTGAATTAGCAGTTTAGCTCTGATACCAATTGTTAGAATTCTTTAGAATAAGTGGGAGGTGGGGGGGGGGGGTGTGAATTAATTATTCAAGGTCCAAATGCCCTAATAATAATTTTTCTTTACTTTTAATGAGTCCATACACTTTTTATCCATCCAAACTTAAGTCAACCATATTAGCAAGTTATAGTAAATCAACATACAGAGATAAAACATGAAAGATCAACACATGACACAATGATTTATGTGGAAACCCAATTTGAGAAAAAACCACCAGTAACATGCTACTTGATTTTCACTCTTCTAAAGTGATGCCCTATTAAAGGCTTACAACACACTGTTAAATGTGACCTTGTTAGAAGATTTCACCAAACTGTTAGGAATGGGCTTGGTTAAAGGACTTTTGAACATTCACTTGGAATGTCACCTTGTTAAAGGATTTACCTCATGGCTATTAAACCAACCTAAGTCCATAGGATTTAAAATATCTATTACAATTGCTAGAGAGTAACAATAATGGCTTTTTGATCTAATATAACTTACAACATACTCTGCAGATTTCAGATCACACTTCAGTTCTATCCTTTTGCTTGGCTTTAATCACTTCAGCTCTAACTGCTTGTCTTCTTCTCAAGCTTTGTCTCCTTGATTCTTCCTACTAATCATACCAATGCATCCATATTTGGGTCTTCTTATTGAAACAGAGTAACTATGCTCTCTTTCCTCCTTAGCACCTCCTTCAGCATTTTATGCTTTCATGCTTGACTGCCTCTCTCTCTCTCTCTTTTTCTTCATGAACTTATGTCTCCTTAAATAGAATTCTGATTTGTCCTTTCCACTCAATTCTCCCTCTCCAATTTTAGGGTTTCAAATGGATTAGGTAGGATACACTATATCTAACCCATATCTTGTTCTTATTAAAAACTTTGTCAGTTGTATCTTTTAAAAACATTCTACATGGTGTTCTGTGCCACCAGCTCATCATTCTTATCTTCCATTTAATTTACAAACTTCTAGATAAAAACCTTGTCGGCTTAGATTTGGCAAATTTTGATTTTCAAAATAATGTAGCAACTCGGCATCATTGATTTACTGGTGCTCGACACGTCTGTGTTACTCAACACTATTGGTTTTTTGATGCTCGACATCTATTTCTTAGATAGCTCGACACCTGAAGTTCACTCGGCACTTGATAAATTCTGTATCACTCGGCATCTGAAGTTTACTCAGCACTTGATAAATTTTGTATCACTCAGAATTTGAAATTTACTCGACACTTGTATCACTCGACATCTGAAGTTTACTCAACACTTGTATCACTCGACATCTGAAGTTTACTCGGCACTTGTATCACTCGACATCTGAAGTTTACTCATCTTGCTTGGCTTCAACTAAGAATCTGTTCGGCACCTACTGGCTTGCCCGACTCCCTCTCTCTAATGAAATTTAGTTAGGCTTTATAGATGTCTTAGCTAAAAATATTTCATCTCTGATATGTTTCAGTGTGCCCATTCTCTGTGTCTTATAGTAATGTCATCAACACACTTTTTCATCAATGGCTTAGCTGATCCTTGTACTTCATTACAACATCATAACTTCAACATTTCTCTTGGCATACTAGTTACATCTTATTGATTGCCTCCTTCTTGTCAATCAACTAACTAATAGTATTTGGATCACTAAATCAATTGTCATTCCTGCAAGTAGCAAGTTTGACATCAATGACAAAACAATGATTGAGAACATTCTTTACTAGTTCCATATGATCATCCTAACAACTTTCCTCATGATCTTTTTAATCACTTCCAACATCAAGGACCTAGTGGTTATCTATGGTGATAACACAAGTGCAATCAACATATCCAAAAATCCGTTGATGCACTCTAAGACAAAACACATTGGAATCAAGTATCATTTTCTAGGCAAATTTGTTCAAGATAAAGAAGTAAGACTGAAATATGTGAACACAGAGGAGTAGGTTGCTAACATATTTACCAAGCCATTACCTAAGGATGCATTTTTGTATCTTAGAGGAAAGCTAGGGTTCATTCCCCTTTCTGATGCTCACTAGAGTACATATTACTGATGCATCAACCTAACTACATTGAAGATCTATCAAGTTGATGCAAAGAAGACATAGCTCATTGCATATGAATCAATACATTGTGTCCATTATAAACTAATTATATAAAGTCTTTGGCATGTGATGTCAAAGAGGAAGAGATTGAATATGTCATGTTAATTGAGGGAGAGTTTGATTGATTTCATGAGTTAGAGGAAGAAATTTGTATATCAACAAGAGGGAGAACTTGATCTGATGGATTCTGAAGATAAGATGACAAAGGGATAATCTCAGAGGGAGTTCTCATGGTTGAAGAATTAGAATTGAAAACTAAGGATATTTACTCCAAATATTTCTTTATAAAATGACATGTTGTGTTTCCATCAATGCTAAAGATGGAGATTGTTAATAATAGTTATTTAATTATATATTGCCATTAATGTTACACTCTAATCGAGCACTGCCAATAGTAATCAATCTTAGAAGACTCTAGTATCAGCCGAGCATAAGTTTAGAAGGAGCCAAGTTCAGTGATCAAGTGTAAACCAAGCTAGGTCATTAATTGAAGGATTCCATGTAAACTGAGTCAGGCCAGTTACCTAAGGGGTTTAGTGTAAATTGATTCAGGTTGGTTACCAAGGAACTCAATGATAACCAAGTGACCTAGTTTTACTGTTAGCCAACCTACAACTGAACAATTATTATTATTATTTTCTTTATGCAAGATAACTTAATGGATCCTAATTGTTTATTTGTAAGGGTATTCAAGCTAGCTTGACATTGGGTTTTACATATGTGAAAGGTCAAGTTGTTGATTGAAATATGAAGTTGTAGAAGAAGATAAGATGCGAATAAAAAAGGATCTGAGGATTTGAAAATAATATTATGATAAGGAAGGATCCAAAGGATAAGCCAAAATAATAATCTGAATCTAAAAATTAGTTTCTTCAATAATTAGGTTAATCATTGTTACTCTCTAACAATTGTAGCAGTGAAGAAATATCCTAAAAATGTTAACTTAATAGTTATTTTGTAAATCCTCTAACAAGGTGGAATTTTTATATTAAAGTGTCTTAAGACCTTGGTGTAGGAGCACCTACCCTTTCTTTCTCTAAGAAATCATCATGTTCAAACTCTTTATGAGTTCTTTCTAGGATAGTAAAATCATCTTTGGATTCAATAAGCCCATTTTGTAAGGCCAAGTCCCCACTTGGTGATTTATAAACCATGGGTTTTGACTTTGGTCAAAGGGTATATTTTTGTCCTAGCATAGAATAGGAGTAAGATATGGTTTCCTAGTATTCTTTAGGCCTCTAGGGCACTTAGTTAAGGTCCTAGTTCAACTAGATTGCAAATATTACATAAGATGAAAAAGGTTCACTTTTGCATAAAAAGTTGGTTGACAACTTTTAAAAAAAGTTGTTGACTTATGTAATTTGAATCCCCAATGGTATAAACCACAAAAATCAGTTTGAATCATTGGTAATTGTCTTCACATATCCCTCATAGGTGGGTGGAAGGTAGACAATAGGTAATCTTGTTTTGAATCAATAAAAAACCCAATTTTCCTTGCAATTTTGTTGTAGATTCACTTTGTACAGATTAGTGGAGGGAGATGAATTGTTGATCTATATTAGTGATTGATTTTAATAAATTTTGCAAGTGGTTTGAAAGCATGAAGTAACAAGAATTGTGAGAAATCATCAAACCCTTATCAAGTGCATGAAACCCTAGTTTTCAGTGACAATTTTTTAAGGAAAAATGCCCTAACTTGCAAACCCACCATAGGAATTTTTTGTTTCTTTGGAGAATTCCAATTAGGACCATGTAATATATGTTTTCAAAAGCTTGGGACATTGGGAGTTGTTCTTCTATTTTTACTCTCAGGCCCTAGGTCAAACACCCCTATGTATTTGACAATCCAACAAGACATTTGAAGTGATATAGAACTTCAGGGTTGGATAAACCCAAACCAATTGATGTCTCTAATTGAAAATTGATCCCTTTTTATGTTATAATAGGTTTTCAAGTCCAATCAATCCTCTAATTAAGACTTCCTTCTTTAACCCTTCCAATTAGGCCTAATTAGGTCTATTGCAAAATTGGCTTTGCAGAGAAAACCTTGAGGATTTGAGACCTCAAACCTTGGAATCAATGGAGGTATGTTAGGTCACATATGATTATATAATCAAATTGGTAGGTCATTTGGAAAAATTCCTTGTTAAGTCTATATTCCTTGTTTTTAGGGTTACTAGGACTTCTAAGCCTAAAAGAAAGAATTGTATAAACAACTCCTAAAACCTATTGGGCCATATTGATCAACATTATATGAGACTAATGTGTTGTAAGGAACCTTTCCATCCCCTCTATAAAATTTTAGGTTCCCAATAAGAAATTTTTAAAAAATAGATTGATACAAGTATGAGAATGTGTTTCAATCATTGTTTTCTCACTAATGTGAAACCTACTACTTGCTAGTAAGACAACTTCTTAGATGATTTGAGTACTATCATTTGTTTGATTGATGAGGAGGTTATGAAAAAATTAGATAATAATAGGACCTAGAGGAAGGGTTGAGTTATTGTATGAAAAAGGAGTACAAAGATCGGTTAAGATAGTAATGCTATAGAGCATAGATTATTTACTTAAGGTTGTAAAAGTTGGATACACTGACAAAATCTAGAAGAACAAGTAAGAAGAATTGAGTCTTGTAAGATTAACGATCTGCATAGTAGGTGCCAAGCAATGCTAGTGTAAGTTGAGTAGAAAATTAGTTGGAGCTAAGAAAAGTTGAATTTCATGCCGAGAGATACAGTGTAAGCCGAGTAAAGTTTAGTTGGTGTTGAGCATCACTAAACTTTAATTCATGTTGAGTGATCTGATAGTGGATGTTGAAAAATGTAGTATGTGTCGAGTATCAAAAGCAAGTTAATGCCGAGTGACAACATTATGAGAAAGATCATGAATTTGATGAATCTAAGCTGACAAATTTGATTTCTTGGATTGTGTGAAGTGTGTGGAAGATAACTATGATGAGTTGGTGGCAAAAAATTCAAGATAAACTATTTTGAGGTGAATTCAAAAAAAATTGATGCAAAAGTTTCTAGAAGGGAATAAAATGAAAAGATGGGTAGAATCATTAAATCCTACCTAATCCTACCTAACCCTAAAATGGATGAAACAAGTTGAATGATAACAGATCTTAATTTTCTATTTATAGAGATAGCTGGTTAGAAGCAAAGGTTGTTATATGCAAGAACCTAAGGGAGACAAGGATTTTGGGGTATTGCTTCATTCAAAGACTGAACATAAGAGATAGCAATTGGAAAGCAAAGCAAGATGGCTTAAGGGTATGGATGCTTGAAGGTTCCACAAGCTATTAGAGTTGAAGTGTGTGAAAACCAAGCAGAAGGGAGGACTAAAAAAAAGATCTGTAGTTTACAAAGTGAGTTGTAAGTTATTATTAGTTCAATCCTTACTATTACTTTCTAAACATTGTATCAGTCTAGGGTAAATTCTTTGGATTAAGGTTGACCTAAGAGTCATTTTTAATCCTTCAACCAAGTGACATTCCAAGTGAATGATCTAAAGTCCTCTAACAAGGCTCACTCCTAATAAGGTTATTGAAATCCTCTAACCAAGTCACATTTAATAGTGTGTATTGTAACCTTTAACAAGATTGGCCTTTCATAGGGTATCACTTCAGCAGAGTGAGAATGAGTAGCATGTTGCTAGTGGTTTTTCCCAAATTGGGTTTCCACGTAAAATCATTGTGTCAAATTTGTTATTGAAATTTTTATGTTTCATGCTTACATTTCTATAAAGTTGATTTGACAATAACCTACAAGTGATTGATTGTATGATCTAATGGATGCATGAATGATGAGTATGTTTTATGGATATGGGTTCACTAAGATGTGAAAAGTTTTATTTGTACATCTGGACCTTAAATAACTAATTCACCCCCCCTCTTAGTTATTCTAAAGAATTCCAACAATTGGTGTCTGAGCCATCTACTTAACAGGACTAGTTTGAAGCTACTAGAAGAAAAAGATCAAGATACCAGAAAGAGAGGTATCCATGCTTAATAGAGATAACTTTCCTAAATGGAAAAGTCTACTAAAGCTACACCTAGGAGGTCTTGGATATCATGTACAATCTACCATTATCACAAAGCATGCCAATCATGCTCAAGCCCTAATTTTTGAAGATCTAAAAAAGAGAAAGAACACAACTAGGCAATGGTTGAGATTTCCTTTTCCCTAAGTTATGCCAAGTTCAATGACATAAAGGGTTGTGACAATGAAAATAAAATGTGGGATTCTCTTCACACCATTTATGGAGGAGACACAAATATTCTAAGAGCCGAATCTGAAAGTCTTAGAGGTAAGTTCAATGATATGAGAATGCAAGAGGGTGAGAATGTTTCTCAATATTGCTCTAGGATAAGAGATGTTGTTAATTCCATAAGAGGATCTACTAGTAAGTTAGATGATGAGATTTTACTAAGAAAAGTTTTGAGAACATTGTTGCCCATCTATGCTATTAGAGTTTCTACAATACAAGAACTAAGATGTATACTAGGTTCTAATTTGACTCTTGAAGGTATGGTAGGTTCTAATCTGACAATGTTGAATCTGATTTCAAAGCTAAGCTGTCATTACCTAATGAGAAGAAGAAGAAGGTACAATATGTTTCCAGTGATATTGGCATAGATGAAGAGGATGTAGAACAACTTGAAGTGTTATTGGAAAGGATATTCCATAGAGGTAAAGAAA
Source organism: Cupressus sempervirens (assembly GCA_028749045.1). Lineage (NCBI taxonomy): Eukaryota > Viridiplantae > Streptophyta > Pinopsida > Cupressales > Cupressaceae > Cupressus > Cupressus sempervirens. The sequence goes on from CM053788.1 coordinate 656,089,282, forward strand.
AATTCAAAGGTAAGTTACCTATCATGTGTTTCAATTGCAATGAGGTTGGTCATATTTCTGTCAGATGTCTAAAGAAGAAGAACTATAGAGGTCAAGACAAGTACAAAAGTAGAAGAGATGAAGACAACAAAGACAAACACTAGTACAAAAACAAAATATATTACTAAATAAACTACTAAAAATTGTAGATATGTGACTAATTTTGATCAAGTGACCAATGGTAGTTTATTGCTAGACATTTATCTCCCAACCAAATTTATGATTAAATTATTTAAATCATTTATTAGGTCATTGATTTAGTCATTTATTGTTATTACTTGGTAGTTTGTATGGTAGTTTATTTGGTAATATTGGTAGTTTATTTGGTGGTATATTTGGTAATTTATTTAATCATTAATTTAGTCATATTAGGGCACGATAGAATTGAACCACCATCCTCCTACTTATAAAGAAGGTGCTCTTCCATTGAGCTAGTACCCTTTAAAGAATAATACAAAAAAAATCAAAGTTGTCTTCCCAACATTATATCTACCATGATCATGGTTATGGTAACATGATATACTCTTCAACAATAATCTAAATCTTTATCAATAACAATTAAACAATTTTAAATTCTTTTGTTCAATCATTTCAAAATTAGATTTCATTTCAATTACACTTCTTTAAATTATTGTAGTGATAGACTCTAATAAAATATGATTTGGATGACTTTGGCCATACACAAGTATTATTTCTTGTGCTAACTTCTCAAGAAAAGATACAAATGATTATGCAACTTATGTCAAGAAAATAGACCTTTGCACTAAATAATAACATCAAACCCCATTAAAAAATCACATCTATTAAAAACTACAAAGCACAATCAATTGAAATACTCAATTTTTAACATATGGAGGTGCCAAAGGATTAAATATTTCCTCTTCCTTATGCTCAGGTGGGTGCTAAAAGTGTTCATTGCACCTGATGTTGACATTTATTGAACCTTAGTCTACAAACAACATAAAAATAGGAATTTGATAAAAATAGGGCACATGAATTTTTTTTATTATCAATAATCTATAATTAAGTTATTCCCAGTAATAGGGAAAGTGGTGCCAATTCATAAATGTAACAACACACTAAATAATATGTTTATGATAAATTTCTTTAAAAAAGCTACAACAAAAGGAAATAGTGGACTAGTAAAGTCTGGTAGGCAATGGCTATGCTTCACCTATTGATAAACCCAATTATAGGATAAGCCCCAAAACCATACATTGATGGATCCTAAGATGGTTGATCATAACCATAAACTTCATATCCTTGATCATAATATAATGTCCCCTTTTTAGAGCTAGATTTGAAGGATAATAGAGCCTAAATACAAAGCTAAACAAAAAATTAAATAAAATATAATCATAATCATAATAATAATCATGTTAATCAAATAAATAATAATACACTATGAAATTTAATTATTCAAATTATTATAATAAAGAAAGAAAATATTGTTAACATATTACATAATATATTTTATTATTACAAACATGATTAAGAAGTAACATATAGCATAATATTATGAATCATTTATTTTAAGATGATGAATAGAATTAAAATAAAATATTACATTATGGTTATAATCTTATCCTAATTCAATATTTTAATATTATAGATATAATAAAAAATTTTAAAAATATAAAAAGTATACTTTTCACTAATTCTTCTTCACTTTCTTCATAGAGAGCCAACATCATTGACTTCAGAGATTGAGTTATTGTCACATCTGAAATCTCCAATGTCAAGATAGATTTTTCATGAAGTCCTAGAGATAGCCAATAATTCACACTACTTAGAGGTTTTAGAGAAAGGCACTCATCAGAGAAAAGTTAAGCAACTTTTCAGGTTGGTTGAACCTAGTTTAAACTAAAATCATGCTTATTTTTCCAATAAAACAACACCTAAAAAGATTTCATCTATTTCATCTATAGAAATTGATCGAGCTATGGCAAAAAGGTGGTTAATTAATAAGTTACATCTACATCCAAACATAGAATCCCTTGGTTAGAATATAATTTTATTTGAGCCAGAAGATTGTGCAAGGATGAAAGCAAAGGAAAGCTACATACTAAATCTCTCTAGTACAATGTAGTCTCAAGAAAATACTTTAGAGTTGGAAAATCATGAGAAGCTTCAAAAGCTTTTGCTCTAGGAATGCCTTTGAATTCTGTGATAGATAATGGTTCCAACCATGGTCCATCTTATGAAGGTGTCCCAATTTATGTGTACCCTCTTACTAAAAAGAAAAATGAGAGTGGAAAAAATCTATTGTCTTTGATAGGATCATCCTTTAATGAAGAGATAAGCAATGATGTTGTAGGTTCACAAGGTGCAATTCCTATTATGATGAAAAAAATTTATGGAACACAAGTTGCTAGTTCTTCTTTTTCCTCACAGTGAACTTTGGGTGCTAGTCACTCATCCATGCCCGCAGCAGAGATAATACAGAGATTCATGTAGCAGATTCAAGGGTGATCCCCTTATATATGTAGTTACAGGGATCAATGAGGTGGCTTTGTGGAATGCAAAGGAGGGTAGCTATCAGAAGGTATTGGCTATACAGTTCTTTCAAGATCTTGTCTATTTGATAAATTATCACTTTTCAAAGATTCCTTCTTGAAATTAATTTTATAGGTCCTTCAAGTACAATGCTCTAAACCTTTTTTAGATATTTTTGAGATTCTTGTTATATTGATAAGGCCCTCAAGTGAATCTACCCTGAAGTGTGGAGTCAACCCTAACTCTAAAAGAGAAAAAAACTTAAAATATGGCACATTATTATGTACAAAATTTAAATAGAAAGCAAGGCACACTGAAGAAAAACAAGCTTTTACATAAGGAGTATATTTGTATTCTTACACTCTTCTCTATTACTGGTTTTTGGATTTGTGCTTCATTTTCTAAATCAATCTAGTGTAGATTCCTCAGTTCTCTCTAAATAACTTACATTGTGTTTGTCCTTAGAGTCTAAACACTTTACCCCTTTAGATCTTAGTGTATATTCCTTTAGTTTAATTTTCATTCAAATTAAGTAACTCCAACTGTAGACAACCTCTCTTTTCTTCTTCTTAAACCATAAATTATATGGATTAATGATTCCTAACTACTACCTCATGATTTCTAAACTAAAAAGTTTCATCTATAATATTTAAAAATACATTAACAATAATCATCACTCATGGCATTTCTCACAAAAAAGATGAAAGTCTTTACATGTAAAAATAAATATAAAAATTAATTTACCAATTCCAATAGCTAAGCAACACTTGTTAGGTGAAGTAGAAGGAATTGGCACCTTTGAAAGAAGATGAGGTAGATTAGTGTTAGATTTCTCACTTATGAGGTCATCATTCGTTGATGAACTTGTTGGTAACACCTAGTCATGTCAATATTATATTTTTAGATCCCAATTCCTCATACAAGCTAAATCTTAAAAGTTTGTTAAATAATTAATGAGCCAAAATTTTATTAAAAAATTTCCCTACCAGAATTTGGGAATAAGTTAAAATTCATCATTCCTCATATATTTGTATTGTTTGTATCTCTAACATGCTAAGAAAGAAATGTAATTCTATTTTAAACAAATACTTTGAATGGGCATGTGTGTATACCTCATCAAACCAAAATGATTCCTTAGAATACACTAGTTTATGGCTAGATTCTAGAAGAAAATGTAGACTAAAGAAAAAATCATTGATGTAGGAGCATCTAGAGGTATAAGGGAAATCCCATGTTACCCAAAAAAATGTACTTAGACTTAGTTTATGTTTCATGTGTTTTCATTTTTGGATACCCATTTGAGTCAAATAAAGGTTCCAACTCTCATAGTTCCACTATCAGTGTTCTAGGATAGAGTATTTGAACACCTTGGGATATGTGTAAATGTCAAAAAAAATAGGAGTATGTAATTGAGCCATCATTTTGGTGAACTAGGAGGTGTAAATTGGCCAGATGAATGTAATTGCAATTTAGAGCATTCTAGAAAAAGAATCAGGTCAAAAGGCCGCATGGTTTGAAAGTTATCGCAGTTTTTCAATTTTTGGAGACCTCCTAAGAATGCTTCAAAGTCAGGTTAGGAGCATTAAATGACTTTGAAAAAGGCCAAAAAATGGGATATGAGCGAAGCTAGTTCATAGGGCTATAGAGCGCTTCGAGAGCTTTTTGAAAATGTAAACGGTTCGTCAATCAGAGCTACAATTCAAAAGTTATGCCTCCCATAAGTTCGGTTACCGTTTTTGGATTCTTCTTGATTTGCACCAACTTCTAACGTGGCTTCTGGAGCCTTCTACTTGGTTGGTGGATGCCTACTAGCACTTTCTAGAATATATTCCTAGTCCTTAACCCTTTGGGGTCTATTTAAGAACATTTTTGGCATTATAAAAGGCAGTTCGGAGTGGAATTTGAGAGAAGGTACCAAAAGGAGAAATTATCTCTAGTTTTGTGCTATTATAAGCCGTTAGGGCATGTTTTGAAGTATATTTTCTCTATACTAAATGTACTAGCTTATTTTCATAGTTAATACAATTTCCCTTTTCCTGTTGTGTCCATTATGTGCTTGGGTTGTGTCCCCATCAAGTGGTATCAGAGCTGGTTTTCCTAAGTGCGTAGATAGAGCGCTGACTTTGAGGTAGTTTGCACCAGGACTGTGTGGTTGTGGGTTTGAGTTAAGAAGATGCCTCCATGAAGAGAGCATGGTGGAAGGGCTGGAGCTATTAATCCTGAGGAGGTTAGAGCCCTCCAAAGGAAAGTACAGGCATTACAGGAGGAGCTCCGTAGAGGAACAAATGTTGCCGCAAGTGACGACAGTGAGGATGACAATGAAGAAGAAGAAATTAGACCAAAAGGGGAATTTGACAAGGAAGTTCTAAATTAGGCAGAGGAAAGGATTTTTAGGGCCATTACTAAGTTTGAGAAAAGACCTACAATTGATGTGGGTGTATTTTCAAGAAATTTGAAACTAGATGAGTTGATCAATTGGATCAATGAACTAGAAGAATACTTTGAGTATGAGGATATTAGGGACCCAGATAGGGTTAAGTTTGCAAAGGCCAAACTGAAATGCCATGCCAAAATCTAGTGGCAAGAGGTTCAATTGGAAAGAAACGGAAGAGGAAAGGAGAAGATCACAAGGTGGGATTGCATGGTGGACAAATTGAAGAAGCAGTTCATTCCTGTGGACTATAAGCTTGATTTGTTTAAGAAGATGCATGGGCTAAAGAAAATAGGAAGATCGGTCCAAGGATATACAGAGGAGTTTTATTGACTTTTGATTAGAGCAAGGCATTCAGAAGCAAATAAGAAGAAGGTTTCTCGTTATATCAATGGGTTGCAACCTAGCATCCGAGAGGAATTAAGTCTGGTAAGAATGACCAGCATTGAAGAGGCATACTAGTTTTCCCTACGAGTTGAAGAGAAGTTGAATAAGAGGTTTGAAGGGAGACAAAGAGGGCATGGTCAAGGAGGAAGGGGAAGCGGTAGGTCATCTGGGGGCCAAAATGAAATCCAAAAGAAAATTGAAGATGGGGGTACTAGCAAGAACCAGAGGAATGAGGGTTTCAACTGCTCCCGTGATCAAGACTTTGGAAATCAGAGAGGAAAAGGTAGAGGACATGGACAAGGAAGAGGAGGCTTCCATGGTACCTATTTCCATTGCAATGAAGAAGGTCATCATTCCTTTGAATGCCCTCAACGACAAGGAAGGAAAAATAGGAGAGCTGAGGGTCAAGCTAGGGTTGCTCATGTGGATGAGGATGCACAGTCATCACATTCAGAGGATGTAGAAAGAGGAGAGACCTTGGTAAATGAAAGGGTCCTACTAAGTGGTGAGATTGAACTAGGACAAAGGAGGAGTTTTTTTTGTACCAGGTGCAAATGTGAGGAAAAATGTTGTGATGTGATCATTGATGGTGGTAGCACTGACAACTTGGTGTCAGAGGAGATGGTCTCTAAGCTAAAGCTCAAGAGGAACATCCCCAGCCCTATCAGATTGCTTGGGTGAAAGATGATCTTAAGGTCTTGGTAAGTGAACAATGTCTCATGAAATTCAAAATTGGGAGTTACCATGATGAAGTTCTCTGTGATGTTATTCCAATGGATGTTTGCCATCTATTGTTGGGTAGACCATGGCAGTTTGATAGACATGCAGTACATGATGGTCATGCAAACACATACTCTCTGGCAAAGGATGGAGTTCGCCACAAATTGAAGCCCATGAAAAATAAAGGTGAAAAGGTATGTAGCAGTGCTAGGATTTGTCTTGTTGATGGAAGAAAGTTTTTAGATGGAATGAAACATCAGCGTCTGTGCTATGCTTTGATTCCTAGGAAAGATAAAGAAGGTAATAGTGAAATACCACTTGAAGTTTCAGATTTACTAGGTGAGTTTGGAGAAATTATCTCTGATAATGTTCCAAATGGATTGCCACCAGTAAGGAAAATCAGTCATCAGATAAATTTAATCCCAGGAGCTAGTTTGCCTAACAAGGCTGCTCACAGGATGACTCCTACTGAAACTAAGGAGCTAAATAGAAAGGTTCAGGAACTATTGAGGAAGGGCTTGATTTGGGAGAGCCTGAGTCCATGTGCAGTACCTACAGTACTAGCACCAAAGAAGGATGGAGAGTGGAGGATGTGTACAGACTCTTGAGCTATAAATAGGATAACCATCAAATATCAGTTTCCTTTGCCAAGAATGGATGATCTTATGGACTGCTTGAGTGGAGCTTAGTGTATGCGTGCATATGTGGCCTCTGTTAACACACACACTTCAACATGGTCTTTCTATGCGGATTCATCCCATAATGAACATTGGATTGTTCATCCAAAAATTAGCCTGAAAAGTGACCTATTGCCTTCTATCTAAAGGGAATTGCTTGTCAGATATCCTCAGATCCGAGGTGTTTAAGCAACCAGACCCTATAAGAATGAAGGATTTGAAATGAAATTAATCTATATGATTATGCAGATTAATCTAGAATGGACTATGCACGTTTAATTTAAGAACATGTAAAAGAGATTATACTAAATGTATGCATATTAAATTGATGCAGGAGCATCCAGAGGTATAAGGGCAATCCCGTGTCACCCAAAAAAATGTACTTAGACTTAGTTTATGTTTCATGTCTTTACATTTTTTGATACCCATTTGGGTCAAATAAAGGTTCCAACTCTCACAGTTCAACTATCAGTGTGCTAGAAAATCTCAAAAAAATAGCAGCATGCAATTTGGCCATCATTTTGGTGACCTAGAAGGTGTGAATTGGCAAGATGAATGTAATTGTGATTTAGAGCATTCCAAAAAAAGAATTAGGTCAAAAGGCCCCACGGTTTGAAAGTTATTGCAGTTTTTTGAGTTTTGGAGACCTCCTAAGACTACTTCAAAGTTAGGATAGGGGCATTAAATGACCTCGAAAAGGGCCAAAAAATGGGGGACGAGTGAAGCTCCTCCATAGGGCTATAGAGCGCTTTGAGAGATTTTTGAAAATGTAAATGGTTTGTCAATCGGAGCTACGGTTCAAAAGTTATGCCTCTCGAAAGTTCGGTTACCATTTCTAAATTCTTCTAGATTTGCGGCAATTTCTACCGCAACTTTCGAAACCTTCTATTTGGTCGGTGGATGCCTACTAGCACTTTCTAGAATGTACTCCTAGTCCTTAACCCTCTGGGGTCTATTTAAGGAGATTTCTAGCATTGTAAAAGGTAGTTCAGAGTGGAGCTTGAGAGGAGGTACTGAAAGGAGAAATTATCTCCAGATTTATGTAATTGTAAGCCCTTAGGGCATGTTTTGAAGTTTATTTTCCTATATTGTTGTACTAGCTTATTTTCTCAGTTAATATAATTTTCTCTTTTTTTTTGTGTCCATTCTGTTCTTGGATTGTGTCCTCATCATAAATCTAGATGAAAATTAAACTAGAAAATGAATATGAATGTAGGGAGCTCAAATGAATGGACAATCCAGCAGCAATTTGATGTAAATTCTCATTCAACCTCCCATCAAAATGAAGAGATGAGGGTCTCTTAAATAGACTTTCTTGGAATCCATCAACACTTGAGATCGATTTCAATCAACAGTCAGGATTAAAGGTGAAGTTCAGTCATAAAGGGGGATTCCCAAATTAAAGGGAGTTAACAGATTTAATTTGAGTAAAATAAGGAGTTAACTAATTCAATTTGAGTAGAAAAAGGAGTTAACTAATTCAATTTGAGTAGAAAAAGGAGTTAACTGATTTAACTCATTTTTGATCAATAGTGAACTAAAAATTTCCCTTTTTTGAACTAAAGAGAGATTTTGGTGAGATATTTAATTTAATAAAATGAGATATGCTCTCATAATTACTTTTTCTATTTAATTAAATAATCTTTAATTAATTGGAGACACTTTTCTTATTTAATTAAATAACTTTATTTAATTAATTAGGAATGGCTTCCTATTTAATTAAATAACTTTATTTAATTAATTAGAAGTAAGTACTCCATTTAATTAGAAATATGATGAATGCAGATTAGGGTTTTCTGCATCTGACAATTAAGTCAAGTAGCGAATAGCAGAATGAGAATTGCCTATTAGAATAGGTCTTTAGGATTGGTTAAAAGTAGACCAGAATTGGTATCATGGAAATGAGCCAATTTTGGGGTATTACATTTTGCCCCTCTTTGAATGAATGTGCGAGCAACACGTTCAATTCAAAGAAAATTAGAAAGCATGATGCAAAGATGAGATTAGTTTCAAAGTTGATGACACAAAGACCAATTGATAAGCTTTTAAGGACTATCTCTAGAACAGAGCTTAATCCTAAAGAATCCAAGTAGAGCACTTAGATACCTAAGATTGGTAGCATTTTAAAGGACTATCTCCAAAATAGAGCATAATCTTTAAGGATCCAAATAGAACGTCTAGATACCTGAAATTGATAAGGATTTAAAAGGTTTCTTTAGAACAAAGTTTAACCTTTAAGGATCTAGATAGAACATCTAGATACTTGAGAATAATAGCATTTAGAAGACTATCTCCAGAACAGAGCGTAATCTTCAAGGATCTAGATAGAACACCTAGATACCTGAGATTGAAAGCATTTAGAAGACTATCTCCAGAACAGAGCTTAACCTTCAAGGATCCAGATAGAACACCTAGATACCTAAGAGATTGAAAAAAAGATAACAAGGTCCAATCATGAGTCATAGAATCATCCCCAGAACGAGGCTTGATCCTCAGGAGTCAGGGTTTAGACTGTCCCAATGCCCGTCTACCAAACTCTGAGAAGAGTTGTTATAAGGTTGATGAATTGATGAAAACATAAGATAGATGGCAAAGATGCCAAATAGAAGGGAAAAAAATGCCTTGAGTGATGACATGCCCCAAGTGATAAGGACATAAGATGGGAACCAGATGCCCCAAGCAATAGGTATTCAATGATGTAATCATCCTGCCCCCTCGGGAGCGAATTTGAAAGATGACACACTAGGAATATGATTTGAAGCAGTATATCATGAGATGTAGAAGAAATTTGAGATTCAACAAAATCTAGAAGAGATCATAATGATCTAAAAAAGATTTAGGGCTGATTTGAAATGATTGCAAAGTCGCAAAGACAAAGTTTGACCATAAGTTGACCAAATTTAGCCATAGTTGACTTAAGTTGACTATTTTCAAAATGAATTTTGAAAATATGGAGAATGTAAAGTTGAAAGGATTCCAAGAATCACAATGTATCAGACAGATTTGGGCTACACAAGCATTTGATTGTGTCGGTCCCTAAAATTTTAAAATGCATTTTTGAAGCTCTTAGGTTTGTTAGATTTTGAATTTGATCCCAAAAATGGATCCAGAATGGTCCAATTAGCCAGGGGTGTGATTTTTGCACAAATCTGAGCACTTTGAAAAATTTGGTCAACACCTATATAAGCGCTCGAAGGGTCATTTTCAATTCATTTGTGCTTTTGTCTTATAGTGATTTTGAGCTCTGATAGAGACATGGCAGTGAATGTTAGATATCATCATTTTGAGCACTCCAGACGATACAACTGGCCAGCAGACTATGGGCCATCGATGAGTCGTCGATTTCTCAGCTTCGTACTTTTGTTTTCACGCATTTCAAGGTCATTTATTGCACATTTTAGGATGTTTTGTAGGGGTCAAATCTTTCTTCGTGCGAGATCGATCTCTTTTCATGCGAAGGTCTTCTTTCTTCGTGCGAAGATTTAGTTTTGTCTGTATCTTCGCGCGCGACATGAGGATCTTCGCGCAGGAGGCATTTGGTTTTGCGCGAAGAAAGAGATTCTTTGCGTGAGTCAATTCAATTTTCGTGTGAAATCTTCTTTTCTCGCACGGACATTGATTTCTTCGTGCGAGAAACTCTTGTTTTGCGTGAAGAAATAATGTTTTCATGCAAAACAATATAATTTCGTGCGAGATTTTATGAATTTCGCGCGAGATTTCATGAATTTCTCACGAAATTCCATGACAGTTTTGACTTTTGCACTTAAAAATTGCATTTTATTTCATTTTGATGTGTCGTTTCGACTTGATACTGATCATTTGTTTGTCATTTTTTTGCTGTGTGTATAGGAGGTCTTTGGAGATGTTTCATTTAGGTCACACTATCTGCCATATGGAGAGTTATTGCGGAGTCTGGATGACGCAGATCAGGCACACATTGCCCGATTGGGGTTGTCTTCTCTTTGCCAAATTCCAGCCGTGATGGTGAATCATGGCTTACTCATAGCTTTGGTAGAGAGTTTCCATTCGAAGATGAACACCTTTCACTTGCCGATGGGTGAGATGACTATCACACCAGAGGACATTTGGAGGATCTTGCAGATTCCTTTTCACGGTGCTCGGGTGGTTTATGATACAGTGCCTCGATTAGGGACAGAGGCACTATCCATTGTATTCGAGAGAGAGCTACTAAGAGGCAGGGCCATCAGCTGGGATGAGTTGATGCATACTTATGGACCCACTCACAAGTTGGCATCCATGTTGGGTATATTCTTGAGCTACTTCCTATGTCCCGACAGGGGACAACATGGGTTGGAGTGTGAATGGGGTGTCATGCTGTGCAGGATGCTGGAGGCACCAAAGATCTTTGGGTGGGGTCAATGCATGTTGGCCCACCTTTTTCATGAGATGCACGAGGTTATCTTCCATGAGAAGAAGACCATGGCAGCGGGTGTATATGTATTATAGATCTGGGCTTGGGAGCATCTCCCTGTATGTAGGCTGATTTTTGAGGATGCCCAGGAGCCTGTGGAGCCCTACATATGTAGATATCGAGGGAATATTACCTAGGCCCACCTGGGTAAGACTGAACACTGGTGGACTCATCTTGATGACCTAGTGTCCATTGTATGGCGACCATGGAGAGAGATAGAGGACTGGGATGATGCTCCCAGAGAGCTGCCATGGATGTTTAGTTCTCAACCTCTGGTGGGCAGGACGACATCAGTGATTGAGAGATTTTTTATCTCATGAGTGTGGCAGTAGAATGGCCGACCACAAGATATTTCACCTGAGCACTGTGCTTATGCTAGGGTGCAGAAGGATATTGAGCGGGGATGGCCTCCACGGATGGATCCAGGGTGATCCATGATAGATATCCGCAATTTAGCTGCTATCCAGTGGGACTACCTGCTAGAGGTAGTAGATGCAGGGATGACACCTACATATCAGGCATTTTTTATCAGCCATCCATTCCCACATTTTACAGATCCTATGGGGATGGCAGGGCAGGCAGAGAGATAGGCACCTCAGTAGTAGTAGGCACAGCCACAGCCACCAGTTCAGCCACAATAGTAGTCACAAGTTCGACATTGGGTTTAGTAGATGCAGATTCCCCCACGTTAGATGGGATTAGACCCAGGTGCCGGGGGTAGTGGGAGTGGATAGGGCTGACATCGCAGGTAGAGGATAGAGGAGGAGGCCCCTCGGTAGTAGGTGCCACCACAACCATAGGCACCACCACAGTAGCAGGCACCTGAGATGCTTGATGAGGATATGTCAGATCAGCCAACAAGTGGGGTAAAGGATGCGGTATGACAGTACCGGGAGTAGGTTCGTGTAGACTCCTGATAGTTGGGAGAGTTGCAGATTGTAGTAGCAGTCTGAGATGCGCACCTAGTGGAGAGACAGTGAGAGACAGATCGTCAGAGAGAGCGTACAGAGACTACAGAGCGGAGGCTGGAGCTGGCATAGGATGAGATCCACTTCCAGTGTGCTCAGGCTGCATATTACTATGCTGCATACACTAGCACCGTGCTAGATGAGACATTGCAGGTGCAACGATTTTCTCAGTACGTGTGAGAGTCTAGAGGTACATGACCTCCTGTTAGGCCAGATATGCCACCACCACCTCTGCCACCTACTGCCCCTACTCCTCCTGCTCCTCCTAAAGGCGAGGGTTCAGGATAGAGTTAGACGCTCTGTGCCTAATTTTTGATTTTGATCCTTAGCTATGTATCGATTGGTGTGCCAGCACCACATGTATCATTTTTGATCAATTGCGCTCGAGTAGCGCCCATTTTTGTACTGACCCATTCTTTGATACATATATATATACAAGATTTTGAGCCGAGTATTCTTGTGTACATGTCATTTTCTATTTTGTTTTGCTTTGATGTACACGAGATGTATGTTGTACTTAGATAAAATGCATATGTATTGACTGACATCTTACGTAGTGTTGCGTGTTTTTGTTTGACAGTCATAGGTATTCCATTGAGGAGCGTGAATTGATGAACCAAACGCTTGTACAACCATGGAGGAATTTGATGCATGTGGAGTATGAACAAAATTACCATTGAATTGCGTGCTAATGCAAATGAAGTATGTAATGCAAGACTATTTTAAATGCAACCCTAGGTCTGGTTACCAAGCCTCGGCGATTTATCATCATTGGATATAAAATAAAGCTCGTATGTTATACAATTCTCACAGACATTGCAATCATGGAAATATGAATATAACATATGTTATTTGGGTGTCGGGATTAAATGTAAGCATTCGAGGCACAAGAAGCCAGAATGACCAGAACATTTGTCCCTTTTAATGTAACAAGTTAACATAAGCATCAGAGCATAAACACTAGGATGACCTAAATTTTGCTTGCATGACAAGCACACCAAACACACGGGAGATTCCTCTTATGCTAAGTATTCAGTATTCATTCTGTTTGCAACGACCCTTGCGTGCATAACCTGAGACAGAAGTGTGCTAGATATACTCGTAGTGACCCATACATTCACTTAATAGGACGAGTATCAGTATGTACTATAGCATGAAGATTTCACTCCAACAAACAAGGAGAAGAACCAACATTATTGGCATATTCATATAAAAGGAGTCGAGGTACACATGGCCATCCAATATGAGATGGAGGCTCTTATAGTGGACACCCCTCTTATAGGAATAGATCAACTTATTGAAACTAAACCGCAAATAGAAAGCAAAGAAAAAGACCATGCCCCCAATCATTACTTCTCTAGTTGAAGATGACATCATCGAGTTGCTCAAAGGGATATGATAAAGAAAAACAAAGAAAACAAAGAAAAATGATCAACATATCCAAACAAGTATATCATTTTTGAGTTCAATGCTTTTAGGATTGATGTCAAGTGCTAATGTTCAGAATACATTCGAAAGAAATCGCTTCAGTAGGGTGACAACAGTAGGCAAACAGAGTCAGAACGACTGGTGATTGAGGTCAAAAAGGAATCTTTAGGATGAAGAACCTAAGAAGGACTAAGTGACAGTAGAAAAACACAGCCAGGATGACTGGTGACTGATGCAAAATAGATCTTCCATAAAGGAATCTTGAGACATGACCCGAGAAACGGTAGGCAGACCTAGTTGAAACAACTGGTGACCATTGCGAAAGAGATTCTATGAGGAGAATCTCGAAAAGAGTGATACTAGTGACAATAGGCAGATGCAGTTAGAATGACTGGTGACTGTTGCAAATGAGATTCTATGAGGAGAATCTTGAAAAGAGTGACACTAGTGACAGTAGGTAGACGCAGTCAGAATGACTGGTGACTGTTGCGATGGAGATTCTATGAGAATCTCAAAAATAGTGACACTAAGGGGGAATGCCCCCAAGTTGTGACAAGACTCAATACATGGATACATGAGCAAGAAGCAAGGAAGAAAAAGTGACTGTACAGAATAGCCAAAAGATGCGGTGCAAGATGGAGCATTGGGATCAGAGAGCTTGTTGAGATTAAATCAACTATAAAACCACTTCAGGTGGATAGTGTTCATAGACTCTTTAAGCACTTCTCTTTTGGTTGTGGAAAGTTGATAGGCACCTGATCCATATACTGTAGTAATGATGTAAGGACCTAGCCAATTTGGTTCAAACTTTCCCTTTTGCATTCATTGTTGTTGATTCTTAGGGTTCTCTCTCAGGATGAGGTCACACAGTTGGAAGTCATGTGGCCTAATTCTCCTGTTGTAGCTTCGTGCCATTCTTTTTTGATATACTCGTAGATGATCATAGGCCACTTGTCATTGTTCATCTAGTAACACAAGCTCTTGAAGCCAGGCTATCCTATAGTCATCACTAGTGATAAGGCCTTTCATGGAGATTCTCAAGGTAGGAATCTCAACCTCTATTGGAAGCACAACATCTGCCCCATACACCAATGCAAAAGGAGTCATGCCCGTTAGGGTTCTAATGCTTTTCCTATATGCCCATAGGGCTGGATTGATCTAGAGATGCCAGTCTCTCCCTGACTTACTGATTGTGTGATGAAGAATTTTGAGGATCACCTTATTGGATGCCTTAGCTTGGCCATTACCCTAGGGATAATAAATGGAAGACCAATGTTATGTGATCTTGAATTTCTTGCACAGTTCCTTAAGGTCTTTATTTTTGAACTATCCTCCATTGTCAGTAATGATTGAGGATGGTATACCATATCTACAGATGATGTGGTTTGTGATAAAAAGAACTACAGTTTTTCCATCAGCAATTATGAGAGGGACTGCCTCTACCCATTTCATGAAATAGTCTGTAGTGGTGATAATGAACTTATGTCCATTAGAAGAGGTTTGGTGAATCTATCCCACCAAGTCAAAGGCCCATTGTTGAAATGGCCATTTTGTAGTAGAGGGAATCAACTCTCTAGCTGGAGCATGAATGAGATTCTCGTGTAGCTGACACCGCTTGCAGGACCTAGCATATTTAATAGCTTCTTGCTCCATTTTAGGCCAGTAGTAACTAGCACAAAGGAATTTGTGAGATAGTGTCAGGCCATTGGAATGAGATTCGCAAATGCCTTCATGAACATCAATTAGTGCGCATTTGGACTCGTCGAGTTCTAAACACCTAAGGAGTGTTCTGTCGAGACCTATCTTATACAGATCGTTAGCAATAATGACATAATGTGAAGCATTACAAATTAGGTAACGATTCTCATTTTGGGTCAGACCTTCTGGAATGGTTTGATTATGAAGATAGGAATAGATGTGATGGTAGCGGGATGATTCTTGTCCTATAATAGAACAAATCATCCTAGAATCAAGTGTGTCATAGGCTAGGTAGTGTAACGCTTCCACCAAGAACTCATGTTGGAGATCATTTTTTGGCATTTGTAGAAGGGAGGCCAGAGTGGCCATGGCATCAACTACTTTATTATCAGCATGTGGAACTTGTTGGAAGGTGATGTGCGCAAAATACTTTGTCAAGTCATCAACCATGCATTTGTAAGGAATTAGTTTCTCATCCTTGTTTGATACACATCATTTACTTGGTTGATAACAAGTTGAGAGTCACCAAAGATATCCAACTGATCTACTCTCCATTCAGCTGCAATTTTCATACCATTGATCAAAGCTTCATATTCAGCAATGTTATTTGTCCAAGGAAACAGAATCTTGTACGCTTTGGGAAATGAGTATCTTTGTGGTGTGATGAAAAGTAATCTAGCACTTGATCCTTATTGTGTGAAGGACCCATCGAAGAACATAACCCATGTATGGTGAGTGAGTGTTAGAATTGACTCATCTAGAAAATCAATGTTTATTGGTAGAAGACTATATATGGGTGCCTCGGCCAGATGGTTTGCAATTGCCTGTCCCTTTATAGCTTTGCATTCAACATATTGGATGTCAAACTCACTTAGTATCATGACCCATTTAGCCAATCTTCCTGTGAGAGCTGCCTTACTGAGCAAGTACTTTAATGGATCTATTTTAGCCACAAGCCATGTAGTGTGGGCAAGCATGTAGTGTCTCAACTTTTGGGAAGCAAAGACAACTGCCAACCAAGCTTTCTCAATAATGTTGTAGTTTTTCTCATAAGAGACCAATGTTTGGCTCAATTAATAAATAGCTCTTTCTTTGTTGTCATTGTCTTCCTGAGCCAATAGGATTCCCAAAGATGTTTCAGTGGCTGAAATGTATAAAAGAAAAGGCTTCCCATGCATAGGAGGCATCAGGATTGGTGGATTGACAAGTTATTTTTTAATTTGTGTTAAGCTTTGCTCACAATCCTAGCTCCAATTGAATTTCACACCCTTATGTAAGGTCTTTGTGAAGGGTTGTGATTTATCCGCCAATTGTGAAATAAACCTGCAAATAGATTGAAGCCTTCCCTGTAGTCCTCTCATCTGATTGATGTTTCAAGGTGGTGGCATGTCCATTATTGTTTGTACTTTTTTTGGATCTACTTCAATTCCCTTTGCAGAAACAATATATCCTAACAGTTCTCCTAATGTGACACCAAATGCGCATTTCTTAGGATTGAGCCGAAGACTAAATTTTTCCATACGATCTAGGATGGGTCCCAAATCATGCAAATGAGTATTGCATTTAGTGCTTTTGACCAAGGTATCATCAACATAGTCCTCCATGGTTCTATGCATCATGTCATGGAAAATTGTAGTAACAACCCGCTAATATGTAGCTCCAACATTCTTTAAACCAAATGGCATCACATTCCAACAAAAGGTTCCCCATGCACATGTGAAAGCTTTTTTTTCTTGATCTTTTGGCATAATTTTTATCTAATTGTATCCAAAAAAACCATCCATAAGTGAGTACATCTCATAGCCAGCCATCATGTTCGCAATCATAACAATATTAGGGAGCGGAAAGTCTTCTTTAGGACATGCCAAGTTAAGATCATGAAAGTCTGTACAAACTCTGATAGACTTATTATGCTTGGACACAGGGGCAATATTGGATATCCATTTAGCATAATCAATTGCACGAATGAAACTAGCCTTCAGAAGTTTCTCCAATTCGGCTTTGATGAGCAATGCAACATGAGGATGCATTTTCCAAAGCTTCTGTTTAACTGGTTTTATGCCTGGTGTTATGGACAAGTGATGCATGATAAGATCAGGATCCAATCCTGGCATGTCAGAATATGTCTAGGAAAAATTTATTTTCTTTCCCTTGAAAAATGTGATGAATTGTTCCTTCTCTTCAAGCGACAATGACTGTGCCAGATGTATCACATGAGGATGTTCTTATGTGCCTAGGTTAACTGGCTATGTCAGCTCTATT
Organism: Cupressus sempervirens; assembly: GCA_028749045.1. Classification (NCBI taxonomy): domain Eukaryota; kingdom Viridiplantae; phylum Streptophyta; class Pinopsida; order Cupressales; family Cupressaceae; genus Cupressus; species Cupressus sempervirens. Next base: position 656,106,820 of record CM053788.1, read on the forward strand.
AACACTGATGATCTCTCCTAAAAGTGACTAGGAAGGACAGAAAATATCTCATCCGCGGGTGCCTCAGAGAGGTTTTCACCCTTGGATACATCTTTTGTTTTTACTTTTTTGGGATCCAACACTGCCACAATGTGGTTTTCACCATTAGACCTCTTGCATTTTTTCTTTTTAATTATGTGACTGAGATATTTGATGTCGGCCTCAGTCATGTTGATGCTCTACTCATTGGTGGAAGATGTTATAGGTTCGATAGTGTTTAGGTAATAGGCAAGAGCATAGTCATTCTGGAACGTGAGGACTTTGTTAGATGCATTGGGGTTTCAGTCTATAAGCTAAGGATGTGTGAGTGAGAGAGTAGTGACTAGTTTAATTGCATTCATAGTATACTCATTAAATGTGTGGACCAAAAATTCAAGACCTACGACGACCTCATCCACAGGTGTATTAAAATGCCTCAGAGTACGAACATTAGTAATTGACGACTCTAGGACACTAGTTGGATCAGACCTCCATGACCTAACCCTAGACGTTTCACTCACTTCAATATGATTTTCATAGTAATGCACTTGGTCAATGTCTTTATCAGTAGTTGCTTCTAAACGATTGTCAAATTCATATTCATGAGAATTGATGCTACATGGTGAGAGACTATAGAACTCCCCAACAGTGATAGGGACATACTCTCCTTCAGCCTCTGGATTCTTACACAAATACTCAATATGGCATGACTGACTAGATTCTCCCTTTTCTGAATGATATTTGAGTTGCTCAGCATTGTCCTTGGAAGAATCACTAGTATCATCCACAGTGCTAACACGTGGCACAAAGTCATCTGGCTCAACAAAGAATTTAGCAAGATCATAAGGAATAGGATGAGGGTGAGAATCTTCATTATCGGATTCTTCCTCTCGAGTACCTGACTCAGATTGTGACTCATTTTTAGATGAACTCACAGTTACGTGTATGCATTTATTGGATCCCAAGTGGAAAGGGACCTTCTTAAACCCTAGGCTAGTTGTGTCACTATTGCTTTGAGCTGTTGCTTTTATAGGATCTATTAAACCATTGTTATTGCACCCAATAGGGTCGGTTCCCTTGTAACCAAAATGCTTCATAAGCTTAAGACCAGGTCCATACTTCTTAGGAGTGATTTCTTGAGTTTGTTCTGTTAGGTCTACTGGAGCCTCTTCTTTGTAAAGCCATGCAAAAATGGCTCTATTTTTGCTTTCATCTTCTAAGGGGACTGTAGCTTTCACAAAAGAGCCATTAAACTTGGTCTGAGGTGTCAACACGAATGACTTCTTTGCTTGTGAGGGTCTCCCAAAATGTCGAGGGGACTCTGGAATAGATGTTAATGACAACACTAGTTCCATGTGGTACTCTCCCATACCAGTTTCTTTCAATTTAAATGACTACTCAATTTTTTTTAGCTTATTATTGTGACAATCAGTAGACTCACGGTTAGCAGGGACAAAAGAATCAACAGCTTTGAGCATATTGCAGGTGTAGCTAGTAGTGGAAGGAATAGTAACTTTGAAGCCATGAAATGGTAATTTAATGCATTGGTGGTATGTGGATGGCACAATGTGCATCTCATGTATCCATGGCCATCCCAATAGAATGTTGTAGGCTAAGGGAATGTCAAGCACTTGACAGGTGACATCCCTTTCGACAGGACTGACGCAAATTGGTAAAGTCACAAGACCTAGCGACTTTCATTCTACTTCATCATACACTTTAATAGTGATCTTTCATCGAGGATCAACAGAGTCCTCAGAATAATCCAATTGTCTAAGCAGAGCAGCAGAAACAATATTTAGGCCAACGCCATTGTCAATGAGTACCCGACGAACACGTGTCTGGTGGATCATAACCTCAATGTGTAGAGGTTGATTGTGTGGGTGATTTAGTGAGTTGTCATCCTCCTCAGAGAAGGTCATAAGATGAGGTGAGGTCAGGTGACCTACCATGGATTGAAATCGCTCAAGATTAAGATCTTGAGGAACGTTTGCCTCAGTGAGGACTTTGTCCAGAATTTGCCTATGAGTAGGCGAGATTTTAAGCAGCTCAAATATGGAAATGTGAGCATTGGTTCGTTTCAACTAATCTAGAACACTATAACTGGTTGCAGTTAAGTTTTTTGTGTGTTTTGCACCTTTACTAGATGGACCAGCAAGGGTTTTGTCCTTGTGTTGTTCAAGATTTGAAATAGGATGTGTAGGGCCTTTGAGCACCAACTTCGCATGAGAGAGAGTAACAGCATTAGCACAATTTTGCGAAGATGCATTATCCATGTTATTGGAAGTAGGGCCTCTTAAGAAAAATGGTGTCTTAGGTTTGTCGTTATCTTGCTTTCGCTTTATGGTAATAATGTCACAGTGTTTAGAATCTACAGGTTCAACCATATGAATGACATTGTCATCATTGGAATACGTATAGTTGACCTTATTGTAGGGTTCTAGTTTTGAAGTCTTTCTTTTTTCATAAGCTAGGAAAGGCTCTTTGAATGCCTTGTGGTCCGAGTTTTTGTTATGTCTATCTACCACAAGTTCACCAGCATCAATCATGTCCTAGACTTTATGATACAAGTTTATACAGTTGCTGGTTTTGTGTCCCTTGTTTTGGTGATATTCACAAAATGAGGTCTCATTCCATCATGGTGGACGTGGTTATGGATCATAGGGATGGGGGTTATCCATTGGTGAGATAAGCTTATGTTGTAGCAATGTTTTGTAAACCACATCCAAAGGTTCTCCCAAAGGCGTATACTCTCGCTTGGGTCATGTTGCCCATGAGTTTCTCAGTTTGTTTCCAAACATCTTATTGTTAGGGGGAGGCTTCTCAACATTTTTGGACACTTTGAGGTAGTTTGTGAGATTAAATGCTGCTTTAGCAGGTTTTGGTGTGACATTATCAACAACCCCATCATGTACAATTTCTCGGTTCTTGTTGACATGTTTGGTTTTATCCCTGTTGGAAGTGGAACCTTGTTTTTGTAACGTCCCACCAAGGGATCCAAAAGAATTAACCTAAGGTTTCACTAAGTTTGGTAAACATTTTTTTTTTAATGAATTCGATCGATATTCTATTTAAAATCAATGACGATTAATTTAAAATAAATTTTTATCCTTCGATTCTCTATAAGGTAATCATATAATCATTTAAATATAGAAAGGGTTTTATTGTAAGGGTAGACTATGAGTTCTATTTGTTTAAAAAAATTATGTTTGATTGAGATTTCATGAGGCTAGGGTAGGTTATCTATGTGTAGTGTCGGGAAGTGGCTTGCAATGGGGATCGGGGCCCTAAGAGGCTGCCTGGACTAACCCATTGTAAGTTGTTTTAACAAGTGAAAACATCTCACCTAAATACTGACTTAAATGAACCTAATAATATAACTATATGTTCTCTCCCATGCCTTGAGTGCTAGTACAAGCTAGGATGGGGTAGAGAGAACGCTTAGTTACGACCTTGCATTCCGTAGTATGCCTCGTCAGTACGAGAGGATACTAGTGGCCGCAAGATCACAGGGGACCCGGGATTCCTAAGGGATTTCTTGGGTAACTTTCAACGTGACTTTTGTGATGACACTTTCCCGCTTGCATAGCAGGTTTCCTACGCGTCTTTGTGTTGCCTCTAGGTCTAGATGTCTTTCTATGTTGGAACCCTTGAGTTAGTATACTTTTAGGATTTCCCAGACTTAGAGAGTACTTGTGTTTTGTGTTTTGATACCTTGTTTGGGACTTGAGACTATCTCCTCAGCGCAGTGGGAGTGGACCATTTAGGTTCCACGTAGTCGGGTGGTAGTGCTTTTTATTCTTACCATTGAGATTCGTCCATAGTCGCCGTGGCTGGAGTTTTCTTGGTTGGCATTTACCTTCATTCTGTTCATGGATGTTTTATCATTATGGATGTATTGATGTATCATGTATGGTGGATGATTTCATTTATTTTACTATACTTTGTATCATGGATTTGAGGATGATGTATCTTTATCTTTACATATGTATATTCTTTTAAGCCTTTCATACCCTGTGACATGTACAGTGGATGATTGAGCATTCCGAATTAATTTGCCAAGAGGCATTCATAACAAATGTATAATGTGGACACTGGACTTTATTATTATTCTTTCATATGTATGTGGTAGTTGTTAGACTTAGAATTAATTAAATTTAAATGTGACTCAACGTCTTGGGATCCTTAAGGAATGTAACTTGTGATGTATGTTTGTTGATGATTATATGTTATTGCTTCCGCTACTATGTGTTTGATGTGTATGTTATACTTTCTTAGTTTTTTTTTTTTTTTTTTTTAAATGTTTAGCAAACTTAGTGAAACTTTAGGTTAATTCTTTTGGATCCCTTGGCGGGGTGTTACATCTGGTATCAGAGCCTAGTTTCTACATTGGGAGCTCTGGGTATATTGGAACGCCACTAGTGTTAGCTAGTTGAACAAGAACGAAAACTTTAAACTATTATGTGTATCTCTTTCAAACTGAAACTTGAAACTAGTTGAGCTGAAACATGATGTAAACTATTAGTTGCATATTTTTCATACTTCAACACTTAGACTTCAAAACTGAAATTATAGGCAAACTGAAAATTGAAACTATCTTGTTTGCAAAACATGTGTCTTTTATCTATGTGTTTCAGTAGTATGTTTCATGGTTATTATAGCATCTTGTGTCTTGGATATTATTGTAGGATGGTATCTGGGACGAGATCTTCCATTAGAGGCCATAGCCTTGGCCGTGGCAGAGGCCATGGACGAGCCAAAGGTACTAGTGTTCATGAGTCTATCCACGAGAGCCCCATTTAGGAAGAGAATAGGGAAGAGCATGTTAGTGAGCATCAGGAAGAGAACCATAGAGAGGAGCATGCTGACTCGAAGGAGGTTGACATGAGGCAAATGATGCGAACCATCATTGATCGCCTACCTCATGTTCATGATCAGGATAGAGCACATCGGGCAGGACATGAGCATAGACCTAGGTCTAGGAGCCCTCTGAGGGATCGACATAGATCCATTGTATCTTCACAGATGAAGGACCTTTAGAGGTCTAAGGTCAAGTCCTTTAATGGGAAAGGTTTTGGATATGTAGCTGAGCAGTGGCTTATTGCCCTTGACAGGATTTTTGCTATGCAGGACTTTGACAGTAATGTCAAAGCGAGGTTTGCTATCACCAACCTAGAGTTCTTTGGGGCCACTTGGTGGACAATCGAGGAAAAGAAGCTGGGCTTAACCATGAATAGTGTCACATGGGAGTTATTCTTAGAGAGCTTCTGTGAGAGATTCCTACCAGAGGAATGGAAACAACATAGAGCAGATGAGTTCCATAGCCTGAGACAGTACACTATGACCGTTATAGAGTATGAGCGCAAGTTCTTTGAGCTCATGCCCTTTTCAGGATTCAGTGACAACCCAGCACAGTTGGCACAACATTTCATTAGAGGTTTGAACAACCATTTAATTGGGGGTGTTAAGGTGTTTGAACCTAAAACCCTCAAGGATGCGATACATCGAGCCATCCTTCTGGAGCAGAGTGTGAACCTAGGACATGGGGGTTTTGTAGGAGCACCTTCAGCATCAAGATTGAAGGGTGGTTAGGCAGCATGTGGCAATAGGAAACCTCCTTTTGGGGGTAATCAGCGGCAGGAAGGTACTTCTCCAGCACAGAGTGGTGGCAGTGGTTCCAATACTAGGAACTATCACAACGCTCAACGCAACAAGCACATCCAGTATGACCAACCATCTCAGAGTGTTCAGTCTTATCCTAGTGGGGGTAGTTTCCAGCAGTCTAGTGCACCTAGAGTTCAGAGGAGCTTCAATGGAGAGTGTTTCTCATGTGGACAACGCGGACACAAGTCGTCTCGTTGCCCTCAAGGGAAACCACAGTTCTCAGGCCAGGGACCCGCAGCTTCAAAACCTATAGTTGGTGGCATGGGTAGAGCCCAGAGAGTGTACTCAGTGGAGTCTTATCCTCCTATAGGGGGAAAGGGTCCAATGGGACCTGCATAGTGAGTCCTTAGCTTTTCTGTTCTTGTAGGCTTCTAGGAGTAAGCCTAAGTCAAGGGGGGGTGAATGTAGTGCCTACCCCTAAGTCGCATTTCTGTCATCCTTGCCAAACTCTTTTAGGCCAATTTTATGTTTGATGATTAGTATTATTATTTTAGAGATTATCAGATGTTGTTTTACACTCAGTTTATTATATGATGAGATTACTTGGTACTCTATATTTCATGCATGTATGATTATTATTTAGTGATTTTAGTTATCAATGATGATTAGTTAGATGGTTTATTATCACATGTGTTTTCTTATGGATACTTACCCCATACTGCATGTGTATGGTGTGCGTGTTTGTTTTCTTTATGTATGATGTTTCTGATGTGGTTAAGGAAGGGAGTCGTAGTCACCTGCTAGTCGGAATCTACACGATGCACCACTTCCTGCCATTGTCTGTTTAGCTTAGAATATTGTGTTTGTACATGCATGAATTTTATGCAGGTTGCAAGTACCGGGTATCGACTTTCTTGAATTGCCAGGATGAGCGTACCTTATCGCATTATCTCAATGGTAAGAGAGGGGAGATAAATTCTTAAGTCCAAATCCTAAACCCTTTAGCCAATTGTCCTAATTGATAATTAGGACAAGTATCTGAGTTAAGTACCCTTCGAATGCATCAAATGATGTAATTTCGTGATTATAACCCTTTTGTTTGATTTAGTATGTATTTTTCTATGATGGGTTTCGTATGTTGTTTTATGAGTCCTTGGTGTATTTTTCTATTAATTAAGTATAATTAAAAGATTAATTAATGATTTAATTTAATGGAAAATTATTATGACATTTTAATATTTAATTATATTTAATTAATTGAGAACTTAATTAAATAAAAAGAATTAAATTTGGGAGATAAAAGTTCAAAGATAAATTTAGAAAGTGATAATATTTATTTAATTTAATAATAATATATCTAGAGTTCATTTTTAAATAAATGCTAAATATTATTTCTATTTAAGTTAATTAAATATTTTATCAATTAGGTTTCTAAAATAAATTAAAAGTTGAAAGATATTAAATTATTAAAGTTTCTAGATCGCATGATATAAGCATGAGTTTAAATATGAGAAATAAATTAAAAGAGAAAATAATAGAAAATAATAATGTTATTTTAATTTCATAAAGTGCACATGAGATTAAAGTAATAAATTAATTTAAAATAGAAGTCAAGTGAAATAGTAAATAAAGTTATTTAATAATTCAACTTAATGTGCATGAAAAGATGAATGCAAAATAAAAGAATTTAATAAAAGTTAATTTGGAGTTAACTCAGTTGAGCAAAGAGTCCTCTTGGGTGAACGCTCAATTAGTTCCCCGATTTGAGCAGAAAACTCCTTATCACAACTTTGGGGGTTCATTTTTGAGGGACACGAATTTTGGGAGACAAATTTTGGAAGCGAATTCAGAAGGAGAATTCCAGGAAAGGTTTTTCAGAGAAAAGTTCTTGAAGAGGAGCGAATTCTCTCACAATTTTCGGGGATTGCATATTAGCATCAGGCTCAGGTAGGGTCTTGTGTTTTGATCACTGATTAATTATGCAAATATCCTTTCCTGTCTTCTTTGTGTCTGTGGATTGTAAATCCGAATTCTCTATGATGAAAGTTTAAACTTTTCAATACTGTAAATTATTAATTGCTTGTCCATAATTTCTGTGTACGTGAAGAATAGTAGAGTTATTAGAAACCCTCGTTTTCTAGAATAAAGAAAATCAGGATTTAACTTGGGATGGGTTTAAAATTAAGAATGAAAATTTGGTTGGTTAATAATAATTTCTCTATTAGAGTAATGTTGAAAATAATTAAATTAAAATATACTATTGGAGATATGTTTTATTTAAATTTTATAATTGGTAAAATTTAATAAAAATAAATTTAATTAAAATCGATATATAACAACTTAATAAAATTTATATTAATAATAACAATTATTATTATATATATGTTTTAGAGAAGGAGGTTTTGTTTTGTAAAAATGTTAAATATAATATAATTTTAAAAATATTATAATGAAAAGTTTATATATATATATATATATATATATATATATATATATATATATATATATATATATGTTTAAAAAAAAATAATAATAATAAAATTTTTATTGGAGGGTGGGCAGTCACATCCCACCCCCCAGCCGACAACACTGTCCATGACAGTGGACTGCTGGTAGCCTTAAAGGCTGCGCGGCAAGCCATTGTCGTGGCAGAGCCGCACAGCTACCCTTATTAAAGGGGGCGGCGACTGTTATTAAACAACACCAGTATTAAATAAAACGTGGGGCAGATGAGAATCATTTTTTAATTATTATTTTTAATTTTGATTAAATGTTTTATATATTATTTAATATGAATTTTAAATATGGTTTATTATTATACTATGTTTTAATTATTAAATTTTAATATTATTTTATATAATATTTTAATTATTAATTATTAATATTAATATAGTTTTGGTGTATTAATTAATTAATAATTAATGAAGGATTAATAAGATTAGTTATATATTATTAATTAACTTAATTAAATAAAATTTAATTAAGATTAATTAGTTAATAGAACTATGGAGTCATTGAATGTTCAATGATTTTTTTTGTTTTAATGAATTCGATCGATATTCTATTTAAAATCAATGACAATTAATTTAAAATAAATGTTTATCCTTCGATTCTCTATAAGGTAATCATACAATCATTTAAATATAGAAAGGGTTTTATTTGTAATGGTAGACTATGAGTTCTATTTGTTTAAAAAAATTATGTTCGACTCGAAACGAAAACTTCACATTAATTCAATAGTATATTATCAACCAATTTGAAATATGAGACTATTTACTTGAACCCAACATTGAAACTGAAACCCTCTTGTTTAACTCAAACTATGGGTTTTCTAATTCAACCAAACTATGGATTGTCCTATTATGTGTTCTTTGTACTGTGTACATTTGGGGGTGTTGCGGTTGTTTTAGCTTGACCAGTTGAGGTTGTTACCAGAGGCTCGGGGGTTATGAGATTGTGACGTTATGATGATTTGTTCTCGATCTTTCTAAACCCAACCATGGTGATGTGTGATATGCTCTATGATGGATGCATTTACTGTTATTATTGCTTTCCAGTTTCCTGGTATGAAGTTGAGGTGTATGTTTATGTGATACCTGACTTGACCATTTTGGAGTCTTCGATCAATATTGTGATTTACTATTGGGATACTTTCTAGTTGCTCGTGGGAGAACCAATGGATATTTTGATTTATCATTGATGCCTTTAGTTGCTGATAAGAAAACTGTTGTGATCATATGATTATTATATGATGCTTATCAGTTGCTCATGAAGAACTGATATAATTATTGTGGCGTATCTTTTATGATGTTTTTTTAGTCGCTTGTATAGGACTGAGGTGATTTTATTATGATTCTTTGATTGAGATTTCATGAGCCTAGGGTAGGTTATCTAGGTGTAGCATCGAGAAGTGGCTTGCAATGGGGATCGGGGCCCTAAGAGGCTGCCTGGAGTAACCCATTGTAAGTTGTTTTAACAAGTGAAAACATCTCACCTAAATACTGACTTAAATGAACCTAATAAGATAACTGTATGTTCTCTCCAATGCCTTGAGTGCTAGTACAAGCTAGGATGGGGTAGAGAGAATGCTTGGTTACAACCTTGCATTCCGTAGTATGCCTCGTCAGTACGAGAGGATACTAGTGGCCGTAGGATCACAGGGGACCCGAGATTCCTAAGAGATTGCTCGGGTAACTTCCGACGTGACTTTTGCGATGACACTTTCCTACTTACATAGCAAGTTTCCTACGCGTCTTTGTGGTGCCTCTGGGTCTAGATGTCTTTCTATGTTGGAACCCTTGAGTTAGTATACTTTTAGGATTTCCCAGACTTAGAGAGTACTTGTGTTTTGTGTTTTGATACCTTGTTTGGGACTTGAGACTATCTCCTCAGCGCGGTGGGAGTCGACCATTTAGGCTCCACGCGGTCGGGTGGTAGTGCTTTTTACTCTTACCATTGAGATCCGTCCGTAGTCGTCGTGGCTGGAGTTTTCTTGGTTGGCATTTACCTTCATTCTATTCATGGATGTTTTATCATTATGGATGTATTGATGTATCATGTATGGTGGATGATTTCATTTATTTTACTGTACTTTGTATCATGGATTTGAGGATGATGTATCTTTATCTTTACATATGTATATTCTTTTAAGTCTTTCATACCCTGTGACATGTACAGTGGATGATTGAGCATTTTGAATTGATTTGCCAAGAGGCATTCAGAACAAATGTATAATGTGGACACTGGACTTTATTATTATTCTTTCATATGTATGTGGTAGCTGTTAGACTTAGAATTAATTAAATTTAAATGTGACTCAACGTCTTGGGATCCTTAAGGAATGTAACTTGTGATGTATGTTTGTTGATGATTACATGTTATTGCTTCCGCTACTATGTGTTTGATGTGTATATTATACTTTCTTACTTTAAAAAAAAAAAAAAAAATGTTTAGCAAACTTAGTGAAACTTTAGGTTAATTCTTTTGGATCCCTTGGCAGGGCATTACAGTTTTGAGTCTCTCTGAAGAGTGAGCTCACCATTCTTGACCATAAATTCTTCGATATAGATAACCTATGTAATCATGTCTTTAAAGGTACGTGGACCTTGTAGTTGGACTCTATACCCGAAATCAGGTAAGAAGTTATCAGTGAAAATGTCAAGCTTCTCCGTTTCTGGGATTTTACGGGAATACTTAGTGTAAAGTTGTCTCCACCATTGGAGGAAAGTGAGAAAAGGCTCACCAACCTTCTATTTAATTTTGCATAAATCTCAAATATTTACAAGATGTTGAATGTTATGAGAATATTGCTAAACAAATGAATTAGTAATTTCATCAAACGTCTTGATACCAGGAGGTAAATGTGACAACCACTCCAAAGCCTGACTACCTAGGCTTCTAGGGAATAAATGCATGAGGTACGTTTGATTGTGTATAAACTCCATAGAAAAAACATCAAATTACAAAAGTACTTGTCATATCTGGGTAGTTCTACGCCTCGTGGGAAAGGCGACATGTTTATACTTTTGTCAAATGGGAATGAACAAAGAGCATCTAATGTGTATGTCTTTGTGGGTTTCTCTTTCTCATGCATCATCTGAGCCAATTGGTCTTGCATAATTTTTAGTTGTTTTTGGAGTTTAGCAGTCTCAGTTTCTTCTTCACGTGTGATAATGGTCTCCACATTGAAATGTGTGGGCAATTTAGCTCCCTCTTGGGAAAGTTTGAGAAAGTACTTCTCTTTCTCTTCGTTGAGTAGGATTCCCATGACCTTCTGAAAGATTTTGTCTCTTCAAAATTTTTCTATGTGTTCAGGAAGGATTTCCACCTCTTCCTGTTCCTCATTAGTGTCATATTCTTTCTCTTTCTCCTTGTCATCCCTAGGTTGTTCTTGATATCGACAATGACTACCCTGTCCAGGTTCACGATTATTCATTATAGGAATGTGTTCAGTTTCTATATATTGTGTTTCAAAAGGGTCTGTGGAGAAAGGATCATACATTGTATTTGGGAATGTAGGACCTCTACCTATTTTAGTATCCTCTTGGTAAAAATGATTCCTAATTTGTTGCAAATTGAAAAATGTTCGTTGAACTTGAGATGACCTTACAGGTGAGGAAGACTACAAAGATGCCTCACTAGCCAAACTGGATACAGATTGCGTAGTGAAAGGTAAGCTACCTCTGCCATGATTATGACCCCTAGCATGACCATGTCTAAGGTTATCGAGATAAAACACATTGCCGCTTCTGGTTGTGACAGTCATAGGCAAGGACAAGAAGCTAGAACCTAGACACGGACTACACTAAGACTGAGTCTCAAAAAGGATAAGATAATAGCAAGAATTTTGTTGACTAAGGCACAAATGGTTTGATTTAAAGGCTAGAAAAGCCAGAGATTATGACCACTGCGATACAAAGTATGACAAGCATTAAGAAAAGGACCAAAATTACTTATGAGACGAGACTAGTCAAGGTATAAGACACAAGTCTTCAGCTAAGTGAAGTGTCACTATTTCAGGGCTATTTACAAATAGAGAGTGATAAACAAATGCAGAAAAGGATAGCGTGCAGGCCATAGATAGCTTGAACAGACCCAAATTGGTAATGTTGATACAAAGTTTCGTGCAAAAAACCTTTATGAGTCGCGTGAAGAAGTTTTACAGGCTGTGCGAAGATGTTTTTGTCTCGCGCGAAGGTCAGTAATAGTGGTTTAATTTTGTGCAAAAGTGTTCAAGGATCACGCGAAGATACACAACAAAAATTTAATTTCGTGCGAGGACAAAATGGCTTCGCGCAAGTTCTAGATGATTCCGCGCGAGACCCAAATGATTTCGTGCGAAAAGGCAGAATAGTTTCACAACAGCGACTGCTTTTAACAAAAATTTTGATCGTTCCAATACCTAGGTAGATAAACAGGTACATAGAATAGCAAGCAAGTGATTTCAAGCACGTCCAAAAACAATGAGCAAGGGCAAAAGCAACCTTGCGCATGAAAAATCAAGTGACTTAGTTTGTGCTAATCCCTAAGAGAGCTATTTGTGTACGTTTTCAAAGAGTTTTGCAATCACACATACATCTCTAGAAAATAAAAGTTGGCCTCTCTAAGGTATTTAGTAATGGTTTGACTCTGCCACTTTTATGACTCACAGGGGTGACCTCCAATCTCGGCGCACCGAGGTTTTGACACAGTCCGAGAACTTAATCTTCAAGAGCTACTAGGGAGATCTGACAACCCAAAATGAACCACACCCGTGGAGATTTCTTCCACAAGGACATTTATATAGCGATTGTCACTACCATGGCAAAAATGGCTATTACCACTTGAGGTTTCATCAACGCAATTTTCCCTATAGAGGGATTATCTACTACGGTTAACCCTCTCCAAAGGTGACCGACTCACAATAGTATACCATAAGGGGACTTAGCTTCCAGATTCAAGGTTTTGACACCTTTTCACTTTTAGCCCAATCAAAGCAGACAGATTAATTTGACACGCTAAACTAAGATTATCTCTTAAAGATCTATGATATCATCTCCCTGTGATCTATCAACCTCTCCGGAGAAAGGATGCCTTAATCAAGAAGTCAAAGATTCATCTATCTATGAGATGCTCAAAGTATCCTCCCCACCTACAAGGAATCTGTCTTAGAGAGGAGTTTCACTAGGAACCCACTCCCTCAAGATCCACGAATAGTGTTCATGGGGGCTTAATTACTATGTGTGTACAGATGTCAATTCCTGAAAGAAAATCTATCCAAAAGTAATCAAAGAGCACAAGGTGGTACACTTAATGCTTTAACTGATGTGAGGTGAGTCCAAAGATGTGGAACATTTAACCCCTCACATAAGCTAACGTGAGTCCACAACTTAGAAACTAGTGAGTTCTAGAAAGCACAAAAGGGTTGCCTAGTGGAGCTTTTAACGCTTCTATCCTGTAGACCCCTCCCCTTTAACGTGGTGCTGATCTTGCAACCACAGGGTGGAACAAGGGGCCGACGGATTAGTGGGTCCAATAACCCAAAATAGATATCTAAATATATCACTAGTACCTAAGCTTGCTAAATGAATACTAATAGAGATCACACCCTAGTATCAAATTATGCATGTGTTGTAAAATGAAAATACGAAAGGGAACACACACAAGCTCGGCACGAGAGATGTTTGTTTTAGATCCAAATGAAGTGTTATCAGCTGGGGAAGGTTAGTTGATGATCCTCGCAATGCGCTTAGTAGATTTTACCTATTTTTTAGTGACTTTATCACGCTTTTCCAATTGTCTTGCAAACTTCTGTTATGCTGTTCCAAAAAAATCAAAAAACATAGAAACACTAAAAATCGTGAACAATCAGTAGAAAAACTAGAAAACATGAAAATCAATGCAAAAAATTGCCTCTGTTAGCAGAGTTTCGCATGAAATTCCTGATAGTTTGTGTGAAGAAGTTTTATGGCTCGTGCGAAATTATATTCGGCTCGTGCAAAGAAATAGGTTTCGCGTGAAGTTTTGCGTGCCAAAGAACTTTCTCGCATGATGCAGAAAGAATCTTCGCGCAAAGATTTTGGATCCTCGAGCAAAAATGAACAGTCTCGCACGAAGATTCCTAAATCTGTACGGAACAATACAGACAGAGAAAAAAATGATTAAAAAAATATAGAAAGAGGCCAAAAAAATTGGTTTTCAGGCCCTACGGTCTTTGTATGTGGATTCAACATGGTCTTTGTATAAGGATGAATGAATATGCGGCCTCTGTTAATACACACACCTCAACATGGTCTTTGTATGTGGATTCATCCTGGAATGAACATTGGATTGTTATTCCAAAAATCAGCCTGCAAAGTGACCTGTTGCCTTCTATCTAAAGGGAATTGCTTGTCAGATATCCTCAGATCCAAGGTGTTTAGGCAACCAGACCCTTTAAGAATGAAAGATTTGAAATGAAATTAATCTATATGATTATGCAGATTAATCTAGAATGGAGTATGCATGTTTAATTTAAGAACATGTAAAAGAAATTATACTAAATGTATGCATATTAAATCTAGATGAGAATTAAACTAGACAATGAATATGAAAGTAGGGAGCTCAAATGAATGCAAAATCCAACAGCTATTCGATGCAAATTCTCATTCAACCTCCCCTCAAAATGAAGAGATGAGGGTCTCTTAAATAGACTTTCTTGGAATCCATCAACAGTTGAGATCGATTTCAATCAACGGTCAGGATTAAAGGTGAAGTTCAGTCATAAAGGGAGATTCCCAAATTAAAGGGAGTTAATAGATTTAATTTGAGTAAAATAAGGAGTTAATTGATTCAATTTGATTAGAAAAAGGAGTTAACTGATTCAATTTGAGTAGAAAAAGGAGTTAACTGATTTAACTCATTTTTGATCAATAGTGAACTAGAAATTTCCCTTTTTTGAACTGAAGAGAGAAATTGGTGAGATATTTAATTTAATAAAATGAGATATGCTCTCATAATTACTTTTTCTATTTAATTAAATAATCTTTAATTAATTAGAGATTCTTTTCTTATTTAATTAAATAACTTCATTTAATTAATTAGGAGTGGCTTCTCATTTAATTAAATAACTTTGTTTAATTAATTAGAAGTAAGTACTCCATTTAATTAAATAATTTCGTTTAATTAATTAGAAATACCTTTCCCATTTAATTAAATAATTACATTTAATTAATCAAGATAGGCGTATTTATTAAATTAAATAAATTTAATTCCATAGTACATTAGCCTTAGGATATAATTTAATTTAATTAAAGTATAAATACTTAATAATTAAATTATGATTAAATCAAGTAGGTTTAATGTGACTAATATGAGTACGTACTCTAGGAATTAAATAAGAAATATGATGAATGCAGAATAGGATTTTTTGCATCTGACAATTAAGTCAAGTAGCAAATAGTCGAATGAGAATTTCCTATTAGAATAGGTCTTTAGGATTGGTTAAAAATAGACCAGAATTGGTATCATAGCAATGAGCCAATTTTGGGGTATTACACTCAGTACTTCACAAAGATAGATCTCAAGAGTGGTTATCACCAAATATGGATTCGAGAAGGAGATGAGTGGAAAATAGCCTTCAAGACCAAGGAGGGTCTTTATGAGTGGTTAGTCATGCCCTTTGGATTGACGAATGCCCCAAGCACCTTCATGTGGCTTATGAATGAGGTACTTAAGAAGTTCTTGGGAAATTTTTTTATTGTCTATTTGGATGATATTTTAATTTTCAGGAAGACTTTCGAAGAAAATTTATTGCATATTCATAGTGTCCTTGAAAGGTTAAGGGAAGAGAAACTGTTAATTAATTTGAAGAAGTGTATCTTTGCAAAAAGGGAGTTAGTCTATTTGGGGTTTGTTATATCACCTGAAGGTCTTAAAATGGACCCAGAGAAGGTAAAAGCCATCTTGGAATGGCCTACTCTAAGGTTTGCTACTGAGGTAAGATAATTTCATGGTATGGTTAGTTTTTACAGGAAGTTTATTAAGAATTTCAGTGGCATATGTGCACCCCTAACTGACACAATAAGAGGGGATAGAAAAGAGTTCAAATGGACTGCAACAGCTGCGAGAAGTTTTGAATTGCTGAAGAAGAAGGTGATAGAACAACCTGTATTGGCAGTTCTAGATTTTAGAAAGGTGTTCCAGGTGGATTGTGATGCTAGTGGTAGCGCTATTGGGGCTGTATTAAGCCAAGAAGGTAAGCCTATTGCATATTTTAGTGAAAAATTGAATGATGCAAAGAAGAAGTATTCTGTTTATGATCAAGAGTTCTATGCAATAGTTCAGGCCTTAAAGAAATGGAGGCATTATTTATTGCCAAAGGAATTTGTTTTGTATACTGATCATCAGGCATTACAGTACCTAATTAGCCAAGGTAAATTGAATCAAAAGCATATGAAGTGGGTAGAGTTCTTGTAGAGCTATACATTTGTGTTGAAACATAGAAGTGGAAAATCTAACAGGGTTGCAGATGCACTAAGCAGGAGATAGTTGTTGCTTATAGTAATGCAGGTTGAAGTAGTTGGGTTTAATGAACTCAAGAATCTGTACCCTAAAGATCCTGATTTTGCTAAAGTGTGGAAAGCTTGTAAAGAGCCTGTTGCTGTAGATAGAACTAAGTGGTTAGACTATCTAATTTAGTATGGTATGTTATTCAAGGGCAGCCAATTGTACATTCCAAGGAGTTCCATGAGGGAAAATTTGATTAAAGAGAAACACAGTGGAGGGATGACAAGACATTTTGGTCAAGATAAGACCATTTCCATTCTTAGAGAACATTATTTTTGGCCTCGGATTTCACAAGATGTGAAGAAGTTTGTACACAGTTGCCAAGTTTGTCAAGTTGCCAAGGGATTTAGCCACAATACTGGACTATATCAGCCATTTCCTATCCCATCAAAGCCATGGGAGGACATAAGTATGGATTTTGTTCTTGGATTGCCGAGGACACAAAGGGGTAATGACTCAGTATTTGTGGTGGTTGATAGGTTCTCCAAAATGGCACATTTCATTCCATGCCAAAAAACTCATGATGTTGTCCATATTGCAGACTTGTTTTTCAGAGAGGTGGTAAGACTACATGGTCTTCCAAGGAGTATAGTTTCTGATAGAGATACTAAATTTGTAGGGTATTTCTGGAGAACATTGTGGAAAAAGTTGAGAACAAACTTGAAATTTAGTTCCACACATCACCCATGGACTGATGACCAAACAGAAGTCTGGGCAATTTGTTGAGATGTTTAGTTGGGGATAAGCCCAAGGGGTGGGATTTGATTCTACCACAAGCCCAGTTTTCTTACAATAACTTTGTAAATAGGAGTACTGGTAGATCACCATTCCAAATTGTATATGGAAGTAGCCCAAGGACTGCACTAGAATTGAGGAAGATAGAGCAAGGGGAGAGGACAAGTACTGAAGCTGAAGAATTTGCTAAACATATCAAGTGTCTACATGAGGAGGTTCAAGCACACATTACCAAGATGAATCAAGAGTATAAAGCTAGGTCTAATCAAAGGAGAAGACATAAAGAATTCCAAGTAGGGGATCTAGTCATGGTACACTTACGAAAAGAAAGATTTCCAGCCGATACTTACAACAAGCTGAAAATGAAGCAATTTGGCCCCTGCAAAATTTTGAAGAAACATGACTGAGGAAATGCATATGAGGTGGAGTTGCTAGATGGTATTCACATTTCTCCTATTTTCAACATTGTCGACTTAATAGAGTATCATGATGATGGTGTAGATGAGGAATTGAAGTTAGAGCCATGTCCAATTCTTGCTTCTAAAAAGGAGGAGATAGAAGACATTCTAGATCATTGTGTGGGTAGGAGTGCCAGAAATAGGCAGTATGAAGAGTATTTGGTCAAGTGGAAAGGACGATCGATAGAGGACTCAACTTGGATTTCAGCAGCTGAGGTTTCCCATTTGGGATTTCCTCTACCATTCATAAAGTGACAGAGTCACTTTTCAATCTACCTTGGGTGTTTGATGCAAGAACATCCAGAGGTATAAGGGCAATCTTGTGTCACCCAAAAAAATGTACTTAGACTTAGTTTCTATTTTATGTGTTTTCATTTCTGGATACCCATTTGGGTCAAATAAAGGTTCCAACTCTCACAGTTCCACTATCAGTGTTCTAGGATAGAGTATTTTAACACCTTGGGATACGTGTAAAAGCCAAAAAAATAGGAGTTTATAATTGAGCCATCATTTTGGTGAACTAGGAGGTGTAAATTGGCCAGATAAATGTAATTGCAATTTAGAGCATTCTAGAAAAAGAATCAGGTCAAAAGGCCCCACGGTTTGAAAGTTATCGCAGTTTTTCAGTTTTGGGAGACCTCCTAAGAATGCTTCAAAGTTAGGTTAGGGGAATTAAATGACCTCAAAGAGGGCCAAAAAATGGGGGATGAGTGAATCTGGTCCATAGGGCTATAGAGCGCTTGGAGAGCTTTTTGAAAATGTAAACAGTTTGTCAATCGGAGCTACGGTTCAAAAGTTATGCCTCCCAAAAGTTCAGTTACCATTTTTGGATTCTTCTTGATTTGCACTAACTTCTAACATGGCTTCTGGAGCCTTCTACTTGGTCGGTGGATGCCTACTAGCACTTTCTAGAATATATTCCTAGTCCTTAACCCTCTGGGGTCTTTTTAAGGACATTTTTGGCATTGTAAAAGGCAGTTCGGAGTGGAATTTGAGAGGAGGTACCAAAAAGAGAAATTATCTCTAGTTTTGTGCTATTGTAAGCCCTTAGGGCATGTTTTGAAGTCTATTTTCTCTGTACTGATTGTACTAGCTTATTTTCACAGTTAATACAATTTCCCTTTTCCTGTTGCGTCCATTATGTGCTTGGGTTGTGTCCCCATCAATCATCATATGGAAAAAATGTTTCTGATTGCTCTTTAGCTATAATTGAATTTCCTTGCTAAAAAATAAAAAAAAATAAAGCAAAACCAAACAATAAATTTTAATATTATGAACAGTTGTCATTTAAAGTTACAAAAGTTTCACTATACTGATGTGTACTCAATACTAGTAGAGTCCAGGCTCATAAGATGGGCAAGTTTTTGCAATTAAAATAATATATGAACAATATTACTAGTGGACATAAAAGTATTTAGGCATCTATCCTTGGGGAACTCCATGGGGAGACATGCTCCATAAAAAAAATTATTTGTTATCTATAGAGCACATATGAACTACATTAGCATGCAATCGAATTATCCTAAGAATGCCTCCCTAAAATAACATTCATCTCAAAAAAGCAATATTTGACTATCGTCACTAGCCTTAGAGCTATACTTACAAGATTTTGAATAGGGGGCTGATGTTCAAATTATCACATTGAAGAAGAGATCTAGACTTAAGGTAAATTAGTCAATACTTAGGAATGTGTAAAGGCACCATTAGATAAAACCTAAATGAAAAGAATTTCATTTAAGATAATACATATAAACTTACAATAGAATTTCTAAGTGATTCTCTGCAAGCATAAATAATCTCTAGAAGTTTATAAGCCTTGGCTACAAATGCAAGCATGCGTGTTGACAGAGTAAATAATGATAAATGTCTTGATAGAGGTAAATAATCCATTTGCACAATCAGGAAAATATATAAATACATATTCAAACATATAAAATGAAATAGAATCTTAAAAGGGAAAAAAGTAAGATCCTTTTGTAGTAATTTTGTAAGATCATATTTGGAGATAAAGTGAAATGAGGGAACATGTTTTATATTTTAGCATCCATTTCACCTATGCAACCTGTGTAGGAGATCCAGGGGGTTTGTATATTGTAGGCCAAGATAGGTAGGTTTCAAATGTTTTGAGAAAAAAAATTGCTAAGTGCAAATCCGAACACCATAACCCTTGCACAATCTACAGTAATAGAGAAAAAATAAAATGTGGAGAGCAAAATAGGTTGTGCAAACTACATCACCCATATAGTAGAATAGAGGAAGGGCACCCCAACAATATATAATGTGGGAAGAGTTCTCTAGAAGCATTGAAGTTTATTGGTAGATGGTTGGGAGGGCAAGGTGATGCCCAGATACCATAGAGAGATCTAAAGTGGAGGGGGGACGTCTGTTGTATCATTTTATTCAATCCCTACCCTAATAACATGAATAAAAACTAGAATAATATTCAACATATATAATATCCAAATCGCTAAAAAAAAAAGAGATCTATAGGGTATTCTATTGTTCAAAATCTGAAACATATACCTATTTATTGTAACAATTTGAATCATTCTAAAATGATTGAACAATTTTCAAATAGGTTGTTGAAGAAAGATGGCTAGGGCATCAATCAAAACATAAATTGTAATCCTATATAGAGCCTGATTAAAATAGTAAATCATGAACCAACTTCTAGTCATTCATATCCATGATAAACCTTCCCCCTATGTCGGTGATGCCAAAGATGAAAACTTGAGCAGTTTATTATTACCTTGAATCGAGCTGCAAACTAGGTTGAGCATTATAAGATAGGGAAAGGTCACTCATCATATTTTAGGGAAAGTGATTTTCCCTAAATTTTTGTTAATTAAAATAATTAAAAAATTAAAAATTAAATTAAATTAAAAAAAATTGATAAAGAGAAATTTGATATTTTGTCTAAAATTAACATCTTTAATACTACTGTTGTGTAGTAGTATATTGAGCAATCTAATTTTTAATATCACACTCATGGAGTTGATTAAATAAGACTACATGTGCTTAATCATTCACCCAAACTCTCAAAATCATGTAAATGTTACAGGTGTAATTCACATGGTACTTATAAATCCACCTTGGTTGAATCTTAACTCAAAATTATGCCTCCCGTGACAGAGATAGCCACATTGTACATTCCCTAATGAATGAAGAATTAAATAAATAATTTCGCTCTGATTGACTATTCAAGTTCAAACTGGTTGTGGAATTGATGGATTTAAGAATACTGCCAAAGGTTTCACAAATATACTATTAACAAAACGTTGAGATCACAATTTTTAGGTGAGCAACATTATAGTCCTTGAAACCTTCTGTTACTATTTTTTTTTAGTAAGATGATGCATTCATAACAAAAAGAGATCTTAACCAAAATGCAACATGTGCAAAATATAGAATGATAACTATTGCAAAGAAAGATCTATGAATTCATAAATGATAGGGTTCACACTGTTATGACTTATGACACTAACATGATGGAAAAATCTTATAGATTTTGGTAGGGAAGACATAAATCTACCATAGACATTACAGAGTAAGAAGAGTTCATTAATTAGTAAATGATATTCAATACATTTTACAAATTATTTTTATATTAAATTAAAATATTTAGAAAGTATATATGCACTATCTTATAAGATAAATACATATGAATTTAATAGTATTATTTCTATATTGTTAAGATGTTTCTGTTTTACATATAGAATGTAAATATATTCAAATATTATCTTTAAAAAATAAGTAACAAATGATAATAGATTTATTTCTATTATAAAACATGATTTTTTTAATGTTTTTTAGAAATGAATGTCAATCATTTTAATTTATCTTATAAAATAATTAGAAAGTTTATATAAAATCATTTGCATATTCTAAAAAGATCTTGTTTTGTTTACCCTTCAAAAAATATGTAGAAACTATTTTACTATAGCATATCTCATAAAATAGTAACTAAATAAATAAATGTATTTTATGATGATATTTTATTTTAGTAATTTATTCTTCTTAACTTTAATAAATAGAAGAAAATTGTATATTCATAATCTTCTAGTCTAATTTTTAAAATTACATCTTATAATATTATAAATTTGAATAGATAATATTATGAAATATAATATAAAAATTCAAAATGTTATTTTCATAGGAATTAGATAATTGAAGTATTAGATCATTAACTTATAAGGAATTTAAAATATAATGGTGATGTTATTTTATCAAGAAAAAAGATAATATATTTTGTTCTTATTTCTATGATATATAATTATTGATAAGTAAAATGGTATAAAAATTTAGTGACACAAATTTACTTTTGTAACTCATATCAATATTAGTATGAAAATATTTTAATAGGTTAATAATGTTATAGTTATTGTACTAAACTAAAACACCCCTATCAAGTATAAAATTAATAAATTAGAGTTACAATATAAGATGTGATCTTTGACATCTACTAATGTGGATATGAGTTGGTTTGAGATTAAATAATTCATAACTCTTTTTATAATATTTCTCATAAGGTTAATTGGATAATAAATCAGTGTTATCCTAAATTTATGTATTTTAAAATAATAACAATAAATTTTTGTGCTAGATTTTTATTATATAAAAAAAATGTGTTAATTTGTTAGTGTAATAATTTTTGATATTATAGTTGAACTATTCCATTTCAAATGGCCATTGGCATACTTTTCTCTATAGTTTTTATTGTATAAAGGAAAGATGATAGTTATTATTGCCACTAAAATAATATTCAATTACTTGCACAACTTCTTTGAGGAATTCTACCAAATAGTTTGCCTGCCTTATGAGAGAGAACTCCCACTTGGCACCAAATCTCTAACATAAATTTCTTAACAACCATCAAATACAATCATGTTGTATATTAATAGGTTTTATTCTCAATACTAATGACAACATAGCCTTCATAAACACTAATTAAAATTTGTGGCTTTATCAACTTTATTGCCTACACTAATAAACCCTATCCATTTCTAGTATGTAGAACTATGCATTCTCATGTAAATTTTTGAGGTATCCAAGATAAGAGAAAATTCTTATTTTCTTGAAAAAGGAGGCTAAATACCTCTTAAGGTTGATTTGGAATTGATCAAATATGTATGTTGTAGACTTGTTAGCTTGGATGCACTTGTATGCAACTACAATTCTCTCCTAAATCATGCAATCATGTGTATAGTTTAAAGAATTACAATAAATAAGCCCTACTAAGAGTATAATAGAGAAATTCATGTGAAGAATATGGAATGGAACTATCAAAATTCATAGAGGAAAGGAAAGAAAGATAGATTTGAGGTTTAATTTATATATTTCAGACATAGAATGTCATATTTAGTCTATAAATCATAGAATATATAAACATTTTTTAGGAGAAATATTTTTCTAAACAATTCACTCAATGCAAACCTAAAGACACTACATAAGGGCCATAGATATATAGATACATGTCTTCATAGAAAATTATTTGCACTCCTCTTTAAAGCTCCTTCAAAAACCTTTAAAATCAATCTGAATAGAAACCTAGTCTTCTTCAAAATCAACAGGTAGATAAATGCGAAAATGTAAGAAATAGTCACAACTATTTGGAGGGTTTCACCACAAGATAGGGCTCTTTTGAATTTTAATAAAAGAAAAAACTTTCAAAGTATGTTCCCTAATTTATAGGAAGGGATTTTATCTTTAATGATATTGAAAATTTCATGATTTAATTAATATTTATTAAGTTTTTTTTAATTTAATAGTTGAATAAATATTATTTATTTAGTAAGAAGTTATGGTTATTCAATTAATATTAGGTGAAGAAAGATAATAATATTTCTTCTTTTTCATTAATATTTTTTTAAATTAATATTTAATAAGATGTAAAGTTATAATCATATAATAAATCTTAAATTTTAAATGTAATAAAATATAAGTAAAAATGTAAAAATGGGGAAACATGTATGATAATACAATAATATAATTATATGAACTATGATACAATAACACTTGGAATGGTGACCTTGATGCTAGTATCTAACCATGCAAATGTTTCTAATTAAATTAAGGAAGATAACACTACTAGAATTTTGAGTGATTTGAAGATAATTTTTATAGCCCATTATGATAATAATCCTATGAGTCTATAATATTATCAAATGTTAGTGTAAAGGAGTAATAATTATTCATTTAGTCATGTTTATTATGGTGACCAAATATCTAGTCATTTGTTTAGTCAATTTTATTTGTTTTCCTAATTATTTAGTTGTGATTTGATCAAATGATCGAATTGGTCATTTATTTAGTCATGTATAGTTGTGAATTAGAAAAAAATTGTAGAATTTGATCAGTTTTAGTCACATGACTAAATTTTTTTGTCATGTAGTCATTTATTTGTCATATTTCTACTAGTGAAAGGCAAGAAGTCTTGCTACATTGCAGAAGAGGAAATCAAAGATGGATCAGATGATCATGATGATGAAGTGGTGTATGTTGCAATGAAGGATGATTCTAATGAAGATGAGGAAACTACAGTAGTGTCTTGTGTGATCAAGAATGATAGATGGATCATTAATAGTGAGTGTTCACATTACATGATTGGAGATAAAAGTAAGTTCATTACCTTGAATTATTATGATAGAAATAGTGTAAGGTTTGGTAATAATGCACCCTATTTGATAAAAGGAAAAGGATCTATCAAACTCACATAAAATATTTTATGTGACAATGCTTATTATGTTGAAGGATTTAATTATAATTTTTGGATTGTGTCACAATTGAATAGTCTAGGTTGTAAGGTTGAGTTTGAGAACAAGATTGTTAAGATATATGATACTAATGGAAAACTAATGGGAAAAGGTGATCAAACTAGAGGTAATCTATTATATCTTGATATGGATAATGCTACCTATTTAATTTTATAATTTGATAATGTGTGGTTATTTAACAAGAGGTTATGTTATGTTAATTTTGATAACTTGGTTAGTATTAGTAACATGAGAAGAGTAAGAGGTTTGCCTAAGTTGAAGAGAGCTGACAATATAATTTGTAGACAATGTCAATTAGGCAAGATGACAAAGTCAAGTTTTAAGAGTAAGACTTATACCTCTAAAGGAATTTTTGAGATTGATCATACTAACTTGTGCAAACCAATTAATGTGAAAAGCTAAAAAGGTGATAAGTACATTCTACTATTTGTTGATGACTATTCTAGGATGATGACAGTTATGTTTTTGAAATAAAAGCCTGATGCTTTCCAAATGTTTAAGTGTAACTTACCAAGAGTTGAGAAGGAAATAGGTAAAAGTCTAAAATGATTGGGATTTGATAGAGGAGGAGAATTTACATCAAATGAATTGAGATGTTTTGTAATGAAAAAGGAATAAAAAACATACATTTGCCCCTAGAAACCCTCCAGAAAATAGAATTGTTGAAAGGAGAAATAGATTTTTAATGGACTGTGCTAGGAAACTCGTGATGGAGAAAAATGTTGCTTTGAAATATTGAAGAGAGGCTATAAGTATAGCTATCTATACCTTGAACCATGTGCAAGTCAAGAAAGGTACACATTCAACACCTTTTGAACTATGGTATGGATACTCACCCAATCTAAGCTATTTTAAGGTATTTGGAAGCAAGTATTATATTCTCAAACATTTCAAGAATGGTAAACTAGATGAAGAAAGTGAAGATGGTATATCCCTTGGCTATTCCATAAGAAGTAAAGCTTATAAGTGTTTACATACTAACACTAAAAAAGTTGTGGAAAGTGAATGTTGGAATTACAATAGGAAAGGTAAACTTTGAGTGGGAGGGGGGGGGGGGGGGGGGTGTGGGGGGTGAATCAATCCTTTCAACTATAACCCATAAAATATTCACCACACATCTATCTCACATATTCAATAAGTAAACTGAAATACCATGTAAAGCCTATGCATCTAAAGTATGTAAACAAGTAAGCATTCGCACATATATGACACAAGATATGATTACCCAAAAACCTTCCAATGAGAAGGTAAAACTAGGGTGGGGATGACACACACAAATATTCACTACTGTAGTAATAAAATGTATCCAATGAAGGTTACAATGTTTGATCATGAAACATGATCTACCTTGTGAAAGATTTTCCCTATTAAAGGCTTACAAAGACTGTTAGGTGTCACCCTATTAAAGGACTTCAACACCCTATTAGAAGTGTGCTTGGTTAAATGACTTTGACTCACAATTAAGTTAGTACCTTGTTAGAGAATTTCAATATATTCTTGTAGGACTAATCTATTAAGGAATTTAATTGATTCACCTATTAGAATTTCTTAGCAATGATCTTGTGATTAGCACTCTAATGCTTGATAATAGATAACCTCTATTTTGTTGTGTACTTGATCCTTCTTGATCAGATGTCTCTCTGTTGTTTATTGTTTCCTTCCTCTATTCTCCTTTAACTAATTCTACAATTCAATTTAGATTAGAATGCCTTGGCCACCATGAATGTCCTATTTTGTGCTTGCAAAACCTCTCCTTGATCATTCATTCATTCCCTTTCTCTACATTTGAAATTTAAGGTTTTTCCTCCTTAAGAAGACCTAGATGACTTAGGGTTAGGTATGAATCAACGGTTGTGATTCATTCTTATTTCCAGTTAAACCTTCCCTTTACTTGATTGGGTGTATGTAATACATAGGAATTTCAACTTAAGATTCATCCTTATCAACAAAATATCCTAATTCAATCCTTAAGTTAGCCCGAAAATGGTTTACAGAGTAGTTTGTGCTAATACAAAAAAATGTGACAATATTGTGTTACTCAACATCTGATGTCCCTAGTGCTCGGCATATAGTGTGACTTCAATGTCATCACTCGACATCTAAATGACTTGACATGCATTGCTTACTTGGCTCTTGATTCATTCAGCATGTATTATTTTTTCAACAATTGAGTGACTTTTCACTCACTATTTACTTGGCATGCTCTAATTTACATGTTGTGCTCAACATATGTTACTTTTTCGGCATGAACTAAATAAATGACTTAAGTGTATAGACACTCACTTGTCAAAACTAATATGAGACTAACAAGTGAAGATGTGAAATTTGATGAATATACAAAAGTAAATGAGGCTAAAGCTATGAAGGAACCAGATGAATACAAATAATTTGTATACTTTTATGAAGGTATGTCTATTGATGAAGATGTTATAAATCAAGTTGCAAATCAACAACAAGTTACAGTGACTACCGAGTCACATATTATGAATTTTGAGTTATATTCACAAACCAAACTACAATCAGGTACATATTTATAGAATGAAGTTAAGGAACATTCTAATTTTGAGATTAATGTACATGAAATAGATGTTGAACTACTTGATAAAGAAGTACATAGTGACTCAAAATTTGAGAGACCAAATGAGGAAAACAAAGGAAAACCAAGATTGTTGAAGTATGTCAAGAGACATCACCCTACTACAAAAATAATTGGAGATAAAGATGCAAGACCAATGAAAAAGAACAAGTTGAGAAATGATACATGTTTTCTTAACATACATGAACCTATAATAGTGAAATATTCCTTAGAAGATGTGGAATGGAGTAAATCCATGAAAGAAGAGATTAAAAAAATTGAGAAAAATAAGACATGGACTCTTGTTCCTAGACCAAAAGATAAAAATGTGATTGGCACCAAGTGTGTGTAGAAACAAGTTAGATAAAAATGGTGAAGTAACAAGGAATAAGGAAAGATTAGTTTGCAAGGGGTATGCAAAAGAAGAAGGGGTAGAATATGGAGAAACATTTGCTCCTATTGCAAGATTGGAAGGAGTAAGAACTCTTCTTTCTTACTCTATATACAAAGGTTTCAAAGTTTATCAAATGGATGTTAAATATGCATTAATGAATGACATATTAGAAGAAGAGGTTTATATAGAACAACCACAAGGATTTGTTGATGCTAACAATAAAAACATGGTATGTAGACTACAAAAAGCTTTATGTGGTTTGAAGCAAGCACAAAGAGATGGTATGAAAGGCTTCACAATTATCTTGTGAAGATTGGATTTGAGACGACTGATGATAACAATAATTTGTACTTGAAGACATAGAAAGTAAAATATATTTTACTATCTAAAATTTGTGTTGATGATATCATATTTGGAGGTCAAGATACTTTATGTAAATATTTTGCAAATAAAATGAAGAAAGAATTTGATATGTCTATGTCTTGAGAGATCAAGTTCTTTGTGGGTTTGCAAGTACATTCGATGAGATATGGTATATACATCACTCAATCAAAATATGTAAAGATACTTCTTTATTTTGGATTGGAAGATTCCAAGCTAGTAAGCACACCTATGGTGATAGGACAAAAATCATCAATGAATGATGATATAGCTAAAGTGAATCAAACATTGGACAGGTCTATGATTGGAAAATTGTAGTATGTAGTACATAGTAGTCTTACTATTACATTATCTGTTGGGATAGTTTCAATATTCTCTACTAATCGTAGGCATAATCATTTGATGACTGTTAAGATAATAATGAGATATCTGAAAGGAACATAAGACTATGGTCTATACTACAAGAAAAATGAAAAAATTGAGTTGAGAGCCTAAATTGATGCTGATTGGGCTAGAAATATTGATGATAGAAAGATAAGTAGTGGAGGAGGATTTTTCTTAGAAAAAAGGATGGTTACATGCAGTAGAAAGAAATAAAATTGCATATCTCAATCCACTACTAAAGCTAAATATCTTGTTGCTACAAAAAATTATACAAACACTGTATGGATCAAACAATTACTCAAAGGTATGGAGGAGGAAGTCACTAAACCTATGATACTTTATTGTGATAATACAAGTGCTATAAAAATATCAAAGAATCCTATGATGCACACAAAGAGTAAGCACATTGAAATCAAGTATCATTACTTGAGAGAGTTAGTTCAAGATAAAGAGTTGAAGATGGAAGCTGATATATTCACAAAAGCATTACCTAAAGATGCTCATGAGTATCTAAGAGGTAAACTAGGGGTGATACCCCTATCCAAGGCTATTTAAGAAGCATGAGAAGTGTCCTACATCAACAAGATGATTAACATATGTTACACACTGATGCAGTGGATCTTACTTTAGGAGCTTCTTAAAGTGATCAAAGGGTTGGAGCTACATATCAATCACAAGTTAGGTGATAGAGGGAGAAACTAAAAATGTTCATATCTGCATATTAAGATGACAAGTCTTTGGCATTGTTTTAAAAGAGGAAGATATTTGTAAAAATATTATAGATATAGAAGAAATGTAGAATATCTACTCAGAGGGAGATAATGTATCTATTGATTACTATAGAGAAAGAAATGATTACTGTTGTCACTTAGTTTTTCACCCTTGTCCAAAGCCTATGCATGAAGTAAACCTAGTGAAACATGGAAACAACCTCCAAGATGTGGGACTTGAACTGTGAGGTTGAGTGTCCGGAGAAGGACGACTTCCTCTTACTATCAAGATTCACCTAACTACTCCTTGAGAGGAAAAGGGAGAAGAAGAGCATGAAATTAAATCTACCTAACCTAATCTAAAGAAGTGATGCACCAAAATAGAGTGTTCAAACTAATCTCTGCCCATATATGCACTGTTGAACTAAAATGAAACTAAGGATATACACATTTAGACTTACTTTAATCAAATAATCACATGCAGATTAGACGACCAAGATGAATGACACAAGGAAGAGATATTCACTTACATATCATTCACAGGCCAGAAGAGATACAGTCATGTAGATTACAGACTTCCACAAAACAATGGCAAAGGCAAAGAGTTCTTGCACTTTCATACCAATGGCTGAAGGAGATAAAGTAGAGAATCATACAATTTAGAGGGATAGGGGAATTTACACTAGAATTGTAGAGCAATAGTAGAGAAAATAGAGAAAGATCGACATGAACAAAATCTACAAGATTTGCCTTTATAGTGTAGACATAACTAAGATTTTCCCTCTAGAACTATCCTGCAACCACCGCCATCAAGTCCTGTAGGGAACAATCATGGGAAAACTTGATCTGGACATGGATCTAGACACAATGATTTCTGATCTTGGTTGGAATTAGGCCTTGAGAAGAAAGAAATGGTGCCATAACTATACTCTGACCAAGTAGATAGGTAGATTAGGGTGGTAGAGTGTTCCTATATGTTTCACATTCACTTCTGGTAGCTGGAGTCGATCATGAAGATCAGATTCATGTAAAACTCTTGACTTTCCCCTACTCCTAGCTCATGAATCAGCATGATCATTAGGTTAACATAACCCTGACACCAGGATGAGCCACATGGACCAACAACTTCTTTTCATTTTGCCACTCAGCGAAGTTTCCACACAGTTGACCATGTCTCTCTAACTAATCGCACCATCTTCCTAAACCCTGACCATGATGGCTACAACATAATTGCCATCCCTTAACTATAAATCTTGGCTAAGCCTGAAAGGACATGTATCACCTAGGCACTAACTTGCTATACCTAAACAACATGCATCTTCCCATAGCGAGTTAGCAAGGACCATAGATCCATGCTGATCTGACGATGAGTAAGATGCACTGAACGGACTGGCCCACATTTTGTACTGCCATCACCCTAGCAAATGAGAAATCAACCAATTGCTAACATGTCATCAATCTGTACACTCATTCCTGATGCATCACTGGTTCAGGGTCCACCTTGTGGCTTATGGAACAAACCTAGCCCCATAAAGACACATGATAATGAATTGCTATCTTGCTATACATATCTTTGAAGTAACTTCCCATAGCAAGATAGTGAAAGCCATTGATCTGAGGTCAATCCAAGGGTGAAGGAACTGCATCAAGCATTCTAAAGATTGGTGGGTCCCATACTCACTATGTCGCTATGAGTTAACAACTTGGAACTTTCCATAGTGAGATAGGAAGGATTGTTGATTTTGCATTGATCCGATGGTCAGAATCCCTCTTATGTCTCAAGGAGGCATGCCTGCAATGCTTAAGGTCTTTGCATCTTCATCTTGCAAGCATGCACCAACCGTGGATTAGAGAAGATCAAAAAGTGCTTGGAACAAACACCTCTGGACCCCTACATGACTAACCCTCTGTGATTTCATCCAAACATGTGTCACCAGGGCGCTTCCCCACACTGTTAGAAGGTCTGACGAAGCTCAAAATGTGGGAAAGTGGGCACCAATTGAAATGCTAGCTCAGCTTGCCATCCTACAGCCCACAAGAAGGGCATGGACCCACTTGCCATGAATTTCATGATGCCTCGCTATCTCACTAATGGTGAGATGTATAGTTTTTTTGATAGCAAGGTAGCGAGCACCAGTGGCTTTATCCAAACTTGGCGCCAGAGAAACAAATTGAACCACCTCTACCAAATTGGGCTCGCTGATCCATGTGGAAAACACTCGCTATCTCACTATACGTAATCAACGTGCAAATTTTCATAGCGATATGGCGAGGGTCGTAGATTCTCTTTAGATCTATGATGATCAATAGATTTTTACAACTGCACATTGAGTTGGCGAAGACCCCGTGTGATTTCATGCTATCCACACATTAGAAAGGGGCATTCCCACATGACTTAACTCCCTCACATCTTGACCTTATGGGCATTCAGTGATCGTCGATTTGGGAAGGTCTAGCGGCAAGGAAAGTTGCACGCTGGCGAGGTAGAACATTAAAATACCTTGGGGATTAAAATATCATAAATTTGGTGGGTAGCCGTTAGATGGGGCAACATTCAAAATCCAAACTTTTGGCCGGCGGGGGGGAGCGGGGCAAAAATGGATAACATTTCTGGCAACTCACAGGGGACGCAAGCCAGCTATGAATAAGACCAGTGGCCTGAAGCATCCATTGGGCTATAGGGTAGTAAAATATGTAGATTCTGAGCACTGTGAAACCCTAACCCTACCTTTGAGAGGAAAACCTTGAAACCCTTATCTCTGCAACTGGAACCAGAGACTAAAACATCCTTCCTCTGCATCCTTCAAAATTTCAAAACTTGTTGTCTCACATAGACAATCCTATGCTCGTGCACTTCTTGGAAAACTAGAAACAATTGGAACAAAAACTAAGCTAACTATGTACATGGAATTTCAAACCTTGTCAGAAACATGGCTTAAGATGGATCCCATTGACTAGGATAGGCAGAATTTCACCATCAGGCTTGCTTAAATGGAAAGCATTGGCCTGCTTGCAACTGATAATTAGATAGGGGCCACTCTATAATGCATCAAACTTTGAGTGTCTTCCTAGTTTTTCCCTATCTGCATCCCATTTTAGAACCAAATCTCCCTCCTTGAAGATCCTAACCCTAGCCTTTTTGTCAAAACTCTTCTTTACTTACTACTGGTGTGTCTCTAGGGTCTACATAGCTTTATTTCTCTTTTCTTCTAGCTCCATTAGCTCTGCTATTCTTACTATCATGGCATCATCTTCAATCAACTCCAGCTGATGAGCTAGCTCTAGGGATGGGAACTCCAAAGAAATTGGAAGCCTTGCTTCTCTACCATATACCAACACAAATGGTGAGTTTCTCATTAACCTTTTAGGTGTTATCCTGTCAGCCCACAGTGCTCTCCTCAACTTTTATGCCAACACCTCTGGTTATCTTCTATTGTCCTTTTTATGATCCTAATTAGATTCGTTGGAGGACTCAGCCAAACCATTACCCTGAGGATATTAATTTGAGGATGTGCTCAAATAGATATTATGGTCCACTGCCCATGCACAAATTTGAGCTCCAACAAAAGATTTTGCATTATCTGAAATGATGGTTGAAGGGGCACCAAACCTGGTAAGAATTCCATCAAGGAACTCGACAACTAAAGATTCTGTGGCATCCTTCAATGCAACTGCCTCTGTCCACCTAGTGAAGTAATCTGTAGTAGCTAAAATCCACTTGTGACCAGAAATGGAAGAAGGATTGATAGGGCCTATGAAATCCAATCCCCACTGAGAAAAGGGTTGATCCACTTGGATAGGATGAAGGGGAAGAGCTGCAAGCCTCTGTTTGCCAAAGAAAAAGGCACTTTTTTCACACTTCCTTACATACCTATGACAGTCTTGAAACAAAGATGGCTAGTAATAACTAGCCCTCATGATTTTCATTGCAGTTGTCCTTGCCAAGAAATGACCACCATCAAGACCATCATGAAGTTATTTGATCATTCTTTTAGCCTGGCCTATATCAAGGCATGTTAATAGGGCTCCATTAAAATCTTTTTTGAAAAGGATACCATCAATTATGACATAAGGAATTGACTATAATCTATACTGTCTCCTTTTAGTTCTATCTAATCCTTGAGGGTATCCATTCCCTAATAAGAAACTCTTCATATCATCCATCCAACTCCTTGGGTCACCATTTCTCACCTCTTGTTCCTCTGTCAGTATCATAGGAGCTTCCTCATCAGGCTCCTAAGATGATAGCATCTATTTACACAATCCTTTCCCTCTTACCAGCTTGGTAATCTGAATGTCAACATCATATTCCATTACCTTTGTAGTCCAACTAGCTCTTTTCTCACTAACATCTTTGTTCAAAAGGAAATCTTTCACACTAGTATGGGGTACTAACAAATGAATCTTATTATGAGATAGGAGGTGTCTAAATTTCTTTAAAGCTCTGATGACTGCAAGGGCTTGCTTCTCTACATAGCTATATTTATCTTCATATTCTTTAAGCCCTTCACTAAAGAAAGCTATGGGATGTTCTTCATTCTTGTCATTTGTTTGAGTCATGATAGCAGAAATACTTGACTCACCACCTAAGGTGTAAAGAATGAAATCCTTCTCAAACTTTGGATTCATGAGAGTAAGGGCTGAGGCTATGGCTGTCTTGATCTCTTCAAAACTTTCCTTCCATTCCTTGGTCCATGCAAAGACCATACCTTTCTTGATCATAGCTATAAGAGGTTTCACCATGGTAGCAAGATTTGGAATAAATCTTCTCACAAAATTTATCCTACTTAGGCAACTTTGTAGCCCTTTCTTGTGTTTAGGAAGAGGAAGGGCAAGTATTGCTTTTGTTCTCTCTAGATCAATGGTTAATCCATCCTTAGATATAATGTGTCCTAATAATTTTCCTTGATTAGTAGCAAAGACACACTTGCTTGGGTTAAGGGAAACCCCAAACTCTCTACATCTTAAGAATACTTGTCTAAGATGATCAAAATGATCATCTACATCCTTTGAATACATAGTGACATCATCAAGGTAGACTAATACAAACCTTTCAATCATAATCTTGAAAGCCATTTCCATTTCCTTTTGAAAGGTAGCACCTGCATTAGTTAGTCCAAATGGCATCTTACAATAATCATAGGTGCCCCATTTAGTAGTAAATGCAGTCTTGTATCTATCAGACTCCTTGATCAGCACTTGATTGTAACCAGAAAATCCATCAAGAAATTAAAACCTCTTTGAACCACTGACCTTGGATAAAATCTTCTTCATAGAAGGGAGAGGATGGTGATCTTTAAGGGAAGCTTGGTTAAGGTCCCTAAAGTCCACACACAATCTAATTTCCACATTCTTCTTCCTAACAGGGAAAAGGTTTGCTACCCATGATGAGTGCTTGATAGGGAAAATTATATTGGCCTCAATCAATTTGGATAGCTCCTTTCTCATTAGAGGTTCAATCTTGGGATTCACTGGCCTCTATTTTTGTCTTACTGGTTTTACATTATCAACTAGATCTATAGTATGCTGAGATAACCTTAGGTAAAAACCCATTAAATCGTCATATGTCTAGGCAAATATATCATTAAAATTCTTGACATAGATGAATAAAATTTTCTTGTTCAGTTCCAGAACATGCCTTCCCCATGTTTAAGGACTTTCCATTAGCAACCATGACTAGAATATGATCATCTTCATCAGTAGCTAGGTTCATGCCTCTACCTCTCACTTGATCATCAGGGTTAAAAACACTCTCTAAGGTAATGAGACCTTTAGGCAGCTTGTTGGAATTGAGGTGAATGATCTAATCACCATACTGATCTTGCAGTCTTGACTGATTTCTCTCTGAAAATTCTACCTCATTCTACAAGAAGCTGACAATTTGCTCATTAGACTCAAACACTTGCCAATGGATGTTGTTATTAGGGATGGAAAGCCTTAGTACCACTATGATTTGTTGCTTCTTCTCCTCCTCAAGATTCCCTGGCACATCATAAGATGCACCTATTTTTGCAAGTCTATCAAAATGCCTATTTTCTTTTCTAGGGATGCTTTGAATATTAAATGCATTAAAACCTTCAAGAAAATCCCATACTCTATGTTTATAAGACTTGAGAAAACCATTCTTGGTGGTATTTTGATTTCTCACTTGGTTAACCACCAACTCACTGTCTCCATACATCCTTAAGGCTTGGATTCCTCTTTTTTGAGCAAGTAGGAGACCTTAAATCAAGGATTCATACTCAGGTACATTATTAGTGCAACTGAATTGGAGCCTAAAGGAGAAGTAGTACCTAACTTGTGTAGAAGAAACAAACATCATGCCAACCCCTGATCCATTTTTATTTCTTGAGCCATCAAATTACATACTCTATATCCCACTCATATCTTTTTTAGTACCCACAAGATTGGGAACCAGAGCATCTTTCTCCAATATACAATATGTACTGAGACCTGTCTCAAGGGTTTCTAACATAGGGTCGAATTGATATGCATTAGCCTAATCATCCAAGAAAAAAATTAGGTATCTCTACTAGGGAAGTGATAGGCTCATTCACTGTGTCATTCTCATCCATCTCTAGAATAGGGCAATTCATGTTGATGGGGTTGGGGGTGTAAAATTCAGTATGATGGAGGGCTTGAGGCTCGGATCTAATTGAAGCATTGGCTCCATATCTTGTCTTTAAAGACATATATGACCAATTAGAAGATATAAAACCACCTATTTGGGCAATAAAGTCTCTTGACAGATAGATGGTAAAATATGGCTTGACCTTAGCAACAGAGATATCTTGGGTTACAGTACAACTAGGGCATGCATGTAAGGCCATCTCCATATTCCTAAGGATCCCTATAGTCTTGATAGTACTACCATCCAACTATAATACATCCCTAATAATGGGCTCATATTTCATTCCTAAAGCATCAGCAACACACCTAGGCATCATTGAACTGCTAGCCTATAAATCAATCATGCAATTATGGACTAGTTTGTCCCCTATAATTAGAGAAACATAGAATGGAGGAGGTCTAACCTTTTTTCTTGTTTCTACCTTCCTTGATGGTTGTACTAGGCTTGTGGCACTTTTCATACTAGGTGTCTGATCCTTTGGTTCAATTCTTTTCAATTCTTGCTGCAACAAGCTCTTTTGCATGGGTATAGTAGCAACAACATCTCACACGGAGATATTCACATTTGTCTTCTTTATTTTCTCTACTACACTGAATGGCATAGCGGGTGTTTTGGTAGAACCTTTGGGAGCTACAATTGTATGAGGTTGAGATGGAATAACCTAAGGACCACTTGTATCTTTTCTGCCATGGTTTTGCCTTTGCTACTGAAAGATACTTGATTGATTATTTTCTATTTGCTCATGAGATATTGCATTTGAAGTTGAGGCCTAATTGGGAGGAGGAGGGACAACATCTTCCATAGCTCTTCTTTTGCTTCTAGTGTTATGAGAAATGGAATCCTAGTTTACATTACAATGCTCCTCCATTTGATGATTCATAAAAGAGCAATCACCTTGTCTTTGCATATCTGAGGCATTCTTAAATTGCTTCTCCTTGTATGATGGTTTTGCTATAGGTTCTTGGACTGTTAAAGCCATAAAAGATTCAGCCTTCTCACAAATACAATAGGCATAGGAGTAGTTAAAGGAGGGACAAAAATCTTGATCTTGAGCCATATTGTTTTGAGGGACTATGGCCCTACTTTGGTTTACATTTGAGGTTGAAGCATGGCCACCTTGCCTACTCTGATCAAAAGAATTGTTCCAATGATTAGGATTTGGAGGCCTACCACTGCTTGGAGTTTGATATTGCAATTGATGAGGCATACTAACTTGAGCTTGTTGTCTTTCTAAAGTCACCACCTTATTGCTCACTTCCTGCATCAAAGAGGAGTTATCCTCCAGCTTCTTCCCATAATCTTGCAATCTTTTCTCTAGGCTCTTCTCTCTTTTGTCCATGTTCTGCATCAGAGATTGCATCATCTCCTTGATTTCATCTATCCCATTTGAAGATGTGTAAGCTTAAGGGACTGTGATGTAGAAGTCATGGGAAGAGGATCCATTGCTGGTTGGTGATTTGGAACATCAGGAAAGAAAGGCATAGGAGGTCTTGGAGCTAGCTTACCTCCTTGTATTAGGATGTTCTTTGATTTTATTGCTATGTCATAAGCATTAGGCAAGGTGTCTCCTCCCATAGTTATGATTGTGGTGGCAATATTACTGTTAA
Organism: Cupressus sempervirens; assembly: GCA_028749045.1. Lineage (NCBI taxonomy): Eukaryota > Viridiplantae > Streptophyta > Pinopsida > Cupressales > Cupressaceae > Cupressus > Cupressus sempervirens. The sequence continues at coordinate 656,144,115 of CM053788.1, forward strand.
AAGCTCTAAGGTAATGCAAGAAGGCATTACTAGGGGTAGGCTTAACTGAAATAGGTATTCTATCCCATGTCTTTTGAGATCTATAATTAAAATCAGTCATACATTCATGGGGGGTTCTTTTTATAGTAGTCAACTGCACTAGAAGTGACAAATAGTCACTTTTATCCTCAAAATGTTTGCACAATCCTGCTCCTAATCCATCCCAATCTATTGGGTGAACCCACAATAGTGGGTTACACTTTTTTGGAGGAAGAAATTTGTCCAAACATGTGCAAGACAAATTTTTGGCCCTAAATCTTTTGATAGAAACTCCTCACATAGTTTCGATCGAAACTACTTTTGAAGGTAGTTTTGATCGAAACTAACTAAACAAAAAAATGTTGGCCTAATTAGTTTCGATAGAAACTAAATAGTTTCTATAGAAACTATTTAGTTTCTACCAAAACTAATTAGGCATGAAAAATTTGGCCTAAATAGTTTCGATAGAAACTAACTGAAAATAGTTTCTATCGAAACTATTAAAAAACTTTTGATAGAAAGTTAGTTTCTATCGGAACTAGTAAAGTAGATGCATTTTCCAAAGTCTATAATATTTCCTGTCATTTTCATGGCTTCTAGGCTATGTTTCTAGGTTCAGATGGAGCACTTAAGATATTTCATTTTTCAGGACACATGTACTCAAAACTAGCTTTCTAATGACTATGGATTTGATATATTTTGAATGGTTTAAGTATATGTTTTTTTTACATTAATTGAATAGAGGTTCGTTATAAAAAATAAACCTATATATTGAATGCTCATGGAAAAATAGTAACTAAGAGAATAAATATTTTGAAAAATTACTATAGTCTCCGTATTTGAGTCCTCTCTCATTCAAAAAAATAAATTTTGAAATTGGATAAATTTATAATAAGTTACATGTGTCAAAATCCATGTATGTCCAAATTAGTGTTAGGTCAACATTAAACTCTGATAAAATATGAAATACTAAGGATAAAGACATCAAATCACCTCTACAATTTTTCTATGGATGTTAACAAGCTAAATTCGAAAGAATCACATTGATATCTATTGTAGAAAAAAAGTTATGTGTGTCAAAAACAATGTCACTTTTTAAAAATCAGATTTTTGATAACATAGCAATTTTCGTGGAAGAAAAATTAATTCAATTAAATAAATTCAAAAATAAAAATTAAAAATATATTTAGAATCTACATAGAAAATCCTAAAAGACTCTAATTTACTTCATCTTCAAATTCCTTACCTTTAAATGGAAATTTGCATCTAAATATGAAATTTTTCTTGAAAATTCACAGTTCAATGTCAGTTTAGGCAAAAAAGTGTAACCCATTATTATGGGTCCACCCTATTATAGAACGATGAGCTAAACCTCTATACCATTGTAGTGCTTTTCCTTTCAAGGATGAGGCTAGGAGCCTAACTACAACATCATCCTCTATAATACCATGAATATTGTAGACATTTGCAACCTCTTGAATGTGTTTTGAGGGAGAGATAGAAGTTTCACCAGTAAATTCTAGTATACTTTTGAGGGTAGCTACTAGTATGTCATGTCTTTGGGCCAATAAAAGAGGACTTCCACCATTAAAGGTGGCAAAAATATGTGCTCTAGGAAATGCCATATAGACAAGTGATCTATTTATATGTATTGATGGCAGTCTAGGCTGAGATCTAACGATAGGAGGAGTAGAGATAGATCTTTTAGGTGTATTTGTTACTACTACACTCCTAACTGGTGATAAAGATATTCTAGTCTTCCTTCTTCTATGGTTTGAAAATGAAAGCTCTTGATACTGAAACTTACCTCTAGAAGATGCCCTTGTTTCAGTTCTAGGCATAAATCACTGCAACTTTGATCTAGAACCAGATATGTATTTGGATCTTAGAGTCACCAAGTACTTGAAGGATGAGCCTCTTGAAGGCTTAAACACCAAAGCCAGTACTATCTCCTCGGTATTGATCTTGAAATATTGCCTTTTGACACCAATAGGCTTGAAATTTTCTGAGATGTTGTCCCACCAGGCATGCCAAAAATTGTTGTCACTTAGGTTTGCACCCTTGTCCAAAGCCTATGCATGAGGACAACCTAGTGAAACATGGAAACAACCTCCAAGCTATGGAACTTGATCTGTGAGGTTAAGTCTCTGAAGAAGGCCGACTTCCTCTTACTATTAGGATGTACCTAACTACTCTTGGAGATGAAAAGGGAGAAGGAGAGCATGAAAGAGAATCTACCTAACCTAATCTAAAGAGGTGATGCACCAAAATAGAGTGTTCAGACTAATCTCTACCCATATATGCACTGTTGAATCAGAATGAAACTAAGGATATACACATTTGGACTTGCTTTAATCAAATAATCACATGTAGATTAGAAGACCAAGATGAATGACATAAGGAAGAGATATTCATTTACATATCATTCACAGGCCAAAAGAGATATAGTCATGTAGCTTACAGACTTCCACAAAAGAATGGCAAAGGCAAAGAGTTCTTGCACTTTCATACCAATGGCTAAAGGAGATAAAGTAGAGAATCATACAGTTCAGAGGCATAGGGGAATTTACAATATAATTGTAGAGCAATAGTAGAGAAAATAGAGAAAGATTGACCTGAACAAAATCTACAATATTTTCCTTTATAGTGTAGGCATAACTGAGATTTTCCCTCTAAAACTATCCTGCAACCACCGCCATCAAGTCCTACAGGGAACAATCATGGGAAAACCTGATCTGGATGCGGATCCAAATGTAATGATTTCTGATCTTGGTTGGAACATGGCCTTGAGAAGATAGAAATAACACCATAATTATACTCTAACCAAGTATATAGGTAGATTGGGGTGGTAGAGTGTTCCTGTATGTTTCGCATTCAATTCTGGTAGTTGGAGTCGATCATGAAGATCAGATTCGTGTAAAACTCTTGACTTTCCCTTACTTCTGGCTCATGAATTAGCATGATTAGCAAGTCAACATAACCCTAGAATTGGGATGATCCATGTGGACCAATGACTTCTTTTCATTTTTCCACTCAACGAAGTTTCCAAACAATTGACCATGTCTCTCTAACTAACCGCGCCATCTTCCTAAACCCTGACTATGATGGCTACAACATAATCGCAACCCCTTAACTGTCAATCTTGGCCAGGCCCGCAAGGACATGTGTCACCTAAGTGCTAACTCGCTATACCTAAACAATGTGCATCTTCCCATAGTGAGTTAGCAAGGAGCATAGATCCATGCTGATCTGACGATGAGTAAGATGCACTGAAGGGACTGGCCCACATTTTGCACTGTCATCACCCTAGCCAATGAGAAAGAAACCAATTTCCAATGTGTCATCAATCTGTACACTCATTCCTAATGCATCACTAGTTTGGGGTCCACCCTGTGGCTTATGGAACAAACTTGGCCCCATAAAGAAACGCGACAGCGAATCGCTATCTTGCTATACATATCTTTCAAACAACTTCCCATAGTGAGATAGTGAAAGCCATTGATTTGAGGTAAATCCAAGGGTGAAGAAACTGCATCAGGCATTTTGAAGATTGGTGGGTCCCATACTTGCTATGTCACTATGAGTAAATAACTTGCAACTTTCCATAGCGAGATAGCGAGGACGGTTGATTTTGCATTGATCCGATGGTCAGAATCCCTCCTATGTCTCAAGGAGGCATGCCCACAATGCTTAAGGTCTTCGCATCATCATCTTGCGAGCATGTGCCAGCCATGGATCAGAGAAGATCTGACGGTGCTAGGAACAAATGCCTGTGGACCCCTGCGCGACTAACTCTCTGTGATTTTGTCTAGATACGTGTCACCAAGGTGCTTCCCTGCACCGTCAAAAGGTCTGACGAAGCTCAAAATGTGCGAAAGTGAGCACCAATTGATACACCAGCTTGGCCTACAATCCTACGGCCCACAAGAAGGGCATGGACCCACCTGCCATGAATTTCACAATGCATCACTATCTCGCTAATAATGAGATGTATAGTTTTTCTAATAGCAAGGTAGTGAGTGTCGGTGGCTTTATCCAAACTCGGTGCTGGAGAAACAAATCGAACCACCTCTACCAAATTGGGCCCGCTAATCCACGTGGCAAACACTCACTATCTCACTATACATAATCAATGTGAAAATTTCCATAGCGACATGGCGAGGGCCGTAGATTCTGTTTAGATCTATGGTGATCAATAGATTTGTACAATTGCACATTGAGCTGATGAACACCCCGCATGATGTCATGCTATCCACATGTCAAAAAGGGGCATTCCCATAAAACTTAACTCCCTTGCATCTTGACCTTGCGGGCATGTGGTGATCGTCGATCTAGGAAGGTCTAGTAGCGAGGAAAGTTGCACGCCAGCAAGGTAGAACATTAAAATACCTTGGACATTAAAATATCATAAATTTGGTGGATAGCCGTTAGATGGGGCAACATTTGAAATTCAAACTTTTGGTGGGGGGGGCAAAAATGGATAACAATTACATCTACCTAGTAAGAGGGAAATAATGCTAGTGGAGATATAAGAAATGATCAGTAGGGAGTCATAAGGATGAGGTTATTGTATATTGATCATAATAGAATTTTGTAACCTATACAAAAGATGAAAGCTACTAATACATAGAGAGATTTCACTCCAATGAATTATTTTTATTTTTGGTATTATTATTGGTTGTACTAGTTGAACTAGTTTTTTGTCAATGCCAAAGAGGGAGATTGTTTAAAATATATTGATACAAGTATGGGAATGTGTTTCAATAATTTTTTTATCAATTATGTCAAACATGCTACTTGCTAGTAAGACAACTACTTAGATAATTTGAGTATTATCATTTGTTTGATTGATGAGGAGGTTTTGATCAAATCAAATAACAATAGCCCCTAGAGGAAAGGTTGAGTTATGGTATGAAAAAGGAGTACAAATATCAGCTAAGACACTGATGTTATAGTGCATTGATTAACTACTTAAGGTTGGAAAGGTTGGATACATTGACAAGGTCTAGAAGAACAAGTAAGAACAATTGATTCTACTAATCTTAATAATTTGCATAGTAGGTGCTGAGCAATGTTAGTGTAAGCCAAGAAAAAAATCAATTGGAGCCAAGAAAAGTTTAATTTATGTGTATGCCAAGTGATACAGTGTAAGCCAAGTAAAGTTTAGTTGGTGTCAAGCATTAGTAAATTTAGTTTGTGTCAAGTGATTTGATAGTGGATGTCAAACAACATAGTATGTGCCAAGCATTAGAAGCAAGTTAATGCTAAGTGATAGCATTATGAGAAAGATCATGAATTTGATGAATTTGAGCTGACAAGTTTGATTACTTGGATTGTGTAAAGTGTGTGGAAGATAACTATGATGAGTTGGTGGCATAGAATTCAAGATGAACCATTTTGAGGTGAATTAAAAGAGGAATGAAGAAGAAGTTTCTAGAAGGGAATAAAATGAAAAGATGGGTAGATTCATTGAATCCTACCTAATCCTACCTAACCCTAAAATGGATGACAAAGGTTGAACAAAAAAAGATCTTAATTTTCTATTTATGGAGATAGATGGTAAGAAGAAAAGGTTGTCATGTGTGAGAACCTAAGGAAGACAAGGAGTCTATGGTATCACTTCATTTAGAGACCAAATAGAAGAGACTACTATTGACAAGAAAGAAAGAAGGCTTAAGGGTATAGATTCTTGAAAGGTGAACAAGGTATCATAGCTAAAGTGTGTGAAAGCCAAGAAGAATAGAGGAATGAAATAAAGATTTGTAATCTATAAAGTGAGTTGTAAGTTATTATCAGACCAAGCCTTACTAGTACTTTCTAATCATTGTATCAGTCTAAGGTAAATCCTTTGGATTAAGGTTGACCTAACAGTCATTTGTAAATCCCTTAACTAGGTGATGTTTCAAGAACATGATCTAAGGTCCTCTAAAAAGGCTCACTCCTATTAGGGTGATTAAAATCCTCTGATTAGGTCGCATTTAATAGTGTGTATTGTAACCTTTAAAAGGGTTGGCTTTTTGCAGGGCATCGCTTCAAAAGAGTGAGAATGAGTAGCATGTTACTAGTATTTTTTCCAAAATTTGTTTCCATGTAAAACCACTATGTCAAATGTGTTATTGAATCTATTATTGTTCATTCTTACATTTCAGCAAAGTTGTTTTGATAGTACTTTACATGTTTAAGTAATCCGATGATCTAATGAATGAATGCATAATGAGTATGTTTTATGGATATGGTTTCAATAAGCTATGAAATTTTTTATTTGTATGTCTAGACCTTGGATAATTGATTCACCCCTCCTCTCAGTTATTCTAAATAATTCCAACAAAAAAATCCTTATTTTAATGTTTTAGGCAAAGAGACCTAGTCAAGAAACTATGGGTGCCTAGGCTATTTTTTCAAGAAAGATTTTTTTTAACAAAGGTATAGAGACCTCTCTTGACTCCACTTTGGGGTCCTAAATAATGATCAAAGGACACACCATAGCAAGTTTCCTATTTTAGGGAGAGCTCTACATCAAGTGGTATCAGAGTTGTACCTAAGATCTCTTAGGCCAATAAATTTATTGACACCATGGCAGAAGAAGATGATGGAGGGTTGTCCTCAAGGATAACTAGTGTAGAGATAGTCAAATACCTTTGTGATTAGAAGTTGGGCCAAGATGAAAAAAGAGACAAAGAAATGTAGTTGATGATGCAAGAAAGATAAAATCTTAGGGAAGAGCTCCAAAATAGAGACAACAAAAACTCTGAAGATATTGGACAAGGGAGTGATGAAGAACTCCTTGATTAGAAGGAATAATAATACCCTACAAAAAAGAGGCTATTGATGAGGACTCTCAAATCTATGGAGAGAAGAACCATGGATGCGAGCTTGACTTTCCCACCTACAATGGGAAGATGGACCCAGATGCTGTAATGGATTAAGTGGACGCCCTAACCAATTTCTTTGAATGTTAAGACATCCATGAAAACCAAAGGGTGAAGAAATCTATGAAAAAAAAGGGTGACTATTTCCAAGTCTAGTGTAAAAGACTCTACACTCACATGTTGAAATTTCATCCAAGATGACAAGGTGAAGAATGAAATAAACCAATCACCACATGTAAAAAGATGGTGGCTCTACTCAGAGAGACATATGTCCTTGAGGGTTGTGAATTTCAACTTCATAAGAAAAGAATGAGTTTGACATAGAAGGAGATGGACATCCCTACTTATACTGAAGAACTTCAAAAGTTGGTGATGAAATCCACATTGGTTGAACCTGAAAGTGTAAAGCTTGCAAGGTATATGCAAGGACTAACACTTTTGATCCAAGATAAACTAAGTTTGACAAGCCCTACCACTATAAATCAATGCTTTCAATTGGCATTTAAGGTTGAGGAGAAGTTAACAAGAAGAAATGAGCAAAGTGGTAGAAATGAAGGGAAGAATGATAGAGGAAAAGGAAATAATGGAGGTAAGGGAACACAAAGAAACAAACCCCATGGAGAATATAACAAATAAAATACCCAAGGGGAGACTAGTTCAAGAGGGGGATACAAAGGAAGGAGAGGTAATGAAAGAGGCAAGAATGGTGGAAGGAAGAATGGGCAAATCAAGTGCTATAACTACAACTAGATAGGTCACTACACAAACAAGTTCCCTAAGAAGTAGAACAACCAAGGAGAAAGAAGGAATCATATTGTTCAAGAAGATGAGGATGATGAGGTGTTAGAGACTTTACTGGTGAAGTGGGGGCTACTCTCATGATCAAGAGGACATTGACTCAAGAATCTATTCTAATAGAACCTTCACAAAGGAAAACTCTCTTCAAGACCAACAATAAAAGCCATGGAAAGGTATGTAAATTTGTCATTGATTTTGGTTCTACTAAAAATCTTGTTTCTAAGGAAATGGTAGAAAAATTGAATCTTGAAAGGATACCCCACCCAAATCCCTCCCGTGTATCTTAGTTAACAAAAGGCCAAAAAATCCTAATTAATGAACAAGCTTGGGTAGATTTCTCAATCAAAGTCTATAATGATAGGGTTCTTTGTGATATTATAGACATGGGCATATGTCACCTTCTTCTAGGTCATCCATGGAAGTATGACCTCAAAGAAAAACATGATGTGGTCACAAAAAAATACCACATTGTGAAAGATGGTCAAAAGTTCAATCTTCTTTCCAACCCTGATCTCACTAAGAGAAGCCCAAGCAATAATTAGTTTTTATGGCATGTGAACAAGAAATTTTACAAACCATTTAGAACTCTTAGATTGGGTATGCCCTGGTTCTCAAGGCAAAGACAAAAGTAGTCCATCAAGAAGTACCAAAATAGGTCAATAAGCTAATGCAAAAGTATAAGGAAATCCTTGTAGGGGATACGCCAGATGAATTCCTACCATTGAGGGAGATTGTACATCAAATTGACTTCATATTGGGTGCCTCTCTTCTTAATAAGGCTACATATAAACTGACCCCTGATCAGAATGCAAAGGTGTCAAGACAAATAAGTGATCTATTGTCCAAAGGACACATTCAAAATAATCTTAGCCCTTCTACAATCCCTAGCATCATAGCCCTTAAGAAAGATGGAAAATGGAGGCTATGCACTAACTCTAGGGTCATAAACAAAATAACTATCATGTATAGGTTCCCTATACCTAGAGTTGAAGATCTACTTGATCAAATAGGAGGAGCATGCTATTTTATCAAACCATTAGATAAGGATTAGGCTTGGAGATGAGTGGGAAAATGTATTTAAAATCACTGAAGGGTTGTATGAATGACTTTTCATGCCATTTGGTCTAAGAAATTCCCCTAGCACCTTCATGAGATTGATGAATGAAGTGTTGCATGATTTCATAGGCAAGTTTGTAAGTTTGTAGTCATCTATCTTGATGAAAAATTGATCTTTAGTACCAATAAGGAGGAACATTTGAAAAATGTTGAACAAGTCCTCAAGAGGTTGCATGATAACAAATTCAAAATCAACCTTGAAAAATGGTCATTCCTACAGATAGAGTTGACATTCTTGGGTTTTTTCATCTCAAAGGGTACATTGAAGATGAATCCTAAAAAGCTAGAGGCTATCCTCAATTGGTGAACACCTAAGACATATGGAGAAGTCAGAAGCTTTCATGGATTGGCTACATTTTACCAAAAATTTATCAAAAACTTTAGTCACATTTGTGCACCTCTCTTGGATACAATCAAGCAGGTAAGAAATAAAGTTTCAATGGACCACTCAAGAAGATACATCATTTGGGTATTTGAAAGGTAAAGTAGCACAATATCATATCTTAGCACTACCTACCTTCAACAAACTATTCACAATAGAGACTGATGCTAGCAACCTTGCCCTAGGAGCAGTTCTCAATTAGGAGGGGGGACCAGTTGCTTTCTTCTTAGAAAAACTTAATGCCAAGAAAAAGTACAATACCTATGACCTATAACTATATGCTATGGTTCAAGCCCTAAGAGGCACTACTTGCTTCCTAAGGAGTTTATTGTCCATACAAACAACCATGCATTAAGATTTCTCAATAGCCAAGACAAGTTGAGTTGCAAACATATGAAATGAGTAGAGATACTTCAAGCTTTCACATTATCCATCAAACACAAGAAAGGAACTACAAAATAGGTAGAAATTTCCCTAAGCATGAGAATCACCTTGGTATAAGAAGCCAAAATGAAAAGTATGGGGATCAATGCTTTTAAAAACTTGTATGAGGATGATCTAGACTTTGGAGAGATCCACAAGGTTTGTTATACACTATTAGATGCCTATAACCCCACATATTCAAAGTACTTGTTGTAGAATGACCTTCTATTTAGAGGAGGACAACTTTGCATTTGTAAGTGCTCCATGAGGGAAAACTTGGTTAGAGAAAAATATCGTGGCACTTTAGGAGGACATTTTAGCATTTACAAAACTTTGGAATTAGTAAGAAGAAGCTACTTTTGGCCCAAACTGTCTACTAATGTTAGGAAATTTGTGAAATTCTACACAATATGCCAAAGAGAAAAAAGAGTAAGGACAAATTAGGGACTTTACCAACCCCTACCTATTAGAAAAAAGCCATGGGATAGTGTGAGTATGGACTTTGTCTTAGGTCTCCCAAGGAAAAGACAAGGATTTAATAGAATTTTTGTCAATGTTGATCGATTTAGCAAAATGGCTGAATTTGTTCCTTGTAAGAGCTCTAATGATGCTTCTCATATTGCTAACTTTTTTTTTAAGGAAGTTGTCAAGTTACATGGATTGACAATATCCATAATATTAGATAGAGATGTTAAATTCCAAGGTCATTTTTTGAGGACCTTATGGAGCAAGATAGGCACTAACCTATCCTTCACTTCTACCTACCATCCACAAAAAGATGGCTAGACTAAAGTAGTGAATAGATCATTGGGAAATCTTTTAAGGTGCCCTAGAAAACAACATGAGAAGACATGTGATGTCATTCTCCCTTAAACAAAATTTTCATTGAAAATGACTTAGTCAACAGATCCAAAGGGAAAAATTCATTTCAAATCAATTTTGGCTCCCATCTTAGAGGAGTCATGGAACTAAGAGACTTGAGTAATGGCGTATGACCAGTGCACAAGGTGAAGAGTTCTCAACATGGATAAAATAGATCAATGAGCAGGTAAGAGACACTCTAAATCAAAACACTGCCAAGCAAAAATAGGTAGACAAGGAAAGAAGACATGTATTATTTAAAGTGAGAGATCAAGTATGGGCATATCTAAATAAAGAAAGGCTTCCAAGGGGACATACCAAACTACAGATGAGGAAGATTTGACCCTATTACATATTGCACAAATCGGGGGACAATGCTTATGAAATTTCAAATTCAGCTCCTACAATTGTCATTTCTCCTATTTTTAATGTTTGTGATCTAACCCCTTTCAAGGGCAATGCAAAAACTAATGATTAGTTGAAGGATACTAATGATACATAGGTAGAATGGATTAGAGACTTACCACCAAGACAATCTCTACAATTGGAGAAAATTTTGGACTCCAAGTTGGTCAAGAAGACAAGGAAAAAGACCTACACAAACTACTTGGTGAAATGGAAGGGTCTTCCAAACATAGATGCTACTTGGGTGAGCAAGGAATGCATAAATAAGCATGGCACTTTAGTTCAACAACTATCCTCAACTGGGACTTGAGTTTTTCAACCAAGGGAGTATGGTGCAAGAGTACCTACCCTTTCTCTCTCCAAGGCATAATAATTTTCAAACTCTTTATGAGTTCTTTCTAGGATAGTAAAATCATCTTTGGATTCAATAAGCTCATTTTGTAAGGCCAAGTCCCCATTTGGTTATTTATAAACCATGAGTTTTTGACTTTGGTCAAAGGGCATATTTTGGTCCTAGAATAGAATAGGAGTAAGATATGGTTTCTGAGTATTCTTTAGGCATCTAGGGCACTTAATTAAGGTCATAGTTCAATTAGATTGTAAATATTGCATAAGATGCAAAAGTTGCACTTTTGCATAAAAATTTGCTTGACAACTTTTGAAAAAAGTTGTCAACTTATGTAATTTGAATCCCCAATAGTCTAAACCCCCCAAAATTGGTTGGAGTCATTGGGAATTATCTTCATATAGCCCTCATAGGTGGTGGAAGGAAGACAACATGTAATATTGTTTTGAATCAATAAAAAACTCAATTTTCCTTGCAATTTTTCAATAGATTCCTGTTGTATGAATTGTTATGGATTGGTCAAGGGAGATGAAGTGAGCCTTGTTAGAAACCAACCACATCAAAGAATCTAAGATTTGAAAGATCACCTACTACATAAGCAACACAATCAACTTAATGAACCCTAAAAAATTTCTGCAAAGTTACATTGTAAGATTTTCTAATTATGCTTTAGAAATGAAGAAACCATGCTTTTTTTTCTATATCACAAAAAGGAGATTCTTGTGAAATAGAAAAAAAAATTCTATCTCATAGAGATGAAAGAAAGGCATTGCTAAATTGCAATTTTTTTCCAAATCGCAAACAATAACTATGAAGGGTTCTAAGATGTGATTTATCATTGTTTCTTGAGCAGTGAAAAAGGTTACTTGAAAAACTACAAAATAGAGTATTTCATGTGCATGATAAAGTGAGCTAAAATTAATAAGAGAAATCACCTCAAATCTTCAAAAATACAAATATTTAAAAGGAGAATATTTGAGTTAATGGTTTGAAGAGCTTTATTAATTTGCTACTTTTGTGAGATGTCCAAGCTTCTTGTTAGGAATTAAATGAGTATTAGCATGTCAAGATATTAAAAGAAACAAAATTTATTTTATGAGAAGCGGTATTTGAAGCAAACAAGGAGTGTGGAAGGAAATATTGAAAGTAATCAATTAATTGTATATTCTCTTTGATTTTACACAAAATGTCATATCATTGCTAGTCAGTGTATGTTGAGCTCACTTGGGCATTGAAGACAATTTCCTGTATCAGTCGAGCATTCCAGAGTTTGCCAAGTTCAGATGATAGAATCTACCAAGTTCACTTGGTTGTCAAAGAAAAGTTTAAATAAGTTGAGTGTTAACCAACCTCACTCAGTTAATGAAGAAAATATTGGATGAAACCAATGTTAACAAAGCTCACTTGGTTACCAAAGGAACTTTTTGAATAGAAAATGTTAATCGAGTTCACTTGGTTAACACACAAAAATTGTTTTGAGTTATTATCTACCAAGAAGGGTTAGCTAATGAATGATTTTCTTGTTTTGGCATATTGAGTTCAAGTGATTTAGTTGTTGGTTCAAGCCAACTAAGGAGATGAATATTAAGTATTCTAGGTTGTATTCAAGCCGACTTGACAATGTGTAAGATATAAATATAAGGTCAAGTTGAGGATTGAATGTGTGGAATATGATAGAAGATCTAATGATGCTTAGAGGAAGTGAATTAGAAGGATAAGAAGAATATCCTATTTGAGCTGAAAAGATACATTCGATTAAGAATGATCAAGTATTCAAGCCAAAATTAAGATTTGTAATCAACAATTCAATTGCATCAGAAATCAAGTAATGTCATTATTACTTTCTAACCATTGTAGCAATGATCTAAATCTCTTAATAGAGTTGGCTCAACAAGTATTTGTAAATCCTCTAACAAGGTAGCATTTCTATTTGAACTGTCTAAAGACCTCTAATAAGGTAACTCCTAACAATATGATTAAATCCTCTAATAGGATCACACCTAATATTTTTTTTGTAACCTTTATTAGGGTTGGCTCCTAATGGAGATCACTTTAGAAGAGTGAAAATCAGTAACTAGTTGTAATTGGTAGTTTTTCCCAAATTAGGTTTCCACATTAAATCTTGGTGTCACTTGTGTTCATGCTATTTATTTTATGTGTTTGAAACTAAGTTAATAAGGATAATCATAGATAATATCTTAATATTTTCATGTTAGTAAATTGCCGAGTTATTTCAATATATTTAGTTATTATTGAGTTACAATATTTGCTAGAGTAAACTGAGTGCATGTGTGTTTGTTGAGTTATAGCAGAATATAGTTTAATTAGAGTCTTGATTTGTATTGACATCTAAGAGATCTAGGATTTATTTTAGTGGTAACCAATTCACCCCTCCCCTCTCAGATACTCCTCTTATATTTTCAAAAATTGGTATTAGAGCTTCTTGGTGCTTGCAGAAAAGGTTTCAAGGATCTAAGCTAAAGATCAGGATGTCTTACAAAAGGGACATCGCAAAGATGAACAAAGATAACTTCAAGGCATGGAAAGAACTCATGAGGCTAAATTTGGAAACTATTGGAGATTCAGGGCTAAAAAATCTAGATGCCAAATACAAAGATCCTACTAGTACAATGTTTGTACAAGAAATTGCTAAAATGAAAAATTATACTATCATGATGATTGACATAGCATCAACTCTTCAATATGCTGAATTTAATGAAGTCAAAGACCGTGCTATTGCTCATGAAATGTGTACCAAAATGAAGGATATTTATGGAGTGGTGATAATGTAAAAAGAGCCAAGGTAGAAAGTTAGAGAGGTTAGTTTGATTAGATGAAAATGAGAGAGGATGAAAATATTACAAAATATGTTGAAAGAATCAAAGCCAGTGTTAGTGCTATCAAAGCCTCTGGAGGAAAAATTAAAGATGTAATAGTGGTAAGAAAGGTATTCAAAACCCTTCTTCCTATCTATGCAATTAGAGTGTCTACTATTCAAGAGATGAGATGTGATCCAAATAACAAGATAACTTTGGATGCTCTAGTTGGAAGATTGACAAAATTTGAACTAGATAACTATGATAATTATACTCCTAGTTTTAGCAATCTTGAGCCTACATTTAAAGCCAAGGTATCACTCAAGAAGAAAGCTAAAAAGAATAGAAGAAAAAAATCTAAAAGTGCAGAGGAGGGTAGTTCTAATAGTGATATTGAATCTATTGAAGCATTACTTGCAAGAAGGTATCCCAAAGGCAAAGGAAAGTATAAAGGTAAAATTTCTCTCATCTATTTCTCTTGTGATGAAGTTGAACACATTGTTGCAAGGTGCCAAAATAGAGAAAACAAAGACTAAATAAAGTAAAAAAAAGTACAAAGGCGAGAAGGATTTTGAAAAACTACAAAGACTACAAGGAGAAAGGTAAGCAATCTTGTTTCATGGCTAAAGATTCATATAGTAACTTGAAGATGATGAAATGTTATATATTGTTGTAAAAGATGAGTCTAATGACGAAGGAGATAAAATGGCACTTATCTCTCATGTTAGCAAAAATGATACATGGATTATTGATAGTGGCTACTCACATCATATGACTGGTGATAAAACAAATTTTGAACACATGGAACATTATGATGGTGGTAGTGTGAGATTTGGAAATAATGATCCTTGTTGCATAAAGGGAAAATGTTGTATCTCACTAACCAATGAACTTAGATGTGATAATGCTTATTGGTTTTAAGGACTAAAGAATAATCTACTAAGTGTATCATAGTTGAATGCCATTAAATTCAAGGTTTTATTCTTTTTGTTGATGATTATTCTAGAATGATGACTATAATATATCTAAAAGAAAAATTAGAAGCTTTTCAAAAGTTTAAATGGTATCTGGAAAAAGTAGAGAAAGAAACTAGAAAGAAGCTAAATTTTTTAAGATTAGACAGAGGTGGTGAATTCATTTCCAATGAGTTCAATGAATTCTTCATTGAAAAAGGAATTAAGAGACAAGTATCAGCCCCTAGTACACCTCAATAGAATGGTATAACTAAAAGAAGGAACAAATCCATCATGGATTGTGCAAGAACCTTAATGATAGAAAAGAGTATTGCAATCAAATACTAGAAGGAAGCAATTAGTACTACAGTGCATAACTTGAATAGAGCACAATGAAGAAAGACTCAAATTAAACTTCTTATGAAATATGGTATGGCTACAAGCCTAATGTAAGTTGCTTGAAGGTATTTGGTAGTGAATGCTATATCTTGAAGGAATATAGGAAAGATAAATTTGATGTCAAAGGTGATGAAGGAATATTCCTAAGAAGTAAATTATACAAGTGTTTGAATCTAACTACTCGTAGAATTATAGAAAGTGTCCATGTGAGAATTGATGAATTATTTGAAAAGAATGAATGGGAAAGAAACAAAGAACATGGGGATTACAAAAGGTTTGTTTACTTTGAACCTGATACATTTCCAAATCTATTTGGAAGTTAGGAGGCCTCACCTTTTGAGTCCCCAAAATTTTCAAAAGCTATCGAGTTACAACCAGTGCAACTCGAGTCACAGTCTAAAGGACCCAAGTCATAGTCAAAAGCTATTGAGCTAGGCTAGAGAAAATCAAATTTGATGAACTCAAGTCATAGACAATAGGACTCAAGCTTGATATAGAAGATCGTGAAGAGGTTAGTGGAACAAATCCCAAATATAAATTGCATGCGTTAGAAAGATATGTCTAAAGGTGTCATGCACCTCATCAGATCATTGGAGACAAATAAGATGAAACAATGACAAGAAACAAATTGAAAGGTACATGTTTGCTTGTTGAATTTGAACCTAGATCAGTTAAATATGCTTTGGATAATGAAAGTTGGATTGAAACTATGAATGAAGAAATTGAATAGATAAAGAAGAATAAGACTTGGACTCTTGTTCCTAGATCCAAGGATAAAAATGTAATTGGAACAAAGTGGGTATTCAGAAATAAGCTAAATGAAGATGGAAAAGTTTCAAGAAACAAAGCAAGGTTAGTGTATAAAGGTTATTCTCAAGAAGAAGGTATTGATTATGGTGAAACTTTTTCTCCTATTGTAAGATTAGAAGGTGTTGGAACCTTACTAGCATATGAAACACAAAAATGATTTAAAGTTTATAAAATGGATGTAAAATATGCATTCTTGAATGAAATTATTGATGAGGAAGTCTACATAGAAAAAACTAAAGGTTTTGTAGATCCTAGCAAAAGAGATATGGTTTGTAAATTACATAAAGCATTGTATAGTCTCAAGCAAGTTCTAGAGCTTGGTATGAAAGAATTCATAACTACTTGATAAAGATTGGTTTTTAAAGAACAAATGATAACAACAGTTTGTATATGAAAGAAGGACCATACAAGAAGATTGTGTTGGAAAAAATATTTTTAGATGACACTTTATTTACAAGAAATGATGACTTATGCAAGGCATTTTTAGAATAAATGAGTAAAAAATTTGAGATTTCCATATTTGGAGAGATAAAATTCTTTATTGGATTGCAAATCTAATAGAAAAAAGATGGTATTTACATTGCTCAAACCAAATATATCAAGGAGATACTAAAGAATTTTGGAATGAAAGATTAAAAACTTGTTGGAACACCTATGTCTACTAGACATAAGCTTTCCAAAAATGATGATTCCAAAGAGGTAGATCAAACCACATAAAGATAAATGCTAGGAAAATTATAGTATTTAGTGCACACAAGGCCTGATATTGCATTAGTAGTTGGTATGGTGGAAATATTCTCAACAAATCCCAAAGAAAATCACATGATGGCAATAGAGAGAATTATGAGATATCTAAAAGGTACTAAAGACTATGGATTATGATATAAAAAAGGAGGTGATTTGGATTTGAAAGCATTCACGGATGCTGATTGGGTAGGAAGTGTTGTTGATAGAAAGAGAACAAGTGGTGGAGCATTCTTTCTTAGTAAAAGATCAGTGTCTTGGACAAGCAAGAAGCTAAATTAAATTTCTCAATCCACAATAGAGGCTGAATATGTGGTAGCAACAATTAATTGTTCAAATGTTTTTTGGTTCAAGAAAATTTTGGTAGGTATGAAGATAGAAATTAAGGATATAGTGGTTATATTATATGATAACACTATTGAAATTAATATATCAAATAATCTTGTGATGCATACCAAAACCAAGCACATTACTATCAAATATCATTTTTTGAGAGAATTGGTACAAGATAAAGAGGTAAGATTGGAATATGTGAATACTAAAGAAAAAAATTGCAGACATATTCACTAAGCCATCATGTAAGGATGCATTTTTGTATCTAAGAGGTATGTTAGGGGTCATTCCCCTATCTGAAGCTCACTAAATGCAATTTAGTGATGTATCAACTAGAGCATGTTGAAGATCAACCAATTTATGCAGTGTTGTCAAGGCACATTGCAAATAAATTAGTACATGAGGTACATTGATATTCATTGAATATTGTCTTTGGCATGAGATGTTAAAGAGGGAGAAGTTTGTTTTCATATCTCACATACATTTTATAAAGAGGGAGAGTATATATTTCTAGAGATTTCAAAGAAGAAGAACTTGGTTTGATATTAGAAGAAGATATTGAAGATAGAGTTTTGTTGATAGAGGGAGAAACTAAAGGTAGAGGGAGTTCAAACTGATAGAGGGAGTTCTTAAGGATGAGAATCAAAATGAAACTAAGGATATGTTCCTTACTTTATTCTTGCTCTAAAAATTTCATTTTATTATGAAATATTATGTTTCCATCAATGTCAAAGAGGGAGATTGTTGAGAAAAATTGGTTAATTGTGTACTACCTTTGATGTTACACAAAATGTCATATCATTTCTAGTCAGTGTATGCTGAGCTCACTTGGGCCTTGAAGACAGCTTCTTGTATCTATTGAGCATTCTAGAGTTTGCCAAGTTTAGATGATGGTGTCTACTGAGTTCACTTGGTTGTCAAAGAAAAGTTTAAAAAATTTTAATGTTAAACAAGCTCACTCAGTTAATGAAGAAAAAGTTGGATGGAGTCAGTGTTAATTGAGATCACTTGGTTACCAAAGAAACTTTTTGAAAAAATAGTGTTAACTGAGTTCACTTGGTTAACAAAGGAAAATCATTTTCAGTTAGGCAAGGTTAGCTAACAAAGGATTTTCTTATTTTGGCATATTGAGTTCAAGTGATTTAGTTGTTGGTTCTAGTTGACTGAGGAGATGAATATTAAGTATTATAAGTTTTATTCAAGATGACTTGACAATGTGTAAGATATAAATACAAAGGTCAAGTTGAGGATTCAATGTGTGGAATATAATAGAAGATTTGATGATGCTTAGAGGAAATGAATTAGAAGGATAAGAAGAATATCCTTGTTGAGCTGAAAAGATACATTCGATCAAGAAGGATCAAGTATTGAAGCTAGAGTTGAGATTTGTAATCAACAATTTAGTTGCATCAAAAATCAGGTCATCTCATTGTTATTTTCTAACCATTGTAGTAGTGATCTAAATCTCTTAAAAGAGTTGGCTTAACAACTCTTTGTAAATCCTCTAACAAGGTGGCATTTCTAATTAAAGTGTCTAAAGACCTCTAACAAGGCCACTCCTAATAGGGTGAATAAATCCTCTAATAGGGTCACACCTAATAGTTTATTTTGTAATCTTTAATAGGGTTGGCTCCTAACAGGACTCACTTCAAAAGAGTGAAAATCAGTAACTAGTTGTAATTGGTATTTTTTAATTCCCAAATTGGGTTTCCACATTAAATCTTGATGTCACTTGTGTTCATGCTATTTATTTTATGTGTTTTCAACTAACTTAAATAAGGATAATCACAAATAATGTCTTAAAATTTTCATGTTAAGCAGTTAGTGAGTTATTTTAGTATATTCAGTTATTTCTGAGTGATAGTATTTGCTAGAGTAAACCAAGTGCATGTGTGTTTACTGAGTTACAATAGAATATAGTTTAATTAGAGTCTTGATTTGTTTTGATATTTAAGGGATCTAGGAATTATTTTAGTGATAACTAATTCAACCCTCCCCTCTTAGTCACTCCTCTTATATTTCCAACAGGAAAACAACATAGCTTAAAGGAGCCTCTACAAATTCTTAAATCAATAAGTTATTTCTCTTCACCCTAGTTATAACTTCTTTTCTTTAATTAAAGAAAGATATTAAAAAGGAGAGAGAGGAAAAAATAGAAAAAATATCTCAGAGAATGCTTATGGATATATTTCTTGATTCATGAATAATTGTAAAAATAGTGTTTTTACTTATGAGTTAAGAGGATATCAAGATTCTATTGTTCCTATATTTGGTAGTTCTCTTTTCTGGTACTTTTATTCTAATAGATATGGAAAGGAACCTAGGAACAACCAATGAAAGCTTGACCTAGAAAAGGTATTGGTTCTAAATGTATTTGTTGATGTTGATCTCATGGACATATTAGCAAACCATTATAAGCCTAAAACCTAAATAATGAGAAAAGAGGATGGGGTGCCCTGATTAGTTATAATTAAATCCTATATTGAAGATTACTTTGGCCTAAGTACATAGACCCTCACTAAAATTGATAAAGAATAATTTAAAGTAGATTATGAGATGCTAATAAAATATGATGGGTATCTAGATAAATTTCACATTTTATGGTGAGGGGGAAAAATAACAAACTGATGCAAAAAAAAACAAGTTTGAAAAAATGGTTAATTTTGTAATGAGGTATAATTATGAGGTGATTTGGAAAAGGCACTTCTAGTTGGGGTACAATAATGATGTGATCACTAAATTTTTTTTAGACAGTTTATGGGTGGTTTTGGAGAACTGATGAGATAGTTGTTTCTTTGAGGCCAAGACTATGAATTTACTTTCTTTTTCTAAGAAGATAGGTAATTTTAGTAGGAATAGATATATGGGTGGAAAGAAGAAGAGATGTAAGCCTAATAATTACTTGGAGTGGAAATAGAAACTAGAAATTTGAAGCATTCTAGAAAGAGGCAAGGTTATGGACTATCTTGAAAGGAAGGGTAGTAATCCCTCCATCACTAGACAATTTCTCAAAACCTAGAAGAATGGAAGCATTCTAGAGGGGAATCAAGGCATGGAGGTCACTTAGGATGTTATTTCTAAAGATATGAGTTTGGAAATGTAGGGGATAAATTTCTTCAGAGACAAAAAGGTTTTAGACAAAGTTGTTGATTCTTTTGTAGAGTCAAACTAGCAAAGAAAAAGGTTGGTTAAAATTTGTAACTCTTAGTTTAGCCCTAAAAGTATTTCTAGACCTTGGAGATTTGTTTTGTTTTTTTTGATTGAGTACATTACCCTAGATCGGCACTACTCCAAAATTTATAGTCATCATTTCATGTTGGTGAACAATTTTAGGCATGGGGTTAGGATTAATTTCCTTTTGTACCTCATGCAATCCTTGGATAGTAGTATTTTGAGCTTACAAAATGATCTAGATGGGGACCATGCCTATCATGAAGAGCTTATGGTTTTAATCACAAATTTGTTAAAAATGAAGAAAGTGGAAAATCTTCATATGAGAAGGAAGACTTTTGAAGCTTATGATATGAAAGGGAGTGAGTTTGAAGATGTCTATGAGGATGAGATAGATGAGGATGAGTTTTAGTTGGTGGAGAATAAGAGGAAGAATATTGCCCACCATAGTTCATCTTCTAGGAGTAAGAAAAGGAACAATGATGAGGTGGATTATGATATTGATTTGGGTACTGATGAGGAGATTGTGGAAAAAAAAGGCAAGAAGGGAAAATGGGAAAAAAATATGGAAACTAGTGGCAGGAGAACTAAAGTCAAAAATACAAAGAACAATATTTATAGTTGTATGGACATTTCCTTAGATGAGGAACCTCTTTCCTATATGGGGATTATGGACATTAAGGGTAAGAAGAAGATGCCTAAAGGGAATGCCAATTTGAACCTAGAAGATAACACTAAGACTATTAATTTGAACTTGGGGGAGGAAAATATGAGATAAGAGATTTTATACTAAAGATCATGGGAATGTGATTGTTGTGTTTGAAAACCCAGGTTTGATGAGGAGGGATATTGATTTGATTAAGGATCAAATTAAAGATATCTAGAGGGAGTTTGAGTATCTCAGTCTAACCAATAGGGGAGAGAACTTTGGGCCAATGCTTGGATAGACTTACTAATCTTATTGGTACTATTGAAGATGCTACAAATATGATCAAAAGAGTTCCACCCCTAGAGGAGACAGTCAGAAATATGGACAAAATGGTGAAAGATTTACATAAAAGGGTTGATAAGCTAGATAGAAAAGTCAAGGATATTGCGAATTCTATGAAAAAATTGTTGATTAGAGTTTGTTGATTTTAAAGGCCACTGCTGAAAATATTACAATTCTCTTGGAGAAGCTAGAATAGGGGAGAAAGGACCATGATAATAAGGAGTTGAGGGATGATAAGGGACCTAGTAAACATACTAGAGAAAGTTCAAATAAACTCGAGGCTATGGAAGATAAAGAGCTTGATGAGCTAAGGGATTCTACAGTTAAAATGAACATTCTAGCTGATCAGGATGTGGACATGTTGAAGAATTTCTAGCTATTCTTTTGTTGTCTTTCATTGGTTTTTTTGTTGTCTTGTTGTTTGGCCTTTTGTTGAGGGGTCCTTGGTTATGGTTGCTACTATTTTGGATTTTGATGCATAGTCTCATTTATACCTTTAATGATTACATGGTTCTCTCTTTGTAAAAGGTTTTGGTCCTATCAAAAACCTATTTTTACTTGATCAAAACATATTGGTCATCATCTGGTCACTAGCTTTATGGGTTTCTTTAAAAATACTTAACATGAATGGACTCATATATTTGGAGAAAATCCAAAACCTAATATTTCAATGGACTATATGTACATGTGCATGAGGATTCAAAACCCTCATACTTATTTGGTGTTTGATTTTTCTAGTGAGATTGAGAGGTCACTTCACATACAATTGGCACATTGCAAAACTTCAAAAACATTGAAGAACTATTCAATTCTTCACCACTTAATTTTTTTTCAAAATTTGGGACATATCATAGAATCCATGAAATTAATCACATATATTGAAATGGGAAGGAAAGTGCATGTTCAATTATGCTATAGAGCATGATATTGTTGGATACAATAATTCAATTGTATATTGTCTTTGATGTTATACAAATGTCAAGTATATACTGAGAAATAATTGTATGTTGAGCTTAGTTGAAGTTGAGAGTTAAATAAAGTTCCAGTGTATGATGATCATTTTAGTATTAACCAAGTTCAGAGCTAGTGCTAACCGAGATCACTCGATTACCAAAGGGACTTTGTAGGAAGATAGTGTCTTTTGAGCTCACTCAGTTACACAAGAAAGTTTAGCATGGAATGAGTGTTAATTGAGCTTACTTGGTTACCAAAGGAAGTCTAAAGGAAATTTATTTTTGAGTTAGTGTTGACTGAGTTGGGTCAACTAATGAAGGATTTTCCTATATCAGTTTATTTGATCTAGCAATTTTGTTGATTAGTTGTAGTTGACTCATGGGATGAATTTCATTTGTTTGAAATTGTATTCAAGCTGACTTGACAAGGTAAAACATATAAGTATAAGGTCAAGTTGAGGATTGAATTGGAGAAAAAGTATGGTATTGAAACTTGATAAATTAAGGAATCTAATTAGAAGAATATTAGAGTATCTGAGTTGACTAAGCTAAAAAGAACATTTTGATCTAGAAGGATCAATTATTCAAGCCAAAATAGGGATCTAAAATCAACAAATATAGTTTCATCAACAATAAATTCATATCATTACCCTCTAATAATTGTAGTAGTGAATCAAATCTCCTAACAAAGTTAGCTTAACAACTATTTTCCAAATCCTCCAAGAAGGTGAAATATTTAGATTGAAGTGTCTAAAGACCTCCAACAAGGCCACTCCTAATAGGGTGAACTAAATCCTTTAAGATGGTTACACCTAAAAGTGTTTTTTGTAACCTTTTATAGGGTTGGCTCCTATAGGGATCACTTCAGAAGAGGGAAAAATAGAAACTAGTTACAATTGATAGTTTTTCCCAAGTTGGGTTTCCATGTTAGATCTTGATGTCTCTTGTGTTCATGTTATTTTCTTTATGATTCTGCAACTAAGTTAATTAAGGTTAATCATAGTTAATATCATAAGATTTTCATGTTTACTGTTAAAAAAGTAACAATGCAAATTTTTAGTATTAACCAAGTGTTTACCAAGTGACAATAATTCTTAGTGTAAACTAAGTTACTATGTTAACTGAGTATTTTAGTGCTATCTAAGTTACAACAATATTTTAGTTTTAGTAGAATTTGGTTTTGTACTAACATCTTAAGGGACTAGGATTTGTTTTTGTGGCAACTATTTCACCCCTCCCCTCTCAGTTACTTCTCTTACATTTCCAACAATATGCATTTTGCATATTGTGATTATAGGGGTTTTTAGAGATTGTTGGGAGGAGAAGTAACAAGGATCCCTAGTCAAATTAAGATAATTATGAGGCCCAAGTAGTTCTTTCCATATTAGAAATATGAACATAATTTTGGTAATTAGGTTTGCAAGGAAAATTACACATTGATCAGGTTATATGGTTGTAGATAGCCACCCCAAAGAGTTTCAATTTTTTTATTAGAAAGAGTCTAGTTTACTAGAGTTCATCTTCGAATTATTATGGGTTGAAAATGAAGTCATAAAGTCTAGAATTAAGGGAACAATGATGCCACATTATATTTAGATTGATGGTTTTATGTTTGGATATTCCATGCTAAAAGAAGTTGAGGAATACATGATAAACAATTTCACATTCTAGAGTGATATGGCTAGGATGTATGATCCTGAAGGACATATTAAATCTTGTGTTGCAATATATGCACACTAGTTCAACATATATGAGGACATCATGAAGAATATTGAGAAAGTTTTAGTAATTGTCTAGAAAATAAAGAAATGGGAGTTTAAATGAAAATAAAGAATGAAATATTATGCAGAGGATTGCCCCATTTTCACAATGAAGAAGAGTTCAAGGTGATTAGGAGTAACAAGTACATTGTAAACTTTGATAAATTGTACAAAGATCATGTGAAATAAGATAAAATAAAAGAGATTGAACAACCTCAACCACCACCAATCAAGAAGTCGAGAAATTGACATCGAATGAATCTAATTCTTATTCTTCTTCTCCAACACCCTAGGAAGAAACTCATGGAGGAATTGATGTCTCATTGGACTCCTATGGGGATTTTGATGATGAGGGTAGCTCTAAGTAAGTGGCTCACATATTGAGTAGTCTAAAACAAAGTGTAGAAGACATAGAAGTGTCCTTGCCACTAGTGTATTAGGAGAATATACATGGTTATTATGCTCAAACCATGGAAGGAGATAAACTAGTTGATATTGATGATGAAATAGAGGTTGCCCCCTTGAGTTTTAGTGAACAAGACGATTTCATAAATTCTCCATAATTCAAGGATTTCTAGATCACATACAAAATAAAAGAATTTGATGAAAGGAAGCAGAAGAGGTTGGAGCGTGTTAATGAGTCAAAACATAATGCCATTTTACAAAAAATAATTATTGATTTGTATCTAGATGATATATCTTGCACTAACAAATATGCCATGGACATTGTAAAAATCAGTCATATATTGATTATTTCAAGCTTGATTCTAAAAGAGTTGTTCCTCCTAGACCAATTTAGAAAGAAAGAAGATGCTACTTTTTTATTAGAATTTGAAAATCTAGAGAAGGTAGAAGGGTCAGGGTTCAATCACAAAACTTAAACTCTTGCTACATAGGTGACTTTCAAGGTTGATAATCTTAAACTGATTGATGTTTCTAGGGGAAAAGAGGGAATATCACTAGTACAAATAATAGATTAAAAAAAAATCCTTTTGTTTTTGCCACTAAATTAATACACAGGGTCACATGTATAATACATCTTAGATGATGTTGGCAATTTGGCTAGGAGAATGTGTAAGGATGATATAGGTGTTAGAATGTTTAGAATAACGAAGGGGGAGGGGTTGAATCAATTATCCAAGGTCCAAATGTACCAATTCAACAAAGAAATTCTTAAATAACTTCATATCTTAATAGTTAATAGCTCAACCTCTATAGTCAACTTTCAGTAACATTAACTAGTTGTCAACTATCCTAAATATAAAAAACTTGTAGAATCTAAAAATTTAACAACAAATCATCACATATAACATCCACACAAGTTTGGCACTAGGATTTTACATGGAAACCCAATTTGGGAAAAACTACTAGTAACATGTCACCAATTTTTCACTCTTTTGAAGTGAGCTCTTTTAGGAGCCAAACTTGTTCAACTTACAAAACACACTATTAAATGCAACCTTATAAAATGATTTAATCACTCTATTAGGAGTGGCCTTGTTAGAGTAATTTAAAACATTATAGAAAAATGCCACCTTGATTAAAGGATATCAAATACAGATAAAATGGTTAGAAAGTAACAATAGGTTTTGTTCTATCAAGTACAACTCACTTTGAAAATATGTTGGATACAATTGTCTAATTGTGTGTTGTCTTTGATGTTACAAAAATGTCATATCAGTTGTCTGTCAATTCTTACTGAGCTAACTTGGTCAGCAAGATATTTTTCCTTGTCTACCAAGTGTTCTTGAAGATTACTCTACAAAGATAGTGTCTACCAAGCTCACTTTGCCATCGAAGAAATTTAGGCAGCAAACAATATTAACCAAGTTCACGTGGTTAGCAAAGAGAAGTTGAATAGAGTCAATGTTCATCGAGTTCACTTGGTTGCCAAAAGATATTTTTGTAAGTTCGTAGTGTTAACCAAGCTTCTATTAGTTAACATAGGAAATCATCTCAAAACCAGTGTTTACTGAGTAGTGTCAGCCAATGAAGGATTTTGTTGTTTTGGCATAAGAAGCTTAATTATATTAAGTATTATTTCTAGCTAACTATGGTGATGATTACTGGTTATTATTTGAGCCGACTTGACAATCTGGATGGTATAAATGAAAGGTCAAGTTGAGATTTTTAGTGTGTGCAAGTGTATTTATTGAATTGAAAAGGAAAGAGTGAGAGTGAACTTGAAGGATAAGTAGGTATCCTTGTGGAGTAGAAAAGTGTTATTCGATCAAGAAGGATCAAGTATGAAGCAAAATAGAGATCTGTAATAAAAAATTCAATTGCATCACAATTAGGTCATTTCATTGTTACCTTTTAACCATTGTAGCAATGATCTAAAATCTTTTAATAGAGTTGGTTTAACAGTCAGTTGTAAATCCTCTAACAAGGTGATAGTTCCATTGAATTGTTTTAAGACCTCTTGCAAGGCCACTCCTTACAAGGTGATTAAATCCTCTAACAAGGTCACACTGAATAGTGTGTTTTGTAACCTTTAACCGGGTTGGCTCCTAACAAGGCTCACTTCAAAAGAGTGAAAAATAGTAACTAGTTACATTGGTGGTTTTTCCCATATTGGGTTTCCACATTAGATCTTGGTGTCTCATGTGTTCATGTTTCTTATGCTTGCAAATTAATCACTGTGAATATTTAAGATTAGTTAAAAGTAAATCACTCTGCATTTAGAGAGTTACAACATTTTCTGTGTGTTTATCGAATAACAACAACAATTTGTATTAGAGCTTTTGGTGCTTGTAGGGAAGGTTTCAAGGACCTAAGCTAAAGATCGGGATGTCTAACAAGAGAGAGATTCCAAAGCTAAACAAAGACAACTTTTCAGCATGGTAGGGACTCATGAGACTTCATCTAGCCTCCATTAGTGATTTAGGCTTGAAATAGCTTGATGAAAAATACACAACCCCTACTTGTACATTATCTGTTAGAGATATTGCTAAGAAAAAGAACCATAACACCATGATGACTGATATTGCATCTTCTCTTAGCTATGATGAATTTGATGAGATCAAGGACTACAAAACTATTTTTGATATGTGGAACAAGCTAAAGGACATCTATGGTGGTGACGACAATGTGAGGAGAGCCAAAGTAGAAAGCCTTAGAGGATAATTTGATCAAATGAGAATGGGAGAAGATGAAAATGTTTCCAAATATGTGGAAAGAATGAAAGCTAGTATCAAAGCAATCAGAGCTTCTGGAGGAGAAATCAAGAAAGAAACGATTGCAAGTAAAGTTCTTAGAACATTGCTTCCTATCTATGCAATTAGAGTATCTTCTATTCAAGAAAAGAGGTGTGAGCCAAATCACAAGATAAGTTTGGATACCTTAGTAGGAATACTGATAGCTTTTGAGCTAGACAACTATGACAATTATGTTCCAACTTCCAAGAATATTGAATTTGCATTTGAGGCCAAACTTTCACTGAAAGAGAAGGACAAGAAAATAAAGGACATTTAGTCAAAAAGTGAAGAAGAATTAGAGGAAGGTTCTAATAGCAATCTCGAAGTTGTTGAAGCTTTACTTGCAAAAAAATATTCTAGAAACAGAGAAAAATACAAAGGTAAAATTCCCCTAATCTATTTTTCATGTGAAGAAATTGGTCATATTGTTGCCAAGTACCCAAGAAAAGAAAGCAAGGATGACAAGAAAAGTCACAAGTACAATGGCAAGAAGGATTTTAAAAATCACAAATCATTCAAGGAAAAAGGTAAGAAGACTTGTTTTATGGCTAAAGATTCTGATAATAGTGAAGATGAAATACTATATATTGCTATGAAAGATGAATTTGATGAAGAAGATGATAAGATAGCACTTATCTCTCACATCAGTAAAAATGACACATGGATCATAGATAGTGGATGTTCACATCATATGACTGGAGACAAAAAAAAGTTTGAACACTTTGAAGACTATGATGAAGGTAGTGTAAGGTTTGGAAATAATGAACCTTGTTGCATAAAAGGGAAAGGCCAAATCTCATTAACCAAAGAACTTGTATGTGACAATGCCTATTGGGTTGAAGGACTAAAACATAATCTACTGTGTGGCACAACTAATCAATATTGGATTCAAGATAAAATTCATACATGACAAGGCAAGACTACTGGATGACAAAGGTAATCTGATTGGATCAGGCAAACAAATAAGAGGTAGCCTATTTTATCTTGATCTTGGTGATTGTTCATGTTTTATTGCTCAAATGGAAGAAAGTTGGTTATGGCATAGAAGATTATGTCATGTCAACTTTGATAATATGGTCAAGATAAACAAATTCAGAAAAGTAAGAGGTATTCCTAGTTTGAAGAAACCAAATGTTGGTTTATGCAAGAATTGTCAGATTGGAAAAATAGGAAAAACTAGTTTCAAGAGCAAAAACTATTAGTCTGAAGATGTCTTGGAAATTGTGCATACTAACCTATGTGCACACATTGGAATAGAAAGCTATAATGGAGAAAAATTCTTTATTCTTTTTGTTGATGACTATTCTAGAATGATGATTGTCATGTATCTTAGAGAAAAGTCAGAAGCATTTGAGAAATTCAAATGTTATCTAGCAAAAATAGACAAAGAAATAGGGAAAAGATTGAAATGCTTAATATTAGACAGAGGTGGTGAATTCATCTCCAATGAATTCAATAACTTTTGCATTGAAAGAGGAATTAAAAGATAGGTATCATCCCCTAGTACTCTCGAGTAGAACAGAATAGCTGAAAGAAGAAACAAATCCATCATGAATTGTGCAAGGACTCTAATGATTGAAAAGAATGTTGTTATCAAATACTGGAAGGAAGCCATGAGCACTGCAGTTCATACTTTGAACCCAAGTATAGTTGAAGAAGGACTCATATAAAATTCCCTATGAATTATGGTATGGCTACAAACCCAATGTAAGTTACCTGGAAGTATTTGGAAGTAAATGTTATACCTTGAAAGAGTCTAGAAAAGGAAAGTTTGATGTGAAAGGTGATGAAGGTATATTCTTAGGATATTCTTGCATAAGGCATATAGATGTTTGAATTTGTCTACTCATAAAATCATAGAAAGTGCACATGTGAGAATTGATGAGTTTGTAGAAAGAACTAAAGAAGAAAGAAAAAAGGAACCAAAAGATTACAAAATATTTTTTACTTTGAACCTGATACATTACTAAACACATCTATCAATAAAGAGACTTCACCTGCCGAGTCTTCCTTAGTTACTAAGTTACTTGAAGTTCAAACTGAGTCACAAGGACCCG
This sequence comes from Cupressus sempervirens, assembly GCA_028749045.1. Taxonomy (NCBI): domain Eukaryota; kingdom Viridiplantae; phylum Streptophyta; class Pinopsida; order Cupressales; family Cupressaceae; genus Cupressus; species Cupressus sempervirens. Next base: position 656,173,517 of record CM053788.1, read on the forward strand.
AGTCACATTCTAAAGCTACTGAGCCAATGCCTACCAAATCTAAGCAACCTGAGCTAAAAGTTGAAATTCAAAATGAAGGTAGTGCAATTCATTCAAAAGGCAAAGAACCTATATTGGCCAAGTATGTTAGAAGGCATCATACACCTAATCAGATTATTGGAGATAAATCAGAAGGTACTATGACATGAATTAAGCTAAAAGGTACATGTTTACTTGTTGGTTTTGAAACTAGAAGTGTTAAAGATGCATTTGAAAATGAAAGCTAGATTGAGGCTATGAATGAAGAAATAGAACAAATAGAGAAGAACAAAACTTGGACCCTTGTTCCTAGGCCTAAAGATAAAAATATGATTGGAACGAAATGGGTATTTAGAAATAAGTTGAATGAAAATGGACAAGTATCAAAAAACAAAGCAAGATTGGTGTGTAAAGGCTACTCTCAAGAAGAAGAAATTGTCATGCCCAAAATACGGGGCAAAAACACACATTTTTTTTTTTAACGAAAAACATTACTAATACAAAATTAATAATCTTACATGATAAAAATAATATATGTTTTAATTAAATTGAATTAATCTAAAATTTTATATTATTTTTATGTACTTTTAAAAATTCTATACGTAAAACAACAATTACACTAAACCTACTAGTAAATATGAATTATAAGTAGAGTTAATTTTAAAATATAATTAGCTTAATCATTATAATATTAGTTAAGAAAAATACTAATTATCAACATAATTAAATTACATTAGTAATTATTTAATTCCAATTCTTACTAATCAAAATATTAAATTTAAAAAAAATAACTAACTATGCTAGTAAAATAAACCTTACTAGTCTACTAACATCTTTTAATTAAAATAACTACTAACTAATTTAATACAACACAAAAAAATAAAAATTAAAACTTACCCATCTTAACGTTGAATATATTTACAACTAACTTGAAACTTACCACTTTCACTTTTAACCATAAATCCTAACTATAAATTTTTAACATGATCTAAAAGAAATTAAATAAAGTAATTTAAACTTTTAATTTAAAACTTTTAAAAAAAGTATTTAAAACAACATAATAGAACTACTAACAATTACCACTACCAAACTCAACTAATTAAAAAAAAACTTACGCATTGTAACCACTAACATTTAACATTATTTAGTTTAAAAAGATTTACTAAAATTATATTATATAAAAATGAATACTAACTACATTAACTAAAACTGAAATAAATTCTAATATTAAAATATACCAAGATTTAAAAAAAAACATGCTAATTACTTTTACTTTAATTAACTTTAACTTAACAAATACCTAAAATCTATTTTAAAAAAATATTAACTATCTAACCTTGACTTAAATACAACTAACCTTTCTAACATTTAATATTATTTAATTTAAAAATACTAAAATCTAATTTAACAATACTAATAATTAAAAACATAATAATTAAATTACTTTAAAAAATTAAGCTAACAAAATTTTAAAACTTTATTCAAAATACTTACTAACCCAACATTAATATTTTAAAATAATACTAATAGACTTTGTTTAATACTAAAATCTAAAATTATCAAATACTAACTACAACTTTATTAACCGCCTAACATTACTAACCTAACCCTTTACTACCTAACTGCCCATCCTAACCATACTCTATCCTTACCCCAAGCACATCCAAGGGGTGGTGGCACACTGCCCAAGTAGGCCCATGCGTTGACTCTTCTCCTACCTTGGATGCCTACCAAGGAAACATTAAGAGGAGATAGTATTGTCTTGTCAAAGTCTAAACATTTAATCATTTTCTTTTTTGAAAACTTTTACTCTGAACTCCCTCCTTATTCCATCTTGGCCTCAGGTACTTTATTGGGATAGAGATGTGTAGGATTTCCGTTGCATAAGAAAACATGGTAGTTAAGTGGGAAGGTGGGTAGGTGTAGACTTAGGAGAAAGTGGGGGTAGTAAATGTATAAAGTTTGTTAGGTAGAGACTTAGGATAGGCTTAGAATAGCTAGGATTTTTATACATGCATTAATAAATTTTTTTTAAAATTTTTTTCTTTTCTTTATATTTAAATATATAATATTAGCATAAGTCCCAAAAAAAGAATATTTAGAGAATCTTTTATATTATGCTCTGTTCCAAAAAGGGGGATTTATTTTCTCTCATACAAAATCCAGAGAGCATATTTGCTCTAGGGGATTTTTTTTTCTCAAGTCTATAATTTTTCTAAGTATAGATTTTTAAAAGAACAAGGGAGATTATATATATATATATATATATATTCAAGTCCATTTTATTCGTAAGTATGAATTTTTGAGTGAAATTTATCTTTTCAAGACAAAGGGGGATTATATTATTTTTTCTTTCTAATGTTTGATAAAAATCATCAAGTTAAATTTTTTTTTAAACAATAATGTAGGATTACTTTACTTCCTAATAATTACAAAAATACAATGAAGTCCAAATAATAACATCAAATTTTCTTTAACATATTTCAAACTTAAAATTACATAATTATATTTCATCATTTTATCCAATTAACTTTAATCAAGTGCATGCAATTTTGAAGTATACAAATGCCATAGTAAGATAAAATATGATTACGACAAAGTTCAAGCAAACATATGCAAAACTAAAATACAAGAGATCTCATATGCAAGAATACTACTCGATTATTTATTTATTTATTTATTTATTGAACCACTTGATTCAAAGGCTCCACTAGGAAAGAACCAGGAAGAAAACCCAACATCATAGCTATTTCCACAATAACTTTAAAATAACATTTTTACATAGGATTACTATCCCAAGGAGAAATCTCCCAACATATTTGAATTTCAATAACAATTCTAAATTCCCTTCTTGGCTCCACAACAAGGAAAACATTATGAAGTCTGCAACACATCAAGGTGATTATGGAGAGAACAAAAACGGACCAGGAGACAACCAATATTAACATGAAGACAATTTCAAACATTCACTCCCATCCAGGTTTGCACAACAAGTGTATCATTGAACTAGACTAGGGAGAAGGTAGATTTTTCCAGCCGGAGACGTTAGTCACAACACCATAATAGGAGCCCTTTTAGGGCTATAAACTCAAGAACTTCCATTCTTCTATTTCTTAAATTTTAAAACTCAAAACATAGTTTGTGTTGATGAGTAGGGGCCCATAACACCCTACTCTCTCTCCCTCTCCTCATCCTCAGAAGAGACTCTACGATATCAGAGTCCAATTAAAGACCTCCTCCCATACATGGCCACTTCTACCCTATCCGAGGGTGAGTAATGCTAATACAACCCATACAATCCCTTCAAAAATCAAAGCAAAATACTAAGGAAAAACATTTAAGAAAAATTAATTTTAATCCCTCCCAAACATATTCTTCTAACACATGAATATACATATGCAAGAAATCTACTTAAGCATGAAACACAACATGAACAAAAAGAGCTTGAGGGTCTCCTACCTTCACAATAAGGTTATGGAAACTGAACAATTTGGGATGAGCTTCCCTTCTTTTTTCCTTCTCCTTCAATCTTGAATTGCTCTCTAAAACTAGAGGTTGGGTGAGCATTCTTCCTCTCTCAAATTTGCCTCTAAATAGGATATTAGCTCAATCAACTCCAAAATGCAATAACTCCTCCACTTGCCTAAAAGTTCTAGAGTCTTCTAACTCAACTTTTCATAAGGTAACCTCATGGTGGAGTTCAACTTATCCAATTCATGGGTGAAATATTCAATTTTCGCAATAAAAAAAAAATGGGATATTTGGGTGACCATAAAAGTCAACAAAAGGAGCTAGAGGGATGAAAACTGCCCCCAACCCATGCCCATACCCCTTAGGTACTTAGTTTTAATGATTCTTGGCCTCTAGGACTATTTAGGGACCTATCAAAAGGCTTAAAAATTTGGACTTCCTAACAACCCTCAAAAATGCAAATTAATCACTAATCTTGATTAGGGTAATTAATCTTGATTACTAATTGATTAGCAAAAAAGTAACTAACCTAGTCCAACTTAGATCTTTAGGTTACTTGGTTAACCCTAACTATCAAGCTAGAATGCATTTACGAGTCACGAGTGTCAAGCGACACTATAAAATTATTGTTACAAAATATTAACATTTATTGATTACAAAATGATACATTCATTCAATCCATGATACAAATAAAATATGAACAATGGGGTCTACATCTTTTATTAGATTCAATCTTGGTTTCCACAAATGGTACATAGAGTTCAATTTTGATTCTTCGTCAAATTTCTTGGCTAAAATATCCTGTACACTCATTGCACACATCATTAGCTCAAGAAAATCACACACACACACACACAACTAACTTATCAAGAAAATCACATAAATTAAAACATCCATCTTTCAAATAACTAGTTGTTTATCTCATTTCTACTCCTATTCTTAACCATTAAAATTGTATAATCAAAGTGTTAATTCTGCATTCACTTTCTACACTACTTCATTAGTATACATGTTCATAAAACATTAAAAAAAATGATTAATCATTTGAAAGTAAAACATCACACAACATAAATAACATAATAATGTTTAGTGTATCCAATATTTTTTTGACATATTGAGTCATGAGTATCAAAATAATAATGTATCAACTATGCTAAGATGGGTTAGGGTGACGCCATACAAGAATTGATTATGGTGAGACTTTTGCTCTTGTTGCAAGATTAGAAGGTGTTAGGACTCTACTTGCATATGATGCTCATAGAGGATTCAAAGTATATTAGATGGATGTTAAATCTATATTTCTCAATGGTATTCTTGATGAAGAAGTCTAAATTTAACAACTAGAAGGTTTTGTTGATCCAAACAAAAGGGACATGGTCTGCAAATTACACAAAGCATTGTATGGTCTGAAACAAGGTCCTAGAGCATGGTATGAAAGGTTGCACAACTACCTTATACAAATTGGTTTTCAAAGAACTAATGATAAAAATAGTTTTTATATCAAGAAAGGACCAAATAACAAGATTGTAGTGGAAAAAATATTTGTGGATGACACTCTATTTATAAGGAATGGTGATCCATGCAAAGAATTTTCAGAAAAAATGAACAAAGAGTTTGAAATGTCCATATTTGGTGAGATAAATTTTTTTGTTGGACTATAGATACAACAAAGCACAAATGATATCTACATTACTCAATCTAAATATATCAAAGAAATAGTCAAGAAATTTGGAATGGAAAATTCTAAACCAATTGGAACTCCCATGTGTACTGGACTAAATTTTACCAAAGATGATGATTCAAAAGAGGTAGATTAGACCTTATGCAGATCAATGATTGGAAAATTACATCATGTAGTTCATACAAGGCTTGATATTGCTTTAGCAGTTGGAATAATGGCAAGATTCTTAGCTAAACCTAGAGAAAATCATATGATGGCAATCAAAAGAATTTTGAGATATCTAAAAGGTACTGAAGACTATGGTTTATGGTACAAACTTGGAGGAAACTTAGACCTAAAGGTATTCACTAATGTTGATTGGGAAAGAAACTTTGATGACAGAAAGAGTACAAGTGGTGGAGCATTCTTTCTTGGTAAAAGATTGGTATCTTAGACAAGCAAGAAGCAAAATTGCACATCCCAATCTACAATAGAAGAAAAATATGTTGCAGTAGTAGTAAATTTTTCTAACATTGTTTGATTTAAACAATTTTTGGAAGGCATGAAGGTTGAGATCAAAGAATTAATTGTCATGTATTGTGACAATACCAATGCAATTAACATATCAAAGAACCTAGTGATACATTCCAAAACTAAGCACATTGCTAGAAAATATCATTTTGTTAGAGAATTGGTGTAGGATAAAGAAATCAGATTGGAATATGTACACACAAAAGAATAGATTGTAGACATATTCACCAATCCATTACCTAAGGATACATTCCTATATCTAAGAGGTAAGTTAGGGGTCATTCCCCTAACCAAAGCTCACTAAATAAAGTTTTAGTGATGCATCAATAGGAACCAAGTTGAAGATCAATCAGTTAATGTAGCATAGTCAAAAAAAATATTGCATATGAATCAATACTCAAGGGAAATTGATACTAATTTGGTATGTGTTGTCTTTGGCATGTGTTGTCAAAGAGGGAGAATATTGGTATCATATCTTTCTAAAATTTGTTTATATCTTTCTGAGGGAGAGGTATACTATCATATAAGTTATTTAATTCCTTCATAGAGGGAGATTACTTCATGAAAGAGAATAAGTTTTTTGGTGAAAATTTAAGAGGAAAAAAATTTCTATCAGAGAAAGTCTTGTTCTCAAATTTCATTGTGCTATGACATGTTGTGTTGCCATCAATGCCAAAGAGGGAGATTGTTGGATACAATTGTCTAATTGTGTGTTTTCTTTAATGTTACAAAAATATCATATCAGTTTTCAGTCAATGCTTACTGAGCTCACTTGGTCAGCAAAACAATTTTCCTTATCTACCAAGCATTCCTAAAGATTACACTACAAAGACAGTGTCTATTGAGCTCGCTTGGGCTTCAAAGGAATTTAGGTAGGAAATAGTGTTAACCAAGTTCATATAGTTAGCAAAAAGAAGTTGGATATATTCAGTGTTCACTGATTTCACTTAGTTTCTAAATGATATTTTTGTAAGTTCGCAATGTTAACCAAGCTTCTATTGGTTAACACAAGAAATCATCTTAGAACCAGTGTTTACTGAGAAAGGTCAACCAATGAGGGATTTTGTTGTTTTGGCATAAGAAGCTTAATTATTTTAAGTATTGTTTCTAGCCAACTATGGTGATGATTATTGGTTATTATTTGAGCCAACTTGACAATCTAGATGGTATAAATTAAAGGTCAAGTTGAGATTTTTAGTGTGTGCAAGTGTGTTTATTGAATTGAGAAGGAAAGAGTGAGAGAAAACTTGAAGGATAAGCAGGTATCCTTGTGGAGCAAAAAAGTATTATTCGATCAAGAAGGATTAGGTATGAAGTAGAATAGAGATCTGTAATCAAAAATTCTATTGCATCACAATCAAGTCATTTGATTGTTACTCTTTAACCATTGTAGTAGTGATCTAAAATCTCTTAATAGAGTTGGTTTAACAGTCAATTGTAAATTCTTTAACAAGATGATAGTTCCATTGAATTTTTTTAAGACCTCTTGCAAGGCCACTCCTTACAGGGTGATTAAATCATCTAACAAGGTCACACCTAACAGTGTGTTTTGTAACCTTTAACCAGGTTGGCTCCTAATAGGGTTCACTTTGAAAGAGTGAAAAATAGTAACTAGTTACATTGGTGGTTTTTTCCATATTGGGTTTCCACATTAAATCCTAGTGTCTCATGTGTTCATGTTATTTCTCTTATGCTTGTAAATTAATCACTATAAATATTTAAGATTAGCTAAAAGTAAATCACTCTACATTTATCGAGTTACAACATTTTTTGTGTGTTTATCAAATAAAAACAACAATCAGATTTTTTAGTTTAAATTTTATTGTTGACATCTAAGGGATCTAGGATATATTTTAGTGGTAACTGATTCACTCCCCCTCTTAGTTACTCCTATATTTCCAAAAAATATAGATCTAGTTTCGGTTCTTAATATGCTTCATTGCCTAGCCTTCATTTTCATCTAGATCTCTAATCTACTTGGAAACCCTTTAAGAGATCATAGTTCTCCTCTTCTCAACTATTCTCAACCCTCTTCTTAAAATCGCTAGTCAATAGTACCAACAACTACTCCAACCTTCACACATATCAAAAGTTAGCCCTTGTACCTCCTTAAATAAGTAATTCTAATATTTTTTCACTTAAACACAACCATAGATATTAGGGTTAGTTTTGATTCATCAAGTCCTTCCATCATTTTGTCTCTTCTTTCTATTTTCAAAACTTCTCAAAACTTCTCCTTGAATCTTGGCATATAAATGCACAAACATGGTTTTCCCTTGATTTAGATGTTATAGGTCATCCATCCTTATCTTTGATATGCTTTCCATATTCAAATAAATCAACTTGGTCAGATGGAAATTGTGATTTCTCATAAACTATTAAAATATTGTTCCTTAACCAATACTATGTTCTGACATTTAGTCATCATTGTGTTGCTTGGTCACTACAAAATTTCTTTCTCGACACATATACTATCACTCAGTTAATATTGATGCTCAGTTCATTCCAATTCCACTCGACACATATTGTGGCTCAGTCGACACTTGCATTACTTGACATATATTTCAAATTCTTAATCTTCTTTATTTCTCAGTCAAGCCTATGTATTTGGTCTATCTTTCATCTCTCTTTCAAGGCTTTAGTTTAACTATCTTCTCCACTTGTAACATGATTTAAACAATCACTATATATTGTCAAAGTCCAACTAATCAAGTATCCATTTGAAGTTTCCTATTCATTAATCAATCTTTCATCTAGATACTTTTGTTATGAACAACTTATCAAATCCTCTTCATCAATCAAATAGATATGACACTTAGATTAGATATAAAATTATCTCACCAATAAGGTTTGACATCAATGCCAACATAACAATTATTCCAATTATAGTTTCTATTGAGCATTTTTGCCCCTCCCCCCTGTTGTTTTCCAAATATTGCCAATCTCATGAACACTAGGGTGGTAGCCTTGATCACATCCTTTGACTATTCAAACATTTTTCCATGTAGGCCAATAGGGATATGAAAAAATATTGACTTTTCATTCTATCCATAAGCCTTAGAAAGATATTTCTAAGGAGGCTTTTCAAGTTATGGTCATGTGACTGCCTTTTTTCACTTGGCCACAAACAATTAGCATGTAACCGTCAAGGAGGCCATGATAGTGTGATGAGTAAAATTCACAACCAGTTGTGTCATTATAGTGAACTTCATGTTTAGGTGGCCTCAAGTTGTGATCATGCAAAGTTCAACTCCAGCGACTAGGATTCATGTATTATTGCATAGTCATAGAAGGTTAAGGGTTATCTAGATTTTGATCTAAAATGCAACAATTTCTTTGATCACTCATTCATAGGGTTAACTTCTAGGTTAACATTTCAAGTGGTAATGTTGCGATCTTCAATTTTTTGCATAGTCGGGGGTGGTTGGGTACAAACCATGGTTAGAGCTAAAAAATGGTGAAAGCTTCTTATGTACATGTTTGTGAAGTTAAGTGCCAAACTGTAGTTACAGGTTATGAGTAGGCAAAAGGTGTACACATGTCATGGTGGGCTAGGTACATTTCAAGTCCTTTAGTCACAATGTTACAAGGGTCAAATTCAAAGGAGTCATTCATTGAATGAAAGAAGTTCAGTTGAATTGATGCACTCTATTGAAGAGCTTTAGAGATTTAGGTCATGACCATTTAAAATTAAAATAGGCCATGGTAAAAGCTCCTTAATTAGATCATCATAGGTGGTCAATAGAAAACCATGTAAGAGTTGCAAAGCTACAAAATTATTTCATCACTTGGTCATAGGAGTTTAGTCCTAACCCAGGGTTAAGATGGAGAAACAATGATACACATAGAAATCACCATCTCAAGGCTAAACTTTAAGTTGTGATTTTTTGATGGAACATTAGTAGTCAAGTTTGATGGCTTCATGGGGTTCTAGTGGTTAGACAAAAAGAGAAAATGACAGTGGCAACTGGGTGATCACAATCAAAGCCGTATCTTTACAAGGTCACAAGTATCTTTGATGTACTCAGGCTTTAGGTCATGAAAATGTGAATGTAAGTGCTGACAGTTAGGGTTCTCAATGCTCATAAGGTCACAAACATTTCATGCTAGCCAAGATTTAAGCCATGACAAGGTGACAAAGGTAAGATAGCTAATTTTGGATTATCACAAGGTTAGAAGACTGTTAGGTTTAAACCATGGTGATGGTGTGAAGGGCCAAGCAATTGATGTCATAGGGTCATGAGAGTTAAGGACCCAACATGATTTCAAGTTGTGATGCAATGATTAGGCATAGAATAAGGGTAGTCACAGCTTCACCTGGCCAAGTAGTCAAATAAAAAAATAATTATGAAGCTACGAACAAGGAAGCACATAGGTGATACATAAGATAGAATGTTGGGTGAGGTGGTAGAATACTTAGAGGACATTGGGCCACATGGAAAGGTTAGCTGGGTTGACTTTATTTGACGATTTGAGATGGTTGATTTGGCATTGAAAAAACTAGTAGATATAATTCTTTAATGGCAATTAGATTTGTTTGATCATTTGCAACCACTTCTAAGTATTCTCCACGCTTTTTAAGTGCAAATTTCTTCCACATGGTTATGCTTGTCCTTCTACCTAATTAGGATGGTAATGATCACCACTTCTATCTATTCAGAACCTACATGTAAAGATGAAATCTTCCAAAATAGGGATGTGCATTTGATCATGATTTCTTCTGATCAATAATTATTACTTCTTTTCAATCTCAACTCTAATGAGTTAGAGTTTGAACTCAATGTAACATCAAAGTTATGCCTGAACTCTATAAAAGGTAGTTGAGAATATTTTTTAGAGGTTCTTCTTTGCTTGTATGTTGCAGCAGTATTATGCTCTACAACTTTTCCTTTCATTAATGAAATCTTTGTTGCTTACCTTCTCTTTCCATTTTGTTGTCTAGTGCATGTATATACTTTATGGTAAATGTTTTCTTTCTATTTTCCTAAGTTTAATGTTGTGTTCAATCTATTGGCAGTCATTGCATAAGTGAATATTATCCTTCCTTTCAACATTTCATTAGTTTTAGACTTGCATGTCACTTTGGGGAATATACTAAAGTTAAGTCTAGTGTATTTTGGGTTTACATTGATGTTTTTTGTAGTTGTAGATAGAGTTGTGACCATTCAATATAGGAATATCACCCCCTTTAGATTAGATTAGGTAGTTTTCTTTGGTGCATCTCCTTCTCTATTTTGCATTAAAGAGTAGTTAGGGGCATCCTAATTGTAAGAAATTTGACCTTCTCTAGAGATTTAACCTTAGCGCACAAGTCCAAAACTTGGAGTTTATTTCCATGTTACATGAGGTCTCTTGAGGGCATACCTCAAGAAAGGGAGCAGAATTTTGTGTTAACAATTTTTGGCATGTCTGGTGGGACTATCAATTTCAGCTACTCAAGTCAGTTGGAAGCCAATCCAATCTTATGCATTGTGAAAATGGGTTTTATTCTCAATGAAATCAGCCTTTGGAGGCATTCAATTAAACACCATCACAACTCTAAGTGCAAATCTACTGCTTTCAAGATGAAACAAAGGTGGTATGTGTAAAGATCATCTTTGATCTTTTGTGATTTTCAAATATTTTCTATGAAATTGTAGTTTTTTAAAAAGCTCTAACCATGGACCCATTTCATAGAAATATATACGATTCCCCCATATCATGACAATATTATTCCTCAACCCTCATATTATTAGTTTCAATCATAGCCCCAGTTGGTTATAGCCAGTATGCTCAGAATTTTTACTCTCCTTCTACACTTACTCCAATAGTCCCAACATCCCCATATAAAAATCTTAAAGATATGCTGTTGGAGTTCCAAAGGCAGATTTATTTTTGTAGGAGAGTAGTAGAAAGATAGACTAGAAATTTCATGAATGGAATGAGTTGTTGCTAGCCTATGATAGACAACTTGATGAGATTAAAATGTAGCAAGAACTTGAGAGCCAATAGGAGGAGATGGCATACTAGGCCTCTCTCCAAAAACAAGAAGAGGACAGGGAGAGACAAAGAGATTTTAATGAGAACCTTTCAAAGAAATTCGCTAGAGCAAGAGAGTCGAAAATGAGGTTCTAGTTGGCTCATTTTCAAACCAAGGAAGTGGAGGCAGCCCCTTCTCCAAAATATGTCATCCCAAGGTTCAAGAAGCCCCCTTTGTTTCAAGAGCTTGTTGCTAAAAATTCTCCACTCCCAATGTGAAAAAGATGGCCCCATTATGAGACTTCTAAACCCATCACCATTTCACTCTTCAAGGATGGATTGGTCATATGGATTCTTGATGGTCTAGATAAGGAGTTTTGTGAGAGTGAAATTAAACCAACAAGGCTACCATGGGAAGAGTTGTAGGCTACCCAGGAGAAAAAGGAGGTACCTATTGAGCCAAAGGAAGAGGATCCAATCCTCTTATATGAAGAGCCCCCCTCCTTTGTTGAGGAAGAAAAATAAGAAAAGGTTTTTCCTTCTCTTGAGGAGAAAGTCATGGCTTTTGATCCTTTAGAAGAAAATGAGGATTTTCTACAAACTAAGGAAGTAGATCATTCATTGTAATAGACAATCCTCCATGATGTGAGGATGGAAATGAGAGCCTCAAGGATAGCTCTATCCTCGAGGAGGAACATGTTGATATGCATGAGGTTTTCCCTCAATCTATGCATATTATTGTACAAGAGCAAGAGGATTCTTAAGAGCAAGAGCGTGAGAATTTTTGTTCATCCTTGGGGATGAAATAGTCCACTCCTTCATCTAATGATCATGAGTTGTAGTAGTAGTGAGTGTAGGGCCACACCATACAAGTAGCTCCTGAGGAGATGGCTCATGAATACAATGAAGAAAAGGTGGGTATTTTTTCTTCACAAGAAAAGGAGCCACTGCCAAATTAGTTGGATGCTACCATTGTAGAGCACATCAACATGGCCAAGGCTGATTGCCTAGACCCAACACCATCAAGAGGATGCCCCATAAGGCATCTAGCTTTGAATCAATATAATTTTTCCCCAGTCATGCTCATTCCAAAGCATGTGGGAGGATTCCACAAGAAAGAGAGCATATTTTTCTCAAGTTTAAAATGTCCTAGGGCTAGAGAGCTTCATTATTTTTAGCATTAGGAGGGAGGCATTCCATGTAGCAGTATGTTTGTCATGCTTATTGCTATTTTTAGCTACCCTTATGGATGAGAGAAGAAATTAGCTAGTGAGGAAGGGTAGCTACTTCAACAAACTAGTCAATAGGTTTTTTAAATCTTCTATCTACAAATTTATGTACATAGTAGAGTTGGTGTTTTCTAGCTTTCCAAGAAGTGCACAAGCAAAGGCTTTTCTCTATGAGATAGCCAAGTTTTCTAGTTGATTGTGGCATAAGGGTTTCATTTTTTGTGACTCCATAGCCCAATAGATTTCTTAAGGCCACTGGTCCATGCTTAGTAGGAAATCATCCCCTTTAAGTCACCAGATTGTTGACCATTTTTGCCCTCCTATTTTCCAAATATTGTGAATCTCATGAAAACCAAGGTGGTAGGCTTGATCACATCCTTTGACTATTCAAATATTTTTCCATGTAGGCCAATAGGTATATGACAAAATCTTGACTTTCCCTTATATCCCTAAGCCTTAGAAAGTTATTTCTAAGGAGAATTTTCAAGTTGCAATCATGTGATTGCCTTTTATTTCTTGGTCTCGAGTAGTTAGCATTTAACTATCAAGGAGGTTGTGATAGTGTAACATAGTAAAATTCACAACTAGTTGCATCATTATAGTTAAATTCAATTTTAGGTGGCCTCAAGCTATGGTCGTGCAAAGTTTAACTCTAGCAGCTAGGATTCATGAATTATTAAGAGTTATAGAAGCTATGATGCAACAATTGCTTTGATCACTTATTCATGGGTTTGCTTCTAGGTTAAAATTTCAAGTGGCAACATTGCGATCTTATGCTTTTCTCATAATCATGGGTGGTTTAGTACAAACTATGGTTAGAGATGTGAAATGGTGAGAGCTCCTTGTGTGCATGTTCATGGAGGTAAGTGCCAAAACCTAGTTGCAGGTTATGAGTAGGTGATAGGTAGACACATGTCATGGTAGGCCAGGTGCATTTGAAGTCCTTCAATCACAACATCACAAGGGTCAAATTTGAAGGAGTTATTCATCAAATGAAAGCAGATTAGTTAAATCAATCTACTACATCAAAGAGCTTCAGAGATTTAGGTCACAACCATGCAAAAGTCAAATAGACCAAAATCAAAGATCCTTCATCACATCATTGTAGGTGGTCAAGAGAAAACCATGTTAGATCTGTAAAGCTACAAAATTCTTTCATCTCTTGGTCATAGGAGGTTAGTCCTAACCCAAGGTTAAGATGGTGAAACATCGATATACATGGAGCACACCATCACAAGGTTAAATAATAAGGTTAAAATTTAAGATATGATGTTGCAATGGAACATCTAGCAGTCAAGTTTGATGCTTTATGGGGACATAGTGGTTAGATGAAAAGAGAAAATGAAAGTTGTGACTAGGTGATCACAGTCAAAGCCTTGTCTTTGCAAGGTTGCCAGTATCTTTAATGTAGTCAGGCTTTAGGCAATGATGATGTGAATGGTAGTGCTGGAAGTTCGGGTTCTAAATGGTTGCAGGGTTGCAAACATTTTGATGCTAGCTAGGATTTAAGCTACAATAGGGAAACAAAGGTAAGATAACTACTTTCACATCATTGCATATTTAGAAGATTGTTTGGTCTAAACTGGGGTGATGGTGCAAAGGGACAAGGAACTAATATTGTAGGCTTACAATAGTTAAGGAGACAATATGATTTCAAGCTACGATGTAATGATTAGGCATAGAAAAAGGGTAGTCATGGTTTTGCATGGCTAGATAGTCAAATATAGAAAAAAGTTTTGAAGCCACAAACAAGGCATTCCACAGGTCAAACATAAGATAGAAGGATGGGCAAGGTAGTAGAATACTTAAAGGACATTGGGCTATGTAGCAGGGTTAGATGGATTGACTCCATTTGACCATCTAACATGGCTGATTTGGCATCGAAAGAACTAGTAGATATAGTTTTTTAATGGAAATTAGATACATTTGATCATCTACAACCACTTCTAAGTATTCTACATGCATGTTTAATACATATTTCTTCCAATCACCACTATGCTTTTCCTTCTTCCCAATCAAGTTGGTAATCACCACTACTTCTATCTATTTAGAACTAGATTTGCGTGTAAAGATCAAACCTTCTAGCATAGGAATGTGAATCTAATCATGATTTAATCTAATCAAAAGTTATCACTTCTCTACAATCTCAACTCTACCTAGTTAGGGTTTGAACACAATGTAACATGAGAGTTATGCCTAAACTTTATAAAAGGTAGTTGCAAATATGTTTTATAGGTTCTTCTCTACTGTGTGTTGTAGTAGAATTATGCTCTGCAACTTTACCTTTCATTAATAAAATCTTCGTTCCTTACTTTCTCTTGCCATTTTTTTGTCTAGTGCATGTATATGCCTTGTAGTAAATATTTTCTTTCTGTTTTCCTAATTTTACATGTTGTGTTCAGTTTGTTGGCAATCATTGCATAAGTGAATATTATCCTTCCTTTCAATGTTTCATTAGTTTCAGACCTTCATATCACTTTAGGGAATATACTCAAGTTAAGTCTAGTGTATTTCAAGTTTTCATTGATATTTTATGCAATTGTAGATAGAGTTGTGACCATTCAATCTAGGTGCATCACCCCCTTTAGATTAGATTAGGCAGTTTTCTTTCCTACATCTCCTTCTTCCTTGTCCTTCAAAGAGTAGTTAAGTGCATCCCGATTGTAAGGAAACCTACCTTCTCTAGAGATTCAACATCAGAGTGCAATTCCCACACATGGAATTCATTTCCATGTTACATGAGGTCACTTGAGGGTTATACCTCAAGCAAGGGTGTAGACTTTTGTATCAATAGTTTCCAACAATCTCCCTCTTTGGCATTGATCACAACACCTCTATTTACTATTCAATCCAAAAATAATATTGAATCAAGAAACCACCCTCTTTGTACAGCATTAGATCTTCATTAATATCCTTAGTTTCATTCTAATTCACATTCTTGTGTCCAAAAATCTCTTTCTTTAGTTTCATTATGATTCTCACCCATGCAACTCTAATATGCAAGACATAAGCTCCCTCTATCATATTAGATCATGAAATCAATTAGATTCATCTATATTTCTGGAAACACCTCTTATAAAATCTATGAACTCCCTCTTATTTCTTATTCAAACTCTCCCTCTTATTGATCATAGCATAGGTAACTGCTTCAGTATTCTCCCTCTTGATGGCAACTCAATTACATCTTTCTCCCTCTTTGACAACAATGCCAAAGATATATTAACTCATAAATATTTTCCATCTAGATATTAGTATTGAATTCTTCATCTGTCATCTATGTATGAATGATACAACATATTTTTTTCCTTCTTTCTCATTCCTAATCTAGGCAACTCCTAAAGTAGGATTGTCTACATTAGTATGTAAGATAGTCTGATCAACACATTTTAATCAAAGCACCATCTTTTCTTAAGTAGCTTTGTCTAAGGGAATCACCCCTAGTTTACCTCTTAGATATTCATGAGCATATTTAGGTAAAGATTTTGTGAATATATCAGCTATTTCTCTTTAGTGCTCACATACTCTAATTTCACTTTTTTGTCTTGAACTATCTCTCTCAAGTAATGATACTTGATAGCAATATGATTCATCTTTGTGTGCATCACAATATTCCTTGATATGTGAATAACACTAGTCTTACCAAAGTAGCTAACCAATGGATCAATAATCTCTTACTTCATACCTCTTAACACTTGATTGATCCATATGATATTTGAAAAATTTACTATTACTACCACATACTCAATTTCAATGATTGATTGAGAAATACAATTTTGTGTCTTTCTTCTCTATGAAACTAGTCTCTTTCCTAAAAAGAATGTACCTCTACTTGTTCTCTTTCTATCATCAAAATTCTATGCCCAATCAAAATTAGTAAACACCCTCCTCATCATGTGCGAGCTAGTGATCATACAATGCTCTTTTGTTATCAAGAGCATATGGAAAGCTTGGGAAGCTATCAAGCCTTGGCTTTTCTTATCTGGTTATGAGTTCTGCAATGGACTCTCTTTGAATCAACAGAACATTTGGTGGTCTCCCCTATTTTCCATCCAAGATAGTCCCCTTGCCAAGACTCAAGGTGCTAGTGCTTTGGATTTTTTTAAATGAGGCACCAAGACTACTAAAGATCTTTTCTCTAGGGTTTCCATGAGTTTTAGATCTTGGGAAGATATACAAGTTTAGTACCATCTTGTCGATTCAAATTGACATACTTTTGACTTATTGCTCTCTTCAATTCTAGTGCACTTAATTCATAATGTGGGTATTTGGTCTATTAGACCTTGGTGGCATGATTGGAAGTGGTATCTTGCCACCCCTTTCACTAATTACAAACCAAGTCTAGGTTATAGATGGCTTTCTCCCCATCTGTTGATGGTGGATATGCTCAATCAAAGATTGTATTTGAAATCTTCTCTTTCTCAATGGAGAAAGTATTTTGACACTATTTGGAGTGCTATTACAGAACCCAAGATTGCCCATTTTTCTTGGTGCCTAGCTTTTCAAGGTCTTCCCCTTGGGCCTTAGCTCAATCATATTAGGGTTCTAGATCCTAGATGCCCTTTCTGTGGTCAGCTAGAGTCTTTCTTGCATATTTTATAGTTTTGTAGACGTGCTCAAAATTACTAGCACTAGATTCATGACTTCTTTAAGTTGTTCAGGCCTAAACCCTTTTCTTGGCACATGGTTATTTTCGGTGATTCCCCTAGAATCCCTCAAAAATTTACCTAGATTTGGCATACCTTTAGGATGGAGATATTGTTCACACTATGGAAAGATAGAAATGTTGTTCTTTTCACTCACAATTTTCTTGATATTAATATTGCTATGTACACTAAGGCATGTATTTGTAATAATGTAACTATGTAGATTCAAGTTCAAGAAAACAAAGTGACCTTGGAGGTGGTGCACCTATAAGATCTACTTAACCATTGGGGCAATGCCCCTTGCACTATAGCCAGAGTTCCTCTAGATGCCTTAGCTAATACCTTGATACCTAGAGGCTGCCTTTAGTAGTGCCACTCCTCAAGCTACCACTCGCACACCCCACACTCCTAGGCTTCCCGCCACTACTCTCCTAACAATGGCGATGGTGGATGGAGGCACTTCTCAGCTTCATTGCCTTGTGGTGGTACTAGATGGTCCCCAAATCCTCCTCCTCCTAGTGCTCAATAGGTGCTCTCTAGGAAATGGCCTCACTTGGATCAAGAAATTCACCTCCACGGCCAGAGATAAAAGATGTTGACAAGGTCACTGATCCTACTTCTACTACTACTGATGATGGCTAGACTATTCCTATCCCACCTCCCAATCCCAAAGATTATTGGGGCTTTCATTATTGTGACGAGCCACCTCCCTTAGTAGACACTGCTTTAGCCACCCAAGGTTGATATTTTTTTCTTTTTGTTATGAATAGTTTATGATTCTAGCTTCAGCCATGTGAACTTTCACAGGGTTTTCTTGTATCCCCCGACCCTTTTTGTGAATTGTAATCTTAGTATATTAATTATTAATAGACAAGGACTATTCATCAAAAAAAAAAAAAACTTATTATTCTTCTTGTAATACAATTCGTAGTCATATTTTCCTTTAAGATATCTCAGTATCCTTTTTGCTACCATTAGGTGATTCTCCTTATGACTTATAGAAAATCTTGCAACTATCCCAACTACTAATGAAATATTAGATCCCTTGTGAACAATATATTGTAGTTTTCCAATCATTGATCTATATAATTCCTAGTTCACATGATTAGAATCATCATTCTTATACAACTTATGTCTAATAAACATAGGAGTACTAATTGGTCTTGAATCTTCCATTCCAAAAGTTTTTAGTATCTCCTTGATATATTTGGATTAAGTAATAAAGATACCTTGCTTCATTTGATATACTTGTAAACCAACAATGAATTTGATCTCACCAAACATTGACATTTCAAATTCCTTCTTCATCTCATTCACAAATAATGCGCATAATTATTCCATGCCTCCAAATATAATATCATCAAAAAAAAATTAAGATAACAACAACTCATTGTTCTTGCCAGTCTTTAAGTAGAAATTGGTGTTATCATTTATTCTTGCAAAACTAATCCTCACCAAATAATTGTGAACTCTTTCATACCATGCTCTAGGATCTTGTTTCAAACCATATAAAGCCTTGGGCATCTTGCACACCATATTCTTCTTGCTAGGATCAAAAAATCCTTCAAGCTAATCTATGTATACTTCTTCTTCAACTATCCCATTTAGAAATGCATATTTGACATCCATTTGATATACCTTGAATCATTTGTTAGAAGAATATACAAGAAATGTTCTAACTCCTTCTATTATTGCTATAGAGGAAAACATTTCCCCATATTCAACACCTTCTTGTGCATATCCTTCACATACCAGTCTAGCCTCATTTCTTGTGACTTCCACCTTTTAGCCAAAAGTGAGACCCAAATTCTTGCACTGACCCTAATTACATTTAACATTATTCGTCAAATCAAGTATATATTCTTTTTCTTTAGCCCATGCACTTAACTTTGTTTCCAAATTGGTCATTATTTGTTCATGCTTCACCTTTGTTTCCACTAAGTGAGCTATGTAGCTGACCTTGCAGGAAACTACCAAATCACGCTATTCATCAAAGGCTTTAGAGGCTAACATGTCCCTTTTCACTTGATTGATGAATTGTTGATTAACTAGGGAAGTCAAACTAAACATGGAGATAGCTTGGAGTTGGCATTCAAATTCTATATATTGTAGATTATGGACGTACTCTACTAGAATGTGGGTAGACTATTTCAGCTCTTTCTTCTCTTTCTAGTCCTTCTAGATATGAATGGTGACTCTAGTGTATCCTACATCCAAGATTTTCATATCCATAGCTCTGGAGGCTGGCTCAAGAAATATTTTCTCTATAGTGTAGTCTTGAGGTGTGATTTCATCTAGAGTTTTTTCTTCAAATGACTTGAACACATCAACAACCTAGTTCCCTATCTATTCATTAGTCTTGAGTATTGTTTCTATCTTTGGCTTTTTGATTTTGGGTGTCTTTCCCAAAAATTCCTCAACCATGTCCTTGACTGAAATGCTTAAATCCACTAAGCTCCTTTTCTTGTTCATTGATAGATCAAACTAGTTTGGTGCAAAGGAGGTTCCTTTCAATGGTAGAGTTTGTAAGGTAGGGGAAGCATAATTGGTAATCATTGAACTTGAGGCATTCACACCATCTATCATTATTTGATCATTCTAATCCATGACTTCTTATATTCCTTTTTCAAAAGGTTTACTGACAACTTTGAGCTCGGTTGGGTCTATGCTAGTATTTTTCACAATAGCCTTTTGGGTTTTCTCATTCTTGGTGTGAGAGCAAGCCCATCTTGTCAGTCTTGTGTGTTGAACTAAACTTTGAACCTCTAGTGCAACTTCAACTTCAAGGTTCAAAATACTTGTAGATGAAAAGGTGACACCCTTATCAATATCATGAATAGGTGGAAGTGAGCTAGAGATGATGAAGGCTTCTTGCGAGGCTTGCTCTGCATTTTTCATTTTAGACTATCTTTTCTAACCAATTTTTAGTTCTCACAATGACTGGAAATAGCTATGGGTAGATTTTAACCAATTGCAACAATCCACTATTGGCTACTTTTTTGGTAATGGAACTAGGTTTTGGCTTGGAGAATCTAGGCAGTAGATTGTTAATGTCCTAATCATTAAGGAAGGTATCCTTTAGTACGGGAAATAAAATAGTAAGGGAGTTGATAGACTTTTCTTTTGGTAACTTTGGGCAAGACCGAGCCATGGAAACAAAACTAAAGAATCCTTTTCAAAAACTAGTTAAGAACAAATAATAATAGAGGAGGTTTAACAGGGTTACTTTCTTAAAGTGAAAAAAGTAACTATAACCATTGAGGAGGTAAAACAAACTCACTGTATTATAGAAACAAAAATGTACTTCCATGAATAATTCTATTGGTGATTGCCTATGACTCCATAAAAGGATGAGTTTTTACCTTATTGCTGGTACTATAATGCAAAAGGAAAGTAGTCTAGAAATGCCTTTAAATGGATACTCCTATCATAACTTGATATGGGAAGTACCAATTTGACATAAGCATTAAATCACTTTATGAGAGTACTTGCCTTTACATGTAACAAATCTTTTTGCCACTTTTTACACCAATCATTTATCACAAGGTGTCACTTCAACCTTTTTAGGAAGATTTTGATGCATCTTTGTACTACCACTTGCCAATCTCCATAAATATTCTGGGCTCTTGAACTAAAACCTTGAACTATTTAGAATTTTGAGATTTTGAATTGAAATCCAATAATCATAGGAATCTAAGCATATGAAACTATCATTAACTTTTCAAAGAAAGATATGAATGGTGAATCATGAAGTTTGAAAAATGATTGTTTGAAGTTCAATTTAAAAAATGTCCAATATTCAATAGATTATATTGTTAACACCAAGCCTTGACAACCATATGGACATGCAAGATGAAATTTGAAATTTGAATAGTTCAAGTTCAATGAAAAGAAATAAAAGATTTGTACTTACAAACTCGATAGGAAAAGGAACTAGTGAACTTGAACTTCGAACTCAATTGAGTTCAAGGTTAAAGGTTCAAAACTTAGGTTAGAATGAAAGTCATTGAAAATAATTGAGCAAAATTACATGAGGCTTTTACATAGGTAACTTATTCAAAGGTAGAAAAAAGGTGCTTAGTGAGTCTATTAAGTGATTCATAATGGATTATGTTTGCATGCAAGTCTCTTTGTGTTTCAAGATCGAAGCTTGTCAGTTCCATCAAGTCATCAAATAATATTATAAGATTTTCTACATGGTATCCCCTTTGAAATTTAGTCCATGGAAAATTAAAATGTTGATATAGAATGAACCGTGAAGGAGATGCTCAAATAGATTAGAAGGAAAAAGAGGCTTGAAGGACCTTCAACCCCTCTTGGCAGTGCTATTAGAGAAACCAACCCTACACCTCTACTAGCCCCTATTAATCTAATTTTCTCGGATGCTTCTATTCCTAGAAGAGTTGGAAATAGAAATATGGGTAGTGTGAGACCAAGCAACCTCATCAAAAAAATGATACCTAATAACAATGTAGAAAATGTAACCATGGTCATCTCAAATAGTACATAAATTAGAGTAGGTAGGATGGTAGTTATTTCCATCAGTGCTATACCCAAACCCCCTACAATACCTTTGGTGGTGTCCTCTAATAACTTACATAATATCATAAGAGAACATGATCTACATGCTTTAAGTGAGTTGAAGGACACTTGGTATGGACAACCTAGATGGTTGAGTAGATTAAATATTCAACATATAAGTTTGATAGTTTTTTCTCTTTTCATGGCTTGATGCTTAAATAAATGATCTAAATTGTTGGAAATGTTTTAGAATAACTGAGAGCGGGGGGTGAATAAGTTATCCAAGCTCTAAATTCCCTAATAATACTTTTTCACTAATTATAGTGAGCCCATTAAACTATTCATGCATCCAAGCTTAAAACAACCATCTTAGCAAGTTACAGCTAATCAACATGCAGGAATAAAATATGCAAGATCAACACATGACACAATCATTTACGTGAAAACCCAATTTGGGAAAAATCACCAGTAACATGCTACTCAATTTTCACTCTTCTGAAGTGATGCCCTGTTAAAGGCTTACAACACACTATTAAATGTGACCTTGTTAGAGGATTTCACCACACTGTTAGGAATGGGCCTGGTCAAAGGACTTTGGAATATTCACTTGGAATGTCACCCTATTAAAAGATTTACAACATGGCTATTAAACCAATCTAAGTCCATAGGATTTATACTAACTGTTACAATTGCTAGAAAGTAACAATAAGGGCTTTTGATCTGATATAACTCACAACATATCTTGCAGATTTTAGATCATACTTTAGTTCAATCCTTTGCTTGGCTTCAATCGCTGCAACTATGATAGCTTTTCTTCCTCTCAAGCTTTGTCTTCTTGAGTCTTCTTGCTCATCATACCAATGCAATCATCTCTGTGGTCACCTATCGAAATAGAGTTTCTGTGCTCTCTTCCTCCTTAGCACCTTCTTCAGCACTTCATGCTTTCATACTTGACCAACCTCTTTGCTTTGTAACCTTATAACTCCTTAAATAGAAATTTGGAATAATTATCCCACTTGATTCTCCCTCTCCAAATTTAGGGTTTCAATAGATTAGGTAGGATACAATGTATCTGTCCCATATCTCATTTTTATCTAGAAACTTCATCTAGAATCCAGTTGTATTCACCCAAAAATGTTTTACATAGAGTTCTGTGCCACCAACTCATCATTCTTATCTTCGATCTGGTTCACAAAATTCTAGATAACAACCATGTTAGCTCAGATCTAGCGAATCTTTGACTTTTCAAATGATGCAACAACTCGGCACTTATTGACTTTTTGATGCTCAACACATGAAAATAACTCGGCACTTGATCTTGATTGAACACTTGATCTTTACTCCGCACTTGATCTTCACTCAGCACTTGATCTTCACTTAGCTCCTATTGAAATTTTTCTCATCTTGAACTAGCTTTCTCAGCTTCCTCTTATGAATTTAATCAAGCTTTACAGACAATCATATTATGATTTCTTCTTCTACAATTTCTAAGTGTAGCCAACCTCTTCATCTTCAAGTATATTATCAATACATCACTTTATCATTGTCTTAACTGATCTTTGCACTTCATTAAAAAACCATAACTCAACCTTTCTCTTAGGTGCTTTTGTTACATCTTATTGATTCTTCATCAATCAACTAAGTGATAGTGCTTGGATCTTATAAGCAATTGCCATTCCAACAAATAGTAGGTTTGACATCAGTGACAAAATAATGATTGAACACATTCTATAGCAACAATATCTTTCATACAATGATCTTTTTCAATCAAATTACAACAATCTCCCTCTTTGGCATTGATGGAAAACCAAACTGATCAACCAAACCAAAACTGACTGATCAACCAAGTTAACAAAATTCTAACTAGGCTAAAGTAGTAAGTCAAATGCAAAAAAGAAAACTTGTTGACTTTTTTTATCTCCCTCTGATTTTTGTATCTCCCTCTGATCTTATTCGTTCTGATCTATCTTTTTACTAAATCTCCTAAGCTGCTCCTCCTGAGATCTGTCATCTTGATTTCATTCTTTGCTTCTGCTCCTCCCTTTTATATCTCATATCCTTTTCGCTTCATGATCTGATTATTTTCTGTTATTTCTCTATTTCAAAGATTTGACCAATTGCAGATATTTCTCCCTCTTTCTACATCTCCCTCTTTTCTAGATTTGATCAGCTTCTACTATTTCTCCCTCTTTGACAATAATGCCAAAGACACATTATTTTAGTATCTTATCATGCAGCTGTAGCATTTACAAGAGCTTCCAATATCTCCCTCTGTCACCTTGCTTGTGACTTGTTTGGAATGTTGGTACTTTGATTACTTCATGCTAAACCTAAAGTAAGTACCCTCTGCATCAACTTATATCATCTGAACAATCAACTCATTTGATGCAGGGCAATCTTGTTGTTACTTAAGCAACCTTGGTTAGGGGTATCACCTCTAACTTACCTCTAAGATATTCAAATGCACCTTTAGGTAATGGTTTTGTGAAGATGTTAGTAGTTTATTCTTTTGTATTGATATATTCCATCTTCACTTGCTTGTCTTCCACCAATTCTCTTACATAGTGATACTTGATTGCAATATGCTTTGTTTTGGCATGCATCATAGGGTTCTTTGATATGTTGATAGCACTTGTGTTATCACAATAAAGTATCATAGGTTCAGTTATTTCTTCCTTCATTCCTTTCAACAGATGCTTGATCCACACAATATTGGTACAATTTATAGCAACAACAACATACTCAACTTCTACTATGGACTGTGATGTACAACTTTGCTTTTTACTAGTCCAAGTGACTAATCTTTTTCCTAAGAAAAGTGCTCCTCCACTGGTGCTTTTCATATCATCTATGTTACCTCCCCAATCTGCATCAGTGTAGGCCTTCAAATCAAATTTTTTAGTCCTCTTGTAGTACAAACCAAAGT
Source organism: Cupressus sempervirens (assembly GCA_028749045.1). Classification (NCBI taxonomy): domain Eukaryota; kingdom Viridiplantae; phylum Streptophyta; class Pinopsida; order Cupressales; family Cupressaceae; genus Cupressus; species Cupressus sempervirens. Next base: position 656,198,474 of record CM053788.1, read on the forward strand.
CATTTGTACCTTTTAGATACCTCATTATTCTCTTAACAGCCATAAGATGATTTTCTCTTGGGTTTGCAAAAAATCTTTCCACTATTCAAATAGATAAAGCAATATCTAGTCTACTGTGTACAACATATTGTAGCTTTCCAATCATGGATCTGTACACTATCTGGTTTACTTCAGCTAAATCATCATTCTTAGATAACTTATGTCCTATCACCATTGGTGTACTCACTGGTTTTGATTCATCTAAACCAAATGTTTTGAGTATTTCCTTGATATATTTTGATTGGGTTACGAATATACCATGTTTTAATTGATGTACTTGCAATCCAACAAAAATTTTGATCTCTCCAAACATTGGCATCTCAAATTCATGTTTCATCTGATCAGTGAAATCTTTTCATAGAGCATCTTTTCCTCCAAATATTATATCATCAACAAAGATCTCAAATATCAAAACATCTTTATCTTTCTCTTCCTTGATATACAGATTATTGTTGTCAACTATTTTCTCAAATCCTATCTTGACAAGATATTTGTGAAGTCTCTCATACCATGTTCTAGGTGCTTGTTTCAAACCATAGAGTGCTTTATGTAGTTTACAAACCATATCCCTATTGTTCTCATCAAAAAATCCCTCTGGTTGTTCAATATAAACCTCCTCTTCTAATATACCATTCAAAAAAGCAGACTTTACATCCATCTGATAGACTTTAAAACCTTTATATGCAACATATGAAAGTAAAGTTCTTACTCCTTCCATTCTAGTGATAGGGGAAAATGTTTCCCCATAGTCTAATCCTTCTTCTTGAGCATAACTATTACTTACTAGTTTGGATTTGTTTCTAGTAATCTCACCATTCTCATCTATCTTGTTTCTGAATACCCACTTGGTGCCAATCACATTCTTGTCAGCTAGTCTGGGAACTAAACTCCAAGTTTTGTTCTTCTTTATTTGATCAATCTCTTCTTCCATAGCTTTATACCAATCACCATCTTGTAATGCATCATACACTTTCTTAGGTTCAAATTTTCTTAACAGACATGATTCATTTCTTAGTCTATTCCTTTTCATTGGTCTTGCATCTTTGTCATCAATTATCTGTTCAGTAGGGTGATGTCTCTTCACATATTTGGATAATCTTGGTTTTGTCCTTGTTTCCATGTTTGATCTTTCAGATTCAAGGTCCCTATGCACATCATTGTCAGGTAATTCTACATCTCTTTCATGTGTACTGATTTCAGAGTCAGAATGTACATTTTCTTCATTCTACAACTTGGTTTCTGAAGGCAACTCGGCATTCATTGGTTGTGACTCGGTTGAAACTAAAATTTGCAGTTGAATCCCAATTTGATTGATAACATCTTCATCAATAGGAATTCCTTCATAAGAATATATAGGTTTTGTATTCATCTAATCTCTTTGGTTCTTCAACTTGGACTTCTATATGCTCATCAAAGTTTACATTTGCACTTTCCACAATTTTTTTAGTGTTAGTATTTAAACACTTATATGCTTTACTTCTAGTGGAGTAACCAAGGAATATTCCTTCATCACTTTTTGCATCAAATTTTCCATTTCTAATATATTTAAGGATAAAGCATTTGCAACCAAATACTTTGAAATGCTTTACATTGGGTGAGTGACCATACCATAATTCAAAAGGTGTTGTATTTGTACCTTTCTTGACTTGTACTCGGTTTGGTGTGTGAACAACTACACTTACAACTTCTCTCCAATATTTTGATGCAACAATCTTTTCCATCATCAATGTTTTGGCATAGTCAATCATGGATCTATTTCTTCTCTCAGTAATTCCATTTTGTGGGGGGGTTCTAGGAGCTGATGTTTGTCTCTTGATTCCTTTGTCATTACAAAATATCTCAAATTCATTTGATGTGAATTATGCACCTTTGTCTGATCTCAGGCATTTCAAACTCTTTCGTATTTCCTTTTCAACTCTAGCCACATACCACTTAAACATTTGAAAAGCATCAAATGTTTGCTTTAAGAACATAACAGTCATCATCCTAGAATAGTCATCAACAAACAACATTATATATTTATCTCCTTTGTAGCTTTTCACTTCTATTGGACCACATAAATTAGTATGGACTAACTCAAGTACTTCTTTAGATGTATAGTTTTTACTCTTGAAACTTGACTTAGTCATCTTTCCTAGTTGACATTGTTTGCACATGATGTTGTCAGGCTTCTTTAGTTTAGGTAAACCTCTAACTTTTTTCATTTTGCTGATATTGACCAGATTATCAAAGTTGACATGACATAGCCTTCTATGCCATAACCATACATCATCAAATTTTGCAACAAAACAAGAAGCATTTTCCATATCAAGATAAAATAAATTACTTCTTGTTTGATCTCCTTTCCCTATCAATTATCATTAGTATCATAGATTTTTGTAGTTTTGTTTCCAAATTCTACTTTGCACCCTACATTTCCTAACTGTGAGACACTCAGAAAATTGCAGTTTAGTCCTTCAACATAGTATGCATTATCACATGAAATTTTCTCTATAAGCTTAATGGAGCCTTTTCCTTTGATTTGACATGGAGCATCATTTCCAAATCTAACACTATTTCCATCATACTGAGCAAAGTTAACAAACTTAATTTTGTCTCATGTCATGTGATGTGAGCACCCATTATCTATGATCCATCTATCCTTCTTGTTCATACATGTTACTAGTGCTATAGGATTTTCTTCATCAGACTAGTCCTTCATGGCCACATAAACAACTTCATCATCATTATCATTGAAATCCTCTTCAACAATACAACACTTCTTGCCTTTGTCTTTGTAATTAGCTTCTCCTCTATTTTTGTACTTGCTACCTTTCTTGTAATCCTTTTTCTATGTACACCTTGCAGAAATATGTCCTACTTCATTGCAATTGAAACAAATGATAGGCAACTTACCCTTGAATTTTCCTTTGCCTCTGTGAAATCTTCTAGCTAGTAATGCTTCCAATTGTTCCACATCTTCCTCATCAATGTTATTGTCACTGGATACATATTTCATCTTTCTTCCCTTCTTTGATTTTACATGTTCAGTATATTTTTGTGATAGCTTGGCCTTGAAAGAAAATTCAACATTCTCAGGTTTGTAGTTGTCAAAGTTAGATAACTCAAATGCATTAAGTCTACCCACTATACCTTCAAAAATTAGATTGTTTCCTGGTACACATCTTAGCTCTTGTATAGCTGATGCTCTAATAGCATAGATAGGGAGCAAAGTTCTTAAGAACTTACTATTAACAGTATCATCATCTAATTGACCATTCAAACATATTATTGCACTTACCACTTCCTTTATTCTAGAGGCATACCGAGCAACATTCTCACTTTCCTCCATTTTCATGTCATCAAACTTTCCTCTGAGACTTTCGCTTTTTTCTCTTTGGACATTCTGATCTCCTCCATAAATGTCTGACAAGACTTTCCACATCTTGAATTCAGTGTTACATCCTTTGATATCATCGAATTTAGTGTAGTTGAGTGCAGAAGCAATCTCCAACATTGTCTGATTGTGTTCTTGTTTGTTCTTCAAATATTCTGCAGTAAGAGTACTAGTTGGATCAACATGCTTAGTAACAATTGAATTTTTGGCATAATCACCTATGGATCCAAGATGCAGCTTCATCAAACTTTTCCATGCAAAAAAGTTGTCTTTGTTGAGCTTAGGAACTTCTCTCTTAGGCATTTTGATCTTTTTTGCTTCTAGCTCCTTTGAATTAAATCAATAGCAAGGCTCTGATACCAATTGTTGAAAATGTTTTAGAATAATTTAGAGTGGGGGGGGGTGAATTAGCTATCCAATGTCTAAATTCCCTAATAATATTTTTTCACTAATTATAGTGAGCTCATTAAACTATTCATGCATCCAAGCTTAAAACAACCATCTTAGCAAGTTACAACAAATCAACATGCAGGAATAAAAAATGCAAGATCAACACATGACACAGTGATTTACATGGAAACCCAATTTGGGAAAAACCACCAGTAACATGCTACTCAATTTTCAATCTTCTGAAGTGATGCCCTGTTAAAGGCTTACAACACACTGTTAAATGTGACCTTGTTAGAGGATTTCACCACATTGTTAGGAATGGGCTTGGTCAAAGGACTTTGGAACATTCACTTGGAATGTCACCTTGTTAAAGGATTTACAACATGGCTATTAAACCAACCTAAGTCCATAGGCTTTATACTAACTGTTACAATTGCTAGAGAGTAACAATAAGGGCTTTTGATCTGATACAACTCACAACATATCTTGCAGATTTCAGATCATACTTCAGTTCAATCCTTTGCTTGGCTTCAATCATTGTGACTCTGACAGCTTGTCTTCCTCTCAAGCTTCGTCTCCTTGAGTCTTCTTACTCATCATACCAATGCAATCATCTCTGTGGTCACCTATCAAAATAAAGTTTCTATGCTCTCTTCCTCCTTAGCACCTTCTTCAACACTTCATGCTTTCATACTTGACCAACCTCTTTGCTTTGTAACCTTATAACTCCTTAAATAGAAATCTGGAATAATTTTCCCTCTCGATTCTCCCTCTCCAACTTTAGGGTTTCAATAGATTAGGTAGGATACAATGTATTTGTCCCATATCTCATTTTTATCTAGAAACTTCGTGTAGAATCCAGTTGTATTCACCAAAAAAAATTTACATAGAGTTCTGTTCCACCAGTTCATCATTCTTATCTTCTATCTGGTTCACAAAATTCTAGATAACAACCATGTTGGCTCAGATCTAGCAAATCTTTGACTTTTCAAATAATGCAACAGCTCGGCACTTATTGACTTTCTGAGCTCGGCACATAAACATAACTTGGTGCTTGATCTTTACTCAGCACTTGATCTTCACTCGACACTTGATCTTCACTTGGCTCCTATTAAAATTTTGCTCGGCTTGAACTAGCTTGCTCACCTCCCTCTGATGAATTTAATCAAGCTTTGTAGATAGTCATATTACAACTTCTTCTTCTACAGTTTTTAAGTGTAGCCAACCTCTTCATCTTCAAGTATATTGTCAATACATCACTTTATCATTGTCTTAACTGATCTTTGCACTTTATTACAAAACTATAACTCAACCTTTCCCTTAGGTGTGTTTGTTACATCTTATTGATTCTTCATCAATCAAATAAGTGATAGTGCTTGGATCTTATAAGAAACGGCCACTCCAGCAAATAGTAGGTTTGACATCAGTGACAAAATAATGATTGAACACATTCTATAGCAACAATATCTTTCATACAATTATCTTTTTCAATTAGATTATAACACTAAATAGGCTAAGATTGGATATAAATTAGTTACTTGCATCATTACCTGACACTTTTTTCTCTAGTGCTTAATACTTTGACTATTGTACTTGCTTTATACTTAATAGAAACAAAGCTATATTTTATATTGTATAATGTTAGTTAATTTCTCAAAACTAAAAGAATAGTAATAACTCAAGACACTTAATTATTTTAATCCTAAAAAATTATAGATATTATTAAGTTTGGAATTGGACTATTTAAAAATATATTGCAATTAAAATTAAAGCTTATTTTTTAATTTGAAAACATAGTAATAAATAAATTACATTTAGAATTACAATTGCAATAAACTAAAAGTTCAAAAGAAGGTGTTGGCTACTACATCACAATTGTTTTCTACTTTTCCATTACCTTAACTTTTGATGGTTTATATGACTCTTTTTTTCACTCCAAATTAATATAGATAAATACAAAATAATATTATAATTCTATAAAGATAATAGTAGAATAACTTTTATTTTCTTATATAAATTTGTAAAATTATTCAAAGTTGATGATAAATAGAATTTAAGTTTTAAATATTTATTATGAATAATCACTAACTTATTGTACAGATATTTATTACAAATATATCTATTAATTTAGAACTACGCACTTAAAAGCCAATGAATTGAATTAGAAGTATTAAATACTCCCTATTGCTCACAATTCTAAAACACATCATATTTACAACCTTGTGTTTCAACTTGTTTCCATGATCTAGATAGACAATTCTTCATGATAATTCATGATGAGTTTTTGATAAATACAAATAGGAGTCAATAGATAATCTCTTTTGTGGATCAATCATTTATTGAAGTAGGTTTGAATATAGCTCTTGATGCATCATTTTGACGCATTTTGACTATGGTTTCATGTACTTTTGTATTTGTCCTCATATATGGGTATAATGCACATGTCGTAAGATCTCAAATTGAAACATGCACATCACATTTACAATGTCATATTAACATAAAACATATTTAAAAATCATTGTATTTCATGAGATGATCATTCTACCAAACAACCCACGTGTTCTGCCAAGAATATTTCCAACAAAAATATGTGACAAAAATGTTTTTTATATTAGCTATCTCAAATGCTTGAATAGATGTCCATTATATTAGCTATCTCAAATGCTTTCATTTGGTTCTAGAAGCTTTTTTCACAACTTTGACCTCAATTGGGTCTATAAAGGTATTTTTCATAATAGCCTTTTGGGCTCTCTCCTTCTTGGTGCAAGAGTGAGTCTGTCTTGCCAGTCTTGTGTGTTGAATTGCTCTTTGAACCTTGTGCATGCAACTTCAACTTCAGGGTTTAGAATACCTACAAAGGAAAAAAGGTGACACACTTATTAGTATCATGAATAGGTGGTAAAGCTAGAGATGATGAAGGGTTATTGCAAGGCTAACTCTACATTTTTCATTTTAGATTGAATTTTCTCTTTTAACTAGTTTTTATTTCTCATAATGATTGGGTCAGTCTTGGCTTGTAATTTGTCTCCTTTGGGATATTTTGAATTTATCTTTGGTAGAGGGAAGGCTTCAATCTAGGCTATATAAAAGGGATCAACCATTTGATCTTCATCTTTGTCTTCCCTTATGCCTTTTATATTCATGTGAAGTTTAAATTCCTTTATCTTCTTCAAGGTGAGTCTAGACCACCACCTCTTCCTGACTTCATAATCATCATCATAGTCATCCCATAAGTCTTCTAAATGAGGGACATGTGAGAACTCTAGTCATAACTCAAAAAGGGCTTGAGCAAAATCTTTTCGATCAAATTCAAGACAAATAGTATAGGTCTCTAGGTTCATCAAATTCAGTTCAAGTTTGAGATCAAAGGCATCTTCTATAGTTTTACACTTGTAGTGACCGATCTCTATTGGAAATGTAGAACTAGAACCTCTTCAAACCTTGTAGCTTCTATCAACCTCTGCTACTTGTCTACAAACTTCCATTTGAACATAATGGCCTAGGCAATGCTTGGGAAATTTAAGTAGTTTTCCTTCATACCCGCCAACTAGAATGTATCTGAACTTAGAGAACTAGGTGAAGAAACTACCATAGATCAATATGAATTGTGTTGCCTCTTCGATCAATCTTTTTTGCTCCTTTCCTTGTAGCTCGAAGACCAACTTAGCAAGAAAAGTGGCTTACACTCTCTTGAAATCATCTTGATTCTTTTTTCTTTGCAAGGAGGGGAAATTTTCATATATAGGCATATCATTTACCCAACTAGTATGAGGAAGTCCAACCCATTCTTTACAACATGCCAATACATAGAACAAGTATGAGCTCATATAGAAATCAGACACTCTAGATGCTTGGGAAAGCTCTTTATGCAATCTATCTGCTATGATTTATGCCTAGTCAATGTGTTTGTTCTTATCACTCAAGATGGCTTGGACAAAGAAATGCATCAAGTTCTTCAAGTGAAAAGCATGTTGATTTCCCTTGACCCTATTCAAGAGGATAATTACATCTTTTATATCAAGAATCTTGTGCTCCCTTGTTAATTGGTTAGGAAGATGAGACCCTCCTTTCTTTGTTTTGAGTAACCAGTTTTAAGCAATGACATTGTTAAATGTGTTCGTGTTTGCCAAAAATTTAATATCTGAAAGACCGACCATCCAAGCTTCATATTCTTCATACGATGGAATCCTCAAAGAATTCATGACTGCGACCATGTTCACATAGATAAGGACTTCTCTAAGATATGTCCTAATGCATCTTTAGGTAACATCATATCTATTCCTACTTTCTAAAACCAATTTTGGGCAAAGTACTAATTTTGGAAAACTGACGGCTTACAGCAATGCACTATTAGCTATTTTTTGGTAATGGAACCAAATTTTGGTTTTGAGAATCTAGAAAATAGCTTGTTAATATCCTCGTCATTAAGGAAGGTATCCTTTAATGTGGGCAAGAAACTAGTAAGGGAGGTGACAGGCTTTTCTTTTAGTAACTTTGGGCAAGACCCAACCATAGAAACAAAACTAAACAATCCTTTTCAAAAACTAGTTAAGAACAAATGATAATAGAGAAGGTTTAACATGGTTACTCACTTAAAGTGAAAGAAGTAATTGTAACCATTGAGGAGGTAAAAAGAACTCATCGTATTGTAGAAACAACAAGTACTTCAAAAAAAAATTCTATTACAAATTGCCTATGACTCCATACAAGGATGAGTAGTTAACTTATTGCTAGTATCATAATGAAAAAGGAAAGTAGTCTAGAAAAGCCTTTAAATGGATACTTGCATCATAACTTGATATCAAAAGTGCCAATTTGAAAAGAACAATAAATCATTTTATGAGAGTATTTGCCTTCACACGTAACAAATGTTTCCATCACTTTTTACACCAATCATTTATCACAAGGTGTCACTTCAACCTTTTTAGCAAGATTTTGATGCATCTTTGTACTACCACTTGTCAATCTCTATGAATGTTATGGGCTCGTGAACTGAAACCTTGAACTATTTAGAAGTTTGAGATTTCAAATTCAAAGACAATAGTTATAGGAATCTAGGTGCATGAAACTATCATTAACTTTTCCAAGAAAGATATGAATGATGAATCATGAAGTTTGATAAATGATTGTTCTAAGTTTAGTTTCAAAAATGCCCAATATTCAATAGATTTCATTGTTAACACCAATCCTAGAAAACCATATGGACATGCGAGATAAATTTCAAAATTTGAACTTAATTAGTTTAGAGTTCAAATTCAAATAATAGAAATAAAATATTTGCACTTACAAACCCAATAGGAAAATGAACTAGTGAACTTGAGCTTCGAACTCAATTGTGCTTAAGGTTCAAGATTCAAAACTTGGGTTAGATAGAAAGTCATTGAGAAAAAAATTACATGAGTCTTTTACATACTTGTAACATATTCAGAGGTAGACAAAGGGTGCTTAATGAGTCTCTTAAGTGACTCATAATGGATTATGTTTTCATGTAAGTATTTTTGTGTTCCAAGATTAAAGCTTGTTAGTTCCATAAAGTCATCAAAGAATAATCTGAGATTTCCTAAAAGAAATATATCCCCTTTGAAGCGCATAGAATGTTGTTGGAGAATGCACCATAAAAGAGATGCTTGAATAGATTAGAAGAAGAAAGAAGCTTGAAGAACCTTCAACCCCTTTTGGCAGTGCTATTAGAGAAACCAACCCTACACCTCTACCAACCCCTATTAATTAGATTTTCCTAGATGCTTCTATTCCTAAAAGAGTTGACAATAGAAATATGGACAAAATGAGAACAAGCGACCTCATCAATAGAATGATACCTAACAAAAATGCAAAAAATGTAGCTAGGGTCATCTCGAATAGTGCATAAATTAGAGTAGCCAGAAGATCGATTATTTCCATCAGTGTTATACCTAGACACCTTGCAATACCTTTGGTGGTGTTCCATAATAACCTACATAATATCATAAGAGAAGGTGATCTACAGTTTAGGTGGGTTGAGGGACACTTGGCATTGACAACTTAGATGGCTAAGTAGATTAAATAGTCAGCATAATTTTGATGTTTTTTTTTTCTCTTTTCGTGGCTTGATGTTTAAATAGATGATCTAAACAGACCGAGAACTGATATAAATTAGTTACTTGCACCATTATCTGACATTTGTTGCTCTAGTGCTTAATACTTTGACTATTGGACTTGTTTTATACTTAATATAAAAATATATATATTTAATATTATCTAATGACAATTAATTTCTCAAAACTAAAAGAATAACAATAACTTGACACTTATTAATTATTTTAATCCTAAAAAATTATAGATATTATTATGTTAAGAATTAGACTATTTTAAAAATATATTGCAATTAAAATTAAAGTTTAATTTTTGATTTCTTTTAAAAAATTAATAAATAAATTACATTTAGAATTACAATTACAATAAACTATAAGTTCAAAAGAAGGTGTTGGCTACTACATCACAATTGTTTTCTACTTTTCCATTACCTTAACTTTTAATGGTTTATATGACACTTTTATTCACTCAAAATTATTATAGATAAATACAAAATAATATTATAATTCTATAAAGATAATAATAGAATAACTTTTATTTTCTTATATAAATTTGCAAACTTATTCAAGGTTGATAATAAACAAAATTTAAGTTTTAAACATTTATTTTGAATAATCATTAACTTATTGTAATAATATTTATTACAAATATATCTATTAATTTAGAACTATGTAGTTAAAAGCCAATGGACTAGAATTCTTAAGAACTCCCTCCCTATTACTCACAATTCTAAATCACAGTGTTGTTAAAACACAGCTGACTCTGATTGCTGACCTAAATGTTGGAATAATGTTTTTAATCAATGCCAAATTTATATCTTAAACTATTTTCAACTTGTTTCCATGATCTTGATAAATACAAATAGGAGTCAATAGATAATCCCTTTAGTGAAGTAGGTTTGAATATCATGTTCGCCTAGCATTCCAAAAGACTGAATCATTTTGATTAGGGTTTCACGTACTTTTGTAGCTGTTATCATATTTGGGTACAATACACACGTCCTGAGATCTCAAAGTGAAACATGCACATCACATTTATGAAACATAATAATAATAAATCACTGTATTTCATGAGATGACATCTCTTGGGCCATTCTACCAAACAACCCACGTGTTCTGCCAAGAATATTTCCAACAAAAATATGTGACAAAAATGTTTTTTTATGCTTCAATAGCTGTCTCAGAGTTTTTGAGACTTCAGTGAGAATTAATATTTCTTGTAGCAACCTCAAATAGTTTAGTACGTATTTTCAAGATGCAAAGAATGGATCTGCCAACTGAAGAAGATTGATTGGAAATTGCATATGTGTTGGCACTTGATGAGGTTTATGTAACTACAGTTAATCAAATGATGGATTAAGTAAGAGAGAATTGGAACAATATCTTGTGCTCAATTACAGTAACACATAAATCTTTAAAGAGCTTGGTGATCCTCAATACAGCTTGGATGTTTGATGTTCATTCTATAAGTTTGAGTTGGTAGTTTTAATTATGAGGAATAATCTAGTTTGACTTTTCCATCAAATGTGAGATTAAAGTATAAGAGAATTGCAATATTTTCTTGTTATTTTTGTTGGCTTATATTTAAGAGTTACGTTGTGTATCAAAATTATAACAATATAAGGAACTTTAAAAAATATTATAATTCATTTTTTTTATTAAGAGGCATGAAAGAGAATAGGTTTAATTCAAAAGACATATGATGTAATGTTAAAATGATATCAAGTTCAAATGGTCTATATAAAAAAAAGTATTTAAATTATAAAAATAATATTATAAATGTATAATTATATTCTAGAAATTTCAAAAAGAAAAACACAAAAGAATGTGGCATAAATAAAACCAATTCTAGTTATATAAATAATAATGTTACCATAAATTCATGTAAAATGAATTGTTTTTTGGATAGAATATATTGCTTTTTATAAAATCTAATATAAAAATAATTATGTGAGAGGCATTCTATACAGTGGCGCAAATTTCCAACATTCGAATATGTCAAAATAGGTTTCTTGTCAATAAAAAAGAAATGAGAGTTACTAAGATTTATATTAAATATAACAAACAACAAAGAAAGAAAAAAACATTCCCAAAATAATAGTTAGCCTAAATAATAGGATAACAAGTGGCAAGTCCAAAATAATAAGGCCTGAAAAAATAGGACACCAAAAATATAAAAACCAAAAAAATTAAAATAATAATTTAATTTAAATAAAAAATTATTTTATTTTAAATCGAAGAAATATGAAAAAAAAAAAAAAATTTATATTAAAAATAAAATTTTAAAAAAATAAAAAAAATCAAACAAAAACATTTCGTTCAAACTTATAAAGATGCACACAGCCATGGCAGTACCTATCATTGTTGTCAGTGGCAATAACTATTGCTAGCAACAATGACAGGTACTACCACAGCTTGTCAATGACGACAGTCACTACCACTGATGACAACAACATGTATTGCCACACTCACATATGGTTGGTTGATGGGGTGGGGGGTGGCCTCATCACCTTTTAACATCTATATTTTTTAAATTATTAATAATGTCACTACTATGTGGTGGATGCTTAATTTTTTATTTTTTTACAATAATGTCTTGGTGGCATTTTCAAATTAATTTTTATATTTTGAATGTTTATTAAAGAGAGGAGAAAGAAGATTTTTGAGGAGAAATTGAAGAGCCTTTTAATGTTATGTGAAGGGTCTTTTAGTGGACAATGAAGAGCCTTTCCATGGGAGATGAAGAGTTGTTTTTGCAATTATATATTCATCTTCTCTCCTTTTAATTTTCTTTTACATTTGCACAAGAGTAAATTTGGAGAGAAAGACTAGATTTTGAGAGTAAAGCTTTGATTGCTTTTAAGGGATAGAATAGCAAATTTTTTAGGAAGAAGAGTGGAAGATAAATAATTTGGAAAAGAAGCATTACAATTTTTAAAACAAACATTGCAAATTTGAAGATCAAAGAGCAAAGTAAGTTTCTTCTAATGTTTTTATTATTTTTTCATTTAGTTTTATTGAGCATTAAGATTAATATTCACATTTGGAATAGTATATGCATTTAGAATAGTAGGTACACTATTTACATTTAGCTGCATGTTTTATTTCTTAATTAGATTTATAATTTTTTTATAGTTTTGTATTCAAAATTACATTTGAATGTTAGGTACATTATTTAGATTTAGTTGCATGTTATATATTAAGATTTGATTTGTTTAGATTATTGTTATGTCAGATTTTATAATGTATTTTTGAGATTAATGTAATTTAGTTTTCATAATATTTCATATGGATGGAAATGGCACCATATACATATTCTTAGTAACTTAAAAAAAAATATCTATAGATTTAATGATTACTATTTTTTTTTTTAAAGAGGGGTAAACACTTTGACTTAGAGCTATGAACCAATGAGGCCACAAACGGGGGACCTCATCCCCATTAGATTTGAACCTTGATGGCAAGGATAACAACTCAACAAGTTAACCATCATAACATGCCACTATTGGCAATGATTACTATTTTGATTTACAATAGTAGTTTCATTTATAATACTATTTTGATTAAGATTAGTATATTGATTTATATAAGTATTTTTTCTTTATATTACTATTTAGATTAAATTAGTTCAAATTGTTTGTCCCCATTGATGGATACTTTAAATTTAATCATTTTAAATATTATTTCTCTTCATTCATGCAAATATTATATATAAATCTAACTACTTATATAGTAATCTTCATTGCTAAAAATATCTCATGTCTACTAAATAAAGCATCCCTAAAATAAAGCATATATACATTATAATAAATCAAGATTACTAATTTTATATGAGAAATTATTTAGTGTCATGAAAAATATATGTTATTACTATTCAATTTCCTAGATTTGTTTGTGTAAACAATTTTTATCATCAACATTTCAGATCACACTACATGATCCATCATCAGGAAGTTCATGCAAATAAAGAGAGGAGAAAAGTGTGACCTAAAAATTTGATGATAAAAAATCATTTACACAATCAAATCTAAAAAATTGTATAGTAATACTTATGGATTATGGAAATCTAATAGCTCAAATATATGTTAATTCACTAATGTTATTTTTCTACTAGCTATGGTGAGACCTAGGTTAATTTTGAACCAAATTAACCTAGCTCTCACCATAGCTAGTAGAAAAATTGCATTAGTAAATTAACATGTATTTGTCATGACACTAAATAATTTGAAGAGAATACCAAAGACAATATCGTAGTAATTACCATAGACATCATCATCAACAACAAAGAGAATATGAAAGAGAACAAAAAAGAATAACATTAAATCAAGGAAATAGGAAAATTTATGCCAGAAGAAGGTTAGAAGTAATAGATGCACAACTAGAAACTAAAAATCAAGGTCACACAAATGTATAAAGAAACAATCATCGATGTATTTTTGAGAGGGTCCTTCCAAATGCACAAAAGTGTGAAGTACAACCAAGTGACATACATGAGCATCCTACAAATACAAATAATCAACTAACCATTGAGTTTGAAGGCTCTCCATCTATAGAATGTGTCCCAGAAAAAATTTAACATGGAACTGAAATCCATGTGATACTAATTCTCTAATTTCTAAATTTAACTTTGATCATCAACTGTGTCCCCAAATTAAGGTCGTTATAACATTAATTCAAATTAGAAAGACCACTTGGATCAAAATAAATTATGATAATTGTGCTTTATTAATTTCAACCAATACATTGCTACTCAATAGATGAAAAGTATGTTCACATATTTTCATACTATCAATGAATGATCATAATACTATCATGTTTCCATACCCAAATTTTCATTGCAAATTTTAATGCAATATGGTTTTTACATTGATTTTCTCCATACTTGATTATACTAAGTTACATATTGTGTTTTTCAAAACCATTATTGATTTCAAATTTATATCCCTTTGATTAAGTATACATTTGTTCTTATTTTTTGTTGGTGTTGATGCTTTCTAAATTATTTTCCATGAATTATTTCAGGCGTGGTAGCCTTTGATACATAGTCAAGCATAGTTGACATGATCCTAACTACTTTGTAGGCTCAAATCATGTTTCTGAGACAACATTTGACAAGTGAAAATGATTAATTAAAGCATGTTGTACAGCTATGGTCAAAGCTCTTAGGAATGTAGCACAAGAGGTCAAGATAATTGAGATATAAGTTGCCAGATTTGTACATAACACATTTGAAAAAGTAGATGCAATTCCATACATGATGAAAGAAGTCTATGATGATCATTATACAAACAAAGGTCACAATACAATTTTAATGCCTAAAGAATATGTGATGGTCTTACATCATCGTGGAGAAGTGTGGTTCATATAAAGAGTTCACATCTTTGAATATTCACTTATTATTTCATGTGAATAATTTTACTAGGAAATATAATTCTTCTTTCATCATTGTATGAGAATAATAACATCCAATTTCACTATTAAGTTAAAAAAAATCTCAAGTATACTTGCAAACATTTAAAATGTGTTACCTTGACCTTTGTGTTTGTAATTGTAAAGTCTTTACATTACATGTATCACTAATATGTTGATCATTAAATTATGTATAAAATTGAATTTGCCATTTCTGACTATTAACCTACTCTAAAGCATAATATTCATTTTATACTCATTTTAAGTGTAATCATTATGTCAATAGCAGTAAGTATCCCTTCATTGAATGTTATTTATGGTAAGCATAATTATCATTAACCAATGGTCTATTTATAAATGTAACTAAGAAAATCATAATACTACTTAAGGAACATCGTAATCCTTATATTTCTCTATTATGCTTGAAGAGACATGTGAAACGAGAAAATATTTCCTACGAACTTCAATCCTTTATATAGGGAACCTCATATAATAATAAATGTAATCTAAAATCCCAACCCTTACTCACTTGCTAACTATGATCATGACCCTAATAAAACATCTAAATGTAACTCTTTCTCCAATCATGTTTCCTAAGTCATACATCTATCTGTAACTCAATCATTATTATAGGTCCTAACCCTAAACCTAACCCTAATTATGACCTTAATCCTAACCCTAACCTATTCTTAACACTAACACTAACCCTATCCTTGATGCTAACCCTAAAGCCAACTCTATCTCAAGCACTAACCATAACTATAACTCAAACCCTAACCTTAACCCTAAATGAAACCCTAGCACTAACTCTCACTCTTCCCTTAACCCTAAATCAATTTATTTACTCCATATAGTGAATTCATATATTTAAATTTTTACATATTATGTAATGTGAATAATTGTACCCTAGACCTTAACCTTAACCATGACTCTAACTATAACCCTAACTCTAATTATAAGCCTAACCCTAACACAAACTTTAATTTTAACCCTTTCTCTACTCATATCTCTAAATCTAATCCTAACCCTAACCCTAACTCTAACCCTAACCTTAACCCTTACTCTAACCCTAACCCCAAGCCTACCCTTACCCCTAGCTCTAACCCTAAATCTAGTTCTCACATAATTGTACTATAACCCTAACCCTAACCTTAACCCTATTTCTAATGCTAACCATAACCATAACTCTAACCCTAGAACCTTAACCCTAACTTAAACCCTAACCCCAATTCCCACCCTCCCCTTAACCCTAAATAAAAGAATGCTCCATATAGTGATTTCAAATCTTTCAATTTTTACTTATTACTTAATGTGAATAATTGTACCCTAACCCTAACTATAGCCCTAATGTTAACCATAAATATAACCCTAACTCTAATTATAAACCTAAGCCTAATCCTAACCCTAACCTTAATTCTAACCCTTTTTCTACCCCTATGTCTAACTCTAACCCTAACCCTAATCTTAACCCTATCTCTAACCCTAACCATAACCCTTACCTTGACTTTGAACCTGATCCTAAGCTTTATCCTAACCCTAACACTAACCCTATCCCTTACCCTAACCTTAACCTAGGTCCTAACCCTAATCCTAACATCATCTCCAACAATGGCAACACAAATGTCCAATAGTTGAATATGTCAAAATAGATTTCTTGCCAATAAAAAAGAAATGAGAGGAGTTACTAATATTAAAATTAAATATAAGAAATAACAAAGAAATATTAACAAATAATAAGATGACAAGTGGCAAGTCTGAAATAATAGGACTAACAAAATAGGGCCTGAAAATATAGGAGGCCCCAAAAAATAAAAAATAAAAATTGAAAATAGTAATTTAATTTAAATATGATTTTTTTAAAATAAAAAATATATATGAAAATAATTTTAATTGTTTTCTAAATATTAAAAAATATTTTAATTTTTTTTTAAAAATCAAACAAAAACATGTTGCGTAGACTTATAAAGACACATGCAGCTGTGGCAGTACCTATCATTGTTGTCAGCGGCAGTAACTATTGTTGATAGCGACAACAAGTACTGCCACAAACTGTGAATGATGGCAACAACTACTGCTAACATCAACAAAATGTACTGTCATGCATATGTGCGGTTGGTTGATGGGGTAGCGAGGGGTGGTTGACTCGTCATTGTTTAATACGTGTGTGTGTGTTTTTTTTATAAATATTGTTAACAACATCTACCACTATGTGATGGATGTTTAAGTTTCATTTTTTTACAATAACACCTTGGTGGCCTTTTTAAATTAATGTTTATAGTTTAAATTTTAATTAGAGAGTGGAGAAAGAAGAGCTTTGAGGGAAAATTGAAGATCCTTTTAATGGAAAATGAAGTCTTTTAGTGGACAATGAAGAGTCTTTTAGTGGACAATGAAGAGTCTTTTTGTGGGAGATGAAGAGTTGTTTTTGTAATTATAAAATAGTCCTCTCTCCTTTCAATTTTCCTTTGCATTTGCACAAGAGTAGATTTGGAGAGAAAGACTAGATTTTGAAAGTAAAGCTTTGATTGCTTTTGAGAGGTAGAATAGCATTTGTTTTAGGGAGAAGGGAGGAAGATAAACAATTTGGAGAAGAGCATTGCAAATTTAAAGATCAATGATGGAGATCAAAGAGCAAAGTAAGCTTCTTCTAATATTTTTTTAATTTTTAATTTTTGGATTTAGATTAATATTTGTATTTAGAATAGTAGGTGCAATTAGAATAGTAGGTACACTATTTGCATTTAGTTGCATGTTAAATTTTTTAATTAGATTTATAATTTCTTTATAGTTTTGTATTCAAAATTACATTTGTATGTTAGGTACATTGCATGTTATATATTAAGATTTGATTTGTGTAGATTATTGTTCAGTCAGATTTTGTAATGTATTTTTTTAGATTAATGCTAATTTAGTTTTCATATTATTTCATATGGATGGAAATGTTGCCATATAATTATTCTCATTAACTTTTTGAAAAAAAAAAAGATCTATAAGATTTAATGATTACTATTTTGATTTGTAGTTTAATTTATAATAATATTTCGATTAAGATTAGTATATGGATTTAGATAAATATTTTTAATTTATATTACTATTTTAATTGGATTAGTTTAAATAGTTTGTCTCCATTCATGGATCCTTTAAATATAATCATTTTAAATATTATTTCTCTTCATTCATACAAATATTATATATAAATTTAACTACTTATATTGTAATCTTCATTGCTTAAAAAATATCATGTCTACTAAATAAATTATTCTTGAAATAAAGCATATATACATTCTGATAAATGAAGATTACTAATTTTACATTAGAAATTATTTAGTGTTGTTACAAATATATGTTATAAACTATTCAATTTCTAGATTTGAGAATGTAAACAATTTTTTATCATCAATGTTTTGGATCACACTAGGTGATCCATCATTGGGATGCTTATGCAAATGAAGAGAGGAGAAAAGCGTGATCTAAAACTTTCATAATAAAAAATCATTTGCACAATCAAATCTAGAAAATTGAATATTAATAATGATGGATTGTGAAAATATAATAGCCCAATTATATGTTAATTCACTAATGTTATATTTCTACTAGCTATGGTGACACCTAGGTTAAATTTTGAATTAGATCAACCTAGGTTCACCATAGCTAGTAGAAAAATAACATTAGTAAATTAACATATATTTTTCATGACACTATATAATTAGAAGAGAATACCAAAGATAATATCAAAGAGAGTATTGTGGAGATTACAATCTAGATGTCAACAACAATGTAACATAGAGAAAATGAAAGAGAACAACAAAGAATAACATTAAATCAAGGAAATAGGAAAAGTTATGTCAAAAGAAGGTCAGAAGTAATAGATGTAATAGATGCACAACTAGAAACCAAAAATCAAGGTCACACAGATGTATAAAGAAACAATCGTCAATGTATTTCTGAGAGGATCCTTCCAGATGCATAGAGGTGTGAAGTACAACATGCTGAAGTGCAACCAAGTGACATACATGAGCATCCTGCAAATACAAATGATTAACTAAAATTTGAGCATGAAGGCTCTCCATCTATAGAACATGTTCTAGAAACACCTCAAATGGAAGTGAAATCCACATAATACCAATTCTCTAATTTCTAAATTTAACTATGATTATTAACTATGTCCTTAAATTAAGGCCATTATAATATTAATTCAAATCAAAAGAACACTTGGATTAAAATAAATAATAATAATTGTGCTTTATTAATTTCAACCAATACATTGCTACTCAATATTTGAAAACTATGGCCATGTGTTCTTCACCATCTTTGAATGATCATAATACTATCATGTTTCCATACCCAAAATTTCATTGCAAATTTTAGTGATATATGGTTTTTACATTGATTTTCTCCATACTATTGATATCAGATTGTTTTGAAGTGAAGAACTTGTAATGAAACAATCATTATTTTGTCAATGATGTCAAACTTGCTACCCATTGGTGAGATAATTTCTTTTTGGTCTAAAAGCTATCATTTAGTTGATTGATTAAGAGGATTTGAAAAGAGGAGATAACAATAACACCTAGAGAAAGGTTGAGTTATTTGGTATATAAAAGAAGCACTAATACCAAGTAAGCCATTGATACTATAGTGTATTATTTATCTACTTAAAGTCTAAAATGAAAGATTGCTCAAGTTAAGAGAGGAAGAAGATCAAGTAAGAAAAGTATCTTCCAAGCCTTGTCAAGTAGTCAGTGCAAGCCATGTAGAAATCAGTGGAAGTTGAGTGAAAAAAAAGAGGTGTTAAGAAAAAATGAAAAATAGTGCAAGCCAAGTGATAGTATATGCTAAGTGAAGTTTAGTTGATGTCGAGCGTTAGTAACTTTATTATTTTCCAAGTGAACTAGTGTTGGTCGAGTGATAGAACAATTTATTTTTTGAGTGATAGGAAACAATGTTAAATCAAAGATTTGACAAATCTGGGCTGACTATTTTGTTTTCTTGAATTGTGTGAAGCATATGGAAGATAAATATAATGAGCTGGTGGTACCAAATTCAAGGTAAACCATGTTGAGGTGAATTTAAGGAAGATTGTAGAAGAAGTTTCTAGAGGAACCAAATGGAAAAGTGGGTAGATTCATTGTATCAGGTACCTAACCCTAAAATGGATGGTTGCGGTTAAGTGGCAAAATATCTAAATTCTCTATTTATAGAGAGACTTGGTTAGAAGAAAAAATTTTCATGTATGAGAACCTAAGGAAGACAAGGAGTCTACGAAATTGCTTCATTTAGTGGTCAAACATAAGTGATTGCAATTGGCATGCAAATCAAGAAGGCTTAAGAGTATGAATTCTTGAAGGGTGAACAAACTATTACAGTTGAAGTGTGTGAATGCCAAGTAGAATGGAGGATTGAAATAGAGATTTGTAATCTACAAATGTGTTGTAATTTGTTATCAGATCAAGCCTTATTGTTAATTTCTATTTATTGTATCAGTCTAAGGTAAATCCTTTAGATTAAGGTTGACCTGACAATCATTTGTAAATCATTTAATGGGGTGACCTTCTAATGGAATGGTATAAAGTCCTCTAACAATGCTCACTCCTAATAAGGTGATTGAAATCCTTTAACTAGGTCACATTTAACAGTGTGTATTGTAACCTTTAACAGGGTTGGCCTTTCACAAGACATCACTTCAAAAGAATGAGAATTAGTAACATGTTACTGGTGGTTTTCCCCAACTAGTGTTTCCACATAAAATCCTTGTGTCAAATTGTGTGAATGTTCTTATGTTGTTTCATTTTTACATTTTTGTAAAGTTGTTTTGGCCTAGGACAATAACCTACAAAGTTTATGTATTGTATGATCTAATGGATGTATACATGATAAGGTTTTATGGATATGGTTGTACTAAGAATAGAAAAGTTTTATTTGTACATCTGGACCTTAGATAACTGATTCACCCCCCTCTCAGTTATTCTAAACAATTCCAATACACACTTGATTAGACTAATTTACATATTATTTTTTCAAAACCATTATAGATTTCAAATTTTTATCCCTTTGATTAAGTATAATTTTTTTCTTATTTTTTATTGGTATTGATGCTTTCTCTTTTTTTTTCCATGAATTCTTTCAGGCATGCTAGCCTTTGATACACAGTCAAGCATCATCAACATGAACCCAACTACTTTTGTAGGTTGAAATCAATTTTATGAGTTAGAGTTTGGCAAGCACGAATGAAATATTAAAGCATGTTGTACAACTTTGGTCAAATCTCTTGAGAATGTGGTATTATCAATTGATCATGTACAAGAGATCAAGATATTTGAGATGGACAATGTTGCCAGATTTGTACGTAACACATCTACAAAATCAGATGCACTTTCATGCATGATGAAAGAAGTATGTGATGATCATTGTAGAAACAAAGGTCACAATACAATTTTAATCTCTAAAAAAAATGTTATGTCCTTACTTCATTATGGAGAAGCGTGATTCATATAAAGTATTCATGCATCTTTGAATTTTTGCTTATTATTTCATGTGAATAATTTTACTAGGAAATATAGTTCTCCTTTCAGCTATGTATGATAATAATAACATCCAATTTCACTATTAAGTTAAAAAAATCTCAAGTATACTACAAACATTTAAAATGTGTTCCCTTAGCTTTTCTATTTGTAATTTTAAAGCCTTTACATGTCATTTATCACTAATATGTCAATCATTAAATTATGTATAAAATTGAAAGTGACATTTCCAACTATTTACCTACTCTAAAGCATATTACTCATTTTAAATATAATAATTACCTCAATGTTATTAATGAACCCTTCATTGAAAATTATTCATGTTAAGAATAATTATCATTAACCAATGGTCTATTTATAAATGTAACTAAAAAAATCATAATACTACTTAAGGAACATTGTAATCCTTATATTTCTCTATTATTCTAAGAGGCATGTGTAATGAGAAAAATATATCCTACTAACTTTAATCCTTTATATATGGACCCTTATATAATAATAAATATAATCTAAAATCCCAACCCTTACTTACTTGCTAACTATAACTATGACCCTAAGAAAACTTCTAATGAAACCCTTTCTCCAATCATGTTTCCTAAGTCTTACATCTATTTATAACTCAATAATTATTATAGATCCTAGCCCTAAACCTAACCTTAATGTTGACCTTAATCCTAACCCTAACCTATTCCTAATCCTAACACTAACACTATCCTTGACCCTAACGCTAATGCCAACCCTATCTCTAACACTAACACTAACTCCCACCCTTCCCTTAACCCTAAATAAAAATATGCTCCATATAGTGAATTCACATCTTTCAATATTCACTTATTACTTAATGTGAATAGTTGTACCCTAACCTTAACCTTTATTGTAACTCTAACTATAACCTTGATGTTAACCCTAAATATTACCCTAACTCTAATTATAAACCTAACCCTAACCCTAACCTTAATTCTAACCCTTTATCTACTCCTATCTCTAACTTTAATCCTAATCCTAACCCTAACCTTAACCCTTATTCTAACCCTATTTGTAACCCTAACCCTACCCCTAACACTAACCCCAACCCTAACCTTGACCTTGATCCTAAACTTTATCCCTATCCCTAACCCTAACCCTAGCCTAGGTCCTAATCCTAATGTTAACCCTATCTCTAACACTAACCATAACAACAACTCTAACCCTAACCTTAATCCTGAATCAAACCCTAACACTAGCTCCAAGCCTTCACTTAATCGTAAATAAAAATATGCCCCATCTAGTGAATTCACATCATTCAATTTTCAGTTCTTACTTAATGTGAATAATTATACCCTAACCTTAACCATGACTCTAACTATAACCATGATGTTAATCCTAAATATAATCTTAAATCTAATTATAAACTTAACCCTAACCTTAACCCTAACTCTAACCCTAACCCTAATCCAACCCCCTAACTCTAACCCTAAATCTAACTCTCGTGTAATTGTTTGTAGTCATAATCCTAGCCTCAACCCTACCTCTAACACTAACCATAACCATAACTCTAACCCTAACCATAATCCTAACTCTAACCCTAACCCTAGCTCCCACTCTTCTCTTAACTCTAAATTAAAATATGCTCCATATAGTAAATTTACATCTTTCAATTTTTACTTATTACCTAATGTGAATATTTGTACCCTAACCCTAACCTTAACCATGAATCTAAATAGAACCTTGACATTAACCCTAAATATAACCCTAACTCCAATTATAAACTAACCCTAATCCTAACCTTGACCGTATTTCTAACATTTTCTCTACCAATTTTGTAACTCTATCCCTGACCCTAACCCTAACTCTAATCCTAACCCTAACATTGGCCTTTATCTGTAACCCTAACATTAATCCTATCCCTTTCCCTAACCCTAATGTATGTCCTATCTCTAATACTAACCCTATCTCTAATGCTAACCATAACTCTAACCCTAACCTTAACCCTAACTCAAACCTTAACCCTAACTCCCACCCTTCCATTAAGCCTAAATAAAAATATGCTCCATATAGTGAATTCACATCTCTCAATTTTCATTTATTACTTAATGTGAATAATTGTACGCTAACCCTAACCTTAACCATGACTCTAACTATAACCCCAATGTTAACCCTAATTATAACCCTAACTCTAATTATAAACCTAATCCTAACCTTAACCCTAATTCTAATCCTTTCTCTACCCCCTATCTCTAACTCTAACCTTAACCCTAACTCTAACCCTAACCTTAATCCTAACCCTAACCCTAACCCTAACCCTAACCCTAAATGTTAACCATAACTATAACTCTAACCCTAACCTTAACCTTGACTAAAACCCTAAACCTAACTCACACCCTTCCCTTAACCTTAAATAAAAATATGCTCCATATAGTGAATTCACATCTTTCAATTTTCACTTATTACTGAATGTGAATAATTTTCACTATAACCCTGATGTGAACCCTAAATATAACCCTAACTCTAATTGTAAACCTAACCTAATCCTAACCCTAACCCTAATTCTACCCCTTTCTCTACCCCTATGTCTAATTATAACCCTTAGCTCAACCCTATCTCTAACCATAACTCTAACCCTAATCATAACCCTAACTCTAACCCTAATCCTAACCCTACCCCTAACTCTAACCCTAAATTTAACTCTAGCATAATTATACTATAACCCTAACCCTAACCTTAACCCTAACCCTAACCCTAACCATAATCATAACTCTAATCCTAACCTTAACCATTACTCTAACCCTAACCCTAACCATAACTCTAACCCTAACTTTAACCCCAACTCAAACCCTAACTCTAACTCCAACCCTAATCATATTTCTAACCCGGAGGTTAACTTTAACTCCAATTGTAACTCTAACCCTAAAACTATATCTATATCTAACTATAACATTTTACTTAACAATATCCCTACAATTAAATAAATAAATAACTTATGCACACTAAACTCCATATATAAGATTTAAAAATAAAATGTAGAAGCATAATTTTATAGTAACTTTATACAACTAGAAATAAAAATTTATTAACAATTTTAAACTAGCCTTATCAAAATAAATAAATAAATAAAATCATTTTTCCTTTTTTTTTTGCATCGTGACTACCACTAGCTTATATTTACTTATATGTATTATGCCAAGAGTAATCATTTGTGAGGTGCCTATTTTCATAAATCCCAACTAAGAAAAAATAACCTTGGGATTAAATTAAAATAGGCACCTCGAGAATGGTTAGTCTTGTTAGCATGAATGCTGATGCTACTACTTTGGAGGAGTATCCTAAGTATTAGAGAGCATTGAAACATTGCATTCATGACTCTATTTGTCATTGATGTCAACATAGTAGTAAGTCTATATACACTCACAGAGTAACAAAGAGAGATTGTAGTTATATGGACAAGAGTTTACTTTTCTAGTGATGTGTGGTCATGAACATGTTTAGTATAGTGTCTTAATGATGTGGTTCAATGCACAACATATAAGGAAAAAGCGTACAAAAATTGTACCTAATTTATAGAGAGCAGTTTAGAGACAAGGTGCTTGGAAAGCAGTTTCTGATGTTTGTATTATATCTTTCATCTAAGTTGTAATGAAGAGATTTGCAGTCAGATAGTCACAAAGGATAGTCTAATGATGATGTTAGTGGATGAACAAGCTATAGTATTGCACATGTAATATTTTTTATAGATTATTAGCTAATAGTGCTTTTTTAATTATAATTAATTAATTATCTTTTTATAATTAGTTGGAAAAGCCTCAATGCCAAATCATGGAATTATTTTTAAGATATGGTATAAAGGAAAGATGTTTTCCTTGTTTGTAATGTGTGGTAGGCATTCTATGAAGAGTGAAGTGTGAAAAGGAGCAGAGTGTTTACTGAAAGTGAGTAAGTGATCAAAGGGATTATTGGATGCGAGTTTTGTGATCTAGTTAACAAGATAGAGGAAGGAAGTACTATTCAATTCTATTATTCTATAAGGAATAATAGAGAGATCATTTGGACAGTAGGTTCATTGATCTTTCCCTTTAAGCTATTTGGGTAGTGGGTCAATTTATCTTTCGCAACTCCTAACAAGGACTCAATGTCTCCTAACAAGGACTAATATGTCCTAAATATTGTTATAGACTCCTAATAGGGTCCATCCTCTAACAAGGAACATTTATGTTAGTATATCATCTTCTGGGTACCATCCTCGTTGGGGTTTTCCCTCTAATCAATGGTTTCCCTAGTTAACATATCTAGTGTTATTGTGTATGAGTATCTTGCTACGGTTTCTAATTATATTACTCATATTATTAAGTTTGTTTAAAGTTGATAATGGTGATATTAGTTGGATAACTAATTCCCCCTCCCCCACCTCTCAGTTAAATTGGTAAACTATATATTCTAACAATTGGTATCAAAGCATCAGGTCCTGAAGGATAAGCTTAAAAAATTTGGGAGATCGATGGAAAATATTTTCAGAAAGGATAGTCCTAGATTTGATGGGGCCAACTATGACACTTGGAAGGAGAAGATGAAGACTCATCTATTGTGCATGGTTTTGGGTTATTGGATCTTGACAAAGAGTGAGAAGACAATTACCAAAGAAGGGAGACTTGAAGAATATAGTGAAGCAAAGAGATATTTTTTAATGTGCAATATGAGAGCTAGAGAAGCTCTATTATCAACTCTCCCATAGAATGAATATAGTCAAGTAAATTCACTTTAAACATCTCATGAAATTTGGAAAGTATTAGAATCTACTTTTGAAGGTGATACACATACAAAGAGAGTAAGATTGGAAAAAATAGATATGTGTATTTCAAGATGCTAAATTGATGGAAGATGAATCTATAAGAAACTATATTATAGGGTATCTGAGACTATTGTAGGAATAAATTCACATGGTTCAATCAAGGAAGGATATGAGGTTGTGTGGAAGATCTTGAAAAATTTGACACCGCCATTCAAGCAAGTTTCTCAAATGATTCAACTATTAATACCCTGCACTAAGGGGTTTAGTAGGGAAACATTGCTTCGAAGATTGGAAGCAAAAAATGTAGATCTGAGGCAATCAGGAGAACTAGAAATAGTTGAGATAGCTTTTAGTGCCTTGAATGTTTAGCCAATCTTGTCTAGAAGTGCAAGTACACATGGAGATTTTGTTGGTAATAGTAGAACCAAATCTGATGAAGACAAGAAGATTGAGGACAGTATATCACTTCTTATGAGAAGAGAAGAAGATGGTAAGAATATCTTTAAATGTTATACATGTAATGAGTTTGGTCATTATGCATCTAAATTTCCTAAAAGAGAGAAAAAGTATAAGGAAAAATTTAAGCCTAGAAGAGATAGAAATTGTTTGTATGCTAATGAATATTAGGAATCTAATGAAAGAGATCAAAGTGAAAGTGATGATGAGATAGGATTTTTAGCTATTAAAGAAAGATGATCTTGATCAAGAAATTAGAGAAGAAAAGGCTCTAATTTCCCAATTTGAAAAGAAATGTGATTGTTCACGTCACATGACTAGTGATAGGAATGAGTTTTTTACATTTAGGAACTATGATGGAGGTATTTTTAGAGTTGGTAACAATACAACCTATCATATTACATGGATTGGATCCATTACTTTAGATGGAAGAACTAATACTAACAATGTTTATTTTGTTGATGTATTGACACATAATTTTTGGAGTGTTGGATAGTTTGTGGACAAAGAGTATCAATTACAATTCACAAAAAAGACTTGCACTATCAAGGATAAGGATGGTATGATGATTGGAACTAGAACTAGGTCTAGAGGTAATGTATTTTAGTTGAGTTCCATTGAAATGAGTTATTTGGTTGCTAAAGTGGATAATAGTTGGTTATGGCATAGGAGATTCTATCATATAGACTTTGATAATATTATAAAGGTTAGTAGCATGTTTGCAGTTAGAGATCTAGCTAAGATGATCAAGCCTACTAATGTGGTTTGCAAAGAATGTATTTTGGCTAAGCAGAAGAAGGTATCTTTTCCTAGCAAGAAGTTCACTACCATAGAAAAGATGGAGATTATTTACATAGATCTGAGTGATCCCTCTAGAGCAAGAGGATTATATGGTGAAAGGTATCTCATGATTTTTATTGATGATTTCACTAGAATGATGTGGGTAGAATTTCTTAAAGAGAAGTATGAAGCTTTTGAGAAGTTTAAGATATTTAAGAATAGAGTTGAGAATGAATCTGGTGTTGAGATAAAATGTTTAAGAGTAGATAGAGGAGGAGAATTCACCTCTAGAGAGTTTAACATGTTTTGTGAAGAACGTGGAATCAAAAGGAAGTTATCTTCACCTAGGACACCTAAAAAAAATGGGATTGTAGAAAGAAGAAACAAATTAGTAGTAGAGGTGGAAAGAGCAATGTTTTTTGAGAATGATGCATCCAAGACATTTTGGAGAGAATAAGTCAATACAATAGTGTACACTATGAATAGAGTACAAATCAGAAAATGTATGAGGAAGACATCTTATGAACTATGGTTTGGTCATTCACCATTAGTTAAGTATTTTAGAATATTTGGTAGCAAGTGTTATATTAAGAGAGATGATGATGTTGGAAAGTTTGATCCAAGAAGTGATGAAGGTATGCTTCTTGGCTATTCATTAAGAAAAGGCATATAAATGTTTTAATCATAGAACTAAGACAATAGTTGAGTGCACAAATGTTCAGATTGATGAAAAGTTTGGAACTAAGGAAAATATGTTAGATTACAATTTCAATAAAGATGAAGATAATTCTAGAATTGTTAGAAAAAATGTAGAAGTTTTCTTTAAGACTAACAATTATTTGTATAATAATGTGTTAATTGTTGAGAAAAGAGGAGAGAAGAGAACTGAACCTAGAAATGAGATAAGAGTTGAGATGTTAGCCACTACCCCTAATAGGAATCTAACAAAGAATAACCCTCTATAGTAGATAAATGGAAGAAAAGACAAAGGTGTGATGACAAAAAACAAAGTTAATGAAGAGATATGTTTGATTTCTCAAGTTGAACCTAAGAGTGTAGATGAAGCATGCAAATATGATTATTGGATTCAAGAAATAAATGAAGAATTAGATCATATTATGAAGAATGAAACATGAGAGTTAGCTCCTAGGCCTAAGGACAAGAATCTGATAGGAACCAAATGGGTATTTAGAAACAAGATGAACAAGCAAGGCAAAGTTGTGGGGAACAACACATGACTTTTATGCAAAGGATATTCATAGCAAGAAGGCATAGACTATGAGGAGACATATGCACCTATAGCTAGAATGGAAGTAGAAAGAATATTCTTGGCTTATGAAGTGAATAAATAGTTCAAGATATATCAATTGGATGTTAAATTAGCCTACCTAAATGGAGAACTTGAAGAAGAGGTATATATTGAAAGGCTTGAAGGTTTACCTTTGACATTTGACAAAGACATGGCATGTAGACTAAAGAAAGTTCTATATGGTATGAAGTAAGCACCTAGAACTGGGTATGCAAGGTTGGACAACTATTTGGCAAAACTTGGATTTTCTAAAGTTACAATAGATAGTAACTTGTATTTGAAAGAAATAGAGAATGGTTTGCTGATAATAGTAATATTTATTGATGACATCATGTTTGGAGGAAATGATGAAGCAAGTGATAAATTTGCTAAAGAAATTGAGAATGAGTTTGAAATCAACATGATAGGAGAAATGAAGTTTTTCCTAGGATTGTAGATTGTGTATAACAGTGATGGTATTTTCATTTCACAAGCTAAATACTTGAAAGAGTTGTTAAGAATATTTGGATTGGAAAGTTGTAAGCCTATTGGTATACCTATGATAACTGGTCACAAGTTATCTAGCAAGGATGAGACACCTATAGTTGAGCAAAAGAAGTACATATCCATGATTGGAGGTTTACAATATCTGACTCACACTAGTCCAGATATAGAAAATGCAATTGGGATTGTAGCTAGATTTAAAGTTTATCCTAAGGAATATCATTATGCAACAATAAAGAGGATATTCAAATACTTGAAAGGAACATTTGACTATGGAATTTGGCATGATGAATCAAGTGATTTTACTCTATGTGTATATATCGATGCAGATTGGGTAGGCAATATGGATGAAAAAAAGAGCACCAATGGTGGAGCATGTTTTCTTGGAGGCAAATTAGTTTCTTGGCTAAGCAAGAAACAAGATTGTATTTCCCATAATATAGTTGAGGCAGAGTATGTTGGAGTAGGAAATAATTGCAATCAAGTGATGTGGATGAAATAGATGTTTAAGGATATCAGAATTGAGCTTGCAGAACTTACTATCATTTACTTTGATAATACAAGTACAATGAATATGTCTAAGAATCATGTATTGCATTCTAAGAATAAGCATTTATCTACTAAGTATCATGTGTTGAGAGAGAAAGAAGAAGACAAAGAGATCACATTAGAGTATGTGAGTACTAAAGATTAGATTGTAGATATCTTTACAAAGCTTTTACCTAATGATGACTTTGAGTACTTGAGAGGTATGCTCAGGGTTATGCCCCTACCTACTTTTGAGTAGATGATGCAATAAGTGCACCAATGGTAAAAAAGCACTATTTTTAGAATATATTGAATTCTTATGCTTCCTATATGGGGGAGTATCTGTGATGAGATGAGTCATTGAGGACTCTTGGTATTTGGTCTTGAATAGTGTCTTTGGAAACTTGAGCTGGTTGAAGACTTGGGGCAGTAAATTGGCATAATGAGGACTTTGTCATTTATGTCAATTGGGGATAATATGCATGAAAAACATCTTCTAAGTATGTATGGGGGAGAGTGCATGGAAATATCTATCAGGTATAGATGTATTGAGTTGTTCACTATGAACAAATATTGCCAATCCTAAAGAAGAAGAAGAAGAAGAGTGTAGTGTTCTAGAGGATTTTAGATTTTATTGATGAAAAAGATTTGAGAAGATGAGAATAGCAATAGCAATAGAAAATTATTGTTTTGGTATTCTTAGAGCTTAGGTTTTTTTCATCTATGTTGCCATCAATGCCAAAGGGGGAGATTGTTATCATGAATGCTGATGATACTACTTTGGGGGAGTATCCTAAGCATTAGAGAGCATTGGCATGTTGCATTCATGACTATACTTGTCATTGATGTCAACATAGTAGTAAGTTTGTAAAGACCAGCAGAGTAATAGAGATAGATTATAGTTGTATGGATAAGGTTTTTCTTGTTTGGTGATGCATGGTCATGAACATTTTTAGTACAATATCTTGATAATGTGGTTCAAAGTGCAACACATAAGTTGAAGACATGCAGAAGTTGTACCTAATTTACAACAAGTAGTTTAGAGATAGAGTGCTTGGAAAGACGTTTTTGGTGTTTGCATTATATCTTTCTTCTGAGATGTAATAAAGACATGTGTGGTCAGACAGTAACATAGGAAATTAAAATGATGATGTTAGTAGATGCACAAGCCCTAGTATCATACATGTAAATTTTTGTATAGATTATGAGTTGACAGTGCTAGTGTAATTGTAATTAATTAATTATCTTTTTATAGTTAATTAGAAAAGACCCAAGGATGACTCAAGGAACCATTTTGAAGATATGGTATAAAGGAAAGATGGCTTCCTTATTTCTAATGTGTGCTAAGGGTTGTATGAAGTGTGAAGTGTGAAAAGGAGTAGAGTATTTATTGAATGCAAGTAAGTGTTCTAAGGGATTATTAGATGTGAGTTTTGTGATTTGGTTACAAGATCTGAAGGAGAAAAGGTCCAATTGACATGACTAAAGAATTAAGTACTAAAATTCTATTACTCTGTAGGGATAATACAAAGATCATTTGGATAGTGGGTTCATTGATCTTGATCTTGAAGCTATTTGGGTAGTGGGTCTAGCTATCTTCCACAACTCCTAATAGGGTTGGAATCTCCTAATAGGTATTCAAGGTCTCCTAATAGGGAATTATATATATTGAATATTATTATAGACTCCTAAGGGTCCATCCTCTAACAAGGAACATTTATATTAGTACATCATCTTGTGAGTACCATCCCCACTAGGGTTTTCCCACTGATCAAGGGTTTCCCTAGTTAAAATATCTAGTGTTATTGTGTATGAGTATCTTGTTGTGGTTTTCAATTATATTACTCATCTAGTTAAGTTTATTTTCTAATTTTGAGTAGCTACCATTTATTATGAAACTTTATTATGTATTTCAAATTTGATTTGAATTTGATATCTTTCTTACCTACTTAAAATACAAAGGTTTGTTAAGATTTATAGAAAAATAAATACCTCTTTCATGCTTGTAGATATATTAAATTTTTTAAGGTTTAGTCCTTTGAAGATTAAAAAAGGAAAGGAATTGTTTAGTGCAAATCAAGTTGTGGAGATATAGAAAATAGGGTAGTGAAGGAACACAAAAGAATACGAGATATATTTTGAACATCGTAGTAGTTCTATCATTTTATTTGTAAACAAAAAAACTAAATCTATGAAACCTATTTTATTTTCTAATTAAGTTTGTATTCATCTTTGTGTGTTTTCTATTCTTCTGTTTGGCCAACAAATTGCACATTAACAGTCTTTCTCCAAAATAATAGCATGGCTAAAAATGATATAAGGCTTTTCCAATAGGCATAGTGTAAATATATTCTTTATGCTTGATAGTACATATAAGTGAAAGCTAAAAACACAATACGATTTAAAATTCAATGTAGCTCCATTATCTAAACCATTTTGCCACTACAAAGAGAGTAATCCTTAGTTTAACTATAATTTAAAAACTACCATTTTTGGCATACTTCACAAAATTAAAATTTTGTCTTTAAAAAAAATAAATCTAAAACTACTCCACAAGCTATGAAAATCTTCAATTAGTTAGAGTTAAATTGGAAAATGTCACTCTGCCAAGCAACTACGTGGATTAAAAAAACTACTAAAAAAATGAAAACTCCTAAGAAAATAGTGAAATTTAGTTCTAGGCCCTATATGGTGGAACAAAACCCCAAAAATATGTTGAGATTTCAAATAGTTGAATAGATTATATGAAAATAGTTTAAGAAGATACATCTATCTATACAAGTTCAACCCAAATAGCCAATCAAGTCAAAATTTATGACTCGTGTTAGTTCCTACACCAAGACACACATTTGATGGATAAAACTATAATATGTTGAATAAAAAATTGAATAATATTTAAAAGTACAAATAGAGATTTATGGAATCTTCTTGTTAGTGGATCAAACGATGTAATTGATCAAATACACTAATAGTATTAACAAGCTTCCAAAACATATTATCAAAGAAAGATAAAAGAAAAGATGCAAATGTTTAGAGCTTAATTGAAATGTGAATGATAGAAACTATGTCATAGATTTTTTTTAAAGTAACTACCTAAGGGTAGCCTTGGAAATTACTTAAAATCTTATAAAAGAATTAGCAATGTGAGGTTAGTCAAACTCTAATTTCTCAAGAATTTAAAACCCTTTAGATTAAAGAAGGTGAATCCATTAAATATATTTCCATAAAAAAAATTCTATCTTAAATACATTATCTAATTATTAATGGTGAAATGAAAGAAAATTGAAAGATCATTGATAGTATTCTGAAGAGTTTTCCCTTAACATTTGAATTTATTATCCTTTCAATCAAATAGATTAAATAAATTTGAAATTATATAATAGTACATGGGTTGATATATTCATCAAATATACATGTTCTATAGCTTAATAAATTGACCTCCCATAAAGTAATCACTTATGATCAAACCAAGGTCATAATTGAGGAAAAAGAAAGAGATAATAAATGTATAAATCTAAGAGATAAAGGAATAGATTATGATAGAATAATAGCTCAAATAGCTAAGAGGGGACACAAAAGAAAAAAATAGAAGAAATTGTGATATAATACTAGTTCAAATATCTCTAAGAGGGTAAATTAAAGAATAAAAAAAGAATAAAAAGTGAAGAATATACTTGTAGGAACTCAAACTAAATATATAATAAAATTATGATTTTTAGTGCTATTATTGGCCCTGGTATGAATACAAGATGGGTCAAACAAAAATTTGATAGGTCATCTATTGGAAACCATGGTTAGAGAAAAGGGGGTGCCTCATCAAAGATATGAGAGATTGAATGCATGTTGCATATATAGCCAATGTGGGAGTCCAAATAGCTTATTTGGCTAAAATTTTGGCTCTTTTTCATGGGTTCACCATAGCCCAAGAAAGGTGTTAATGGAAAATAATTGTAGAAAGTGATTCTCTCAATGTCATTTACATTATCAATGGGAAGGCTTGGGTAGGTTGGCAAGGAAGATGCATCATTAGGAAAACCTTGGACCTCCTTGACATGGTGGAAGAAGTAAGATGCTAGCAAACCTTTGATGAAGAAAGTAAAGATGTTGATAATATGGAGGCTAAAGGAAAGTACACATAGGATTTAAAAGTTTGGGATGATCTTGATTTGATCCCTAAGGAGGATCATATAGGGACTTCTCAAAATATCATCACAATTTACAATGATGGAAAAGCTATTAGTTCTTTCAATGGTATTAATTAACAAGTACTTGGGTTGGGGTTCAAGCAGTCGTTCCCTTTTCCATTATTTTTTGAAAATTTCTCATTTGAAGTATTATGAGTGGCTTCTCTCTTATTCAAAAATTATTCTATTGATTCTCTATACCATTATATTTGTTAGTCTTCATTATTTCCTTTAGTGTTGGTTTTTGAAGTTAGGAGTTTGGCCTTCTACAAGAATGAATGGATAAATGAACTAGATAGAGCTTGATAAATGTAGTGAGTTAAATAAAATTACTAGGATTTGGCACATTATCTTTGATGGGCATCTAGTGAAGTATGTTGAAGGCATGTGAGGTTCTTATCCATAGGTATTGTCTCAAGAAATTTCTATACTTGTGTGAGGATTAAAAAGTTTTGATTGGTCAAGTTTCTTATGTTCATGTAGTAGAAACCATAGCTTATCATAGAAATGGGTATTGATAGTCGGACCAAAATCACTCAAAAGTCCCAATCCACTCTTAAAGAAGATTTTCATCTCCTCCTAGACCCTAGCAAAATAATTCCCAAAATTTAAAGTGGGTTCAATTAGGAGAAGCTTCCATGTGATTGAAAGAATGTACCTAAGATTCTCATTCATTTTTTGATCTCGGAGGGGAAGGTGTAAGTGGTTCCACTCCCACCTATTTCCTATGTCAAATCACTTTAAAAGAAACATCAAGTTTTTATTTTTATTTTGAATTTTTTTGTCCCTATCACTCTTTATGGACAAGGAAGAGGATAAAATTAAAGGTGGAGCCTTACTTCACCAAGATTTGATCTTTAGACTCTATTAATTAAATCAGAACTTGACTCCTTGGACTAGGCCATTTCCTACCCTTTTCATTGATATTAATAATCTTGTGATCACCCCTATTTCATCTGCTTATAAACCTTAGATAAATCCTCAAAATTGTCTACTATTTTTTGTATAAGATTCAGTCCCCCCATATACCCAAATTTAAAATTGATCCCAAATTGGAGGAGGCAATAGAAATTGACAATTCAACTACCACCTCTTCTTGGTCTATAAAGTCTTCCTAAACCCCTGATAGTTCTACCCCCAACTCAATTATCAATAATCCCTCAACCTAATTTTTCCTTCCCTCCCCTAAATTCCATCTCAACTACCCTAGAGATCCTCATATCACTAGGTCTTCTTCCTAAGTATTTTGAGGGGATTGCCCTAGACACCCTTTTTCAATGGTGGATTAGTTTTGTATTTTCCATAATAGGTTAAAATCTATTTCTAAATGGAAAATTTTCCACTATAGACTGAAAGGCAAAAAATTTAAAAAATAGAAGTTGTGGTGGAGGCAAAGTGTAAGGCGAAAGAGTAAACAAATGGAAAGAGAGATGAATCTTGTGGGTGGTTAGAAAGGATTATAGAGAAAAAGTTTCACAATTTATAAACTCTCAAAGATAAAATCATGGAACTCAAAGCCCTAATTCCCTTGAATGTAAAAGAAATTCAAATCATGCATGTCTTGGCTTCCATGAAAGAATCCAAGACATAGTTGGGTGAGAAGATGCTAGAGTTGGATACTCAACACAAGGAGGTCCAAGATAAAATGAAGAAGGTTATTAGGGGTATCTAGGATGAGTTGGAGGAGAGGAAGATGAAAAAGAAAAATAGAGAGGAAATGCATGGAAGGGAGGACAATCTCCTATTGGAGACTAAAAATTACATCGGTAGATTTGCACCCAAATTGTGATGGTAGGTCTGTCACAGTTATGGCATCACAACTTGTCACCATCACAATTGTGATGCCCTACTATCACAATTGCAATGGTGATAGGTTGTGACACCATAACTGTGATTGACATTTCATCACAATTTGGGTACAAATGTAGTAGTGTGTGGCTTTGGGGGCTATAGTTTTTTCCAGGCCTCTCAAGAAGGCTACTTTCTTGGAGAATCTTGAAGAATTCAACAAGTAGTTTTTCTAATTTCTATTAAAATCTTGTGGTCTAGTGGGTGGTTCCTAGTTTTTCAATGTTGGATATTAGGCACTAGTTTTTGTTTCTATTTCTAGTTAGATTTTTTAAGTTTTTTTTTTTTTGAATCTCACTGCTTTTGAACCCTTTTTGGTGTCCATTATTTGTTGGACATGGTATTACTTTTAGATTAAGGGTTCACACCCTCTCACACTTTATATAATTAGAACAAATAGAAATATAGTCAATGAAAAGCTAGTAGAGCATGAGCCAAACATGTCACTATATGTATGGCTCATATACATATTTATGTTTATTTATGTGTATACATGTTTATGTTTTGTTTGTTTGTGTATGTGTGTGCGCGCGTGTGTGTGTCAATTTTTACACACACACATAGATAGACTTATAAATGTGCATGTGTAGTTACTTGGATAGAGGTTCAGTAAGCATATGAGTGATATGTGTGTGTGTGTGTGTGTGTGTGTGTGTGTGTGCATGTGTAGTTACTTGGATAGAGGTTTCAGTAAGCATATGAGTGATATATATATATATATATATATATATATATATGTATGTATGTATGTATGTATGTATATTCTATTGAAAGGTGCTTGTAGTCTAAGATTAAATTGGGGAATATTGAAGTAAAAGAAATTGTGAAAATAATAAATCATAGGTGGGCTATCCATTGGTCCTATGACAATCTATAAGAACTTGTCAATGTGGTCACAAGAAAATGTATGAGAATTATATAAAATCTATTTCTGTGGCATTTTTCATGTTCTAGTAAATGTTTGATATTATATTAATTTGGACATTTTGTGGTTTAATTATAATTTATTTTTAAAAATATGAAGTTATTGTTGGAAATCTTAATGGGAAACAAGATACTAAGATGGGGAAGGGGGGGGACTTACGATCTATAAAACTTTTCACTTATAAAATAATTAACTATATTCACACCTAATCCATCTCATATCTTAGATCTCATACCATATAAACATAAAATTGTAATATTTAAATGAAATCTATCTAAGAATATCATAACATCCATGCAGAACATCAATACATACCACAATGATTTTGGTAACCGAAAAACACTTCAAGTTGAAGGTAAAACTAGTGTGGGGATGAAACCCACAAATTGTTACTGCTACAATATCTGATGATCTACTTTGTGAGGGGTTTGCCCTGCTAAGAGCATTTAACATTATTCGGTCTATTGTGTTAAAGAGTTTTACACTTACAATAAAGTAAGGACTCTATTAGGAGATTTGAAATAGGTCTATTATAACCACTCTTTTACAAGAGATTTTCCATGACTCAATCTATTAAAACTAATTTAGTACCTGATCCTTTGGTTTTCCTGTAAAATATTATTATGGATCTCCTCTCTTCAAAATTTCAATCTAATATCTTTTTTTTGTCCTTCACTACTAGGTTTCTCTGTCCAAGCTTCTTTCAAACTTAGCCTTCCTTTGCTTTGTACTTAACTTGTTTGCTCCTTCACTTTGCTTCCTTATTTTCAAATTACGCACTGATCCTAGGGGAGGAACCCTTCTTAAATAGATAATCATCAAAAGTTCTAGATTAGGATCAATGATCCTTATTCCATCTTTTTTGTCATTTTCCCTTTTGGTTTTATTATTGCTCAATCTTATTTTCTTGGGATTAATGCCTTTTGAAAAAATGTGTAATATTATCCTTAATTATCTCTACAATATTTAAATATGATGTAGAAGTTACCTAAAGTTATTTACATTAATGTTTGTGCAATTACAAACTCATATGTCAAACATAGTTTACACGACACTTGAATGTTTTGATGCTCGATCATAACTAACAATAATGTTGTTAATTGTCCTCTATACACTTGACATAGATTGAATCACTCAACATTAACTAGCTTCCCAAATGCTTGGTCTCTTCTATGTTACTCGCCATGTATGCTGGCTCAATCTCTATTGGGGTGCTTAGCAACCTTTAATGTTCTTGGTATATGATGAAATATAAACACGTCTTTTGTATCTTGGTCTTCTTTGGATGGCTTGGTCATAGTGATGATTTTCTAATGCTTCATTGGAAATGACTAAGTGTTAGACACTAATAGGAAACTTAGGCTTATAGATCAACAATATCCCCCTTTGACATTAGTGGCAAAAACACTTTGTCATGATTTAGCTTTTCATGGAAAAATAATATATCCCCTTAGACTATAACACTGTCTTCAAAACTTTATCTATGCTATACAATATATACATATTTGTAGCCTTTGAGGCTATTGTTTCTTTGATAATGTTATATCTAATTTCTTTGTTTGTATCATCTCCCCTTGTGTCATCATCTCAAATTTCCCTTTCACTAATATTTCCCCCTCGTTTTTGTCACTTATGGCTTGGGTTTGTAGGGGTTAACTTGTATTCATCAAAAAATGTTTGATGACTTGCCAAAATTTCTTCAAATCCTTTAGTGAAGCTATCTTTTCTTGATTCTATGGCTTGAATATGAATCTCTAGCAACTAGATCAATTAAACTCTCTATAGTTGAAAGATGTGTATCTTTCTTTGTTAAATTTTGAGCTATAGATAATTCCTTTGAATTATCTCCAAACTTGGTAGTAGCATGAATTGAATTGAAATCAATTTTTTTAGTATGCCACTGTCACTATCCATTAACTTGGCTAATCTTTGTTGATCAAATGTCAATTTATTATATGAAGGCAAGCTTGAACTTGTGTTCTTACTCAATGAATATGTACATGCCTTCATATCTTCCACAATCATATCAATGTATCATTGATTCTCTAATGTGAAGAACTAAACATCACAAATTTTCATGTACAAAGAGTGAATTACTTTCAAAATTCCTTCCAACTGAGTTGCAAGGTTAGAAAGTTCAAGCTGCCTAATTGCAAGTTCAGTTGAAAATATCTGCAAAATTTTGTGCTCAAACTTTTTCTCAGACCATCTCATTAATTTTATCATTGGTCTTTGTATTCTCAATCTTAACCTTATCAGCGATATATACTAATTGAACCAAAATTATATGTTACATATTAACATTAGAAATCTCAATTGCATCAATAATAATATATTCGATGCTATGCAATACCTATTTATTTTTGTGTTCTCTCCTCAAGTTTTCTTTCTTTGTCTTGAAACTTAGCAAGGTTTTCAATTCTTCCATCTGTTCCAACATCATGTTGTTCAAGCCAAACATAAGATGTGTGATGACTTAATCTAAACTCATTGACTCCTTTTTTGTATCATCTTGTTGTGCCATCATCTAAGATTGAGGGGTGCTATCACTAGGTAGTGATATATGTAGTTGTTTTCCATTTGCACTCGATATAGGTGACTTCTCCTTTTGATTTGATTTAACCTATTGTATAGGTGTAACGTTTAAGATCTCGGTAGGTATAGTACTTAGTAGTTGAATAAGAGCTTAGATAGCCTCCTATTCTTTGGTTTTTTCTATCTATGTCGTTCCTTTCTCTACTTCTATCTTTTTCTCATCTGGTTTGACATTTGTGACATCGGTAAGTTATGGAAAGAAAATTATTTCCTTGCCCTGTTGCTCAACACTCATTTTAGAAACTATTGTAACTGATGTAACATTGAAACCTTGGGTACTTACACTCTCAATCCTTGGACAATCATGTATTTTCAATAATACTAGATTGGTGCATGGTAGGGAGGGATCTGAGGCATCTTGCGTAGCATTTTTCAGAGTTTCCTCAGTCAATACATTCTAATACTATGGGGATGAATCAAGAATGTCCTCAATTGTAACATCTTTTTGTTCAAACCCTTCTACCAATAATTTGATTTCCTCTAAAAGTTTAGCAACTTATGTTGTATCATCCTTCTCTTCCTTGACTTCTTCACCTTTTCCTTCTTCTACATCTCCTTCTTCTTCTTTGTCAGTAGATGGAATAAGAAATTCAATGCTTCCTTCCATGTACTTATGGTCTCTTGCTCAACTTCATAAGCCTTATTTATAAAAAAATTATAATTCCTCTCCTTAGGCATAAATTTATTCACAAAATATTTTAGGGCTATAGACATGTGTGTCTTCCCTAAATTTGACATTATCTGTGCTAATGTCTATGGTATATCTTTTAGTGGATAATGCCCACTTCCACTTAGCATCAACTTTATTATACAAATTTTTAGGAATGCCTTGACCTAAAACTATAAGCATAGATTTGAATTGTATCATCATGTCTATCATAGATTTTCAAGCTTCTCTTTAAATCCTGTCAAACTTGCCAATTCACTATTGTCTTGACATACCTTATCCATTGTCATTGCAGGTGATCTAGGTAAAATCTTAATTTTACTTGTATCATAAAACTTTGTTTCTTCATCACCTTCTTACTCCTACAACATGATCAGTTAGCTTGCAATGGGGGCCAAGGCCCTAAGTGGCTGCAAAGGTAGCTCATTGTAAGTTGTTTAATAAGTGAAAACAATACACTAAATGAGAGTAAAATGAACCTAATAAGAGTCTTTTAATTTTCTCACCCATGCCTCAAGTGCTAGTACGAACTAGGATGGGAGTAGAGAGAATGCTTGGTTGTGACCTTGCAATCATAGTATGCCTTGTTAGTATGAGAGGATACTAGTGGATACATAGGGATCATTAGAGGTGAGAGACTACTAGGGTAACTGTAGTGTGATTTGTGCAAAGACAATTGCTTGCCTACATAGTAGGTTTCTTATGTGTCTTGTGTGTCTTTGGGTATAGATGTCAACCTATCTTGGAACCCTTTGAGTTAGATTACTTTTAGGATCTCCTAGACTTAGAGAGTATTTTGATAGTTGGTTTGATATCCTATTTGGGACTTGAGACTATCCCCTTAGTTTGGTGGGAGTGGGCCATTTAGGTTCCACATGGTCAGCCGGTAGTGCCTTTTCACTCTTACCATTGAGATCTATCTATAGTCACCATGGTTGGAGCTTCCTTTTCTGCATTTACTTTCATTCTTTCTATATATCATTATGATGGATGTTTATATTTCATGATGGATGTTATATCTTTTATGATGGATGGATGTATTATGTATGGTGGATGGTTTCATTTATTTTTATTGTATTTTGTATCATGGATCTAAGGAGGAGGATGTGTTTCTATTTCTACATATGTATATTCTTTTAGCTTTTCATACCCTATGACATGTACAGTGGATGATTGAGCATTCTGAGTTTAATTTTCCAAGAGGCATTCAGAACAAATTTATATTATTTAAATGGACATTGGACTTTATAATTATTCTTTCATATGGATGTGCTATTTGATGGACTTAGTATTAATTAAATTAAATGTGATTCAACATCATGGGATCCTTAAGGAATTTAACTTGTTATGTATGATTTTAGTTGATTATATGTTATTGCTTCCAATACTATGTGTTTGATGTGAATGATTTGACAATCTTGTTTAAAAATAATGCTACCAAACTTAGTAAAACTTTAGGTTATTTCTTTTGGATCCCTTGGCGGGGTGTTACACTTGTGGTGAGGGGACATGAAACGATGGACATGTGCACCCAGGAAAATGTGAATGAGCTTATAGCTCATTTTTAGGAATTAATTAAAAAAGATGCCAAATATTGATGAGACCTTTTATTAATGTTATTCATATGGCCTTGAGCATGACAATTATTATTTGGGATGGTTTTCTAAAAGGTGACCATATAAGTATTACTTTTGATAGCACCATGATTAGATAGAAAAAGTGTGATAAAGTTGTCAATATTTGCCTAAATTGCTTCATCAATTTTTTCAATATTTGGTGGGATCATGTCAAAAGGGAAAGGACAAAGATTTTTAAAATTAAAGATACTTATATCAAGAAGAAATCTCTTGGGGTTTCAAATGAGGTGGAAAGTACCAAAGATAATAATGTTTTTTCGTGGATCAAGCCTATTGAGTGGAATTATTTCTCGATGTCATTGTATTTGGGCATTCATTATTTCATTTTCTAGTGTTCATCCGAGTTGAGATGGGGTTATGTCAGATATCTCAGAGGATTTCATTGATGACTTGAGCAAGAGTGGAGAAATAGGTGGGAACCCTATTCATATTGAGCTGAGTACTATTGAAAACTACAAAGAGGCATCACCGACATATTTGAGAGAGGGTGGTTTGGTTCCATTTATGCAGTACATTGAAGGATATGATGAAGAAATTTCTATGTAGTTTGTGAACTCTTGGACTAATAAGAGGGTAGTTGTAAATGAGATCTCATTTGAGATTAATAAAGATGTCATAGCCAAAGCCAAAGTTGGCAA
Organism: Cupressus sempervirens; assembly: GCA_028749045.1. NCBI lineage: Eukaryota > Viridiplantae > Streptophyta > Pinopsida > Cupressales > Cupressaceae > Cupressus > Cupressus sempervirens. The sequence goes on from CM053788.1 coordinate 656,241,092, forward strand.
TTTCTCCCTGGAGGATAGAAAATGGAGGAAGAAAACTTGTGTGTCTAGTGAAATGAGTCTCAATCAATTTTCAAAACTAGAGAAGGCCTTGTGTGTGATTATGGTGGGTTTGTCACAATGGAGCTTTTAGATCCCTAGAAGGAGGTATGCTATGATATTATACAATATTTCACACTTGAGGGTAGATTTTAGATTTTATACGATTTCTATTTCCCCATATTAAATAATTTTTGGAATTGTGACCTCATATCATTCCCATTTTTTCTTCTACATTTGATGGAAGAAAGCATCTTTAAAGATAGGGAGAAGATTAAAAAAGGGAAACCCTACACTATGTTGCACCAAGCCTTTATGTATAAATTATTTGATTTTCATAAGAACCTTTGTCTCATCCAAACTATAAATGTGCAATTGGTTCTTCCTAATCTGACTCTTTTTACCTCTACCCCACAAATTTCTACTAAGGTGTTATCCATTGTGGAAGACGAAACCTCAAAACCCACCCTCCTAAAAAAAATCAAAATAGAAAAGGATATCTAGGTTACAAACTCAAGTGTTGAAATCTAAGGTGGAAGGATGTAATCCCTAAGAAATGAGAAGAGGATAGTTAATGTTGTCCTTGGACCTAAACTTGAAAGCCTCCATAGTTCTAAATCCACTAATAGTGGAAAGCACAAACCACTATAGAAAAATAGAAAAGCAAGAGCTCCCAAAAGAAATATATTAGAGAAGAAGAAGAAGAAACTGTTAGCAAGGATAAGGGTGAGGATAGTAGTCAAATGAGCCCCCTTATGTCCCATATCTCAAATAATCATAAGAATGATACCCCTTATATGTCATGGGGTGAGAAGGGGAAGACTCTCACCTCCCCCCATTGTCCTACAGAAAAAAGTGATTAGGCACTTGTGAGGGACACCCTAAGTTCCCCAACAGGTATTTAAAATGAAGATTTGGGAGTCACTAACGGAAACCTTAAAAGGATAGAGAAAAAGCAGGAGATCTTGGGTGAAAGTATAGATTTGTGTCACCTTTGGGGCTAACTTTTAAGTTTTGGTCAGATGGGATCTAGCCAAATGGGTTCCGAGGGGACTAAATCTGGCCAGAACCGTGTGGTGTCAACTGTGCACCAAGTGGTGTGTACAACTCAACATGGGTCCAACCAAAAAGGATCTAGCTAGACCCAGTCCAATCAGAAGAGATCTAGTTGGAAACCCCTAAAATTATATAACTCACAAAAAGACAAATCTACCTGTCATTTTCATCATATGAGCTTCCAAGAACTACGAAATGGGAAGAGCTACAAGAGACATTCAAGCGGATCAAGCATGTTGGCAATTCCCCCTAATTTTTTAATATGTTTTAAGTTTTATTTTATGTTTTCTTAGGTAGAAATATGGTTTTTAATGTGTATTTTTAATGTAGATTGTTTTAAGGAATTCAATTTTATTTTTATTTTTATACGTTTATATTTTTAATTGCTCTAATATTAGATGAAGTTTAGAAAATGCATTAAAATTTAGTAAAACTTAGAAATTATTAGAGAAATTGTAAAATATTATTTATTGAGAATAGCAAAAAATTATATAGAAAATTTAGATTTAATTAGTTTACAACAATTAGAAAAATTTGAAACTTTATAAAATATTAGAAAATTTAGAAAATACTACAAAAATTAGAAACTTTAGAAAAAAATAGAAAAAATTTATTAAATATATAGAAAATTAGTTAGATGTAAATTAGAGAATTTAAATTTATTTTTTTTAATTACAAATCATTAGAAATTTTTATAAAGGTAAAGGTTTAGAAACAACTATAAACTGGTAACTAAAACCATCAGATTGAACTAAATCAAACTTGACCTCTTACCGTGAACACAAATAAATTCTAATTGAAACCTTAACATTGAAACTTAAGCAAGAGCGAAACATAACATTAAATGTAATTAAATCACAACATTAAACCTAATCAAATTTGAACTAAAACTCTCACATTGAATCAAATTAGATCTAACTCCTATATTGAACTTTTAATCTAAATATGTTGACCTAAACTACTCTTTAAACCCTAAATTGCTCTCTAAACCCTAAACCACTCTCTAACCATAATCTAAAAATCTCTCTCTCTCTCTCTCTCTCTCTCTCTCTCTCTCTCTCTCTCTCTCTCTCTCTCTCTCTCTCTCTCTCTCTCTCTCTCTAAATTTCTCCCTAAACCCCATAATTTTTAACATAACTTCATCTCTCCCATCTCATCTATCCCTCTCTTACATCACTTCATATATATATATATATATATATATATATATATATATATATATATATATATATATATATATATCTCATAACCTCATCTATCCCAACCCTAACCCATAATCCCTAACATAACTTCATCTCTCCCCTCTATCTCTCTCTAACTCCTAAACCCCATCTTTGTAAACCCTAAACCACTATCTAACTCGTAAACCCCATCTCTCTAAACCCTACACTACTCTCTAACCTCATTTTATATGTAACGTAATTTCATATCTCCCATCTCATCTCTCTCTCTCTCTCTCTCTCTCTCTCTCTCTCTCTCTCTCTCTCTCTCTCTCTCTCTCTCTCTCTCTCTCTCTCTCTCTCTCTCTCTCTCTCACATAACCTCATCTATCCCAACCCTAATCCATACTCCCTAAAATAACTTCATATCTCCCCTCTACCTCTCTCTAACTCCTAAACCCCATCACTCTAAACCCTAAACCATTCTCTAACTCCTAAACTCCATCACTCTAAACCCTAAATCACTCACTAACTCCTAAACCCCATCTTTTTAAACCCTCACTTCATATCTCTCTCTATCATAACCTCATCTATCCCAACCCTAACCCATAATCCCTAATATAACCTCATCTCTCCCCTCTATCTCTCTCTAAATCCTAAGCCCCATTGCTCTAAACCCTAAATTTCTCTCTAACTCCTAAAATCCATCACTCTAAACCCTAAACAACTCATTGAGTTCTAAACCCCATCTTTGCATACCCTAACTTCATATCTCTCTCTCTCTTTCTCTATCATAACCTCATCTATCCCAACCCTAAATCGCTCTCTAACTCCTAAAAAAATGTAATGTAGTTAACATTCTTTATATGTTGTACAATGGGTTTGTTTAGAAACATTCATTTAGTGTGTTTTGATTCAATTAGTTTATATAATAATCTGTGTATATATGTATATGTATGTGTGTGCAGATTTGTATTATCATCTATTTGTTTATATCTTTCATTATTATGGCATCGGGGGGGTATTGATTCTAGAGAGGCCAATGTACATGGTCATTCTCATAGTGGTTCATCCCATAGATCGACTACTAGTATCTAGGATAGGGAGACACTATTCAGTGATAATATTCAGTGCTTATAGAGCGCACTTGATACTATTGATTAGAGTCTATATGCTTCACCTACCCTACAACATAGGGATAAGGTGATTGGGATTAGACATGAGCTTATTATCATGATGCACATTGGCTAGGGTTTTAACCCTTATGATAGTATTAGTTTGGACACCTTTATAGTGCTCTATCATGTTCTGTTGGAGATGGTTTGTGATGGAGGGAGATAGATGAGATGGTCTCAGTGGAGAGTGTGAAAAACATGTTCCCACGTTATCAACCTTTGAAAAAGGTCAAAGGCTACAATGCTACAAGGTGTATTGATCCATTGGTGGCACCTTTAATGTATCCTCATTGGTTGGCTACACATAATATGTGGCCCCAAAAGGATGAGTTCCCCTTATATTTCTACAAAAAAATGTTTGTAGAATTTCATCTTCATCGAGAGGTTGATTACACTGATATCCCTTGGCATGCTAGGTAGGGTCAAGGTAGGTTCTCAGATAAATTTAGACACCCAGATGGTCCTATGCCCATTAATAAATGGGCACTGATTGGTCCAAACCTTTTAGTGATGCCAAAACATTTGAAGTTAGTTGCAGCTAGAGAGAGAGTGGTAGATGATATGTGTAGTTATGTGTACAAGAGTATTATCACTATTGCTACCTAGGTGCATGAGATGTCTTCTGATTGAGTGCACAGATACATGACATGGTCATAATCTGCATCTACAAGTGGTCACATTGTTGCATCATCTTCAGGTGATGATAAGTATCATGAGGTTGACATCCCATCTCTAGTAGATGTCTCCATGGAGTCTTCAGTGGACCTCTTGAGGGCTATGCATACATGTTTTTCTAGTGATCTACTTTTAGCCTATTGAGCTATATAGTTATTGATCGAACAACCACTTAGTGAAGTGCCATCATATGTGGTTGATATCATCAGAGGTATGTCAGAGGCATAGGATGGTTAGGGGCAAGAGGACATATATGTTGTGGCTATAGCTCTACCATAGACCATAGTTGAGGAGGATGCAAACCCCCACTGAGGCAAGTTCTCACCCACCACAACATTCATTATTCATAGATAAGCTCATGGATCCTACACTTGACATTGGAGATGTGACCGTTAGTGATATAGACTTGAGTGAAATAGGTAGGCATATATTTGTGATGACAATGGCATATATGGACTTGCAAACACCTATGCATCCTATGTAGCAAGAGACATAGGTAAAACTTTACAAAAATGTCTATTTAATTGGACCTAAAAATCCTATATTTAAAACTTTAGTAAAGTATAACTTGTGACATATTTGTTTCTTCTATTACATATAGACTGCATCTGCAACTTGTGAGGGTGGAGATGGACAGACAGTTGTCAACCCTAGTCATCTTGAGCCGCGAGTAAATTTAATTGTACTTATGTTATTATTTAAAATGAATTTATACACATGCTCATGATACATTTGTTCTTATATTGGACACAGGGTTCACAATCTCATTTTAGTTGATCACATCATGGAGCATGACATGATCATGTTTGATATTCATATATGTCATATACATGATGTTTGATATTGATTTATGATGATATCATTCCTAGATTTATAGCTGTGGGACATTTTTCATTTATAGCACACTCATATTTGACATATTTCATATTAGCATGAGTTATCTAACCATTTACATTTATAGTAGTCATATATGATATTTTGATGAGTTATGTGACCATTTACATTTATAGTTGACATATTTGATATTTTCATGAGTTATGCGAACGTTTACATTTATAGTTGACATATATGAGTTTTTCATGAGTTATGTGACCATGTTTATATGTAGTTGATATATTTGATATTTATATTTATAGAATATGTTTTACGTAAATGTGGAAACATACTTTTTAAATATCTCCTATATTTTTATTTAGATAATTGTTAATGTGTAACAAATTTATGTGTTGTATAAATTAATGAAAATATGTGTTACACAATTTTGTATGTGTGTTGTAAAAGTGTATAGCAAATGTACATGTAAATTTAGAAATAAATACATTATTTTTAAGATAATTGTTAATGTGTAATAAATTTGTGTTGTATAAATTAATGAAAATATATGTTACATAATTTTCTAGGTGTGTTGTAAAAGTGTATAGCAAATGTACATGTAAATTTAGAAATAAATACATTTTTTTAGATAATTGTTCATTTGTAATAAATTTATATATTCTATAAATTAATGAAAATATGTGTTGCATAATTTTCTAGGTGTGTTGTAAAAGTGTACATAGCAAATGTACATGTAAATTTAGAAATAAATACATTATTTTTTAGATAATTGTTAATGTGTAATAAATTTCCATGTTCTATAAATTAATGAAAATACATCTTACATCATTTTCCAGGTCTCTTATAAAAGTGTATAAATATTGAAAAAAGAAAAACATGTATAACTATTGAAAAAAAAGAATGTATATATAAATTTGAAATATTTTTATGAATCATTAAACCTATCTAGATCAATTAGGAAGTTGCCGATACATATGGTTAGGATCCTCTTTATCTTTAATAATCTCCAACAACTTTTCATGGTCCTTGATATCTAACCTCAACTTTGGTTTTCTATGTCCTTTTTTGGGCATAATGTCAAATTGAATCTTTGTGGCTAAAACCAAGTGGTTGTAATGCAAAAATTTTTGGCTAGGCATGTATTCAATAAATTAAACACCATTGTGGTCAATTTTTGTTTGTTGATAATATGTGCCTACAAAATAAGATTTATACAAGTCATTCTTAATTATATAAAAAAGAAATAATTATTTACAATATATGTATCACTCTCTAATTAGTTGTATACATCTCATAAGAGGATAATCTATACCTTCTATAAAAATTGAACAAGTTAGATAAGACTAGTTATCATCATCTGTACATGGTTCATTCAACTTGATTTTCACTTTTGTGTATCTAAGTAAATAATAATCCATACCTTCCACATTTTGAGGATCCACATTGACAACAAAGATGTTACCTACAAATATAGAAAAATAATGGAAACTATAAATAAATAAATATGAAGACAAATTAATATTAAAATAAAATGTGTTTGTAGAAACTCACCTAGAACAACTAAATCATAAACACATTCATAATCAGTTGAATACATAGGATTATGAATGTCTATGTCATTGTCATCTTCTTCATAAGGGGTACTTTTGATTATGTTTGTCCATGTCCATTCAGAGACATAGCCAGACACAATATTCTCGCATTGACCCATTGCATTGCTTTGAATGCAGACATCACAAAAACATGATTTTTCTCTTCCTTGAATTACTAGAGGTTTGTGTTGTCTAGTAGTCATCAATTGATGCAATCTTCTAATTCCAACAATGGGTTGACAATTGTAATGATTTGATCAATCAATATCTGTAACACATTAAATTAGCAAGTATGTATGTCAATAATCAAAATATTAAAGTAATCATGTCAAAGAACAATGGAAATCTTACCTTTCACTTCCCAAAAAAAAATTTTATTATATGTTGTATCACAAGAAGAAAAATGAGATTTGCACCATTCAACAACTTGATTTTCTTTGTCTATCTTTGCACCTATATAGGAAAGAAAATTGTAGATCGATTTTAACAAAATATAAAAGAACTATCTAGTAGATGGTCATATATATCAAATTTGATTAGTACATAACAATATCATATCTAAAAATTCATGTTGGCAAAGTGCATGCATTACACATGCTCCTGCTCAATCATGCTCTCCTTTTCCATGACCACTTTCAAAGAAGTTCCAAAGAAACTTAACATTTCATCTCGCATGTTGTGTTGCAAGCCAATTGAATGCTTTTGCAAACATAAATTTCCCTAGGAAAAAAATTAAAATAAATTTATGAGTAATCAAATCTATATATAATTAATTGTTCAGCTAATTAAATATGTGCATAAAATCTTAAAGTTTAACTTTCAAATAGACCAAATCCAATGTTCTAAAGCATTTATGCCATGATTTATGAGATCATCAAAGACAATTCCAAAAAAAATGACCTACATAGCTCCTATCATGAACCCTATGATTACTAAGATAAAAATAGACCTCCTTGATGGTAATGCATTCATCTGGATTGATAGTTTCTACCCCATCCACCTCAAATTGTGCATGTCTATAGGAAACTTATATAAAAATGGCAATTTGATCTGAGTGATAATATTTAGCTTGAATTTCAAATTGAGGGGGAAAAGTATATTTTCCAAAGAAGTCTACAATTGATAGAATACATCCTTGTGGAAAACAATTTTTTGAATCTCGAAACTATTTGGCTTGCCGTCTTGCACCATGGCAATGTTGGATGTGTTGATAAATCACAGTTCTAAATTTATCCATAAACTCACCATATGACAAAATTTCTCTCCTTCAAAGCTATTTTCTTGTATTCTTCTCCATTCCTTGTTCGATAAATCTCATACTCAAATCTATTCCCCATAATTGGTGTTGAAACATCAATATTGTCCATTTCATATGGAATTTTTTGCAACTCTCCATAATTTGTGCATGCATTTTTTATGCATTCTACAATGAATTCATCTAACTCTTTAGCATTATCACATAACAAAGAATTGACAAATTATTTTGTGCTTCTAGGAATTATCACATCTAGCTTAAGTGTTGCCACGACTTTTCTAAAAGATTGCAAATAAAGATGAAACTCAACATGATTTTGAAAAAAAAAAGTTTCACGTACCTTATTTATGCGTACAAAACATGGGTGCAACCTCTCAAACATTCTTTGGCAAATTTTCGCATTTGAAAAATCTTTTTGGAAAGCTTCAAATAATTCACTTTGTGTTGTGTCTACAAAGTGTTTTGGATGTGTTATGTTCATACCTGTCTCTTCATCTTTGATCTGTATAGTGTCTTTTCTATTACAAGAAACACATGACTGGCTGGTCCAATATTCAACAACCTGTCTTTTAACATCTTCAAAAATTCTATCCTTTCGAGGAAGTCAACAAATATTAACCCAGTTCTTTTCAAAGTTTATCATCAAGAAAATTTCTCCTTTAGAAATTGCTCGAACTTGGTTTTTTTGTGACAAGTCCTTTTTTGTAATCATAGTCATCAATGGTCTTTATGCAACACTTAAATTAGCTACTCAACTTCTGTTATCAATAGCATTTAATGCATCTCTCAAATTTTAAACTATTGTTTCCTTCACATTATCTCTAAAGTTTTTCTTATAGTTCACACCTAACAACTCTAAGACATGACTCATTTCTCTTTTCCTAAATAATCTAGTGAATAATTGTGCTTTACCAATTAGAGATTTATTTCCAAAAAATTCCTCTCACATATTTTTTAAATGTACCTTAATTGTACTTTCAGGCATCATGTGTTCCGATGATTCAATTTCTCTTAAAAGAGAGGCTTTCTCCATCTCCATCAAATTTTCCAACTATAAACCATATTTTCCAAATGTCCTACTACTTCCTAGAACTTCAATAGGATCTTCTTCAACTTCAATCAATGGATCTTCAATTGGTGGCTCTATATTATGTTTTGTCCATCCTTTCTTCTGGTCATCTCTAACTTGGTCATATCTTTTTGCTCTTTTTTCTTTATTCCCCATTGCACAAAAACCTGAATAGAGAGCTTGATATCACCTACATAGGAAAGACTTCCAAATTCAATTACATAAATATTGGTATATCATAGACAATTTAGAAAAAACTTTCAACATTAGAAGGTTATTTTATTTGACTATCTGTAATAGCACAAAATCTTAAGACAAGCAATTGCACTAAAGCATTGCTAAATTTAGATTAAACAATTTATTAAATATATTAAATAAATTAAATAATTTAACTATGTAATAAATTTAATAGTTTTCATAATATTTTAAAATGCCTAAATTCATTCTAATAATTTATATAAATCAAATTAATTAATTAATTATAAATAAATAATAAGTTTAATTAATCAATTTTAATACAAAAATAACTTTAAAAATCTAATTTTTAAATATTTCTTCAATAAAGTTTCATTTAAAACTTTACTTTTTTACTATTACAAATGCAATTATGAATTAAATATAATAATTAAAAAATAAAACTTTACCTCTAAAATAAAAAACCTATTTTATTGAATTAAATATAACAATTTAAAAATAAAACTTTACCTTTAAAACAAAAAAAACATATTTTATTGAATTAAATATAACAATTAAAAAAATAAAACATTACATTTCAAATAGAAAACCTAATTTATTGTTTAAACTTTATTGAATTAAATATAACCATTTAAAAATAAAACTTTACCTTTAAAATAAATAAATAAACATTTTTCTTTTGGTGAAACATTATATTTATATTAATAATAACTGGTTCAAAAGAGCTCCAAGAGAAAAGAACCAGAAAAGAAAAACTCTATTCATTGCCTGATACAAAAAAGGAATGCAAAAGAAGAAATATTGTATCAAGAGAGAGTATCTATCAACACTAATGAATCTTTTTCTAGAGATTCTTAGATCAAGAATATAGTAATTACAAAGAGCCCAAAACTCATATGAATACAATTCATTGATTGGTGCCAGAGACAAGACCCAGAGCCCAGTGAAAAATGTCACAAAGATTACCATCACTAATCTACATCCAGAACATCAATTAAGACAATGATATTAGAAAGCCATCTAATGCAAGTGTAATCCAAGACCCTAACTTGCATATAGTGTCTCAAAAGAACAAGTGAGATCCATAAAATAAAAAACATGCAAAATCAAAGAGAAGTCATGGTTTACTATCAAATAAAAAAGGAGGAGGACTCAACCTAATTCTAAACATATTCTTTTTTCATAATATTAACCAAGTTGGGGAGATCAAGGAGGTTAAGTGGGAAAAGTAAAGAGTTAATATAAACCTCATCAGTATCCAAATTAGCTAGACAATCAGCTAAAAGATTGCCTTCTCTATAAGTATGTATGATGTAACATTCAGAGATTGAGTCAAGAAGAGATCATACTTGATGTAATATATACTGAATAGACCAATTATATACATGAAGTTTAATACATGCATTAATAATAATTGATGAATCCCCTTCAACATGTAGCTTAGATATAGAAAGAAATTTTGCAAGTTCCAAACCAAAAAGCAAGGCCAGCGCCTCAGCTTTGTTATTAGTACACTAAGGGGGAGAAGATGTTTTTGCTACAATCACACGACCTTTAAAATCTCTAATGACTATGCCATAGCCAAAGTTGCCTAGATTTCCTCTAGAGACCCCATCAAAATTGAGTTTGAAATAACCCTCACTTGGAGGAATCCACTTGGTTTGTGCTTGGATAAGAGGAATCTTGGATGGGCACAATGGAGCAGGAAGATGAGGGAAAAGTAAACCCTTCCATCACTGAATAATATAGCCATCCGAAGTAGAAAAAACATGTTTACCCTTATATTTACTTACTGAAGCATTAACAAGCTCAACAATTGATGTCTCTAATGCTTCCCAAAATTATCTTTAATTGGTAGTATTACTTTTTTTCACATTCAATGGGTTGGTATAATTGTTTTAGTATTAGATTTAGGGATTAGAGAGGTCCATGATTTTATTATTCTTAGTAGATTTGATTCTGCTTGATAGATTAGATCCTTATTTTCATTAATTTCCTCTATATCAACTAACCTAAAGATTGGTAACTTGAGTTGTGTGATCCTATTTTCTAATGTCTTGTGTTCCAAAAGCGTGACTGGGGTGGCAGTAGAGTGCTCCAATGCCCCCTGGTTTGGTAGTTTCCTATATTCAGTCAGTTTTCATCAATTGAGCTTCTATTTTTTTATTCTATTCATAGTTTTGGTTTTTCTGATCTATATTTGAGGCACTTCTATTTTCTTTTCTTCCTTATTGTTTTGTTTAATTTAGGTTTTTATGATTAATACATCGAGATAAGTTTAGGTAGCATTTTAGACTTCTCTTGATATAGTTTAGAGCTATGACAATTTAGATGAGTTTAGTAATTATAAATTTAGATATAGACAATCTATTAGTTTAAAGAATTTTGCCAGTCTTATGATTAACTAGTTTGATTGGCAAGATATTTAGATAGGGATGTGTGCACTTGACAGCTTCATAAGAATGTAAAGAAAGTGATGGAATTCATTTAAGAGATCTTGTAATGTATTTAGGAGCTTTATGCTCAAATAATTTTGTGTAAATTTGATCTTTGTAATGTAATAACAGAGACAAGAATAATTTGACTCGGATATGCCCCTTTTATGCTGTAATAATAAAGGACCATGGTCCTGGACTATACTGGAGGTTTTATTTCCTACCAATGCCCATTTGAATAGTAGAACGCTATTGCATCTATTTATTTTTATTAATATTTAATTATCATGGCCATTGGCCATTTACTGATGAAAAAAGAAGAAGAATTGTTTAATTATTTTTATCTTATTTAATAATATTTTAAATTATTAATAAAATAAATAATTTAATAATTTATCACTTTATCTATTACAAATTTTGAGGGATTTTTCTTTAACTTTATTGTTATGTTTAAAACTGAAAAATATTTGAATATGTTTGTATATAATCTAATTACATTAACATAAAATTAGACTTTTATATTTTATTTTTTCTTTTATCTTTTATCCAATAAAAATGATAAGTGTTCTTTTTATTAATTGTAAAATTTGAGAAATTGGAATCTAAGTATTGATAAGAGAAAGCATATTTTCTTAACATTTTCCAAAATTAAGATAAATATATTCTAAATATATCTCTATTTTCCAATTATATATGTAAGGGAATGAATGTTTCTAATAGACCCTTTTTCAAAAGGAGGTGCATGTAGTTTTCAATATTCAACATGCTAGCATCTCAAGGAGATCAAAAAAATTCTTCCTTGTATTCTTTCTCCAATACCTCACTTTGAAATTTAATAAAATTATGATAATTATCTTTATTGATAAAAAAAACAAAAAGACATATAATTATTTTTTAGAGTCATTCATATAAGAAAATATTATTAATTTAATATGATGATCTTTTAAACAATCTCATTCTAAGCTTGGGAATAGAGAATATGACATCTTCTAACGTAGTTTTCCATTTAAATTCAATGAATTGAACAATGAAGATCATCTAAAATTGAGACACGTATATTCCTATCCTATTGTCTTTTCTAAAGTTTCTTAAGAGAATATAAAATTCCCGTCTATGAGTCTTTCTTGTTCAATATAGTCTTCCTAATGAAGAATGGAAGAAATCTTGAGCCTTTTAGATTGTCACCACTAACAAGGATTTCTAAATATTTCTATGCCTCTTATTCCCCTACTAATCTTAGTAAATTCTAATAAACAAAGGAGATTTCTTAAATGTAATCTAATTTAATAATAAGATGTATTTAATAATTAAAATAGTTGATTTCATTTTATTTGAGTAGATAGTGTTTATTTTTTAATTGCATAGATGAGGTGCAAGATTGAGATTAATCATGTGACTTAGAGATTATAAGAATCAAATGATAAGAAAGGTGACTTTAATAGCTTTGAAAAAAGTTATTTCACAATTCTTTTTATATGAAGTCTCTTATCTTGTCATAATAGGAATTATTGGTCTAAGTTCATATCAATGTAGTTTGAAATGTTAATAGACTAGCAGTTGCATGTTTATGTACATGCAACAATTAGTCGATAGGATTGATTTGTTTAATGAAATAGTCGAACAAAGCAAAAAAGAGGTGTTTGATTTAATTACCTATAGTTTGAAAATATATAATAAAATATCTATATAATAAAATATGTATAATTGAATAAAACAAATGAACTTATGCACATTTTCTACTTATATATTTAAAAGTGGGACATTTTAGTTAAAAAGACTATGATTTGAATTTTCTTATTTAAAAATTTTTCATTTTTTTTTTAGCATAGGTATGCATTTCAAATA